>OX463242.1:78963037-79570537 GCA_949820135.1 Sylvilagus floridanus
TTAGAGTTCTCTTCTATTTTCCCATTCCTTAGCTTCAACTTTTCCCCAATATTTTGACTTTAAAATCAATTACCACCCACCTACACTTTTTCTTCTGAATTTAAGACACAGATTTTCAATTATTCCCTGCATACATTCTCTGCAAGTGGCCCATTGTGGTTAAACTGAGTCTCTGAACAGGTGTGGAAACCTTTTCCCTACCATCCTTTCACAGCCTAGAGTTAGATGTCATCGGTGTGATTTCAATCTTCAAAACCAGAAACTGCATTGTTCCCCCTGGCTTTTATCCCTCACCATCATCACAAGGCATTGTCAGCTCCAGCCTCATAAATATCTCCTCCTTTTTCCTGAGCATACCCTCAGGGGCCTCGTGCTTTACCTCATCAGTGTCATCTGGACTTGCCTCATAGATGGTCTACTTCCTCCAACTCAGCCCACACAGTGCTAGTAGTTCTTCCTCTCAAATATAGGCCATGTGAAAATGTAAAATGTTATTTCTCTGCCGAATGTCATGCACATTACCTGCAGAATAAAGTGATGCAACTTAGCTGGCTTTAGCAAGCCTTTTCCAGCTATGTCAGAGTCTATCCATTCAATCTCACCTTCAGTCACATGCTATTAAACCACTCCTTGGCAGACACCAAATAAACACACGCCTGCATGCCTCTATCCTGGGCTGCTCATTTCCCTCTGACCTGAATACTCTTCCCTTGTTTCTGAAGCTGGTATATTCCCGCTCCTCTTTTAACGCACTGATGAAACATCGTACATTCTAGAGAAGTTTTCCTAACCACACAGGCAAGTTTCATCATTTACTTAGCTTTCGTAACTCCAGGAATGTGGCTATAATAGAATGTGACATATGCTATGATTGATTAATGCTTATTAATATGTGTTGCACCCCTCCCCTTGTTTGTACTTTCTTATAGCCATGAACTAAGGATTTTGGCTTTGAATCTTTTAGGAGTTACTATACCACGTAACACACAATACATCCTCGAAACTTATTTTTCAAGTGAGAGAAGGGAGAAAAGAGAGCCACAGGATGAGTGCTTAGTGTCATCTGTAAAGTGAAACTGCTTTAGGTGAATTTTTTCCTGCTCTAAAGCATCCCATGCTTTTAGAGACTATTAGTAGAGCAATCCAGTGATCTTTTTTCATAATATAGTAAAACTAATGTTAAATTTCACAAACTACACTATGGTCAAGAAAATATGGATTCAGAGATGGAAAGAATTTTTTCTTTAAATGTTTCTCTTGTTGCTGGATGAAATGTGTTAGTCCTGGAAGGAAGCCAACACTAGGCTTGGAAAGAGTAGGGAGCCAATAACGACATTATTTTTAATTATGTTAAAAGCATCTTGTAAATTTCCCATCAGTTACACCAAAATTTCTTTCCATTAATCATTGAAAGGGAAGTGTTTGCTATTTGGTCTCTGGTGGATCAGATTTGATTATAGAATATTTCTTAATCTCCTCAAGCCATTGTTGCTCAAAGCATACACATGTGCTGTCTCTCTGCATCTCTCTTGTCTCTGTGTCTTCATGTATGTCTCTTTCATGCAAAGAAAGATAGAATTTGACATAAAAGAGCAGTTTGATATAAAGGGAGAAAAAATCGTATGTGTCCACGTCTCCAATGTTTTGGAGTAAGAGAGTTAAGTCAGTGATGGTGGGGATTCCTACACACTGAAATAGACACCACATTCCTCATTTGGGAGCAAGGCAGGAAGATAGGTAGCATTGTCAGGATGAAAATTAGACTGAAAGTTTAATTCTGACTTTGCCATTATCATATGCTGTGACCTTGGCTAAGTCAATTCTTCTTCAAGATCTATTCTTAGACCAGCTTAACCACTCAGGATCTACCTGTTTGTTATAGTGTGATTCCTCCCAGAATTAACCTTCACTGATTTCACTTTTAACTCCATGTCCTTGATTTTTATGAAAAGCCGTTACAAAAAATAATAATATGAATTCTACTTCTAACATAGGTCTGTGCTTGAAAAACACTGAAGATGTTATTTATTTCCTTGTTATAAAATTACACATGAAAAAAATTCTCATAGAATTTAATTCCAGGAAAATTGTCTTCTCTTCCTCAAATATATTAAAGCAGTTACATGTTGATATATTTCATGTTTTCCCTGCTACCAAATGCCCAAAACTATTTTTGGGTTTTCTTCAAATTTTAGTTCAAATTAACAAAATAATGATAGATAATATATATTTATATATGTGTGTATTTCTTTCTTAAAGAGTCATGTATTTATTTGAAAGGCAGAGTGATAGAGAGGAAGAGAGAGAGAGAGAGATTCATGCATCTGATGGTTCACTCTTCAAATGGCCACAACAGCTAGGACTGGACCAGGCTGAAGCCAGGAGTTAGGAACTCCATCCTGGCTTCCTACATGGATGTCAGGGGTCCAGATTCTTGTCCTGTAGTCTGCTGCTTTCTCAGGTGCAGCAGCAAGAAGCTGAATCCAAAGAGGTTCAACCAAGACTCAAATTGACTCTCTGATATGGGATGCCAGCCCACTGAACTACAATACCAGCTCCAATATATATATTCCACTCCCTAGATGTCCATAATAGCCAGGGCTGGTCCAGGCCAAAGCCAGGAGCCAGGAGCTTCATCCAGGTCTCCTACATGGGTGACAGGGGCCCAAACACTTGGGCCATCTTCCACTGCTTTCCTAGACCATTAGCAGGGAGCTGGGGACAAGAACCATCACCCATATGGCATGCTGGCATCACAGGCTACCATGCCAGCCCCTCTAATACGTATATTTCTAAAATTTAAACATTTAAAATTTTAATTTGTGTCCACCCAATTTTCTTCTGAGTAGCTTTCTGCCCAGTTGAGATCATACTTCACATGCAATTGTGTGTGCTCCCTTTCTTTTTACAGCATTATGTTAGTATTTTCCTGTGTAATTTTATAACAATTGCTTCAAAATTGTCATCAACAACAGAAAACCCAAATTAATGGGTGTATACCCAAAACAGTAATTTAAGCTTCCATGGCTAAATATACACTCTCCTCTTTGAACAGTCCTTATTGCTACTGTAGGCATCTCTTTTTATTAAAGAAAAAAAAAAGTTTGAATCTTTCATTAAAGCAGCCTTTGATTATTGCAACTATTGTTCAATTCTGTTTTTTCTACCATAGGCACAAAGGTATTATGAGAGAAAATGCAAGTATCTTATTTCAATTATGATCCACATAAGTATTTTGATTAAGTCCCCACACACAGTGCCATGGTATACATGCAATCTGTCACCCAAGGGTTCATGTGCTAGAGGCGTGGTCCCCCATGTGGTAGAAGTAAGACGTGCTGGAATCTTCAAAACCTGTGGTACAGTGAGGGTAAGTAGGTCCTTGCGGGCACTGCCCTCAGAAGGATTCTCACGGGGTGAATTCTCCATTGAGAATGAGCTGTCATTCAGAGCAAACTCTGAATCTCCCTCACTTCCTCTCTGGCCATGTGATCTCTCACTCCTGTAGGCACTCTTGCCAGGATGCCATCTGCCATGTCGTGATACAACCAAGGGAGTTCTCACCAGGGCAGAAGAGATGGGGCCACCCAGTCTCGGACTTTTGGATTCTATTCAAAACTGTGAACTACATAAACCTCTGTTACTTATTTGAGAGGCAGACACATACACACACACACACACACACAGAAAAAGAGAGAGACAGAGACAGAGACAAAGAAACATCTTTTACATGCTGGTTCATTACTCAAATGGCTGCGATAGTTGGTGCTGGGTCTGGCCAAAGCCAGGAGCTCAGAACTCAATCCAAATGACTGGCAGGGCCCAACTACAAGCATTAGCAAGAAGCTAGAGTCAGAAGCAAAATGGTTACTCAAACCCAGGCATGCTGATAGGGGATGTGTGCATCTCAGTCGGTGTCTTCATCATTCTCCTAAATGGCAGCTACTAAATCTCTTCTTCATGAAGTACCTATCCTTGGTATTTTGTTACATCAACAGAAAATAGACTAATACACACACGTTTTGATGTAACCAAATAATAAACCACCTGTTCAATAGGGAATTACAATTGCATAATTAGAAGAAAGGGGGTTCCTTTGACTTGTCTTCATACTGCTTCGAAGCTGAGCAGCTAGACACAGTAAGTAAATAGTTGGGAGCAGCAAGGAAACTGATACTGGAATGACCGTTAGGTTATCTAATGGTATTTTTTGCTATACAATTGTAGGTCTTAATTCATTGATCACAAACTGGAATTCTATTTTTATATCTAGCTTTTTTTTTTTTGACAGACAGAGTTAGACAGAGAGAGACAGAGAGAAAGGTCTTCCTTTTCCATTGGTTCACCTCCCAAATGGCCGCTACGGCTGGCGTGCTGCGCAGATCTGAAGCCAGGAGCCAGGTGCTTCCTCCTGGTCTCCCATGCGGGTGCAGGGCCCAAGCACTAGGGCCATCCTCCACTGCACTCTTGGGCCACAGCAGAGGGCTGGCCTGGAAGAGGAGCAACCGGGACAGAACCGGCGCCCCGACCAGGACTAGAACCCGGGGTGCTGGTGCCGCAGGCCTAGTGAGCAGGCCTAGTGAGCCGCGGTGCCAGCCATTATATCTAGTTTCAACTCTCACTCTTTCTAATCTTTTTGTCTGACTATATACAACTATTTGATAAACAGGGATAGAGAAAAAGAAAGATAGTGAGGGTCTGGTATTGTGGTGTAGTGGGTAAAGCCACTGCCTGCTATGCAGGTATCCTGTATGGGCACCAGTTTAAATCCTGGCTGCACCATTTCTGATCCAGCTCCCTGCTAATGGCTTGGGAAAAGCAACAGATAAAAGAAGCAGCAGATGAAAGAAGCTCCTGCTTCCTGGCTTTGGCCTGGTCCAGCCCTGCCTAATATGGCCATCTGGGCAGTGAACTAGTGGAGGGAAGATTCTCTCTCTCTCTCTCTCTCTCTTTACCTCTCTTCTCTGTAATTCTGTCTTTCAAATAAATACATCTTTTAAAAAAGAGAGTGAGCTCTTTCTATATATCATACATATTTTATATCATTTATATAGCATCAATTTATATATTATATTCATATTTGACATGTTAATATGCATGCCATATATCTTATATTTATAGATAGTAAATGTAAAAGTAGTTTGGGAAGTGTATAAGGCCAAAACCAGAGATTATTTTAAGTCATTGCTGTAGGTCTATTTAAGTTTGAAGACAGGATAGCAAATACTTGTCAAGCAAATCAAATAGTTCAGGCATAAAGCAGAGATCCAGTACTGGTGGATTGTAGGGATGTTAAACAACTGGAAAAGCCCAGTGGTAACAGTGAGGGCAACAGAAGGTGGCCTAGAAGCCAAAACAGAGCACAGCTTCGAGTAGCTTCTAACATAGGCACTGTGCAGACTGGTATAATGCCTCCAGGCTAGCCTGCACCCAAATAATGTCAGGAAATTTATGCCAAACTTGGAATTCAGACAAAGAGGTGAGGCTGGCACTGTGGGATAGTGGGTTAAACTGCTGCCTGCGAAGCCAACGTTCCATATGGGAACTGGTTGGAGTTCTGCCGGCTTCACTTCTGATCCAGCTCCGTTAATTGCCTAGGAAAACAGAAGAAGATGGCCCAAGTGCTTGGGCTCCTGCTCCCACATGGGAGACCACAATGAAGCTCCTAGGTCCTGGCTTCAGCCTGACCCAACCCCAGTCATTACAGCCATTTGGGTAGTGAACCAGCATATGGAAGATCTCTCTCTCCCTCTTTCTCTCTCTTTCTCTCTCTCTCTGCCTTTCAAATAAATAAATAAAACTTAAAAACCTGCAGGGTCTGAGTCCACCCGTGCAGGATGGACTGGGTCCGAGGAAAGGTGAGTGCACCGCTCGCCCGTTCCCCAGCCTCCCGATCCCGGAGACAATCAGACGCAGCGGGGAGCCAAGTCTAGCAAGGACTCGTTTATTCCGTGCATAACAGAACCTTTTATAGCACAAAACTGCAGAGTCATTGGGGCAGGGCTAAGGACCAACCAATCACTTAAACAGTCACCTTATGGGGGGATTGCTATAGGACTAGCTTTATGTCTATACACTTGTTACTAGTTTTGTTACCTCCCCTGATGTTGCGTAGCCAATCAGTTTTAGTGGTAAACAACTTTGGATTCCGCCCACCATCTTACTTCCTTTCGGCACCATCTTTGAATTGCTTCGTGTAACTAATTTCCCCACATATTCCCCCTTTTTTGTTTTATTAGCCGATCGCCCACCTCGTTTGAGGTTCAGGCATACAGACACCTCCATTAGGAAGTACATCCCATCTACATGGAAGGATGTTTTTTTTTAATTTTGTCATAATGTCCTTATTTCCCAGAATGGTCCCCCCCTTTTTTGTTTTGTTAAAAATGAAGCTCCTAAAACAACCCCTGTGGCACCCAAACCTATTAGTGTGGTTACAGTACGTGGGGGATGAGGGTCACTAGCGCACAGGAATCATTGTTTTGTACCAGTACCCCTATCGAAATACAAGGTGTGAGTCCTGTAGCTCTGCATAGCCAAAACATCCCTCCCTTCTGGGTGCCACCCATTGGCCTGAGTCTCATTAATAATTTGACATCCATTCCACATTTTTTCCTGCGAACCTTTTGACTAACCCAATGACCCATCTCTGTAGTCTCACACACCCATTGAGATGGGGGTTGGCCCCCCCTTTTTGTTTTAAAAATTGTTCCTTTAGGCCAGCCTCTTGGCCAGGCCACCGGTGCTAAGCTCCTCGATGTGGAGAAAGAGCTGTAGCACACGCCGATCACATTGTAGGGCATGCTGAAGTCCTGCGTGGGCAGGCTCACCAGCAGCAGTTCCAAGTACAGTCTCACGAAGTAGCTGGACTGAGGATGGACAGGCTGACATAGAAGCCATGATTGGGGTCTGGAGTGTACTCAGTCCACTTGAGCAGGGTCCACTCAAACTGGATGGAGACCTTGGTGACCAGGCTGGCAGGCAGCTGAATGAGCATCTTCAGGAGGTGGGGCTTCAGGCAGTCCTGTGCAGGCTGGTCTCCTTGCCCTTGGAAGTGATGGTGAGCGTGTGCACGTAGACCAGGGCACAGTGTCCAGCAGCAGCACGGGGAAGGCGCAGTACGGGTGGGTGTTGTACAGCACGGTGCTCAACCCTCTCCCGCCAGTGCAGCAGGAGGGCAGGGAACAGGTATCCTCAGGGCACGCCCGCTCGCTGCACTCCGAACTGGTGCCCGCACAGTCCCGTGCCTCGGCACCTACCGCCCTCTGCCTCCGGCCAGGTACAGTGCTCGGGCGCAAGGCGCGTGCAGGCCTCGGGTGGCCGGCCAGGCCCCAGCCTCAGGCGGCCGCGGAGTGCTCCATACCCCGCGGAAGCGGCGCGGGGATGCAAGGCGCACGCTTGCAAGGCGCCGTCAGGCCGGAGTCCGCGGCCGGCCCGCGTCCCCATCCCAGCTTCTCTTCGAGCTGCCCCGGCCTCCCCTCGCCCGGCCCTGCTTCCCCCGCTTTGTTCTGTGGTGGAGAGAGGGGCCCGGAGCCGCAGCCCACCTCTCCCCCCCACGTCGGGGCTCCCGCCCAGGCCACCGGCCCAGGCGCTCACCACCATCGTCCTCCCCATCCGCGCCGTCGCTGCTAGACTCTGCGGGCAGCAGCTGTCGGCTGTCTGCCGAGGCCACTGCTGGCCCGGGGCTGCCCCTGCCGTCGCCGCTCTGGCTCTGCTGGTCCCCGCTGGGCTCCATGCACTCCGTTGCCGGGTGCAGCGCAGTACGCGCACTGCGTCTTCCAGGTGCGGCGCGGCCAGGCCTAACAGCTGCAGGAACAGCTGCGCAAGCGCCAGGCACGGCTCCTCGCACAGCTCCGATGGCAACCGAGTAGGGTCTGGGCCGGCCAGGTGCTTGGCCAGCGCTCAGCAGCCCTCGGCGGGGTCCGCGAGGCTGCGCAACAGGTGCGCCCAGGGGCCACGGAAGGTGGCGACCATGTTCCCCGAAGGCAGCGGGGTGATCCTCCCGCAGGGTGTTGCGTGGGGGCTCTGCCTGGCCCCAGGAGCAGCAGCACCAGCAGAGCGAGCGGCATGGACGCCACCATGCCAGCGGCTGCTCCCGCGTGAGTTACCTCCTTTCTCCTCCCTCTTCCTGGGCAATCGCAAGGGTCTGGATCACTTAGCTCCCTCCCTGGCTTTACATAGGGGGAGGCCGCCTCTGCCCCCAGGAGGTATGGGGGGGACCCCGGCACTTCTAGGGTGGATGGGCTAGGCGGGGTGACTTTTACTTTCGTTTTTACTTCCTGATTACTCTTAGCCCATTCTCTTTCCCCGCCATCTTCCTCTGAGTCTCTGGGCTCTCCCAAGTCCTGTAAGGCCTTTAAGGCCCAGTCCATAATGGACGAAACTGCATTACCCATACTAGGGTTTCACTCACCCTGAGAGACCGCTTAGCCTCGGCCGAAAAGTAACTGCTCGTGCCCCACGTTGGGCGCCAGATGCAGGGTCTGAGTCCACCCGTGCAGGATGGACTGGGTCCGAGGAAAGGTGAGTGCGCCGCTCGCCCGTTCCCCAGCCTCCCGATCCCGGAGACAATCAGACGCAGCGGGGAGCCAAGTCTAGCAAGGACTCGTTTATTCCGTGCATAACAGAACCTTTTATAGCACAAAACTGCAGAGTCATTGGGGCAGGGCTAAGGACCAACCAATCACTTAAACAGTCACCTTATGGGGGGATTGCTATAGGACTAGCTTTATGTCTATACACTTGTTACTAGTTTTGTTACCTCCCCTGATGTTGCGTAGCCAATCAGTTTTAGTGGTAAACAACTTTGGATTCCGCCCACCATCTTACTTCCTTTCGGCACCATCTTTGAATTGCTTCGTGTAACTAATTTCCCCACAAAAACCTACTTTATGGAGTCAGAAGATACAGAAAGATAATCTAGGAGAATATATTTAGCTCATCTGTTTTTGCTGTAGATAAAAATTTCCAGACCTAGTGAAGTTACTGGCTAATGTGCAGCTTTTTTCTGGTTAGCAATGCAAATAAGAACTGTCTGGTTGAAGAGATAACCCTAACGATTTATGGCTTGCTGGACATCAAACAGATTTATATTTAACTCAGCAATCTTACCCTAACATTTTCTCATTAAATTGTGCATAAATACCCTAGTTCCTTAAATGTTCTTCAAATTAGTCACAATGCCTTTCAGTTCTCTCTTTAACTAATGAGTTATTTAATAACAGCTAATGTCTAAGTCCACCCTACCCAATTCTATTTGACCCAGCTCCTCTCCCCTGAAACATTTCAGGAAGTCCCTACAGCATGCTTTTTGTTTTTACAGAAGGCTCCCCTTGGCCGGCATTGTGGTGCAGTGGGTTAATCTGCTGCCTGCGATGCTGGCATCCCATATGGACCCTGGTTTGAGTCCTGTTCAGCTCCCTGTTAATGCACATGGGAAAGAGGCGGAGGACTGTCCAGGTTCTTGGGCCCTTGCCACCCATGTGGGAGACCCAGATGGAGTTCCTGGCTCCTGACCTGGACTTGGCCCAGCCTAAGCTGTTGCAGCCATCTGGGGAGTGAACCAGTGGATGAAGATCTCTCTGATATCTCTCTCACTCTCGCTCTCTCCCTGTAATTCTGCCTTTCAAATAAATCAATGTCTTTTTAAAAAGCAAAAAAGAAGGCTCCCCTGGTTCATCTTTGTGGCCTCTATGTGGACTTGGTTCTCACCCGCACTTTTCTGCAGTTTACCACAGGCCATCTCAGAACCAGTGACATCTGGTCTGTGCATCGTATGTTGCCCCAAGGTCCAATTATTAATTCCCAAAATAGAGCTGAAACCAGGTTGTAACGCATCGTATCATAAACTTTAGCTGAGTTCAGGACATGCTCCCCTAACATATGGCACTTCAGCATTTAAGAAGGTAACAGAAGTGATATCAGCCTACTTATTAATAATTTTCAATATTAATAACCCTGCGGGTTCTTGCCACTTATTCAGAGAAGAATTCTGAATACTGGCTCAAACAGACCAGAGAATATGCTAAGTTTTTATTCAGTGAGAGAAATGCCCAGGAAAGTGAGGGCTTTAATTAGGGGAGAAAGAAGTCCACAAGCTAAGTTGGGTCCATACCAAGCAAAGAGCAGGCCAGGAGAGAGCCACATGGAGCAAGTGTATGAACAGCCACAGGTAGCTTAGCACAGCAGCAAAGCAAAGGCAGGGAGCAGGCCATGAGCAGAGAGAGCAGAGGCAGGCAGATCTGCCTGCCTCCTTTGACTCCATCTCACAAGGTGCCAGCTCAAGGCAGCAGTCTCCCTCCTTGGAGAGCTAGGGCCCCTCCTTCCAACTTCCAAACCCCAGGACCAGGCAAGCATGGGCCGCTGCTCACAGATTTTGACTCCAGGGGGCACCTGTGCCAATCATCCACACTGTAGTAATTCCCGCCTCCTTCTTGTGTTCCCTCAGCTGTAGAAGCGATAGCTGCTTCTTGGAGCGCCTACCTCTGAGAAATCCTTTTAGTCACCTACTTAACAACTTCATGCCCAATTAGTAATTCTTATTGAAATCTCCTTCATTTAAGTCACTGGTGTAGCTCTATCCTGGCTGGGCTTTGACTGACACGAAGGCTGGGCTGAGGCTCAAACCCAGACAACGCTGACTTCAGACTCCATGGCCTTGGCCATCACCCAGAGGAGGGAAAACACAAATAAAAAGTGAGGGGAGTTTTTTCCATCCCCTGTCAGCACAAGCCAGGCCCTCCTCACACATAATCTCAGCAATGCTATTTCACCCAAGAGAAAGCCAACCTTCCCTATAGCCATGCAGAGCCACTCAGCTTCTCATTGTCTCCTGTCCAAAGTGAGAGCTGGGCTCCAGCTTTGCAAAACCCACAGGATGTTTTTCCAAAACAAAGGAGCTGTTGGCCCCCAAAGGCACCATCAAACCTCCAGTTCTAACAACACAAGGAACGCTGACATTTTGTAAAAAAGCTGTTGTTTTTCTAGGTTTCCCATATCTCAGGGCCAACGCCTCAGGGGGAACTCCAGGTCAAAGCATTCTCTTCTCCAGTCTGTTCAAGGGAAATACACTTTTCAAACGCAGGCTGTAAGGTACAACCCACGGCCTGAAATGGGGCAGCAGCTTGCTCCGCATCCCACCCGAAGCCCCACCCAGCAACCACCAGTGAGTGTGCTCTTTTTACCTAGAATATTTATTCAATTCATTAAGGTTGCTTTGGCAGCAAGTGTGAGAAATAAAACAATAGTTCAAGCTAGTTGAATTCAAGAAAAGCAATTGGTGGTTTTGGCCCCATGGTATAGCACAAAAACCAAGGGTGGATTTGAAGGAATGCTTGAGAACTAGGAACGAGCGAGGGGTCTTGACACCATATTCCCCTCATTGCTCTGTTTTTGTTCATTTATAATATTTTTATTTATTTACTTATTATTTTATTTGAAAGGCAAAGAGGTAGAAAGAAAGAGAGAACTACTATCCACTGGTTCATTCTCGAAATGCCTTTAATAGCCAGGGCCATGCCAGGAGCTGGGAACTGGATCTGGGCCTCCCATGTGTGTGGCAGAACCACAACTGCTTGAGCTATCACCTGCTGCCTCCCAGGGTGCATTGGCAGAAAGCTGGAATAGAGAGCA
Source organism: Sylvilagus floridanus (assembly GCA_949820135.1). Taxonomy (NCBI): domain Eukaryota; kingdom Metazoa; phylum Chordata; class Mammalia; order Lagomorpha; family Leporidae; genus Sylvilagus; species Sylvilagus floridanus. Next base: position 78,974,669 of record OX463242.1, read on the forward strand.
CAGCCAGGACTTGAATGGACCAGGCACCCTGATACAGGATGCAGATGTTCCAAGAAATGTCTTAATCAATGCACCAGCCCTTTGTTCTGATTTTCTATGTAATTCTTCTCTTTCTAGCACACTGGGCTGTTTAATTAACATGGGTAAGCGTGAACTATCTGTCTTTCTGAGGCCCAATTCAGGGGTTCACTCCTGTTCCAATCAATTGCTTAGAGGCCAGCTTTATCTTTTACAAAACAAAACAAGAACCAAGTTCTTCATTTTGGACTGGCAAGCTGAGAAGGAGCAATCATTACTCCAGCTAGGCCATCCTCCCCCAGGGTTGTACAGCACTTATCATGAATGTCTCAGTGCCTACCTATTATTCAACTCTGTGTCAGATATTAATTCCCCCCCCCAAAAATTACTCATTAAATGTCATCAACTGTAATCTTCTGAGTGCTTAAAGAAAATTAAATTTCTAATTCCTGCTGCAGCCACCTTGCTTCAAGAATGAGGAAAGGACAGAACAGAAAGCATAAAGCAGAGGAAAAGTTTACCAAGATATTAGGGATCCTGTGGGCATAAAAACCATTAAACCAGACTTCTTATTATTATGTGCACAATAGCATAGTCCCACAAGTTAAATGCTTAATGCGATTATAATGTTTACAGCATATAATGCACTAAGAGCCCTTGGTAAGAGGAGAGGTGGGCAGAGAAGTGGGGGCTGTGCCCTTGCTGAGGAACCCACTCAGGGCTCACATCACTGAGCAAAGAGGCCCATCCCCTAGGAGCTATCCCGAGGCCCAGCTAAGGGCAACAGGCACTTTATGTGACTGATTGCCCTGCTTTGGAAGTCCCAGGAAGACCTTTGCTGGCTCCCACTTCAAAGGCTGCATTCTTCACGCCAACTCCGTCCCTTTACAACCTGTGACTTCCCTGCTCACCCTCTCTCCCTCTCAGACACACACACTCCAGCAGGGTGGGCTCCGTTCCATCACTGATGAGGCCTGATCCACTCTGGTGGATCTTCTTCCTACCACACACCACACCCCATCACAGCAAGCAAGTCCTGCAGTCCCTCCTGTATCCACAGGCAGTCTGGGTCCACCAGCCCAGAGACTGTACTGTCCCTGGTAGCCTCTTCACACAACCAAACTCAATTTTCCCTCACTACTCACCCATGTCACTCTAGATGACCACCTGAACTGGCTCCCTTCCTCTGGGCTTCCTTGCATCAGAGGCAGTATCATCTACCTAAAGAACTCATAGCACTCATAAGTATCTATGACATATGCACGTGAGTGCTTAGTCAATTTTTTGTTGTCATCATATCATAGGATGGACAGCTTGTAATGAACATTCATTTCTCACAGTTCTGGAAGTTGACAAGTTCAACAGGAAGTCAGACGTCATCATGACATGGCCAGAAGCATCCCTTGGTGAGACAGAGCTAGTGTTGGGAGCAAGTGTTTGGCAGAGAAGCTAAGATCCTGGTTGGGATGCCTGCATCCCATACTGGAGTGTCAGAGTTTGAATCCTGTTTCTGCTTCCAAATCCAGCTTCCTGCTCATGTGTGTCCTAGGAAATAGCAAGCGACGGCTCAACTAGTTGGGTTTCCTGCCACCCACGTGGGAGACTCAGACAGGATCTCAGGCTCCCAGCTTCAGCTTGACCCAGCCCTGGCTGTTCCAGGCACCTGGTAAGTGAACAAATAGAAGATCTCTCTGTCTCTGTCTCAGTCTCTCTGTCTCTGAATGTGTCTGTCTGTCTTTCAAAAAAAAAAAAAAAAAAAGAAAGAAAAAGGACAGCTAGTATGTGTGCCCAAGTCCCTCTTCTCTCTTTATAAAGCAATAAATCCCACCCACATGACCCCATGACCTCATCTAACCCTAATTACCACCCAAAGGCCCCATCATATACATTTGTCAATCATACTGACAACAAATAAACTTTAGGGGACACATTTAAACTGCCCTGCTGTGTGTATACTTTTTTCAAGAGATCTGTAAAATCCTGTGTGATGAACTCTTCCTGCAGGCAAGGAGCCTTCTCTGCCCATTTTATAATCAACAGTACAGGATCATATTAATGAATGCCTAGGGCCTCACATGAAAAGAACAAAACAAGACAGAATGTTCAAAGTATAAACCAATAATAACTTTCATTTGTGAGTTCTCAGTGAACACTAGGCACTCTACCGAGAGTCTTACTTAATTATTTCATTTAATCCCGCTACAAACCTGGCAGTCAGTTCTATTAGCATCCACACTTTATAGGAAGAGGAAATTAAAGTGTACAGATCAAATTGCCCGCAGAGTTAATGTGCTGGTAGGAGAGGACATCCAGTTTCCCACTCCATGCTCTCAATACCTGTGCTTGTCTTCCTCCCCAAGTTTAACCACCTCACTGGCACAGCGGGAGGTCAGCCCAGTGCCTGGCATCTGCTTTGCCAGGATTGGTTTCCTGTCCCCTGAAAGGGTGAGCCACAGGGGCATGCATGCCACCATGCCACCAGTCTTTCATCAGCCCGGCGTGGGAGTATGCCCCCGACCCTGCTGTGACCCTCACCAACCACACAGGCCATCCTAACAGAGAGTAGAGGGAGTGGCAGAGTGTGGGTACCTCTCTGTCGTAAACACCCCTAAACTGAGGTTTTCTTTTTTTTTTTAATTTATTTTTGACAGGCAGAGTGGACAGTGAGAGAGAGAGACAGAGAAAAAGGTCTTCCTTTGCCGTTGGTTCACCCTCCAATGGCCACCGTGGCCACCGCGCTGCGGCCGGTGCATCGCACTCATCTGATGGCAGGAGCCAGGTGACAGGTGCTTTTCCTGGTCTCCCATGGGGTGCAGGGCCCAAACACTTGGGCCATCCTCCACTGCACTCTCGGGCCACAGCAGAGGGCTGGCCTGGAAGGGGGCAACCGGGACAGAATCCAGTGCCCCGACCGGGACTAGAACCCGGTGTGCCGGCGCTGCAAGGCGGAGGATTAGCCTGTTGAGCCCGGCCTAAACTGAGGTTTCTAGAAAGGTCAATGGCTGTTCAGATGCCAAAGCACTGTACTTTATATTTCTTTGCTGTCCTCATTTGACAAAGTGTTGAACAATTCCATCAAAGAGATCCTAAACATCAATTAACCTAGGTGACTATGAGCATGTGTAAAAGTGAATCCTCTTAAACCCTTGAGAACCAGGTTCCTATGACACCATTAAAAAGAGAATTATGCCAGCCTTGATTGTGCGCAGCCTCAAAACGTCAACTCAGGGGCAGCTCAGTCACTTTGCAGGAGCAGCCGCGGTTCTCATTTTAAATATTTCCCCAGAATTGCTCTTTCAAGCTTACCTGCATTCTTTAACATTTGGGTCATGCCAAGGAAATAAATTCACGACTTCAGAGATTCTTTTCAAATTCATCGACAAAAGCTCTCCCATTTCACTTCCATACCAGATTCAGGTATACTCATTTCAGCTGCATTGTGCATTGCTATAGTTTAATTGTATCTGCATTTATCCATATTAATTTCTTACAATACTAAGAAGTAGCCTCCTGTTTATGAAGAGCACACAAAGTCCACGTACACACATCTTTGGCATTTGAAAACGTTTTGGCCAGGAAGGACACAATCAGCTGCATCTCTGGGCCTGTGCGAGGGAGGGTGCTCCTGTTCCTATCCTTCGAGACTTAAAGGACACAGTGTGTTCCTTCACCCTGGAAAAACCATGAATACCAACGAGGAAAGCGGCTGCCTGGGGAACTTGGCAGCCTCCATCGCCCTGTTGGGTTCTTTTCTCGAGGAGCTGCACAGATGGAGACTCATTCTTCTGTGAAGGGCTCATCAACTGAGAGATTTCCCAGTGCTACTGAACTGCCAAAGGGTGAAAACCTGATTAAATTCTGATCACAGAAAATAGGGAATGCTTCCTCTTCTGTAAGTGAACGCAGACAAAATGATTAAAACACATACAACTCTGACTTCTCTCATTCTGTGAAAGCAAAATGAGAAAGTTTGGAGGATGACTGAGATTGTGCCAGGCAGGGAAGCTAGGATGCAAGCTTAAAGAAGGGAGAAACTACAGAAAAATTATAAAAAGGGGGGAACGGACAGGATACCTGCATTCCAAATTACAGTGCCCGAGTGTAAGCCTAACTCTACTCCCAATTCCAGCTTTCTGCTAACGCACATGGTGAGACAGTAGGTGATGGCTCAAATATTTGGGTCCCTGTCATCTGCAAGGAAGAACTAGATTGATTTCTTGGCTTCTGGCTTCAGCTTGTGCTAGACACATAGCCCTATTCTACTGCTTAGCATATTATCCTGGGCACATTATTTTTCCTTCCTCCTTTTCGTGTGATAATAGCAGGTGCTACCTCATTTAGTAGTTAAGACTGTTAAATGAGAAAATTCGCGAAAGCAAAGGGCTTTTTCAAAGATTTGTATATTTAAGAAGAGAGAAAGAGAAAGAGAGAAAGAGAGGAGAGAGAGAGAGAGAGAGAGAGAGAGAGAGAGAGAGAGAGAGATTCCATCCTATGGTTCACTCCCCAAATGACTATAACTACTGGGGCTGGGCCAGGCTGAAGCCAGGAGCCTGGAACTCCATCTAAGTCTCCTACAGGGGTGACAGGAACCCAAGCACTTGGACCAACCAGGTGCATTAGCAAGGAGCTGGATCAAAAGTGGAGCAGCCAGTACTCAAACCAGTACTCATACGGGATGCCAGTATCCCCAAACAGTGGCTTAACCCACTATGCTGCAATGTTGGCCTCTGAAGCAATCTTTTCAATAGCGGATTCCATCTGTCCCAGGTTATTTTCTTCACAAAGGGGGAAAAAGCTCACTCAAGAGCCTCAGATCCCTCAAGTACTGCCATCCCTGCCTTTAGAGAATGGTAAGCCTACTGCCAAAGCCAGAACCACGGGATTCCCCTTCTAGAACAGATCTTAGTGTGCACACCTCCAGAAGGTGGAGGAGGAGGAGGCCGATGATGCTCTTCCCTGCTGTGAGACACCTCCATTCCCTTATCACACCCATGAGTCTTCTCAGAAGGCATCCTTGTGTGGCAGCGAAACTGAAACACACTGTACAGCAGGCGGCTGACTAATTTAAGAGCTATTTTGGTGTTGTTTTAAGGTCTTTGACATCCCCCTACCCAGTTCCTTCTTTTTTACTTATCAGCATAGCTAAATAAATATTAATAAGAACCTTGGAGAATGTACCTGCCCTCAGGTGAATTTTTAGTATTCTAATTTTTTTCTGTATCCATGAATTATTCTACTACAAAAGCTTTCAGAATCCTAACTCTGATGGTTGAGAATGAATTTCTGTATTTTATAGGTCTTACTTTCTTAGGGTAAGAAGAAAGCTTTGAAATACAATGAATGCTATAAATGAGCTTTGCCTTATTTTCCTAGATGGAAAGACCTCACTTCTATGACAACACAGACTCTAAGGTTGGTAAACAATTCTGCTATCAGTGAGGTACTCACTTCTTGTCATTGTCCTCAGCCCACCACTCTCTTCTTACAAGAATCACCGCAGGAAGGTAGATTTAAATGTTGAATGTTTGTGAGCGTTGAGAGACAGAATACAGTAGGGCAATCTTCATGGTTGACTTTGTTTACCACATATTAGTATCTGGTATTATCAGTCTAAGTAATGCCTTTTTGTATAGCACTGTGACCAACAAGTCCCCCAAAGATTCTGCCATTTAAGCTTTGTATTCTCATAGCTAAGGCAAAGTAGTTCCATCACTACTTCGGGGTCCTTACAAGGATGTCTTACTAATGACTCATGCTGGGTTAAGAGAATCATACATGTTATAGTCAATGGCTCATCCATATGGCAGTGCTGGAACTATATGGGAAAAGTAGTTACTTATACAACAAAAATGGTGTTCTTTATAGTGTAGCACAAAAAGGCTTATGAAGAAGCGTCACAGATATTATTGTGTTGGTCCTGAAAACAACTCACAAAGCAAATAATGGATAAACCACTGCATTTCTAAATTGAGCAGTCAGATGTGACTACACAGTCACCAGCAGCACGGAAGGTCCACAACAGAGATTAATTTTGAATTTTGCTGAGTTACGTATTTGGATTATTTGTGCTATGATGATATAATCTAGCAAAGAGGCTCTTAAAACTGGAATGAATTTAGCAAGCTGCGCAACATCCACAGCCTGATGTAACTTGTTTATTTAATGTGAATATGGATTATTCTCAAAAAGGATCCAAAGGGTATATTTTCATGTTATATGGATGGACTGGAGGATGGGAGCCAGAGAGGCTCAGAGGAAGGGATCACAAAGAGATGTGGGGAAACTTTGAGGACGGTTTTTTATTTCAACTGTGGTGGTGATGGTTTCACATATATATGCATATGCCAAAACTTAAAACTGTATGTCAATCAAATACTAAAATATGTTCATTAAAAATTTAATTGTTACAACTTATTAAAACTTGAGGGGTAAATGGTATGGCAGAATAGTAATTCCAAATGCGGGGTTTTATGAAAGCCTCATGGCACTTCCCTGTCTACACTCAGGTTCTAGTGCACTAACCCTTTCAAACATTGAGAGTTGAGATGCCAAGAGGTTAAGTGATTTGCCTAAGGATAAACATCAGTTAGGGTTTGAACCTGACATTCCTGAGCTCCTAAACCTCTAGTCTTCACTCAGCACCAAACTAATTGTTGAACATTGCTCTCTCGGTCCAAAAAGTCTCTTAGGAAGAACTCCACTAATCCAGGTCCAAAGAAATTGTGGAGTAAATACACATTGATCTTCAGGACAGATAAATCAATCCACCCACAGGTCTCTTCCTCAGAGCCTTTTCATTGCTCTACTCTTACCTAAATAACCTCCCTGCAATCAAGTTCTTCCCTAAACCCTTTGCTGTGATGCCTCACCTTGTACCCTGCACAAGACTTCCAGGTGTGAGTCTATTCCTTCACCATCTTTCTCTTTGCTTTCCAGAACAGTAACCAATTATGTGAGAAACTCTTCTGCTCCAAAAGCCTAAAAATTAAAAATGGAGTCACCCATTCTCTCAAACATATTTATACTTTAAAAGTTGGTCATTTAGCATTGCAGTTAAGACGCTGCTAAGGATCCCCGCATCCCACATTGGAGTGCCTAGGTTTATGTCCTGGCTCAGGCCCTGATTCCAGTTTCCTGTTGATGTACACCTGGGAGGCAGCAAGGTATGACTTAAGTAGTTGGATGACTGCCACACACATGACAGACATAGACTGAGTTCTCAGCTCCTGGCTGTGGCCTGGTCCAACCTCAACTGTTGCAGGAATTTGGGGAGTAAACCAGTAGATGTGAGCTCCCTTTCTCTCTCTCTCTCTCTTTCTCTCTTTCTCTCTTTCTCTCTCCCTCCTTCCCTCCCTCCCTCTCTCTCTCCTCTTCAAATAAGAAAACAAACACAAATTAAAAATATAAAAAGGACTCATGGATAATGAGCTGGATAATACCTTGCCTCAGCAAATGGATTTTTCTTTTCTTAATGTTAGACATCCAGCTGTAATTTTGAAAGAACTTTTTTTTTCACAAAATGATGACTACTCATTCCATTAATGAGTAAGAAGTAGCTCTAATCAAATTATGAATGTTAGTCTTTTTCCAGTCCTGAAAGGAATTCCTCATACTATCTATAACCTGACTCCATTGAATGGATGCTCCTCTCATTAGCCCTGATCTAAGAGGTTAATAAGCCAAAGAAACAGTACTTGATACCTAGTGGGTACTCATCAAATACCACTTGAGTTAAAATTGGATTCTTGGCAAAAACAGTCTAGTTATACTTCCTTTTGTCTCCTTCTCTCTAATTTGTGTTAATAAACTTGAGAACTGTAATGAATGCTTAAGGAATAAGGATCTTCCTTTTGTTCTTTGGAAGGCACAATGATGGAAGTTCAAATCTGAGGTCATTAACTTGTTCCCAGGGATAGAGGTCCTGTGTTGTAGATTGACTAATGGTCTCCATGTTTTTCATTTAAAACATGTAACAGCGACAAAGTCCCACCACCAGGGAGACTGGCTTGCATTTTTGCTCTGATGGAAGGAAAAGCAGACGCTTTTCTAGGTGGTACAGTGGACAATATACAAATGGCCCTTCCACAGTTTGGGAGCCTGACTGTCGGATCTGCATGAAGAGTCCTATAGCCCACAAGAAGTCTGTCCTCCTCAGATCTTGGTCTAACTTCAAGATTATATAAAAACATATGAAGAGACTACAGAGATCATTGTTTATAGCATCAATGTTTCTTTAACAAAGGGGTTCTAAAATCTCCAAGACTAAAGTGTGTGATACATGTTATATATTAACCCCAGATGGAGGCCTGTCTATCACAGCACATGCCAATATGATTTTACCAAGTCTGAAAAGCAAATGAACTTGTGATTCACCCCTATTTTCTCTAGAGACTTAGAGTCAGTTTTTCTCAGAATACCCAATCCTCTGATGTTTCTTTATGTCTTAAATTCAAAGTCAAGTCTCTGAAAAATCATAATGGAGAAGGATTTGTTTCATAGGATTTATCACCAAGAGAATGAGAGAGTGAACAAATACGCTAGCCTCATCATGCTGTCATCCTCATTTTCACCCTAGCTCTCGTTTCTTTATAATTTTTTTCCTTTCTTATTTAGAGGCCATAGAGGTTCCAAACGCAAACGTGGAAATAAAGTTTAATATAACAGACTTGCAGGCAGAACACTGGAGTGCTTTTTCATTTCACACTATGATCAGTTAGAGTGCTATTTATCTATTTCTATAATCCACAGGCCCATGACCAGGGTGCTAAGTCCTGCTGAGTGATACCTTTGCAGGTCTCCAAATTCCACTCTGGCCTTGTTCTATTCTCTCTCTCTCTCTCTCTCTCTCTCTCCCCCTGCTAATCAAGCACTTACTAAAGTGTAATACAGGAGATAAATTACCTGCCCATTTTAATCAATAATACCCAGCTCCAGCTCAGTGTTTCAAAAGCTCTCCCTTTCCAGCAGCCCCACCTGGCCAGCATTTGGCAGGAAATACCTGCCAAATGCCACCCCATTAAAGAGAAAAAAGGGAGGTGAGGAACACTCATTTGTTTTCCTTAATGTGTTCTGGCTTTGCTGCTGATGGAATTCTACTCACTGTTCCCTTTACCTGGATGATTATCTCAGAGTTTCTATTATCTACTAAAACACACACAACTCCACCAGCCTGACTTCTAGATGATGATACTACTTCCCACTTCACTCAGGAAATTAACCTTTCACAGACTTCCTCATCACCTCTCCTACTTCCTGACCTCTTGGTAGATCAACTTCTATCTAAAACCATGTCTTCCACCAGATCCCATCCTCTTTACCTACTCCAAAATTCCAATCCAGAACTCGAACAGACACCCATATGATATTTCAGTGCTGCAGGTGGAGGCTTAGCCCACTATGCCACAGCGCTGGGCCCCAATCTTCCATGTTTTTCTCTACTACCTCATCCAGTTTTTGATATCTACTGGATCATTCCAATAAGTCACTAATAGGACCTTCTCTCAACTTAGAAAAGAAAAAAATAAAATCTTCTCTTGACTCAACTTACCCAACCAACTTTCCTCAACAGCTGACTTCTTTGCTTTCCTTGTAGAAAATCTCCTTGGAGGAGTTACCTCCCATTTCTCCCTTCTCATTGGTCTTACTCTTTTTTCTGCTGTTATAACCTAATACACGTGACTAGGAAATTTATGAAGGACACAAATGTATCTGGCTCATGATTTGGAGGTTGGGAAGTCCAAGAGCATAGTGCCAGCATCTGAAGAGTATCTTTGTACTAAACCACCCCCATGGCAGAAGGCAGAAGGGCAAGAGAGAGTGAGAATGATTGCAAACAACAGAGAGCCAAACTCACTTTTATAACAAACTTACTTTTGTAATAACTAACCTACTTTTGTGACAATAACATTAATCCAGAGCTACCTAATCACCTCTTATTGGGCCCTACCTCCCAACACTGTTGCATTAGAAATTAAGTTTCCAACAATTGAATTTTGGAACAGATAGTCAAACCTTAGCATCCTTATTTCTTAAATACCTCTTCCAATAAACATCTACCACTACCCTATTTCACTAAAGCAACTCTTAACAAAGTCTTTAATGATATTCACATTGTTAAAAACAATGGTTATTTCTCAGTCTTCAACTCAGTTGGCCAATCAGTAGAATTTCATACAGGTGTTTATTACTTCCTCCTTAATACATTCCCTTAACTTGGCTTTCACGATACTATACTGCTGGCTTTTGTTCTGAATAACCAGTAAATTCTCTGTGTCCTTTGCTGAGTTTTGTTCTTAATGTGAACCTTAATGTTTCAATACTTCAGGGTTCAGTCCTTGTTCCTCTTTTCCTCTCCACCTACCTTTGCTATCTTAATGATCTCATTGAATCTCATTGCTTTACATATTATTTACATTGGAATAGCTCTAAATATATATTTTAAGCCCATAATTCCCTTGCAAATTCTAAACTCACAGGTCCATTGTCTTCTCCGCATGTCTCTTTTCTATCAAACTCAGTGTGGCCAAAACTGAAGTTGATCTTCCCTACACCTATAACCGTCCTCATTTTTGTCAATGGTAACTCCATCCTACCTACAGCCTATGCCAAATTCTCAAATTTATTGACTTCATACTTTCTCTCCTTCTGAATATCCAATCTGTAAGCAGATCCTTGGTTCTGCCTTTAAAATATGTATAGAATTGGCTACTTCTCACCACTTCTATTCTGATCATCTAGACACAAATAGCCTCTTGTTTTGATCATGGCAATAGCCTGTTAACAGGATTTCCTGCCCCCATGCTTGCCTTTTATCAGTCTACTGCCAATCCAACAGAGTAAACTTGTAAATCAGATTATGTCACTTCTCTACTATGAACCTTTGATGATTCTCATTCTCCTGGGGTTAAAAGCTGTAATCTCTACAATTACCTACAAATTACTACCTGACCTGACCTCTCTAATCTCATGTCCTACTACTCTCCCTGTCTTTCATTCCACTCCAGGTATCCTAATCTTATTCCTCAAACACAGTAGGATTAGGAACTTTGCTCCAGCTATTTCACTTTCTCAAAGGCTCTTCTTTCAGATTCTTAGATAACTGTTTCCCCTCTTCTATAACTTTGCACAAAGCTCACCTCTCCATGTGTACCACCCTAATCACAGCTTGTAAAACTTCAAGCTGCTTTTCTGCTCCAGCAACACTCCTAATACCTATACTTTGTTTTCTTCTTCATAACTCTGATCACCTAACAAATTTCAGATTTTATTTATGCTTCTTAGTCTTTGTTCATGAGAGCAGAGATTTTTGTCCTCTTTTTCCACTAATGAATTACAAGTGCTAAGAATATTACTCGATACATAGTAGACACTCAACAAATATTTGATGAATGAATGAATGTAGTTAAATGCACTAGTGACATAAATAAATCTTTCTCTAATATTATGATATGGGTCACATCATCCTGTTAACATTATCTACAGCAGCCAGCCAGGGATGGTTGCTTCCTAATTACAGCTAACCATAGGAAGGCCTGTGATTTCTGAAAAAACCTGGCAGAAGATTCTGTTTGCTAGAACAAGTCTGTATTAGAGAACATCCAATCCAGCCATGCAAGTTGCCTATGGATTGCAACTCAAAGTGCAAATTTTATAGACCACAAAGATGTAGAGGAGCCTAATCAGAAACATGCTGAGGCATATTAAGCAGTTAGTAGGAGTCTTAAGTAAATAGAAACAGGAGTCAATAAGTCAATAAAAAGATTAAGAAAGCAAGCAAGCAAATGGAAGACCCAAGAGCAGTACCCTGGGAGTACTCTCTCACACAGTACATGCATTGCTTAACAATGGGTACACAGGCTGAGAAATGTGTCCTTAGGTGATCTCATTGTGCATACCTCATAGAGTGTGCTTACACAAACCTAGATGGAACAACTTCCACATAACCAGGTTATGTAGCATAGCCTATTACTCTCACAGATTTGCTAAGCCCAATTTCTCTGATTTGCTCTACCAAGTTTCTCTTGCTAGATTTTCTCTGGGAGGTAGTTTTCTTCCACAATTAACATATGTAGAGTTTCTTTTTCTCCAAAAAACCTTTTATTTACGGAATACAAACTTCATATATTTCATAATTACAACTTTAGGAACATGGGGATTATTCCCACCCATCTTCCTCCTCCCTCTCCTACTCCAATTCTTAGTTTTTACTAAGAGCTATTTCCAATTAAATTTGTACATATATGATTAATTCTATGTTAAGTGAAGAGTTCAAAATTGTTCCCCAATAGTTGAGACAAGGACTTTTCAAAGTCACTGCATCTCAAAGTATCAGTTTCTATATTCTATAGATTACCTTTTTGGTGCTCTATTAGTTATCACAGGTCAGGGAAAACAAATGATATTTGTCCTTTTGAGACTGGCTTATTTCACTAAGTAGGATGTTTCCCAGATTCATCTATTTTGTTGCAAATGACAGGATTTCTTTTTTTTTAATTTTACTGCTGTGTAGTATTCCATGGTGTACAAATCTCATAATTTCTTTACCTAGTTTCAGTTGGTGGGCATTTGGGTTGTTTCCATTTCTTAGCTATTGTGAATTGAGCTGCTATAAACGTAGGGGTACAGATAACTCTTTCAGATGCCGAATTCATTTCCCTTGGGTAAATTCTCAGGAATGGGATAGCTAGGTCATATGGTAGGTCTATATTCAGATTTCTGAGGTGTCTCCATACTGTCTGCCACAGTACATTCCCACCAACAGTAGATTAGGATACCTTTTAACCCACAGTCTCACCAGCATCGGTTGTTTGTTGATTTCTGTATGAAAGCCATTCTAATGTGGGTGAGATAAAACCTTACTGTGGCTTTGACTTGAATTTCCCTGATGACTAGTGATCCTGAGCTCTTTTTTGTATGTCTGTTGGCCATTTGTATTTCCTCTTTAGAAAAATGCCTGTTTAAGTCCTTTGCCTATTTCTTAACTGGGTTGTTTGTCTTGTTGTTGTAGAGTTTCTTGATCTATTTATATAGCCTGGTAATTAATCCTTTATCAGTTGCATAGTGTGCAAACAAATTCTCCCAATCTGTCAGTTGCCTCTTCGCCTTGCTAAGTATTTTTTTCAGAGCAGAATCTTCTCAATTTCATGTAATCCCATTTGTCAATTTTGCTTTTGATGTCCTGTGCCTCTGAGGTCTTTCCCAAGAACTCTTTGCCTATGCCAATATCTTGCATGGTTTTCCAAATGTTCTTTAATAATTTGATGGGATTGGGTCATAGATTTAGGTCTTTAATCCATTTTAAGTGGATTTTTGTGTAAAGTCTTGCTTGATGCTTCTGCATGTGGAAATCCAGTTTTCCCAGCACTATTTGTTGAAAAGGCTGTCCTTGCTCTAGAGATTGATTTTATCTCCTGTGTCAAAGATAAGTTGGCTGTAGATGCACAGACTGATTTCTGGCATTTGTATTCTGTTCCATTGGTCTATCCATCTGTTTTTGTACCAGTGTACGGGCTCTTTCAATTATAAGTGCCCTGGGTATGTCTTGAAATCTGGTATTGTGATGCCTCTTGCTTTTTGTTGTATAAGATTGCTTTAGCTATTTGGGTTCTGCTGAGTTTCCATATGATTTTCAGCATCATTTTTTTCTATATCTGAGAAGAATGTCCTTGGTATTTTGATTGATATCACATTGAATCTGCAAATTGCTTTCGGTAGTATGAACATTTTGGTGATGTTGATTCTTCCAATCCATGAACATGGAAGATTTTTTTTTATCTTCTTCTATTTCTTTCTTTAATATTTTGTAATTTTTTATTATAGAGATTTTTGGCATCCTGGGTTAAATTTATTTCAAGGTATTTGATTTTGTGTAGCTATTGTGAATGGTACTGATCTCAGAAGTTTTCTCTGCAATGAGTTTCCAAAAATTCTTCAGCTGCCTTCACGTCAACACAGACTCACCACTCACTTTCACATTATGTAAGGAATAACAATTCTTGAATCATAATCAGCCCATAATCAGCAATAAATTCAGTACCACGGCCTTTTTTTCACCAGTATAAGCAAATATTTGGCTTTGTCTGATTGTCATGGTGCTAAAATGACACCGTTCTGTGTCTGACCTTCAGTCCAGGTGATTAGGAGTTTCTCCACATCTAACACAAGCTCCTCTTCAATTTGTATTAGTCTCATTGATTTCAATGAGTCAGATCACTTGACAAGTTTCATCACTTTGTTCTTGTTCTTCAAGGTCGTAACTACTGTGTGATGGGACATACCCAATGACTGAGTAACGACTATCACTGATGTTCCACCTCTGTGGTCTATAATCACCTTTAATTTCATTTTCAGGTCAATCTCTCAGCATAATCTCTTTCTGACAACATTAGCAGTGGATTTTGTATACTTAGGGACAATGATGAGCAAAACAACTTAAATCAAGGACAGAAGAAGATGATATAATTGAGAGACATGGTAAACAGGAGATTTATTTGAATGTGGATGCTGCCAGTATACACAGTTTACAGGAAACTTTATTTGCATAAATAGATATACATTAAAATAAAACTAAAATATATAATATAGTAAAAGCATACATCAGTAACTGTCCTTTGTTACCATTATCAATCATATGTATAATATATAATAGAATTGACCATATTTTTACATGACTTACAGCTCAGTATGTCTGTTTACACCAGCATCACCCCAGACACGTGAGGAATGCATTGTGCTATGATTTTCTCAACTATGACATCACTAGCTAATAGGCTTTTTCTGCTCCACTGTAACCCTATGGGACAACTGTCAGATATACAATCCATCACTGACTAAAACGTCATCATTGGGTGCATGACTATATGGGAATCACTGTGATTTCCTGAAAAACATTCAGTTCTCTACAAAACCTGACCTTGACATTGCTAGGACTCTGATTATTTCTTTATCCTTACAATAAATTCTTATCAGCTCAGGCAACCTGCGTATACCTGATTATAGTGTGTAACCCAAAAATACTCAATAATGCCCAAGTATCAGACCCTTGTTAACCTCCTTAGATCTGCCTAGCTCTGGGACACTGGCTGGAGCAACTCTCAACTTGATACCAACTGACAGGACACCAGGAAGATGAGTAATGTGAGCCCTGGAGACAGCCTGATGGACTAGAATCTCAGCTCTGTTACCATCCAGTTGTTGGGAGGATTGAAACTAGAAGTTACATATTATATGTTTAGAGCAATGTTGAAAACAATAAATGTTAGTTTGTATTATTATGTAGAACAATACCATCAATCCAACAGAAATATAATGAGAGTTACATCTGTAATTTACAAGCATTACTAGCCACATTTAGAAGCAGTAAATGGCAATAGGTACAGTTAAATTTTATTTTTATTTTATTTTATTTTATTTTTTTATTTTTGACAGGCAGAGTGGACAGTGAGAGAGAGAGAGAGAGGTCTTCCTTTTGCCGTTGGTTCACCCTCCAATGGCCGTCGCGGCCAGCGCACTGCGGTCGGCGCATCGCGTTGATCCGATGGCAGGAGCCAGGTGCTTATCCTGGTCTCCCATGTGGGTGCAGGGCCCAAGCACTTGGGCCATCCTCCACTGCACTCCCGGGCCACAGCAGAGAGCTGGCCTGGAAGAGGGGCAACCAGGACAGAATCCAGCGCCCCAACCGGGACTAGAACCCAGTGTGCCGGCGCCGCAAGGCGGAGGATTAGCCTAGTGAGCAGTGCCGCCGGCCAGGTACAGTTAAATTTTCAAAAAAATTTATTTATTTATTTGAAAGGCAGAATGAGAGAGAGACAGAGACAGAGACAGAGAAAGCGTAAGAGATCTTCCATCCACTGGTTCACTCCCCAGGTAGCCACAGTAGCTAGAGCACGGCTGATCTGGAGCCAGGAGCTTTTTCCAGGTCTTCCATGTGGGTGCAGGGGCCCAAATACTCGGGCCATCTTCCATTGCTTTCCCAGGCCACTAGCAGGGAACTGAATCAGAAGGGAACAGCTAGGACTTGAACCAGCACCCATATGGTATGCCAGTTCTACAGACAATGGCTTTACCCACAATACCACAGCACTATTCCATAAAGTTAATTTTAATAATGTATTTTACATACCCCAATACACAAAATATCATTTCAACATATAAAGAGTCTTCAAAAAGTTCATGGATAATGTACAGTATGAAAAACTATGCATTGATTTCAATTTTTTCCACCAAAATAAACTCACAATACCTTGTAATATGTCTGAACATAATCCAATTTGAGGTGCAACAAAGGATAAGATATCTGTTTGAAAACAGCCCCCATCAGAACAAGACACATTCTAAGGTTGAAGCAAGAACAAACATCAAAGTTGTGGTGAAGCATGTGTAGAGGGATGATGAAATCATGGACACTTCCTAAAAACCTGTGGAGTAGTGGGTAAAGCTACTGCCTGGCATGGAAAGCCAAAGCACTGTGGCAAAAAAAGGCAAAAAAAGGATGAAAGATCCTTGTGAGTGAAATTCCAGTGAAAAGAAGGGGCCATCAAAGAAGGAGGTACCATTCTCTGAAGGGAGGAAAGAACTTCCACTTGGCTTATGGCCTTGTCTAAATAATGACAGAGTTTGCAGACTCAAAGGCTTCCATAGCCTTGGCAGCTCATGACAAGAGCCTTGGGTGATCACTGGTGTCGTACACAAAAGTGTCAATTGTGACATCAACAACAAGAGTCATTGTGCACTTGCTCCACATGTAGGGCCTCTGTCCTTAATGAGTTGTACTATGAGAATTAATGGTAAAACTTGTCTTCAAACAGTACTTTATACTTTGAATGTCTGTGTGGGTGCAAACTGGTGAAATTTTTAATATGTATAGAGTTCATCTTCTGTATATAAAGATAATTAAAAATGAATCTTAATGAAGAATGAGATGGGAGAAGGAGTAGGAGGAGGGATGAGAGTAGGGGTGGAGGGTGCGAATGGGGGAAAGAACTGCTATGTTCTAAAAGCTGTACCTATGAAATTTATATCTATTAAATAAAAGCTTTCTAAAAAATAAATAAATACATAAATAAAGTAAAAAAAAAAAAAAGAGCTGCTGCTGCCTGGAATGCTGGCATCCCATATGGGTGCCGGTTTGAGTCCTGGCCTCTCCACTTCTGATCCAGCTTCTACTAATGTGCCTGGGAAAAGCAGAAGAAGATGGTCCAAGTATTTGGGCCCCTGCCACTCATGTGGGAGCTCCTGGCTTCAACCTACCCCAGCCTTGTTCATTGTGGCCATCCAGGGAGTGAACCAGAAGATGGACCATCTCTCTCTCTCTCTCTCCCCCTCTCTCTCTGTAACTCTGACTTTTAAATGAATACATAAATCTTCTTAAAATATATTTTTTTCGGCCGGCGCCGTGGCTCAACAGGCTAATCCTCCGCCTTGCGGCGCTGGCACACTGGGTTCTAGTCCCGGTCGGGGCGCCGGATTCTGTCCCGGTTGCTCCTCTTCCAGTCCAGCCCTCTGCTGTGGCCCGGGAGTGCAGTGGAGGATGGCCCAGGTGCTTGGGCCCTGCACCCCATGGGGACACCAGGAAAAGCACCTGGCTCCTGGCTCCTGCCATCGGATGAGCGCGGTGCGCCGGCCGCAGTGCGCCGTCTGCAGCGGCCATTGGAGGGTGAACCAACGGCAAAGGAAGACCTTTCTCTCTGTCTCTCTCTCACTGTCCACTCTGCCTGTCAAAAATATATATATATTTTTTTTTTTAAAATAAAGCAAAGTTTATGGGAACAATCCCCCCAAATATATCAACAGCTTACAAATAGATAAGTCATTTTAAGAATAAACAGAAATGGCCAGCGCTGTGGCTCACTAGGCTAATCCTCCACCTGCAGCGCCGGCACCCCGGGCTCTAGTCCCAGTCGGGGCGCTGGATTCTGTTCTGGTAGCTCCTCTTCCAGTCCAGCTGTCTGCTGTGGCCTGGGAAGGCAATGGAGGATGGCCCAAGTTTTTGGGCTCTGCACCCGCATGGGAGAGCAGGAAGAAGCACCTGGTTCCTGGCTTTGAATTGGCACGGTGCACTGACCGCAGCGCGTCAGCCGTAGAGGCCACTTGAGGGGTGAATCAACGGAAAAAGAAAGACCTTTCTCTCTGTCTCTCTCTCTCACTAACTCTGCCTGTCAAAATTTTTTAAAAAAAGAATAAACAAAATGATGCTGGAGATAAAACCCTCAGCAGCAGATCATCTACATCAATTTGTGAGGAAAACTTCATCTTGTTTATTCTGTAAAAGAAGAGAATAAATGTTTAACAGCAGAAAAAAATAGCCAACACCATAGACACCTCAATTGGTTCAGCTTGCACAGTTCTTTATTTTTATTTTTTAAAAGATTTATTTATTTATTTGAAAGTCAGAGTTACACACAGAGAGAGGAGAGGCAGAGAGGGAGATAGAGAGAGAGAGAGATCTTCCATCCGCTGGTTCACTGCCCAATTGGCCACATCAGCCAGAGCTGCGCCAAGCCAAAGCCAGGAGCCAGGAACTTCTTCCGGGTATCCCGCACAGGTGCAGGGGACCAAGGGCTTGGGCTATCTTCTATTGCCTTCCCAGGCCACAGCAGAGAGCTGGATCAGAAGTGGAGTACCCAGGTCTTGAACTGGTGCCCATATGGGATGTCATCACTGCAGGTGGCAGCTACGCCACAGTGCCAGCACCAGCCCCAGTTCTTTATTTTTATTTTTTAAAGATTTATTTATTTACTTGAAAGTCATAGTTAAACATAGAGAGGAAAGGCAAAGAGAGAGAAAGATCTTCCATCCGATGGCTCACTCCCCAATTGGCCACATGACTGGAGCTGAGCCGATTTGAAGCCAGGAGCCAGGAGCTTCTTCCAGGTCTCCCACATGGGTGCAGGGGCCCAAGGACTTGGGCCATCTTCTACTGCTTTCCCAGGCAAAGAACTGGATCAGAATTGGAGCAGCTGGGTCTTGAACTGGCACCCATATGAGATGCCAGCACTTCAGGCCAGGTCGTTAACCCACTGCACCACAGCGCCAGCCCCCAGTTCTTTATTTTTTAAAAAAAATTCATTTATTTTGAGAGAGAGGTCTCATATACACTGGCTCCTTCTCCAAATCCCCACGATGGCCAATGTTGATCCAGGCCCAAACCCAGGATCCCAGGTCTCAATCCAGGAATCCCACATGGGTGGTAGCAACCCAACAACTTGAGCCATCACGTGCTACCTTCCAGAATCCACATCGATAGGAATCCAGACTCAGGAGTAGAGTCAGGATTCGAACTATGGCACTCAGATGTGGGATGTAAATGTCACAAGCAGTGTTTTAACCACTGAGCCAAATGCTCAAATCAACTTACTCAATTAGTGGAGCAAACTTTCTGCTCATTGAGTGCCAAAACTGTTGCATGCAGCTTAGCTTCAGATAAGAGCAAACCTTTCAATAGAAATTTGAAACCAGAGGGATCAAGATCCTGAGGCAATTCTTCCATAAAGTGTAAAGGAAGATGAAACATGGTTTTACCAGTATGATGGTGAAGACAAAGCACAATCAAAGCCATGGTTACCAAGAGATGGAAGTGGCCCAGTCAAAGATAAGCAGACTAACATATCAAGACAAAGACCACAGAAACAGTTTGGGGATGCTTGAGGCAATTCGCTTGTTGACTTTCTAGATGATCAAAGAACAATAACATCTGCTTATCATTAGAGTGTTGCAGGAAGTTAGTCAAAGAGTTAGCAGCAAAAGATCCAGGAAAACTTCTGCTGGGTTCTTCTCCAGTGTGACAGTGTTCCTGTTAATTCCTCTCATGAAACAAGGACAACTCAGACATCCACATTATGGTTCTGATTTCATGCCTTCTGGCATCTTTCTGTTTCCTAATCTTAAAAAAAAAAATCCTCACAGTTCACACACTTTTCTTCATTTAATAATGTAAAAAAGACAGCACTGATGTGATTAAATTCCCGTAATCTTTAGAGATGGATTAAATGATAGGGCTTATTTCTTAGAAAATTATCTTGAACTTGATGGCATTTGTGTGAAGCAATTAATTTTATATTTTTATTTTTATGGTGTTCTTTTATTAAAAAGATTTTATTTCTTTATTTGAGAGGCAGAGTTACAGACAGAGAGAGGGAGAGACAGAGAGCGAGGTATTCCATCTGCTGGTTCACTCCCCAGATGGCTGCAATGCCCAGAGCTGCACTGATCTGAAGCCAGGAGCCAGGAGCTTTTTCCGGTTCTCCCACATGGGTGCACTTGGGCTACCTTCTACTGCTTTCCCAGACCATAGCAGAGAGCTGGATCAGTAGAGGAGCATCCAGAACTTGCACCAGCACCCATATGTGATGCTGGTGCTACAAGTGGAGGGTTAGCCTACTAAGCTACAGTGCCAGGCCCTATTGCATTCTCCACAATTTTCGAAGTCCTCTCATTAAACAATCTAAAAATAATTAATGAGATATTTTATTATTTTTAAAAATCATCATAATCCAGTACATATTTTACACTTATAATGCATACCCATCCAGACTAGAATATTACTTAGTGTTCATGAGCCACATGTAAGTAGTGGCAACAAGAAAGGAAACCCATAGGGAAGTGCCCCTCTTCTCTTTTTAGAACGTATATCTTAGCTTATGATTCTTTGCAATACATGCCATTTTCATTTCATGAGGCTCCAAGATTCAACCCACCATCAGTGTCAGGATCAGAAAATTAATGGAGTACTTGAGTTTATAAAGTCCTACACCTAATTTCCTCAATGGACCAGGTTAATCCATCCGTTTCCTAAAACATCATCCATTTCTTCTCTCAGAAGTTGCATTGATGCTGGCTTTCTGCCATCATCCATTCTTCCCAAACATTTCTTACCTTTAATTTGATTCATGTTCTAATTCATATATTGATTTGTACCTTCAGTCTTTTTCTCTTGCTTTTCCCATCATACTAATTTTTTACGGATGAGATATGGAATCAGATGACAGCTGGGTAAAGGGGGGGGGGGTGTTGGGAAAGAAAGCTAAGATATAAGATATAAATTCAGAACCTAGGAAAAATACCAGTAATTAAACTATTGCAAGCTGACTCATAGAGTTATAGATATAGAGAAAAGATACAAAAATCATCAGTTGCCCATCTTCATTGCCACTTCTCAACCAGCTCATTCACCCTCCACACTGGACCACAGCATTAGCCTCCTAACTAGAATGCTGGAGACACCAAAACTGAATTTCTAATTCCCTCTTGGTTAGTGTGATATCTCCAGTGAGTAAAATAATAATGGCACAGAGTAATACTCATTAAGTAATTGATGACCAAGGGAAAGAAGGAAAGGAGGGAGGAAGAAAAGAAGGGAAGGGAGAAAGAGAGTTTCCCTCCTTGGCTTCCTCTAACTCCATTCCCTTTATGTTCTGCTCAAACTCAATACCACAGGAAGAAATATGAAGCTTGGTCCTGTACCTACTTATATCTTCCATGCTACTTGACTCATTCTTCCTTACCACTTAACTACATCCTAACTAAATTGCCTCTTTTAGTATCTTGGACTTTGGGGCCTGGCATTTTGGTACAGCAGTCTAGGCTACAATCTGTGATGTCAGCATCCCATATGAGCATTTGTTCAAGTCCTAGCTGCTCCACTTCCAATACAGCTCCCTGCTAGTGGCCTGAGAAAAGCAGCAGAAGATGGCCAAGGTGCTTGCCCCACTGCTACTCACATGGGAGATCCAAAAGAAGCTCCTGCCTCTTGGCTTCAGCCTGGCTGGCTGTTGCAGCCACCTGGGGAGTGAACAGTGAGCATGGGAGATATCTCTCTTCTTCCCCCTACCGTGTGTGTGTGTGTGTGTGTGTGTGTAAAACTCTGACTTCTATAGACTCCAATATAATAGTAATGGGGGACTTCAATATTCACTTCAATATTCTACTTTCAGTAATGGATAGATCAACCAGACAGAAAATCAGCAAGGATTCACGGACACTATAAGCCAAATGGACCAACAGATATCTACAGAACTTTTCATGCTATAGTTGCATAATTCACACTCTTCTCACTAGTGCATGGAACTTTCTCTAGGATTGACTACATGCTAGGCCATAAAGCAAGTCTCACCAAATTAAAAAAAAAAAATCAAAATCATACCATGCATCTTCTTGGACCACAATGGAATGAAGCTGGAAATCAGCAACTCAAGAATCTCTAAAATATATGTAAACACAGGGAGACTGAACATGCTCCTGTATGAACAGTGGCTCATAGAAGAAATCAAAACAGGCCAGCGCCGTGGCTCAACAGGCTAATCCTCCGCCTTGCAGCGCCGGCAAACTGGGTTCTAGTCCCGGTCGGGGCGCCGGATTCTGTCCTGGTTGCCCCTCTTCCAGGCCAGCTCTCTGCTGTGGCCCGGGAGTGCAGTGGAGGATGGCCCAGGTGCTTGGGCCCTGCACCCCACGGGAGACCAGGAAAAGCACCTGGCACCTGGCTCCTGCCATCGGATGAGCGTGGTGCGCCGGCCGCAGTGCGCCGGCCGCGGCGGCCATTGGAGGGTGAACCATCGGCAAAGGAAAACCTTTCTCTCTGTCTCTCTCTCTCTCACTGTCCACTCTGCCTGTCAAAAAAAAAAAAAAAGAAATCAAAACAGAAATCAAAAAATTTCTGAAAAAAAATGAGGATGGTAACACAACATATCAAACTTATGGGATACAGCAAAAGCAGTGTTAAGAGGAAAGTATATAGAAATTGGTGCCTGTATCAAGAAATTGGAAAGGCACCAAATACGTGAGCTATCACTGTGTTTCAAGGATCCAGAAAAACAACAGCAAACTAAACTCAAAACTAGTAGGAGACAAGAAACAATTAAAATTGGAGAAGAAATCAAGAAAACTGAATCCAAAAAAAATACAAGACCAGCAAAATGAAGAGCTGTTTTTTTTGAAAAAATTGACATACCATTGTCCCAACTAACCAAGAAAAGTAGAGAGAAGACCTTAGTTAATACAATTAGAGATGAAAAAGGAAATGTAACAACAGATACCACAGAAATAAAAAGAATCATCAGAAATTACTACAAATAGATGTATACCCATAAATTGGGGAACCTAGAAGAAATGGAGAGATTCCTGGACACATACAACCTACCTAAATTGAGCCATGAAGAAACAGAAAACCTAAATAGACCCATAACAAAGATGGAAATTGAATCAGTAATAAAGGCTCCCCCAACAAAGAAAAGCACAGGACCAGATGGCTTTACTGCTGAATTCTATCAGACATTTAAAGAAATAGCTCCCATTCTTCTCAAACTTTCAAAACAATTGAAATCGAGGAAATCCACCCAAACTCCTTCTATGAAGCCAGCATCTCCTTAACTCCTAGATCTGGAAAAGGTGCAACAGAGAAAGAGAACTACAGACTAATTTCCCTGATGAACCTGGACACAAAAATTCTCAACAAAATTATAGCCAACAAAATGAATGAATCTGGAAAACACCATAACTTAGTGAAATAAAACAGTTCCAAAGGGACAAATACTGTATGTTCTTCCTGATCTGTGAGAATTAATAGTGCACCTAAAATGAAATCTGTAGAAGTGAAATTGACACTTCGATAAGGGATGACCTTAACTGCCCTTTTCTTGTCTGTTGAGGAACAGTTTTTTTATGTTGTTTTTTGTTTTTTGTTTCTTCCTATTATTTGTTGAACTCTTTACTTAACATAGAGTTAATCTTGTGTATAAAGTCAATTGACATTAGATATCAGTAAAAAATAAGAGTGGAACAAGAGAGGGAGAAGGAAGTTTGTAACTGTGAAGCTGTATCATTCTGTGTGCATTCCTATGGACTTACTTCCAAGGGTAAAGTTTAAAAACTTGTCATGGGACTCCAAATCCTATTAAGCCTGGTGGTAAACATGCCATGTTAGTTGTTCAAGTGATCATATTAAGTATTAAAGTGAACACATAGATAGGATTATATGTTAAAGTCATCATATAAATAGGATCAAATGTCTGGTAATAATAATAGATAGAATTAAAAATGAGATAATGTTCCAACATGGGAAGCAGTCCACACAGCAGACTCATAGAATGACAATCACTTTAAGTAACACTCTGACCTCAGAATCAGCCCTTAAGTATTCCTGGTCTGGCTGAAAAGCCCATGAAAGCATTTCAGGCATGGAAACCCAAGATACTGTAGCAAAAAATGTTCTACATGAAGAATCTCTGTGAGTGAGACCTGAGGGGAAAGAAGTGGCCATTAAAGAAGGATGTACTTTTCTCTAAAGGGAGGAGATAACTTCCACTGTGCTTATGTCCTTGTCAAAATATTGACATAGTTTGTGAATTCAAAAGGTTTCCATAGTCTAGGCAACTCATGTCAAGAGCCTTGGGTGGTCACTGATGTCACATATAAGAGTGTTATTTGTTAAATTAACAACAGTAATCACTGTGCACTAACTCCTCAAGCAGGACCTCTGTCCTCAATGAGTTGTATTATGAGAGTTAACTGTGATACTTGTTCTCAAACAGGTTTGTGTGTATGTGTGCATATGTGTGCAAATTGTTGAAATCTTTACTTAGTATACAATTGGTACTCTCTGTACAAAGTTAATTGAAAATGAATCTTAATGGAGAATGAGACTGAGAAAGGGAAAGAGAGCAGATGGTGGGAGGAGTGTGGTTGTGAGGGCAGGTATGGTGGGAAGAATAACTATATTCCTAGAGTTGTACTTACAATTTTTTCCTTAATCAATAAATTAAAAAATAAATTAAAAAATAAAGTGCTTGCATGAAAAAAGAAGAAATCAGTTCTACTACACCAAAGCATTAGAGAGCCATTAAAATTAAGCAAGCCTAGAAGCAAGAGACTCTGGCCTCAAGCCTGAATTATTCTTTTGATCTTGTTCTATTCTCTATTTTATGATGACAGTGATGACAAAATTAATACATTCTCATTATATCTAAACTAATATGAACAACAAAACTGAAGGTGATCTTACCACACAAACATCATCTCAATCTTCAGAAGCTACCATATTAGCACTGTAAAGAATCATCTTTCATCACCATTACTAAGACAGGGTTGATGTGACTCTCCTCCGTTGGAAGAAGAGTCACTGGGAGGCAACATGGTTCTCTGTGGGGGTCTCAGCACAGCAGAGTAGGGGGAGGGCTGCATATCCATCTCTGGGGAAGGCCCTGCATAAAGTTTTGCATACAGATAAATTTATATTTCCTATTCATTTAAAAAAATTTTTATTTATTTTTATTTTATATGCAAAGTGGGAAGAGAGAAAGAGAGAGAGATTGAGAATCGTCCATCTGCTGTTTCACTCACCAAATCCTCACAATAGCCAGGGCTGGGTAGGCTGAAACCAACATCTGTGAACTCAATTTGGGTTTCCCACATGGGTGACAGGGAGTCAAGTAACTGAGCCATCATCTGCTGCCTCCCAGGGTACCCCTTACTAATAAGTTGGAATTTGAAGCAGAGCCAGAACTCAAACCCAGGCACTCTGATATGGGATGCTGGTACCCCAAACAGTGCATCAAACACATGCCCTATTTCCTATTCATTTTTGAAGAAGCAATGTATTCACATTGCTCCAAATTCAAAAATAAAAGCTACCTTCAGAAGTCTCATTTCAACCTAACCTCATCCATTGTATTTTCATGAGAGATAACCACTTTTATTATGGTTTTCAATGTATCTTGGGCTCGTATTTTTCTGTTCTAGGTCCATTTTGAATTAAACCATATTTATGATAATCATTGCTGTCTCTTTACAAGGCACACACAAAGGTGTCATCTGAACCAAACATGGTCTCAAATGGTCTCCGTTCCCTTTTGTTCTTTCAGCACTGGGACTCTGACACCTCTGAACAATCATTAGCATCAAAAAACCTATTTTCTGCAAAGTAACAAAGCAATAAATACTCCAAAGCTTTCATTCTTATTCAAATTATCCCTGATTTATATTTTAGGCTTCAGTGAGAGAAGTAAAAAGTTATTTGTTCAGACTTTGTCATTCCACCCCACAATACCTGCCTTCCTAATAACAGAAAAACACCAACAAATTTTTTAAAGTATATTTTCCTATTTCAAAAAGCACATTTGAATCCAAGGACCCATGGACCTGTATAATGTGCTTGTGCAATTGAAGGCGAAGATGAAAGAGTGAGACCCATATTCTATGTATCCCTACAACAGAATTTGAGATAATTTGCCCTAATATGACCAATTTTGTAGGAAAGAGAAACTTTGTGCTAGTGTTATCTCAAAATTCAATATCTAGAGAAATATAATTTTTATGGCATTTCAACTAAGTGCAATAATAGACTAGTTGTAATTCATTGCGTCAGGAGAGGAAAAGAAACAGAACTTATTAATACATCCACATATACATGTATATATACATATACATGTGCAGCAAAGCTTCTGTAACTTACAGGGACCTACAAAGAAAATAAATAATGTCATTCTATTAACATTACTATGCATATAGCCATATTAAAAATTAGAATTAGTAGAAACTACACATTTCCAAGACCACCTTTTATGAATCCAATGTTTTTCATAGAAGTATCATTATCATTACAAGAATAAACACCAATAAAAGTTTGGCTAGGATATGGCAAGAACATTGCAAAGGGAATTCACATGTACCTGACTATCACAGGGTCTATAATGAACCTAAACATCACCTAATTTAATTAACTGAAGTCCTTGTACAAATAAAAAATCTGAAGATAAGAAAGGTTTGCTAAAAAGAAAACCTAGGGGCTGCTGCTGTGAGCAGAGGTTAAAGCCCCAGCCTGCAGAGCTGGTATCCTACATATTCACTGGCTCAAGTTCCAGCTGCTCCACTTCTGATCCAGCTCCCTGCTTATCAGAAAGCAGTGGAAGATGGCCTAAGTCCTTGGACCCCTGCACCCATGTGGGAGACCCAGAAGAAGCTTCTGGCCCCTGACTTTGGATCAGCTCAGCTTCAGCCACTGCAGACATCTCTCTGTGTCTCTACCTCTTTGTAACTCTTCAAAATTAAAAAAAAAAAAAAACTTTAAAAAAAAGAAAGAAAACCTACAGTTAAAATGAGAATGTCCTAACTCTAAAGTTCATATTCTTTTCAGTCTTTTAGCATCAAACTTTTCCAATAAGCAATTTTTATTTTGAAATTCGTGGTTTCCCTAGGAAGATCTTCTATGTTCTGTTACAAGTAAAAGAAGCAAACCTACCTTAACAAAGATGAAAATCATGAAAGATCTGAAGAAAAATGGATGCTGGAAGAAGTCGACTTAATACTTCAAAAGTTCTGCTTTTTGCAACATCTGACCAAACCTAAATCAAGAACCTCTTAAGGAAGAGTGTGTATTTCTCTTATAAGAAGAGTGGTGATCTTTGAAATCAAAGATGATTCCAATGACCAATCTCAAAAAAGCATCAGTTTGAATATTCTTACTTTACTATAATGATGCATATGCAATAATCTACCATATTTTGGTAAACAAACATTCAAGGAAGGACTTCAGGACAGACAAGACTAAAGAACATGAGCCCCTTTCCAAGATGGCAGAATAGGGACAGAGCTTACTGCTCCAGTCTAGAAGACAGTGAAAAAAATGGAAAGAGTGCAATCTCAGGGAAGAGTTAGGGAGAAAACTGCAGAGGAAACTCCATGCAAATTAGAGAGAAATTGTGGACCTACAGTAGAGTGCTGATGCACACAACTCAGTATTCCAGCAGCCAAGAGCCTCAGCACCAGCTTTGGAGAGTGAGGTGAGATAAGACTGCAGCAGCCCAAGCCACTGGTGATAAAGCTGTGGAAAGAGCCTGGCATGAGTCTAGCTTGGAGCCCTGTGGGGGACAATGTACTTGCCAACCTAGAGGAAAAAAGGGGGGAGGGGCACATTTCTTTCTCACCAACCACCTGGCACCAGCATCCTGTAACTAGCCCCAAGAGGGTGGTCACCATTTTGCACATACGTAACAGCTGCACCAACAAATGTCTGCCTGCCCAGAAACCAGCAGAGACAAGATACCTGATTCTGGCTAGAAGAATTGACAGGTGCTAGGTGCTCATGACCATGGGAGTCTTGTGTGCTAGGACTGTGAAAACACTGCGGCTGCATTAAATTTTTTTTGCTTTGGTCTGTGAAATGAGAAATGCCAGATAATGGCACTGGCATGAAATTGATTTTTCAATAAAAAAATTAAAAATGCATTGTAAAGCCTTAACAACAAGCTCAATGAGACAGAAGAAAGAATATCTGAGTCAGAAGAAAAATCTATGGAAATTTTAAAGTCAGATGACAACAACGACAATGATGAAGAAGAAGAAGGGAAAAAAAGGAGGAGGAGGAGAAGAAGAAGGAAGAGGAGGAGAAGAAATTAGAAAACTAAAATACAGTGTTCAAGATCTATCTATCTATCAAATGAACCAACACATAAATCTTGGGATTTCTAGAAGGTGTGGAAAGAGAGAATG
This sequence comes from Sylvilagus floridanus, assembly GCA_949820135.1. Taxonomy (NCBI): domain Eukaryota; kingdom Metazoa; phylum Chordata; class Mammalia; order Lagomorpha; family Leporidae; genus Sylvilagus; species Sylvilagus floridanus. The sequence goes on from OX463242.1 coordinate 79,003,163, forward strand.
GATTAGAAGGCCTTTTTAGGACAAGGAATAGATAATGCTAGGGGATTGGTAACAATATCACCCTAGATTTGAAATATTGGGAAAAAAATGAGTGTTCTCATCTATATGAAATCTGTTTCTCCTGCCTTCTCAAGTTTAACCCCAGGAATCTGACCTGTAAACAAAGCATTTCTGGGCCAGGAATATTTTCTCTAAATATAGCAACACTTTACCTGATATTGAGTGTTACAGGTTCCATCATTTTTAAAGGACAGAGACATAAATAATGGTAAATAAATATTACAATCTACCACCTCAAAGAAAAAAACATCATTTATGGAGTTCAGAGCTTGGAGATTCAAGTGTTGATTGCAATTTTATTTTGAAAAGAATGCTACAACTCACGTGATTTTTCTTGTGTTTATATTAAAAGAAAAGCTAATAAACTCTATTTTAATTAAAAAAAGAAGGCCTTTTTAGTGAAATAATTACAGAAAACTTCCCTAACTTGGAGAAAACAAAGGGACGTCCAAGTACAAAAAGCACATAAAACTCCTAAAAGAAATGACCAGAAAAGATCTTCACCACAACACATTGTAGTCAAATTCCCCATAGTAAAACATAAAGAAAAGATTCTAAAATGTGCACCAGAGAAATGCCAGATTACTTTCAGAGGATCTCAAATTAGACTCACAGCTGATTTGTCAGAAACCCTACATTCTAGGAGAGAATGGTGAGATGTATTCCAAGTCTTAAGGGGAAAAAAGGCAACCCAGAATATGGTACCCTTCAAAGCTCTCATTTATGAATGAAGGTGAAATAAAGACCTCCCATAATAAACAAATTGAAAGAATTTGTCATCACCCACCCAGACTTACAAAAGATGCTTAAGGATGTGCTACACATAGAAACACAGAAATATGGTCATCACCATGAATGAAGATAAAGACAAAAAAAAATCACCCAGTAAAAGTACAAAGGAAATCCAAAGTAAACAATTAGAATATTTATGGAAAAATGGCAGGGCCACGTAGTTACTTATCAATAGTCATCGTGAATGTAAATGGCATCTATACTCCAGTTAAAATATACAGACCTGGCTGAATGATTAAAAAACAAAACCGATCTATTTGCTGCCTACAAGGAGCACATCTCATCAAAAAAGATACACCCAGACTGAAAGTGAATGGATAGAAAAACATACACCATGCTAACAGAAACAAAAACAGCTGGTGTAGCCATATTAATATTAGACAAAATAGACAATAATACAAAAACTGTTGAAAGAGAAAAGAAGGGCACTATATAATGATTAAGGGATCAATTCAACAGGAAGATGGGACTATAATAAACGTATATGCATCTAATTGATGGGTAAGAGGCTATTTAAAAGAAATGTGAAAGGATCTAAAGGGAGACATAGACTATAATACAACAGTAATGGGGGAGGGGCATAGTGGGCCATAGTGGGCATAGGGGCAAAGCCACTGATTGTATTGCTGGCAATCCATATGGGTGCCAATTCGAGTCCCAGCAGCTCCACTTCCAAAATAGCTCTCTGCTATGGCCTGGGAAAGCAGTAGAAGGTGGCCCAACTCCTTGGGCCCCTGTACCCTTGTGGGAGACCCTGGAAGAACCTCCTATTCCTGGCTTTGGATTGGCAGAGCTTCGGCCATTGTGGCCAATTGGGGAGTGAAACAGCATATAGAAGGCCTCTCTTTGTTTGCCCCTCCTTCTCTGTCTGTGTAACTCTGACTTTAATAAATAAATAAATCCTTAAAAAATAGTATTGAGGGACTACAAGCCCCACTTGCAGCAATGGACAGATCAACCAGACAGGAAATCAGAAAGGAAACAGCAGAGTTAGTAGACACTACAGATCAAATGGATGTAACAGATATCTACAGAACTTTCCATCCTACAGTTGCAGAATAAACATTATTCTCACCAATAAATGGAACATTCTTGAGGACAGACCACATGCTAGGCCATAAAACAAGTCTCAGCAAATTCAAAATAATCAAATTCATGCATCTTCTCTGACCACAATGGAATGAAGCCAAAAATGAACAACTCAAAAATCTTAAGAATGTATGCAAACGCATGGAGACTGAACAACATGCTCCTGAGTAAAAAGTTGGTCACTGAAGAAATCAAAAGAGAAATGAAAAAATTTCTGGAAATGAATGAAGATGACAATACAACATATCAAAACTTTTGGGATCCTGCAAAAGCAGTGTTAAGTGGAAAGTTGATAGCAATTGGTGCCTAAATCAAGAAACTGGAAAGGCACCAAATAAATGAACTAACAATGCATCTTAAGGATCTAGAAAAACAACAACAAACCAAACTCAAAACCAGTAGGAGAAAAGAAATAATTAAATTAGAGAAGAAATTAACAACATTGACATACCATTGGCCCACCTAACCAAAATAAAAAAAGGAGAAAATCCAAATAAAAAAATTAGAGATGAAAAAGGCAATGTAACAACAGAGAGCACAGAAATAAAAAGAATCATCAGAAATTACTTCAAAGAGCTTTTTACACACAATTTGGGAAACTAGAAGAAATGGATAGATGCTTAGACACATACAACCAATCTAAATTATGCCAAGAAGACACAGAAAACCTAATCAGTCCAATAACCAAGATGGAAATTAATCAGTAATAAAGACCCTCCCAACAAATTACTGCCCAGAACTACATGGTCTCACTGCTGAATTCCACCAGACATAAAGAACAACTAACCCCAATTGTTCTCAACCTATTCAAAACAATTTAAGAGGAGGGAATCCACCCAAACTCCTTCTATGAAGCCAGCATTACCTTAATTCCTAAATCTGAAAAAGACACAACAGAGAAAGAGTACTACAGACCAACTTCCCTGATGAACATAGATGCAAGAATCCCCAACAAAATAATACATAATCAAATCCAACAACAAATCAGAAAGATTCCACCTGGACCAAGTGGAATTTATCCCTGATAATGCAGGGATTATTCAAGATTCACAAATTAATCAATGTGATACATTACTTTAACAAACTAAAGAATGCAAATCATATGATTATCTCAATATGTGCAGATAAAGAATTTGATTGCTATTTGATATATTCCTCAAAATTTTAGCCAGAGACATTAAGCAATAAAAAGAAATCAAAGGGATACAAATTGAGAAGGAGGAAGTCAAACTATCCCTATTTGTAGATGATGTGATTGTATATATAGGATATCCAAAAGACTCCAATAAGAGATGATTAGAACTCATAAAAGAGTTTGGTAAAGTAGCAGGATATAAAGTCAATACACTAAAATCAACAGCTTTTTCATACACAGACAATGCCATGGCTGAGAAAGAACTTCTAAGGTCAATCCCATCAAAATAGCTGCAAAAAAATCAAATACCTTGGAATAAATTTAACCAATGATGTCAATGATCTCTACATTGGGGATTACAAAACATCAAAGAAAGAAACAGAAGAAGACACAAAAAAATGGGAAAATCTTCCATGTTCATGGTTGGAAGAATCAATATCATCAAAATATCCACACTACTGAAAGCAACTTGTACATTCAATGCAATAACAATAAAAATACAAAGAACATTCTTCTCAGATATAAAAAAATGATGCTGAAATTCATATGGAAACACAGAAGACCCCAAATTGCTAATACAATCTTATACAACAAAAACAAAGCCGGAGGCATCACAATACCAGATTTCAAGACATACTATGGGACAGTTATAATCAAAACAGCCTGGTACCAGTACAAAAACAGATGGATAGACCAATGGAACAGAATACAAATGCCTGAAATTAACCCAGGCATCTACAAGCAATTTATCTTTGACAAATGAGCTAAAATCAATCCCTGGAGCAAGCATAGTCTCTTCCACAAATGGGAAAACTAGATGTCCAACTGCAGAAGTATTAAGTAAGACCCCTACTTTCCATCTTACACAAAAATCCACTCAAAATGGATGAAAGACCTAAATCCACAACTTGATACCATCAAGTTATTAGAGAATATTGGGGAAATCCTGCAAGAAATTTGTATAGGCAAAGAGTTCTCGGAAAAGACCCCAGAGGCACAAGCAATCAAAGCCAAAACCAACAAATGGGATTACATGAAATTGACAAGCTCCTGCTCTGAAAAAGAAACACTCAGCAAAGTGAAGAGATAACCAACAGAATGGGAGAAATTATTTGCAAACTATACAACTGATAAAGGATTAATAACAGGAATATATAGAGTTCAAGAACCTCTACAACAACAAAACAAACAACCCAGTTAAGAAATGGGCAAAGGGCTTAAACAGGCATTTTTCTAAAGAGGAAATCAAATGGCCAACAGACATATAAAAAAGTACTCAGGATCACTAGGCATAAGGGAAATTCAAGTCAAAGCCACAGTGAGGTTTTATCTCACCCACGTTAGAAAGGGTTTCACAGAAATCAACAAAGAGCAGATGCTGGTGAGGATGTGGGTTAAAAGGTACCCTAATCTACTACTGGTGGGAATGTAAGCTCATATAGCCACTGCGGCAGATAGTATGGAGATACCTTAGAAATCTGTATATAGACCTACCATATGATCCAGTCATCCCATCCTGGAAATTTCCAAGGAAAATGAAATCAGCATATAAAAGACTTATCTGTACCCCCTGTTTATTGCAGCTCAATTCACAATAGCTAAGACATGGAATCAACTCAAATGTCTGTCAACTGAAGATCTCAAAAAGAAATTATGGGATATGCACACCATGGAATACCACACAGCAGTAAAATAAAAAAAGAAAGAAATCCTGTCATTTCCAACAAAATGGATGAAACTGGAAAATATCATACTTAGTGAAATAAGCCAGTCTCAAAAGGACAAATACCATATGATATGTGATAACTAATAGAGCACCTAAAAGGTAATCTATGAAAGTGAAATTGACATTGAACAACACTTGCCTCAACTGTTGAAAAACAATTTTCTTTTTTCATGCTATTTATTGAACTCTTTTCTTAATATAGAGTTAATTGTGTGTATATAAAATTAATTGAAACTAGCTCTTAGTATATAATAAGAATGGGAATAGGAGAAGGAGGAAGAAGAAGGGCGGGAGTTTGAGTGGGAGGGCAGGTACAGTGGGAAGAATCACTATGTTCCTAAAGTTGTATTTATGAAATGCATGAAGTTTGTATTCCTTAAAAAAAAGTTTTCTGTGAAGAAAAAAAATTTTTTAAAAGAACATGAGCCTTTAAGCAAACCTTTCAATAATCATGGTGAGAGTTGCTGTGGAAACTGTGCCTAGGCAACAGTAACAAATGATTACATTAAGTAATAGTGACAGAGAGTTCAGAATCAGGGTAGTGAGTAGATTAGGTCACCCCTTGACCACTTCAGTTATTTTTATTCAAGACTTACACTGCATATCCACTCTGACCCTATCTCAGAATCCATTGGGGCTTTAAATACGATCCTAATAACTCATCTATCTCATCTAAAATAAACTAGAAATTTACATGTAAAAATAAGATTTAATTATAACAGATATATTTAAATCAATGCATCAAAACATTCATGGTGTCCATTGATTATATTTTCCACATTATGCCATCCTATCTTTGCCACTCTTGGACAGCCACCTAAGAGACAATGTTCATCTTTTCTCCCAAGCATGGTACATGTCAGAAACTATATGATACCAGGTCCATCTGTTGTGAATTTATTGTTTCCATCTGAAATATCGATATCTTTGCACAATTCAAAAAGCATTTTTAAGTTTGTCCAGTGCTATGAGAAATAGTGGCTTAATCAGCCCTTGTCCTTACTATCGATGAACAACTTAATACTTTATCCCTTTTAGTATTTTTTTTTGTTCTACTTAATACTATTGGTTGAACTCTTTAATTAACATACAATTATTCTTAGGTGTTTAAATTTAACTGAAAAGTGATTCCTGTTAAATAGAGAGGGAGGAGATGTACAGTTTGGGGCATGCTCAATCGGACTTGCCCCAAATGGTAGAGTTAAAAACGTGCCAAGGGATTCCAATTGAATCCCAACAAGGTGGCATGTACCAATGCCATCTCACTCATCAAAGTGATCAATTTCAGTTCACAATTGATCATACTGATAGGATTAAGAGTCAAAGGGATCACATAAACAAGACTAGTGTCTGCTAATACTAAAAGATAGAATAAAGAAGGGAGAGAACGATCCAACATGGGAAGTGGGATACACAGCAGACTCATAGATTGGCAGATGTCCTAAACAGCACTCTGGCCTCAGAATCAGCCTTTAAGGCATTCGGATCTGGCTGAAGAGCCCATGAGAGTATTTCAGGTATGGAAAGCCAAGAAACTCTGGCAAAAAAAATAAAAAATTAAAATTAAAATTAAAAAAAACTAAATGAAAGATCTCTGCGAGTGAGATCCGAGTGGAAAGAACAGGCCATCAAAGAAGGAGGTACCTTTCTCTGAAGGGAGGAGAGAACGTCCACTTTGACTATGGCCTTGTCTAAATAAGATCGATGTCCACGAACTCAAAAAGCTTCCATAGCCCTGGCAACTCATGACAAAGAGCCTAGGGTGATTACTGACTCCATAAACAAGAGTGTCAATTGTTAAATCAACAACAGGAGTCACTGTGCACTTACTCCCCATGTAGATTCTCTGTCCTTAATGTGTTATACAATGTGAATTAATGTTATAACTAGTACTCAAACAGTACTTTACACTTTGTGTTTCTGTGTGGGTGCAAACTGTTGAAATCTTTACTTAATATATATTAAATTGATCTTCTGTATATAAAGATAATTGAAAATGAAACTTGATGTGAATGGGAGGGGAGAGGGAGCGGGAGTTGGGAGAGTTTCTGGTGGGAGGGAAGTTATGGGGGGGGCACTGTAATCCAAGGACTGTACTTTGGAAATTTATATTTATTAAATAAAAGTTAAAAAAAAAGTTTGTCCAGTGATTGGGTCTCTGTGGACTGGGAGGTTATAGATAAGAGTTCCTTACAGAATTCTTTATTTTTTAATATTATTATAAGGCAAATGCTATGGGTCCTGCATAACTAGGTGACTCAATTTGAAGAGTCATCATTGGCTACTCATTTTGCATCTCATTGGGCAATCATTTTCCTGGAACCTCTAACCTTCCAACTAACCAGGAGTTCAGTCCTTTTATCTTCACTATCTATGGTCACTCCATGGGCAATCCTATGTAGGTCCATGACTTCAATATGATCTCTGCATTGATGATCCTCAAATCTATGCATCTAGTCAAAATGTATCTCTATACTTGATTTCTCCAACTCTCCTTCTCCATCTGGATGCTGTTGTTTGAATGTGTCCCCTAAAGTTCATGTTCTGGAAACTTGATCCCCATTGCAGTAATGTTGGGAGGTGGGATCTAATGGGAGGTGTGTGGTTCACGGGGGCACTCCCTCATGAATGATATAATGCACTTTCTTGCCCTTCTGTAAGAATGTTCTGCCTTCCACCATGGGATGATGCAGCAAGAAGGCCCTCACCAGATGTAAGCCCCTTGATGTTGGATTTCCCAGCCTCTGGTGAACAAATTTCTCTTCATTGCATATTACCCATGTTGTGATATTTGGTTATAAAAGAACAAAACTAAGGCAGGTGTCTGTTAACATGTTTGAGGCCAAATTCTTGATTCCCCCAAAGCCCTGCTCAAACTCATTATCCCCCTAGTTGATCAGTGAATAGTGACTGTATCTTTCTAGCTGCTCAGGATAAAATCTTTGGCAACCTTCTTGGCTCGTTCAAAACCAGGGCCTAGAGTGGGTCTGAAGCACAGCGAAAGGCCAGTGTGTGAACTTGGAACTTGAGCACTGGGCCACTCAGTAGTCACTGGGAAATTCATTTCATAGTGTGGACACGAGAGTTACAAATTCTACTTACTTTAAGGTAGGAATCGAGGCTGTTTTGGGTCCCTGGGCTGTAGCTACAGGAAAGAAGGATTGCAGAGGCCATGCTCAATACCTCAAAGTCCCACAGTTGTGCAATTAAGCATCTTAAATCTCTTAAAAAATTTATTGTGTAAAAATTATGTATAGAAACTGAGTATTGAGGATACATCAATAATGTATCAAGGTTAATTTGAGCGGATGTGGCATGGAGGCCTACAATCTAAAAAGAGAAAAATATCTTTATTCAGGATGCTAAAAATAATAGCCTTGTGTGCCATATTGAACACTACTGTTGCATACAGCCAAGTAATTACATATCCTAAATCTAGCTTACTCTTTCTATACAAATATAGCAGTGGCAAAAAAAACTTAAAGAAGTTTAGCCTCTGTTAGCACATGCTCCCGAAAAAATACTTTCTACTTTTTAAATAAATTCAAAAGACACATTTTCCAGCAAAATGAAGAATAATTCTCAATACTTTGGCACAATTGGAGAAGTTCTGGAGTTTTTTCATGGCATTTCCTCCTTTTCCTATCACCTCTCTTCAGTCAAATTTCTTACATTGTCTCCAGGGAAGGATGTAACAGGCAGAAAGCAAGAATGGTCCAAGAATTCCATGTTCTGTGTTCTGTGTTCCCAAAGCCCAAGCCCCTAATGAAATATAAAGGATTTGTTTTCAGATAAGAATCCAATACCCACTCCCATTCTGGGTAAGAAAAATATTTCTGTAAGTCAGAGACAGAAAGAATGGAATCCCAGAAATCAGCGGTTTCTGGAATAGAAATCCACACACCTTCCCAGCATCTTCCTGAGGCAATGACCTGATCCCCGTATAGAGAGAATGAATGACTCTTTGGTGCTGGCGGGAGTGAAGAGCCATGGAGACAAAGAATGTCTCCGGCACAACTACACATGCACTCAGGACCACATAGACCTGCCCAAGTCTCAGCGCTAGATGGAGCGACCCGACCCCTGATGAAACCCTATAGTTGTAAAAAATCCACCAGTTTCACTTAGACTAGATTTCTAGCGTTCTATATCTGCACCAAGCCAAGATGGAATAACAAGGCCCAAATGTACCCTCTTACCTAAGACAACAACAGAAAAAAAATGAAATAAAGTATTTAAATTGTGTGAGAGGTCCAGCGCCACGGCTCAATAGGCTAATCCTCTGCCTTGCGGCGTCGGCACACTGGGTTCTAGTCCCGGTCGGGGCGCCAGATTCTGTCCCAGTGGCCCCTCTTCCAGCCCAGCTCTCTGCTGTGGCCTAGGAGTGCAGTGGAGGATGGCCCAAGCTCTTGGGCCCTGCACCCCACGGGAGACCAGGAGAAGCACCTGGCTCCTGCCTTCGGATAGGCACAGTGCGCTGCGCAGAGCGCGCCAGTGGCGGTGCCCATTGGAGGGTGAACCAATAGCAAAGGAAGACCTTTCTCTCTGTCTCTCTCTCACTCTCTCTCTCTCTCACTGTCCACTCTACTTGTCAAAAATAAATAAATTGTGTGAGAGAAAGGTTTTTCAGACATTGGACATCATTTTATGTAATACACTAGTCCCTTAGAAACTGGAAATGAGATACGAGTCCTGTTTTTGCCTCAGTTTACTGTCTTGAGAGAATTCTCAGGCTGAAGTCCAGAGTTGGCAGTTCCCAGGAGACTCCCTGAGTTGAAGAGACAAACCTAAGAGCCTGGAGAGATCAAGGCAGCTAAAGTTTGTCAACATGGAATCCTACATCCAGCAATACTATCCTTCAAGAATGAAGGCAGTATAAAGATTGATTTTTTAATTTTCTAAAGATGCTGCCAAAAAAAAAAATACCATTAAAGGGAAAGGATACAGGTTGAAAACATGGATCTGCACAAGAACAGAGTACAGGACATGGTAGCTAACTGGGTAAATGTGTAGGACTTCTTTCCTGTTATTTAACCTCTTTAAAATATAAGTCATTATTCAGAGATGAGTATTTAGCCTAATGATTAAGATGCTTGTTAAGGCTGGCGCCATGGCTCAATAGGCTAATCCTCTGCCTGTGGCACCGGCACACCAGGTTCTAGTCCTGGTTGGGGCTCCTCTTCCAGTCCAGCTCTCTGCTGTGGCCCAGGAGTGCAGTGGAAGATGGCCCAAGTCCTTGGGCCCTGGACCCGCATGGGAGATCAGAAGAAGCACCTGGCTCCCAGCTTTGGATCAGCACGGTGCGCCAGCCACAGCAGCCATTGTGGGGGGTGAGCCAACGGAAAAGGAAGACCTTTCTCTCTGTCTCTCTCTCACTGTCCACTCTGTCCAAAAAAAAAAAAAAAAAGATGCTGGTTAAATTGCTTGCATCCGACATCAAAATATCTAGGTTTAATACCTAGCTCTGGCTCCTGGCTCCAGAATTCCTGCTAATGCAGACCCTGAGAGGCAACACTGAGGGCTCAGATGGTTGGATTCCTGCCACTCTCATGAGAGACCAAGACTGAATTCCCGGCTCCTGGTTTCAGCCTGGCCCATTTGTGGGCATCTGAGGAATGGACCAGAGGAGAGAGGATCTCTCTCTCTCTCTCTCAAATAATAAAATGTTAAATGTATATGTATATATAATTAACTATTCAAGCAAAAGAATAATAATGTGTTTGATGATTTATAGCATAAAATATTTGCAATAGCATAAGGGCTAGGAAGGGTAAATTAGCTTATATGTGAAGTGGTAATAAAATATCACTTGAGCAAAGGCAAGTAAGATAAGGATGTAAACAATGCAGAGATTATTAAAAAGCTAGAACTAGAACTGTAATATGATCCAGCAATCCCATTCACACATATTATATATATTATATACTATATAAATATATGATTCCTGCTCTACCATGTTTATTGCAGCACTGTTCACAATAGCTAAGATATGGAATGGACCAGCATGCCATCATCAGATGTACAGATAAAGCAAATGTGGTCTATAAACACAATGGAATAGTATTTAACCATATAATCCTTTCATTTGTAGCAAAATGAATGAAATTTGATGCCATAATGTGAAGTGAAACAAGCCAGTCATAGAAAGACAAATACTGCATGTCCTCCCTCATATAGGAGCTAAAAAAAAAAACCAAAAAAGGAGCTCAATCTATACACAGAATGGTGATTTCTAGTGGGGGTGGAACAAGTTTGTATAATGGGCACCAAATCTGATTTAGATCAAAGAAAGAAATAAGTTTTAGTGATACACAGCATAGGAGGTAACGATGGTTCACAATAACCTAGTATGTTCTGTATGAACAAATGGAAGAGACAAGCTCCAAGTTTCCAATGAGAGTAACGTCAAAGAAGGAGAAATGTTGACTGCCCTGTTTTGATCAGTACACACTGTATAGACGTACTAAAACATCAGTGAGGAGCTGGTGCTGTGGCACGGTAGGCTGAGCCTCACCTGTGGTGCCAGCATCCCATATGGGCACCAGTTCATGTCTCAGCTGCTCGTCTTCCAATGCAGCTCTCTGCTCATGGCCTGGGAGAGCAGTAGAGGATGACCTGAGTGCTTGGGCCCCTGCACCCCCATAGGAGACCCGTAGGAAGCTCCTGACTTCTGGCTTCAGATTGGCCCAGCTCTGGCCACTGTGGCCACTTGGGGAGTGAACCAATGGATAGAGGACCTTTCTCTCTCTCTCCATCCCTCTGTATGTAACTCTGCCTCTCAAAAAAAAAAAAATCTCAAAAAAAATAAATAAATAAAATTAAAAATTAAAAATAAATAAAAAATAAAAAAAATAAATAAAAAATAAATAAATCTCAAAAAAATAAATCTCAAAAAAAATAAATGAATCTCAAAAAAAAGTCAAAAATTTGAGATACCCAGTATGTAATAGAAACTCAATACATATTGGCTCACTTGGCTAATCCTCCGCCTGCGGCGCTGGCACCTTGGGTTCTAGTCCAGGTTGAGGTGCCGGATTCTGTCCCGGTTGCTCCTCTTCCATCCAACTCTCTACTGTGGCCCAGGAAGGCAGTGAAGGATAGCCCAAGTGCTTGGGCCTTACACCTGCATGGGAGACCAGGAAGAAGCACCTGGCTCCTGGCTTTGGAGCCATGCAGCACGCTGGCCACAGCACGCCAGCATCAGTGGCCATTAATGGGGTGAACCAACGGAAGGAAGACCTTTCTCTCTGTCTCTCTCACTGTCTAACTCTGCCTGTCAAAAAAAAAAAAAAACAGATGAAATAAATAAATAAGTAAATAAATAAAATCTCTTTTAAAAAGTCACAGTGAACCCATAAATATGCACAATTACTGTTAATAAAGTTTTGAATTAAGAAACATTACACTAAATAAATCAGTCATAAAAGGACAAAAAAGATGAATATCATAAACTTTTAAAAAACTATGAAATAACAAAACAGAATTATAGCTAATAAGTCAACGAAGAAGAAAAATAGAATCACAAAAATCTCTCAGTCAGAGGTGACTGTTTGGCACAGTGCACATGGGACACCTGCATCCCATATTGGAGTGTTCCTGCCTGGGTCACCACTCTGCTCCTGGGACCAGCTTCCCGCTAATGTACAGACTGAGAGGGAGCAGGTGATGGCTCAAGTATTTGGTCTCTAACAGCCGCATGGGACCCACATTGAGTCCTGGGCTCCTGGCTTTGGGCTGGCTCATCTTGGACTGTTGCTGCACTGGGAAGCAAACCTGTATATAGATGATTCTCTCCCTCTCATAATTAGAAATATATTTTTATTTTTAAAGAATCACTCAATTTAAAATAAGGCAAAAAAAAAAGCACTAAGCGCCACCAGGAGACTCAATCAATGGTAGCCTCAGTTTGTCTCTGGGCAACAGTAGGAATTCAGCCAGATGGTCTCTCTGGATGCCAAGTTCTCACCTGTAAAGTGTTCACCCTAGAGCACAGTCCAGTTACCAGATAATCTGCAAGGGTCCACTCACCCCTCACATTCTGGAGCATCTGACCTCGGAGCCAGAGTGTCTCCCGGATCCTAGAGATGCAGGCTTGACTGAAGAGTGGAGAGAGACTCAGCACAGCCCCAACGAGAGTTTCCATCTGAAAGAAAGGTTGGGTCAGGAATTGACAGGCCTGGGCTCAAGTCCTCTCTTCTGCTAACTGCCTCAATGACAAGGCTTTTAGCTTTCTGAACATCATCTGTGAAGTGAGATGAGTGTTGAATCCTTAGACCTTGTAACGTTCAATATCTCAATTTATGATCATAAGTATCATCCTCAATTATTCACAATCACTCACCGGTACCCAGTCAAAATAAATTAAAACATGTCTTACAGACTCCAATCATAGTTTTTTAAATTATATTAACTTTTCAGTGATTGTGGATGAGAACATTTCAGCCAAGTCCTGGCTGAATGAAATGAATGAAGCCAACAGCTACTTGGCAGAGGGAAATTGGATGTTTATCCAAGGCAATGCCTTCTTCTTTACATCACCATGGTGACTCACAAACAAGTCTGACTCTTGAGGGAAGCCTGCAAGACCCAATTCTCCTACGTAATTGTCAATCCCCACTATGCATATGATTTATGCCCTTCTCACTAATATTTTTCTCAGACCTGAGTAGAGTACAAACAGGATGGGATGGGTGGAGTTGTATCCAAAAGGTACAATCCTGTGGCTACTTGAACTTTTGTGCACATCTGTTGAGCAGATTTGAGACCTAACCTGAGCTCCTTGGTGACGCACATCCTCCTGATGTTGGCAGGTACATAGGGTTAGCTGGAAGAAAGGAGCTGTGCTTGACAGCCCCAGCTGACCCTTGGTTTGATATCCCAGGCTGACCGTGACCTATGTGATAGTATGACCCACCATGATAGCACCCATGAGTGACCCACATGGTGACATAGGCCACAGTGTGAAACTCCATCTGACCTCCTATGGGTTGGCTTCAGCCAAGCTGCCTAGCCTGGCTTTCATGATAATCCAGTCTGTACCACCCAAACTCCCTTTTCTGTGCAATACCCAAACCCGCCTTCCATGTAGTAGAAACTACAAGCTCCACAATGTGGCTAACTTAAAACCAAAGCCAATAGAAATAACCAATATGGCTACAGGGTGCCCTTTAGGCCATTATAATGTCATTATAATAAAATTGCCATGGCCAGCACTCCCACTCCCATTATGCATCTGACACCATGACACTTCAGAGATTTCCAAAAAACAGCGTGGAAACGGGCAGTACTCAAACTTTTCCCTCTTTGAATATTCAATTAAGCCCCACTTAAGATATCATCGCTTATGTCTTCTGATAGTATAAAAGAGTGGCTCAAATCTTGCTGAGGGTTTCATTTTGTTTTGTTTTGGCATTTTGGGGGGGCTGGGCTAGACCAAAGCCAGAAATATGGAGCTACATCCAGGACTCCCATGACAGTGGCAGAGGCCCAGGTACTTGGGCAATCATCCATTGCCTTCATGGGCATTTTAACATGGAACTGGATCTGAAGGATACAGAAAGCTGGGAGTGGAAGTAGTGTTTTGATATTGGATGCCAGTATTGCAGGCAGTGGCTTTTTTTATTCCTTGCTCGCTCGCTCTCTCTCTCTCTCTCTCTCGCTAAGCACGCACACTTAGTTTTTAAGTGTGTATTTTTCTTTTGCTGTAAATAAATCCTGTTTTCCGGCACGCTCTCATGTCTTATGTTGAATTCCTTCACACATGGAGGGAAGAGCCTGGAAAAAGCCCAGCCAGGGGCCCCACTACCCACAACATTTCCACTCCCCAGTATTATACCACCCACTCAAGGCAATTGAGATTTTACTAAGGAAAGCAAGGCTTTTAAACTGTATGCCAGACAAAAAACGTTCAACAACAACTACATAAGATGTGCATTTGCCAAGTGGTCTCCTGAAAGACATAGCTCAGCTCCTGGCTTTGCTCACCACCACCCCCCCACACACACACACACATATGTGCTCTCCTCTCACTAAATGTCTACTTCTCTTAAACACAACTACCCCTCGTAAGGACAGAACATTGCCAAACAGAGCAGTGCCACTCCCATTTGTCTTCCTGTGGCTTTCAGACTGCAGAGCTTACGTAATGAAAAGAAATGGAGCCTGTGTCCATTTGGGACTTTATTTAGCATGCAAAAAGTTGACACTCCATCCAAGCCCAATTCAGTGTTTACTTTCACAATTTATTTTCTCATACTACAGAATGTCCTAGTGTAAGGGTTGGTCAATTCAGTTACTCAGCAGTGTCATCAGAGACTCAAGCTGTTTTCCTTTCTCTGTTTTGCTTCAGTTTTATCTTAGGGCTGGGGCTCTCATGGTCAGCAGCTGGGACATCAACATCATTGTTTATGTCCTAAGGGAGAAAGACATGGACTTCTTTGCAAAAAAACTCAAGCCAAAATATTCTCTTCCTTCTTTTATTGCTACTATTAGAGGTGTTTTTTTTAAGTTCATGAAAAACTCCTATTATGAGAAAACTATGCATGCATTTCTAAATTTTTCACACCAAAATAAATTTTAAAAGAAAGATGTTGAAAGACAGAGAGAGACAGGGAGATCTTCCATCCTCTGGTTCAATCCCCAAATGTCTGCAATGGACAAAGCTGGGCTAGACCAAAGCCAGAAATCTTGAAGTACCTCTGGGACTCCCCCAAGGGTGGCAGAGGTCCAAGTACTTGGGCCATCATCCATGGCCTTCATGGGCATTTTAGCAGGGAACCGGATCTGAAGGAAGCAGAACAGCTGAGAGTGGAAGCAGTGCTCTGATACAGGATGCCAGCATTGCAGGCCAGGCCTTCACTCACAGCACCAAGATGCCAGCCCATAAACTTAACTTTTAATTTCATTAACTTCATTTTCCATAAACATTTTAAAGAATGTTTCAGGTCACCAGTACTTTCAGAGAACCTGCATGCCCCCTGAAAAGTTATCTGCAGAATCCCATTTGTGTGGACATACTTCAGTTTTTCCCCATGTCCTTTTAGATTTTTTTCTTATTTTGACAGAGTTAGACAGTGAGGGAGAGAGACAGAGAGAAAGGTCTTCCTTCCGTTGGTTCACCCCCAAATGGCTTCAACGGCCGGCGCTGCGCCGATCCGAAGCTAGGAGCCAGGTGCTTCTTCCTGGCCACCCATGCAGTGCAGGTGCCCAAGCACTTGGGCCATCCTCCAATTCCCTCCTGGACCACAGCAGAGCTGGACTGGAAGAAGAGCAACCGGGACTAGAACCCGTTGCTCATATGGGATGCCGGTGTCGCAGGTGGAAGACTAACACAGTGAGCTACGGCGCTGGCTCCATTTTAGATATTTTTTAAAAGATGTTTTTATTTATTTGAAAGAGTAACACAGAGAGATAGAGAGGTGCTTCCATCTGCTGGTTCACTCTTCACTTGGCTGCAATGGCCGGAGCTGCACCGATCCGAAGCCAGGAGCCAGGAGCCAGGAGCTTCCTTTGGGTCTCCCACATGGGTGCAGGGGCCCAAGGACTTGGGCCATCTTCCACTGCTTTCCCAGGCCATAGCAGAGAGCTGGATCGAAAGTGAAGCAGCCAGGACTCCAACAGGCACCCATATAGGATGCTGGCACTGCAGGTGGTGGCTTTACCTGCTGCACCACAGCGCCAGCCAAACTTTTTGATTTTTTTTTAACATTGATGAGCTTTAAAAACCAATAATTGGCCAGCGCCTCAGCTCACTTGGCTAATCTTTGGCCTGCGGTGCCCACACCCCAGGTTCTAGTCCCGATTGGGGTGCCAGATTCTATCCTGGTTGCTCCTCTTCCAGTCCAGCTCTCTGCTGTGGCCCAAAAAGGCAGTGGAGGATGGCTCAACTGCTTGGGCCCTGCACCTGCGTGGGAGACCTGGAGGAAGCACCTGACTCGTGGCTTCGGATCAGTGCAGCGCGCCAGCCATAGCAGCCACTTGGGGGGTGAACCAATGGAAAAAGGAAGACCTTTCTCTCTATCTCTCTCTCCCTGTCTAACTCTCCCTGACAAAAAAAAAAAAATAATTGACAAATGTTACAGTATAATGTATAAAGAGTTTTAAGTCAAAAGTTTGAGATATCCATTATGTAATAGAAACTCAATACATATTAGATAAATGAAAGAAGAAACAAATGAGTCACATGACTTCAATGAGCTTAAGCTTGAACCAGTCATTGGTAAGCAGAAGGAAACAATCTCTATCAGATTGTCATCCTGGGGCAATTATAATCCTATTAAAGGGAAATCAGCGCACTGAAAGGCCCACCCTGGCTACACAAAGACCCACGCAAAAACTTTGTAATTAAATTGTTTTTATTTTCATGCATTTTAAAACTTTTTCTACAAGGTTAAATCAGGGGAGAATGCAGTCTCCTATAATTTCTGAACATGGAAGAGAGGCAGTAGAAGGATCCCAGTTCCTGATCCACAAGCAAATCCCCCAGAGGTAGGATGGGAAGCAAAGTTGACCTTCCAGGACAGTTGGCTCGTTCAAGTCTCAGAGACCCTGTCCCACATTTTGATTATTTTTTGTAGCAGGAAAAATCATGTCCACCTAACCCCATGTTAACGTCCTAACTCCCAATACCTGTGAATGCGGCCATATCTGGAAATGGGGTCTTTGCAGATTTAATCAGGTTAAGATGAGGTACAGTAGGTTAGGATGTGCGTTAACACAATGACGGTGTTCTTCATATAAAGGGGGAAATGTGGACACAGAGACAGGAGGCACACAGTGGAATGCTATGTGACAACAGAGGCAGAGATTGGAGTGATAGGTTTACAAGCCAAAGCATGTAGGACTTACCAGCAACCACTAGAAGTTCAGGAAGGCAAGAAAGAAGCCTTCAGAGAGCACAGGAGCGAGCGTCCTTGCCTCCTGACCCCTTGCCCACATCTTTAGTTTCAGCTGCGATATGTTAGTGCTACCAACAACTGACATGGGTTTCCAATGCAGTTCCAAATAGAGGTTTTTAAACCCTCTCCTGGCATCAAAGACCACTCAAACTAAGAAAGTCCATAGTAATCTAGGGAACTCCTTGTCCACCAAGGCTGTGAATTCCTCCACAAGCAAAAACTGCCATGCTTTCATGGTGGAGCCCATTCTGTGCAGTGTGGGGCACCAGCTCAGGACTGTACCTTATATCAAACCCTCGGAAAGCTATTCCCTTCCTTTCCTTCCCCTTCAGGAAGTACTGTAAAGCCTAGAAATGGTGATCTAACTCCTCATCCACTGGACACACGTTCACCATCTGCTGTAATCAGAGTCCTGCGTGCTTGTTAGTCCCTCACAGTGAGATATGAGCACTCACACCACACTGTCCCCTTAGACCTCACTACTGCTGTTGATGTCCCGTTCATGCATTCACTCATTCATCCAGTATTAACTCCTGAGCATGTAGTCTGTCTGGTACTATTGAAGCTCTGGGAATATAACAACGGGAAAGTGAACAACAACTGCTTTTGTGAAGTATAATTTTTAATACGTGAATATCATAAATCAAAAAGCACGCCATGTGTGGACAAAGGCTATAGAGGAAAAGGAAGTAGGGAATGGAATAGAAAAATGAGTTGTAGATGAGTGTGCAATTTTTAAAACAGTGGTCAGAATAAACCAACTTATTCTTAAAGCAAGATACAACCACCAACAGCACTTGCCTGCAAAACTCAACTTTTGCTCTGAATAACAGTACATTTTTTCTCTTGATTTTTTAGGAAGCATCATTCCTCAGAACCCAAAATCCTCGCCTTCCCTCCTATCCCCTTGGGGAAGTTTCTTTTCCAGTTCTAGCTCTCCCATTACTCATGTCCTCCCTTCTTTCTGAGGCAACAGTTGCAAGCACTTGGCTGCTCCAGCCCTACTCCCTCTGAGCACGGTGCACAGAACTGACACCATCCCTAGTCCAGTGGGCTCTGACCAATGCAGAATAAGATGGAATCATCACTTCTGGCATTCTTGTTATTTAAGTATTTATTTAACTTTTTATAAAGGGAGAGAAGAGAGGGAGGGAGGGAGGGAGATAGAGAGAGAGAGAGAGAGAGAGGAAGGAAGGGAGAGAGGGAGGAAGGGAGAGAGGGAGGAAGGGAGAGAGGGAGGAAGGAAGGAAGGAAGGAAAGGAAGGAAGAAAGAAAAGAAGGAAGGAAGGAAGGAAGGAACCCCATTCCACTGATTTACTCCCCAAATGCCTGCAATAGTCAGGGCTAGGGCAGGACAAAGCCAGGAGCCAGAAACTCCATGCAGATTTCCCGCATACTTGAGCCCTCAGCTGCAGCCTCCCAGGATATGCACTAGCAGAAAGGCAGGTTGGAAAGTAGAGGCCGACTCTAGCCCACACACTCTGATACGGGATGTGGGTGTCCCAAGTGGCAGGCTAACTGCGGTGCTCAATGTCCACTGCCCACCTCCGGCATTCTTTATTCTGCATACTTAGTTTGTGATGATTCAAACACCATGTATGCCCACTCTTCTCTGACTTACATGGAACCTAGAGTCAGAGTGCTAAGAAATTTTTCTGTTTCCCAACTCTTCAACCCCAGGCTCTTTCCACTCCGGAAAGTCTCTTTCCGCTTGATTTTATCAGTGTTAGGAAAAAATAAATTAGTCTGGGCAGTAGCTGTGCCACTCAGGACGCACAGCATGGAATGACCTCTAGGTTTCCTTGATGTTCCTTGTAACTCTGCCGACTTTGTCCTGGAGATTTGATTAGCACCAGCCAAACCTGCAAGGCTTTAAAGTGCTGAGTTATCATCTGCCTATTTTTTCCCCTCTAATGTTTAAAAAGAAATCAATTGATGGCAGCTCATGTGTCTGTCCTTTGCTTTCCTTGCCAGAGGTGAATCCCACTGTTTCTCAGCAAGAACAGGTTGTGTTCCGCCTGCAGCCGCTACGGCAGAGGGTGAGATCACAGAGGAAAGTTACACTCCCTCCTCACTGCCCTGCTGCCCCTTGTGACAACTAAACCATGGGCTATGGAGGTGAAAGCTCTCGGATACCCAGGCCCAAGTTGTGTTTTGTATTCTTCACCTGCCAAATCAATAGGGATAAATCATAAAGAAAAACAAAAGGCAGCAAGAAAACATATATAATAGCTGTTAGGAGAACTTACATCCAGCCATTGCCAGCTTTGAAATCTTGGGCACGTCACTTAACCACTCTGGGACTGTGTAAAATGCAATTAGTAATAGTAGTTATTTTCAGGGCAGATTGTAAGCATTGAGTGAGTTCCCATGTGTAAAGTACTTGTGACAGTAACTGGCAGAATGGACACCATGCAAGTGCTAACTTCCATTTGGGCTTAAAATTCAGCACATAATTTCTCCTGATGATTTGGAGGCAGAGTACGTGCTCTGTGTTCCCCAGGAGGGAGAGCTGATAGAACAGTTTCTGAAGGCACACATGTCACAACAAACAGTATCTGAGCTCCGTTGCATTTCCTTGGGAATGTTCTTCATCCTATATAAGTCTCGACTTTCTCGTCTGCCCAATAGTGATGATCACCCCTCCATCACAGAGCTGTCGTGAGAGCAAGGTGAGTTTAGTGTTCTTAGAAACCCTATTCAAAATGCACATTGAGGGACCAGACTTGTGGCACAGCAGGTTAAGCTGCCGCCACATGAGCAGCAGGACCGCTTCCAATCCAGCTGCCTACTAGTGCACCTGGAAAAGCAGCAGAAGATGCCTCAAGTACTTGGGCCCCTGCCACCCATGTAGGAGACCCAGATGGAGTTCCAGGCCTGGCTTGTTGTAGCCATTTGGTGAGTGAACCAGTGGATGGAAGACTGATATCTCTCTCCACCCCCCGATCTCTCTCTCTCTCTCTCTCTCTCTCTCTCTCTCTCTCTCTCTCTCTCTTTCTCGATCTCTGACTCTGCCTTTCACATAAATAAAATAAATCTTTTTTTTAAAAAAAAGGGCAGGGGGGCGGCGCCATGGCTCACTTGGTTAATCCTCTGCCTGTGGTGCTGGCATCCCATATGGGTGCTGAGTTCTAGTCCTGGTTACTCCTCTTCTGGTCCAGCTCTCTGCTGTGGCCTGGGATATCAATGGAGGGTAGCCTAAGTCCTTGGACCCCTGCACCTGCATGGGAGACCAGGAAGAAACTCCTGACTCCTGGCTTCAGATCGGCACAGCCCTGGCAGTTGGGACCATCTGGGGAGTGAACCAACGGAAGGAAGACCTTTCTCTGTGTCTCTCCCTCTCACTGTCTGTAGCTCTACCTCTAAAATAAATAAATAAAATTTTTTAAAAAATAGGAAAGGCTTTATAGGGTCAAGATAACTTGAAAAGTATCAAGAGATTGGGTATTCAGAAACTGAGACAGGACCAGTAACAGTGGGAAGCATGGTATTTCAAGATAATTCAGTCATCAAACTAGGTCGCCAAGTCTTATGAAATGTGTGTGAAGAATTCTTTGACTGACTTTGAAAAAATGGCATCATGCCAATTCAGCATCCTATTTCTGACTGCATCACATTTTCTCTAAATACCCCTATGATAATGGGCTGCAGTACCACTTATAAGAGAGCAGAACTAGGGAGCAGGAGCCAATGGTAGATGAATACGAAGCTCTGGCAACCACCTCCCCACAGATATATCAATGTGAATAGCTGTGCACACACCAAGACATCTTTGCAACAGCTGTGGAAGCCAGGTGAGAGACCACAGCACCTTGTTCTGTTACAATCAGAAGAAAAGCCGCATTGAAGAAAACACAAGGAAAAATGCGCTGGTGTTGCCCCTGTCCCATCTCCAAGAAGTTTGGCATGGAGAGATATGCTGCCCACTCGGGAGAGGAAACTGAATCACAATGTCAGGTCTACTGGAAAAAATTCAACCTGAGCCCCACCCTGATACCTGGATGCTGACCCCAGGTCTGCACATATGGGCTGAATATTTAGGGCATACACAGCCAAGCAGGCTCCACCACACCTCCCAGAATCACCAGCAGAAAGTACAACTCCGGTCATGCAGAAACCAGGAGAGGGAGCTTAGGACCATGCCTTGGGGTTCAGAGCCAGGTCTACTGAGCCAAGACTCAGCACCTCGTAGAGCCCAAAAACCTTTCCCCCGGCTGGTGCTCACAGAATCAGCCTGTTGACTTCCTTTTGGTCAGGCGAAGACTGAAGCTCTGGTGGATTCGGTTTATTTTGGTGTGTATCAACGCTGGCCTTAGGTGGGCTTGGCAGACACCTCTCAGGACTGATAACTGTGTGGCCCAGGTATGGCCAGCCTGGGACCAGAGAGCTGCCTTTATCAGTCTCCTCCAACCTAGGGCAGACAGCAAGGGACTATGTGTCTGTGTCTTGGTACTCAGATGGCTTGGTTAAGCCCAGTGCTGGATATAGCCTAACAAGCTCCATCCGTGGGCAAATGCCTGTGGACAAGGTCTCTGGGCTTGCCCCAGTACCAGGTAGAGACCTGCACCCTGACAAGGCAGACTGGTTCTGGTGTATATCACCACCAGCCTCTTGTGCACCTGCACTGTTTTGGAACTCAGTGCTAGGCTGTTAAACCCAGCCTCGAGCAAATCCTAGTCCCAGAACAGTGCCACAGACAGAGCCTGTGAACCTGCTTCAGTACCCAGAAGTATTCCATTGAGCAGTCTCACTCCTCAGTCAGCATCGACAGCAGCTGATAGGTGTACATCAGTTGGTTAGCCCACCTCAGCAGCAGACAGGCCATAGCAGAAGGAGGTTTGCCCACCCCGCCCCCAGCCTGCACTGGTCTTGGTGGACTATAAACTCTGGATGTGATCAAGCAGCGAGGCATTTGTGGACACAGGATAAGGAAGTCTGAATCTGCCACAGGCCCAGGAAGAGGCTTGTAGGAACACACTACTCCTTTTTTAGGTCCTTTCTTATTTCATACTAAGCAAAAATCAACTTCACATTTGGGCCGAATCTGAGTTTATGGAGTATATTAGGGTTGAATCAGAAAAATGTATCAACAGTGGACCTGGGGCAAACCTTGACTTGGGGTGCTAACTACTGTTAAAATAGAAATACCCATAGGTTCAGAGAAAATAAACAGATGGCCTAAAATTTATATAAGCATAGCCACAAAGGAGGCCACATAACTATAGCCAATCCTTCCATGTGCAAATGGCATCATACACTAATAAATGTCAAGGACTTCCAGGGAGCCATAACTTCACCTAAAGAGCAAAATAAGGCTCTAGAAACTAACCATCTAGGAATTGAAATTTACAAATGCTCGAGTAAAGATTTTAAATATTTGTTTTAAGAAAACAACAAAATTCAAGAGCACACAGAGAAGTTTGTCAATATTCTAACACATTTGGTAGATAGAGGTAATTACACAAAATCAAGTATAAATCCCTCAAGTATAAATACACTAAGTGAAATTAGAACTTGTATAATGTATCAATGGCATAATAGATCAAACAGAAGAAAGAATCAGTAGGCTTGAAGACAAGCTATGTGAAAATACAGAGAAGAAAAACGGAAAAATTAAATGAAAGCAATCCATAAAGCATTTGAGAAATATGGAGTAGCATTAAAAGACCAATTATTCAAGCTATTAGATTTAAGAGGAACTTTGGAACTCCAAAGGGGCAGAAAACATACTAAATAGATCCTGACAGACAGCTTTCCAAACCTGGAGAGGGATACAACTATCCAGACACAGGAAGTTCAAAAGTCAGCAGTCAGATTCAATCCAACCAAGACATATTGTAACTAAATTCCCCTACCGGGAAGAGAAAGAATTCTCAAACCTGAAAGAGAAAAGAAAAAAATGAACACATAAAGGGGTCCCAATTCACCTGACCACTGACTACTCAGAAGACAGCTTACAGGCCAGAAGGGAGTAGGATGAGAATTTCACAGCACTGAAGGAAAAAAAATTGCCAGCCAAGAACACTGTACCCAGCAAGGTTAACCTTCAGATATTAGGGAGATAAAGACATTCCCAGGCAAGGAAGAGCTGAAAGAATTTATCACCACCAGACCTGTGTTACAAGAAATGCTAAAGAGCGGGGCAGCATGGTGGCTCAGCCAATTAAGTCACTGCCTATGATGCCAGCATCCAACATGCACGCCATCCATATGAGAGACCTGGATGGAGATCCAGGCTCCTGGCTTCTGCCTGGCCCAGCCCCACCATTGCAGCCATTTGGGGAGAGAACCAGAAGGTGGAATCAATCTCTCAGTCTTTCTCTCTCTCTCTCTCTCTCTCTCTCTCAAATCAATATTTTTTAAAGATTTATTTATTTATTTGAAAGGCAGAGTTACACAGAGAGAGAATGAGAGGTAGAGAAAAAGTGTTCTTCCATTCGCTGGTTCACTTCTCAAATGGCCACAATGGCTGGAGCTGTGCCGATCCGAAGTCAGGAGCCAGGAGTTTCTTCCTGGTCTCCCACATGGTTGCAGAGGCCCAAGGACTTGGGCCATCTTCTACTGCTTTCCCAGGCCATAGCAGAGACCTGGATCGTAAGTGGAGCAGCTGGGTCTCAAACTGGCTCCCATATGGGATGCCCGCACTGCAGGTGGTGGCTTTACCCACTATGCCACGTGCCAGCCCCAAAATAAATATTTTTACAAAGAAATACCAAAGGGAGTTCTTCAAACCAAGACACTAATGAATAAGAAAATTTAGGAGGTAAAATACAAGCAAGAGTAACTATTCATAGTGCTGTAATTCATACTGCTTTAATGTAGACAAAACTTCAGTATGGAGACTAAGAAACTATAATCATTACACTAAAATATTGAGGCAACATAGAAGGATATAAAATTTAATTTCAAAAATCCAAAATGTGAGGAGAGGAGAAGTACAAATGAAGAGTTCATCAGGATTTCTTATGTCTTTATTTTATATTTGTCTCTATCCCTGTCATTATAATCAATGTTACCAAAAAATAATAAATAAGGAATCCAAGTACACTACTAGAAAAAAATCACAAATGGAAATCACACAAGAGGGATAAGGGAGAAACTATAATAAAAATATGAAACATACCAAAATGGCAATAGTAACACCTTATCAATCAATAATTACGTTAAATGTCAAAGGACTAAATCCTCTAATTAAAAGACACAGAGTGACCAAAAGAACTTAAAAAAACAGGACTCAACTGTGCACTGCTTATAAGAAACTCACTTCACCTCTAAGGACACAAATAGACTGAAATTGAAAGAATGGAACAAGATATCCCACATAAATGGAGCCCAAAAGGAAGCAGGAGTGACGATGCTTCTATCAAATAAAGCAAATTCTGAATCAAAAGCCATAAGAAGAGACCATGAAAGTCATTATAAAATATAAAGGGTTCAGTCCAGCAAGAGGAAATAACCTGTGAATATATATGCATCCAGTATTGGAGCATATAAATATGTAAAGCAAATAGACCAAAAGGGAGAGATTGACTCCAATGCAATTATAGCAGGAAACTTTAACAGCTCACTTTCAGAAATGGATAGATTATTTAGAGAGAAAAATCAATAAAAAAAAAAAAAGCAGTTACATCTCATCCTAGATAAACTGGACCTAACAGAAATCTATACAATTTTGCATTAAACAGCTACTGAACACACATCTCAATAGCACGAGAAACATTTTCAAGGATAGATCACATAATAGATCACAAAAGAAGTCTCAACAAATATAAAAGAATAGAAACTAGAGGCCGGCGCTGTGGCGTAGCACGTAAAGCCGCCACCTGCCCTGCGGGCATCCCATGTGGACGCTGGTTTGAGTCCTGGCTGCTCCACTTCTGATCCAACCCTCTGCTATGGCCTAGGAAAGCAGTAGAAGATGTTCCAAGTGCTTGGGCCCCTGCACCTGAGTGGGAGACCTGGAAGAAGCTCTTGGCTCCTGGCTCCAGATCAGCACAGCTTCAGCCATTGTGGCCACCTGGGGAGTGAACCAGCAGATGGGAGACCTCTCTCTCTATGCATCTGCCTTTGTCTCTCTGTAACTCTTTCAAGTAAACAAATAAAATCTTAAAAAAAATTATATTGAGTAAATTTTCTGACTACGATGCAATAAAACTGGAAATCAATTACAAGAAAAACTTTGGAAACTACACAAATACGTGGCAACTAAACAATTTACTTCCGAACAACCAATGGATAAGGAAAAGAAATCTATGTATAAAGTTAATTGAAAGTGGATCTTTGTGGAGAATGGGACT
Source organism: Sylvilagus floridanus (assembly GCA_949820135.1). Lineage (NCBI taxonomy): Eukaryota > Metazoa > Chordata > Mammalia > Lagomorpha > Leporidae > Sylvilagus > Sylvilagus floridanus. The sequence continues at coordinate 79,029,158 of OX463242.1, forward strand.
GGGAATGGAGAGGGAAGAGGAGGAGGGATGGGAGAGTGTTTGGGAAGGCAGGTATGGTGGGAAGTTGTACTTATGAAATGCATGAAGTCTGTATTCCTTAAATAAAAGCTTTCTTTGGTCAGGAATAAATAAATAAATAGAAAGAAAGAAGTCAAAGAGCAAATTTTAAAATTTCTTTAAAAAATGAAAATGGAAATACCACATACCAAAACCTATGGGATACATCTCAATAAACACTTTATCACGGTATCTCAAAAAAATAGAAAAACAAGAACAAATCAAATCCAAAATCAGCAGAAGGAAGAACAAAATAATAAAAGAGCACAAAAATGACATATAGACTAAAACATACAAAAAAAAAGATAGCTGATTATTTGAAAAGATAAACAAAGTTGATAAAGCTTTAGCTACACTAACCAAGAAAGAGAGAATATTCAATACATAGAATCAGAGATGAGAATGGAGACATTACTTCTCAGCACAGAGATGTAAAGGATTGTTAAGGCGACAATGAGCAATCAGATGGTAATGAATCTGGTCACACATAAGATACCAAAAAGGGGCCGGTGCTGTGGCGTAGCGGGTAAACCCGCCGCCTGCAATGCCAGCATCCCACTTGGGCACCAGTTCAAATCCTGGTTGCTCCATTTCCAATCCAGCTATGGCCTCTGAAAGCAGTGGAAGATGGCCCAAATTCTTGGGCCCTGCACCCACGTGGGAGACCAGGAAGAAGCTCCTGGCTCCTGGCTTTGGCCTGGCCCACCTCTGCCCATTGCAACCACTTGGGAAGTGAACCAGTGGGTGGAAGACCTCTCTCTCTCTCTGTGTCTGCCTCTATAATTCCACCTTTCAAATGAATAAATCTTAAAAAGAAGAAGAAGAAGAAAAGAAAATATTGAAAATTCTTGGACAGATGCACCTTAGCAAGAATGAATAATGAGGAAATGGAATGCCTCAACAGATCAATAACAAACAGCAAGACTAAATCAGTAATAATAGTAATAAAAAAAACTATCCAGCAAAAAAGAGCATAGGACTGAATAATGTCACTGCTGTTATAAAACATTAAATGAGGAATTAACACCAAATCTTCTTAAATTATTTCAAAAAATAGGAAAGGAGGGACTTGTTCCAAATTCATCCTATGACATCAGCTTTACCTTGATACCAAAATCAGACAAGCACATGATAAAAACAGATAGCTACAGACCAATATCCTTGTTGAATGTAGATCAAAAATCCTCAACAAAGGAAAGCAAACTTGAATCCAGCAGCACATTAAAAAGATCATTAACCATGATCAATTGGGATTCATTCCCAAAATGCAAAAGTGGTTCAATATACACTGATCAATAAACGTGATACATCACACCAACATAATGGAGGACAAAAATCAGAAGATCATCTAAATAGATGAAAAAAGGTATTTGATAATATTCAATATCCTTTTGATTAAAAACTCTGACCACATTAGGTAGAGAAGGAATCTACCTCAACCTAACAAAGGCAATATATAACAAACCAATGGCAAACATAATACTGGGAAAGAAAAGCTGAAGGTTTTTTAATATCTGGAACAAGGCAAGGTTGCCCACTTTAACCCCTTTTATTCAACAGTACTAGAGGTCCCAGCTAGAGCAAGTAGCCAAGAGAGAAAAATAAAGGGCATCCAAATTGGAAAGGAAGTAATCCAATTGGCACTGTTTGCAATGACATGATATCATATTTAGAAAACCCCCAAAGACTCCACAAAAGCACTGTTGGATCTAACTGTTGCTGAACAACACCCCACATTCGTTAGGAGCATTGATGTAGAACCCACAAACTGGGTCAACTTTCCGGACACACAAAACTTCAGTTACTGATATCAGTGTGGTGAAAGAAAGTAGATATTTATTGCAAAGCACACAGAAAGGAGTCTGGCTCTCTGAGGAGTTAGGGATGGAGCTTGTTTTTTAAAAAGATTTATTTATGGAGCCTGCATTGTGGCATAGCAGTTAAAGCTGCCGCCTGCAGTGCCCATATCCTATATGGGAGCCGGTTCAAGTCCCAGGTGCTCCACTTCTGATCCAGCTCCCTGCTGTGGCCTGGGAAAGCAGTGGAAGATGGCCCAAGTCCTAGAGCCCCTGCACCCGTTTAGGAGATCTGAAAGAAGCTCCTGGTTCCTGGTTTCATATCGGCGCAGCTCTGGCCATCGCAGCCATCTGGGAGTGAACAAGTAGATGGAAGACCTCTCTCTCTCTCTCTCTCTCTCTCTCTCTCTCTCTCTCTCTGTAACTCTGCCTTTCAAATAAATAATAAATAAATCTTTAAAAAGAGGGAGAGACAGAGAAGTAGTTCTTCCATCTGCTGGTTCACTCCCCAGATGGCCACAATGGCCAGAGATGGGCCAGGTCAAAGCCAGGAGCCAAGAGATTCATCCAGGTTTCCTATGTGGGTGCAGGGCCCCAGAGACTTGGACTATCTTCCACTGCTTTCTCAGGTGCATTTGCAGGGAGCTGTATTGGCAGTAGAACAGCCAGGACTTGCACTGGCCACAGCACCAGCCTCAGGACGAAGCTTCTTAGAAATTCAACTGGGGCCGAGAGGTGCATGATCAGCTTATGCCCAAGTTCCTGTTTGTCAGTGCTGCTCGTGACCTTCCTTTGACTGGTCAGTGATGCTGTGCTCGTCAGGGAATTTATGATGGCCAGGCAGGCTTCAGTTGGTCTGAGGATTATGTGAAGGTGGCAGTTACATTTTGTCTGGGCCTGAAATTTCCCTAAACAAATACTCCAGATAATACTAGTCATCAAGGTTCTTTTCGATTGGAGAAACAAATTACTCCTTGAGTCCAGTGATTAGAACCTTGTAGGGTCAGTTGTATCACTTCTTCAAGCCAGTGCATTCCTTTTAATAAAAGACAGGCAAGGACACCTTGGGCTAAGGGAGACAGATAAGAGGCTGGGTCCTGTTTTTACATTATAGGGTTCAGCTTCATAATGAACAAATTCAGCAAAGTTAAAGGATACAAAGCCAGTGTACAAAAATCACTAATGTTCTTATATACCAATTGTGAATCATCTGAAAAAGAAATAAGAAATATCATTTCTAACAGCCACAAAAATGAAATTCCATGGAATAAATTTAACTAAAGAGATGAGAGATTTCTATAGCTAAAACTATAAAGCATTGTTATAGATAAAAGGCAGCAAAGAAACACAACCTCAGTCCTTTGTGTCACATGGAAGAATTTCCACGCAGACAAAGCAATGAGCAAAGTGAGATTTATTTAAGTCAGAAACCTGTTGGCTCAGCAGCCAGGATGGGTGCTCCAACAGAGGCAGACCTGAGAAACTGGGACAGTCGTCTTTCAAGCATTTTGGAGACAAAAAACAGAACAGTAGCTAAAGGATAGGGACAAAACCCATCAAAAGGCTAGATTTGTAATTCTCTCTGTCCTGATTAGCTTGCCAAAGCTAGGTGGAATCACTACTATTGTCATGATAAAACAGGAAACTCTGAAGGTGTGGAACTGGCATTTTTGTCTTCCAAAGGTAGCTTTTGGGGGACATAAGCACTTTGCACCACCTTAGACAGACTTCTTTCCTCTTTCTGACTGGGACCAACCTATTAGCCCATCTGCCTCTTCACAGTATGGTTGGTGAAAGAAATGGAAGAGAACATGAAGAAATAGAGAGACATCCCATGTTCATGGATTTGAAGAGTCAATATTATTAAAATGTACATACTACCTAAGGCAATTTACAGATTCAATGCTATTGCTGTTAAAATTCCAATCACATTTTTCACAAGACTAGAAAAAAAGAAAACTACTAACATTTGTATGGTACCACAAAAGACTCTGAAAAGCCAAACTGATCTTGAGGGGAAAAAACAGGAGGCATTATTCTACCTGACTTTAAAATACAAAACTACAGTAATTAAAACAGCCTGGTCTTGCCTTGAAAACTGATCAATAAACCAAGAGAACAGAATAGGGACCATGTAAGTAAACTCGTGGGACCAGCGCTGTGGCATAGCAGGTAAAGCCACCGCCTGCAGTGCCAGCATCTCATATGGATGCTGGTTCAAGTCCTGGCTTCTCCACTTCTGATCCAGCTCTCTGCTATGGCCTGGGAAAGCAATGGAAGATGGCCCAAGTCCTTGGACCCTTAGGCCTACATGGGAGACCCAGAAGAAGTTCCTGGTTCCTGGCTTTGGATCAGCACAGCTCCAGCCATTGCGGCCAATTGGAGAGTGAACCAGTGGATGGAAGACCTCTCTCTCTCTCTCTCTCTCTCTCTCTCTCTCTCTCTCTCTCCCCCTGCCTCTCCTTCTCTCTGTGTGTAACTCTGAATTTCAAATAAATAAATAAATCTTTAAAAAAAAAAGAAGTAAACTTGCATACCTATAGCTAAGTGATCTTTGGTAAAGGTGCTAAGAATAGCCATTGGATTTTTTTTTTTAATGGTGCTAGGAAAATTGGATGGCCATGTGCAGAAGAATGAAACTGATGACCCTCTCTTATCATGTAAAAAATTAAAATGGATTAGAGACCTAAATATGAGGCCTGAAACTTAGAAATGACTAAGGGAAAACACTTCAGGACATTGTAATGGACAAAGATTCTCTGGATCAGACCTCAAAAAGCACTGGAAATAAAATAAAAAATAGACAAAAGGGATTTCATTAATCTAAAGAGCTTTTTCACAGCAAAAGGTATAATACACAGAGCAAGAAATAATCTACAAAATGGGAGGAAACATTTGAAAACTACACATAGCTTAATATCCAGAATATATAAGGAACTCAATCACACACACACACACACACACACACACACACACACACATCAGTTTAAAAATGGACAGTTGGGGCTAGATGTGTGGTATAACATGCCAAACCTCTTCCTACAAGGCCCACATCCCACATGTTCACCTTGCTGCTCCACTTCCAATCCAGCTCCCCGCTAATGCACCTGGGAAAGCAGCAGAAGATGCCCAAGAGCTTGGGCCCCTGCATCCACACAGGAGACCCAGAAGCAGTTCCTGTCTCCTGGCTTCAGATTGGCCCTGACCAGATCATTGCAGGCATTTGGGGAGTAGTTGGAAGATCTCTTTCTGTCTCTCCCTCTCTCTCTATAACTATGCCTTTCAAAAAAATAAATGAATCATTTAAAATAATTTTAAATAAAAATGGCAGTGACTATAAACAGACATTTTTCAAAAGAAGCCAACTCAAATGACAAAGAGGTACATGAAAAATATTCAACATCATTAACCATCATGTAAATTCTTTTTTTTTTAAATTTTTGACAGGCAGAGTGGACAGTGAGAAAGACAGAGAGAAAGGTCTTCCTTTGCCATTGGTTCACCCTCCAATGGCCGCCGCGGCCGGTGCACCACGCTGATCCGAAGGCAGGAGCCAGGTGTTTCTCCTGGTCTCCCATGGGGTGCAGGGCCCAAGCACTTGGGCCATCTTCCACTGCACTCCAGGCCATAGCAGAGAGCTGGCCTGGAAGAGGGGCAACCGGAACAGAATCCGGCGCCCCGACCGGGACTAGAACCTGGTGCGCCGGTGCCACTAGGCAGAGGATTAGCCTGTTGAGCCACGGTGCCAGCCAACCATCATGTAAATTCTATGCAAAATCATAATGAGATAGCCCCTTTTTCTGGTATGATTTGCTATTATCTAAAGACAAAGACAACAAGTGTTAGAGAGGATATAGAGTAAAAGGAAACTTTGCATGCTGTTGGGAGTGGGAGGGATGTAAACTGGTAAATCCGTTGTGAAAAAAATCATGGAGTTTCCTCAAAAAACAAAAATATAACTACCATGTGGTCCAGAAATCCCTCTCCTGGGTGTATACCCAAGGGACATGAGATCCTTGTCAAAGAGACATCTGCAGTAGTTGTAGCCAAGAATTGGAAATAATCCAAGTATTTATACACCAAGAAATGGGAAGAAAATGTTCTACCTATGCACACTGGAATATTACTCAGCCATAAAAGAGTAAAATGTTGTCATTTGCAGCAACATGAATAGAAATGGAGTTCCTTATGCTCAGTGAAATAAAGCAAGCACAGAAACACAGATATTACATGATCTTTCTCATATGTGGGGTCCAAAGGATACATTATCTCATAGAAGTTAAAAATATAAAAGTAGTTACCAGAGGCTGGGGAGGGAACAGGAAATGGAAGGAAGGTGAAATGTTGATTGACAGGTACTGGGTTATACATAGATAGGAGTAAGAAGTTCTGGGGTCCTTGCACAATAGGGTGACTATAGACAATTTTAATGCACTATGTATTTCTCTGTTTAAAGAAACATAGATGGGGGCTGGTGCCATGGCTCACGTGGTTAATCCTCCACCTGCAGCACCGGCATCCCATATGGGTGCCAGGTTCTCGTCCTGGTTGCTCCTATTCCAGTTCAGCTCTCTGCTGTGGCCTGAGAGGGCAGTGGAGGATGGCCCAAGTGCTTGAGCCCCTGCACCGGTATGGGAGACCAGCAGGAGGCACCTGGCTCCTGGCTTCGGATTGGCGCAGTTCAGCCATGGTGGCCATTTGGGGAGTGAACCAATGGAAGGAAGACCTTTCTCTCTGTCTCTCTATGACTCTTCCTGTCAAATAAAAAAAAAAGAAACATAGAAAATAAGTTTTTATATTTCCAGCTGTAAAGGAATGCTAAGTATTAAATATATTTAATCTGGCCATTACACAATGTGGAAATATCACACAGTACCCTATAAAAATATACAATGTTTTTCTGCCTGTTAAAATTGTTTTCCAAAATATTTTTTAAAAAATAGAACTAGAAGCAACCTCCAAATTTATTCTTCCACATGCTTCATTGTGCACATTACTAAAATTAAAATTAAAATGACTTGTCCATGATCATACAAGGAAAGGATGGGGCTGGCATTGTGGTGCAGTGGGGTAAGGTGCTACTTGCCATGCCAGCAGCCCATATCAGAACAACTGTGTGTGAATCCATTCTCTGCTAATGAGCAAGCAAAAGATGACCCAAATGCTTGGGCCCCTGCCACCCATGTGGGAAACCAGGGTGAAATTCCTGCCTCCTGGTTTCAGCCTGACCCAGCCACAGTTGTTGCAGTCATTTGAGGAGTGAACCAGCAGATGGAAGATTCTCCCTCCCTCCCTCCCCCCTCCCTTTTTCCTTCCTTCCTTCTCTCTCTCTCTCTCTCTCTCTCTCCTACTTTCTCTCCCTTTCAAATAAATAATCTTTTTAAAAATAAATAAATAAAAGCCAAGGTGGGGTCACGTTGTGGCATAGCAAGTAAAGTTGCCACCTGTGACACTGGCATCCAATATGGATGCTGGTTCAAGTCCTGGCTACTCCACTTCCTATCCAGCTCCCTGCTGATGGCCTAAGAAAGTCCTTGGGCCCCTGCACCCTCATGGGAGACCTGGAAGAAGCTCTTGACTCCTGGCTTTGTCCTGGCCTACCCCCCAGACACTGCGGTCATCTAGGGAGTGAATCAGTGGATGAAAGATTTCTCTCTGTGTGTGTATGTGTGTGTGTGTGTGTGAGACTCTTTCAGATAGACAAATAAATCTTTAAAAAAAAAAAAAGTAAGGGATGACAGATCTAAAACCTTGGTCCCAAATCTTGTTCTATTTTTCTTTCTACTGTATCATACCCCCTCCTATTCTTGCTGAATATTAGGTATCTGCACAACAATGATGCACCAATGTAATCAAAATTTCTTTTTCATTTATGATGTCAGCTCTTGATGGTACAAGTAAAGAAAAGAATGTTCTAGAGAGTACCTCTGTTTGTAAGACCAAGTGATGCAAAATGCTAACCTTGAAGTGAGTCTTGCCTAAGAAATGCTTTTACTTGATTGTCACCTTTGAGTCACTCAAAATGATTCTGTGCTCTTGTTCATCAAATTTTCCAAGTGAAAACTCATCAGTCACCTTGAAGCATGTCATTTCCTGCTGATAAACAGCACTTGACAAGGCTATAAGCAGTAAGCTTTTACCACCTGGTCTTTAATCCCCAGGAATGCCCTTTACCCAAATTCTTAATTGCTTAAACAAATGGTGTCCATGGGTGATTAAACCTCAGAGTGAACCTGCTGTACCTGCTGATAGCAAAAGTAGCTCTTGGTGACATTCTTCCTATACGCCTCCCCTCAGTCGCAGGGAATGCCAAAGTGAGAATTCGAGAGAACTGTGGCGGTTGTGAAGAGGAGGTTGGACGGTGTTCTTTGTCCTTTCCTTGTAGTCACTGGGACAGCAGGTGCAACTACAAAGTGTGGGGCTGTGAGAGAGCGATCTGGTGGGAGTGCACAGCTGAGCCATCTGTGAGCATTGAGGCTAAGTCTCATGATTAAACAGCCGTCTCTGTTAAGAAGCTGCACAGGGAAAGATTCTCAGACATGACTTTGGGACACTCAGCTCTTGGAAAAATGGTTCCATAGCAGTCACCTTGTGGATCTGAGTCACGGCACCACTTGTCCGCTCCTTCGGCCACAAAAGGAACGACGCTGCTCGCAGTTAATCGGTCTTCAAAAGACTTTTACTTAGAAGGAATGGGAAAGAGAGTAGGGGACCGGGAGAAGGGGGAGAGATGACACGCACGTTCCTTAAGGGGAAAAGCTGGCGTGCCCCCCTTCTCTCTCGCTCTCCGCTTATATCCAGAATTCAACCAATCACAGTCAATCAATCACAGTCCATGCACAGAGTTCTCCAATCCGCCACTTGATCATGCTCAGCTGCGGAGTCACGCAGCAGGCAGGGCATCAGCGCCATCTTGTTTTCCACGATCCTCAGCTAGATGGAAAGCTCAATCAGCTGCTACATCCGCATTACTGCTATAAGCCAAGCCCAGCCTGGGGGGGTCCATGGGTCCCCACATCACCTTATGCCTGCCATGCCATTTTGGTCTGGTTTTCCATCTTGGCTGCACTGTTTGCCCAGCTCTTTGGTTTTTCTGGAAGCATCACCCACAACCCCAGTCATCATGGCTACCTCAGGAGCACTCATTCCATGTTATGTGACTCTAGCCCCACATCATAGTATATTGGTCTTTGACCTATGACCCAAAGAAAGCCAATAAAATCCTCTTCTTCTTACAATTTTTTAACTTAAAGGCAAGAGTTTAATTCAGTATCTTTCCATTGCCTGAAGCACATAGCTTAAATCCTGGAGCATTCCTTGACTGTGTCTCCTGCCTTGTCTTTGGGAGACCTGGGAAAAGCCAACCTGACAAACAAAAACCAGGAGAAACTGATTGGAACAAATGAGAAATGAAGACAAGATAATAGTGAGGAGTTTTATTGCTTGTTCCAGCTGTCTGGGAACCCATCTGGGATTTCCTGAGACTCCCAGGCATTTGAGTAATGCAATCCCTTTTATCAGTCAAGCTTGTTAGGAACCTGTCAACTTAAAAATTAATAATAATCCTAACAAATACATTTCTTTCTTCCTTTTGATACTGTCTACATGGTTAATTATTTAAGCCCAAAAATGTATCTTATTTTTACTTTAAAATAGTTTATGTTTTCTTTGTGATTAAATGATAGTTAGATAGAAATGTAATGCGTAGGATTTATGCAACCTTAGAATTTCCTGATAGTGCCCAATTGTGCATGGGTGGGTTATCTTTGCTGCCAAATGTCAAGAACACCTGACCTGCCTGGAGGCATGGCCAGTGCTGATGGGCAAATCCCGTTACCAACCTACTATTATTACAGGTTAGGGCTCATTATAGGGAGCAGAGGGGTTTCGTGTGAGTGGGTAACCCTTCAACGCGAGCTTGAAATGTTGCCTTCCTGATGTACCCAGGTATAAAATAACATAAGCCAATATTTTTTCTACTTAAATGTAAGTAAGGGCAGAACTTGCTGACTTCCACAAATGGTCTTGTTCCTTTTCTCAACTTCTTTTGCTGAGCAGGAGGACCTGGTGAGGCCAGATCTCATCTCACCACCTGTGGACATCAAGGACCACCATGACAAAGCAGAGGCAACACATTGTCACGGACCTAGTGACAAGTCTTGGTGCCCGACACCAGAGACCTCTAGCTCTTCCGTGATTTTGCCATGCCAGCACCTGCTTCCTTGTAGCCCCTCGATACGCCCAAAACACTCTCATCCAGCAGAACAGTCGTCCTGGAGACTTGGAGATCTGCTGTCCCCTCATCTGTCAACAGATGAAATGTTCTCCTTCACCCCAAAACCTTGTCCTCATTATTTTGGTTGGTACCAGAAGGATCACATCTCCTCCAGAGACTATAGCTATGGTTATTAAATGAAAATATTTTTTGGTCTAGCAGGTCTTGCAAATTCGGGCACAGATGTGAATATGAGACAGGGCAACACTGAGTCTTCTCTGTACTCCACCATTCTCCTCCCGCTGTCATGTTCCTCACCTTGAAGGATTCTTCATCCTTACTCTGTCTGACTCTCTGTTCTAAAGCAACTTCTGAGCAGGTGAAGTAGGTGCCCCACGTCCCTCTCCCCCAGAGCCCCACACTTGAGTTCCCTGCCAGGTCTTTCTGCCCCCCGCAGGGCCCCTGCCTTTCCATTCATGATTCTCATCTCAATTGCCTCTCCTGTATTCAGGGCTTTGTTCTCTGTTGGCTTCCCTGTGGCTAAATTACCCTCTTTGAGTAAAATATTTGCAAACAAATGTCTCATGAATAAAATGCCAATGCCAAAGAAATGCCCTTCACAGGAGGGACTTCAGGAAGTGTCAGACAAGGTGGGCAGTGGTCTTTTGATGCTTCAGGCATAAATAATCTGTTATTGATGCTGGAAACAGCCCCTGTGTTTCTGTGCCTGAGTTCACATTTAAGAATTCCATGCAGTGAAGTGCTTAGGCTTATTCTATTTCATGCTGTTTTGTATTTATTGAGGGCCTTCCCTTCTGAAGTTTAAACTGCTCTACAGCATACTCTTTCTCTCAACCTTTAAAAAGGAAGGATTGAGTAATTCAGATTCATATGCATACTGAAGAGCCCAGGCTAGGAACAGACATCTACATAGCCACTGCATTGCTACCACGGGACCCTGCATAAGAAAGAAAGGAGGGTGATAGCAGACAAGAATTTGCAAAGGAATGTTGAGAAGTCTGTAGAACTATTGAATTAAAAGATAAGTTTATTTCTGTCTCTGTCTCTCTCCCTCTCTGTTACTCTGCCTTTCAAATAAATAAAAATAAACCTTGAAAAAAAAAAGAAATCGGAATATGGCCACCTAAAAGTCCCCCAAAAGCCCCATCTGTGGTGCCATATGATATCGGAATATGGGATGTCATACGATATCACCGTGTGCTTATTAACAAATTCCCAATATTCATCCGCCTGTGTGGCTTCTTGCCCAATATTCAGAGAATTCTGAATACCGGAGTAAATGAACGAGGCAGCATGTTATGTTTTAAGCTTTCTATTCGGTGAGAAAGATGCATAGAGAGTGAGAGCGTTAGTCTAATCTCAGGAGAAGGGAAAATCTGGAAATTAGGTTGGAGTCCATACCAAGCAGAAAGTAGGCCAAAATCACGTGCAGCAAGCGTTTTGAGCAGCTATGCACAGCTTATCACAAGCAGTGAAACAGAGGCAGAGAGCGATTTGGTGGCACTCCTTGCCTTTTTTATATTTTTCAAAGGGAAGTAGTTACAAAGTCTGGTGGGCAGGTGGGCACCCAGGTGTGGTCAGTAGGGCATGAGGTCACACAGGGGCATGGCGAAGGTGTGGTCTTCCAGCTCCCAAACCTGATCAGTTTTATCCCATATGCCTGCCTACCTCAGAAATGCTTGGAATGCCTGAGAACACAGCCTATGCCATATATGTACCATATATTCAAGATGATTTAGGTTTTTTTAAAAGATTTTATTTATTTGAGAGGTAGAGTTACAGATAGTAAGAGGGAGAGACAGAGAGAAAGGTCTTCCTTCCATTGGTTCACTCCCCAAATGGCTGCTACGGCCGGAGCCATGCCAATCCAAAGCCAGGAGCCAGGTGCTTCTTCCTGGTCTCCCATGCAGGTGCAGGGCCCAAGGACTTGGACCATCTTCTACTGCTATCCCAGGCCACAGCAGAGAGCTGGATCAGAAGAGGAGCAGCCAGGACTAGAACCAGCACCCACAAGGCCTGCTGTCGCCACAGGTGGAGGATTAACCTACTGCACCATGGCACTGGCCCCCGATCTTTAAGTTTCGTTTGCTGGTAAACTGCCTGCTGCTGTGATTGCTGACATATGGAAGAGAGGCATATGATACATGAGCTATCATCCTGCTGATTAATAATTTTCGATAATAATCCTGTGGGTTCTTGCCAATTATTCAGAGAAGAATTCTGAACACTGGCTCAAGTAGGCCAGACAACATGGTAAGATTTTAAGGATTTTATTCAGTGAGATAGGTTCACAGGAAAGTGAGGGCTTTACTTAGGGGAGAAAGAAGTCTAGAAGCTACCATACCAAGCACAGAGCAGGCTAGGAGCAAGCTACGTGGAACAAGTGTGCAGGCAGGAAAGCTGGGGGTGAGGGAGAGCTAAGGCCACGGGCCTGCAGGGCAACAAGGGTGTGCAACCAAAAAAAGGAGGGGCTCACCATGTTCTGGGCCTTTTCTCTACTCCCAAGGGGAGCGCTTACATAGTCTGATTGGCAGGTGGGCATCCAGGTGAGATGGTAGGGTCATGAGCTCACACAGTGGGCGTGGTCTCCAGCTTACAGCTCTAATCAATTTGATCCTATCCGCTTGCCTAGATCACATGTGTTTGAATTCATCTCAAAATGAATGAGAGGAAGAATGTATATGACCTATCATTGAAGCAGAATAAAACTAAACCATGATCACTGATAATGTCATGAAGAAAGGGTCCCCCGGCTGTATTTACGCCCACTTCTTGTCTCTGTGTCAAAGTACAGTTATGGAGAAAGTGTTAGCAGAGATGGCTGCTCAGCAGATCTCTTTGCCCAACAAAGACTTGAGAAAGAGAGCAGTGATAAGCAAGGTAGCAAGGGTTCACGAGGTAGGGCATCCGTCAGCATGGATGGGCACCTATCCAGACAGATCTAAGAGAATGCTCATTCAGACTGAGGTAAACCATAGTTACAAAATGTAATGAAGAGGCTGGCACTGTGGTGCAAAGGGTTAACACCCTGGCCTGAGGCGCTGGCATCCTTTATGGGCACCAGTTCTAGTCCTGGCTGCTCCACTTCTGATCCAGCTCTCTGCTATGTCCTGGGAAAGCAGTGGAAAATGGCCCAAGACCTTGGGCCCCTGCACCCACGTGGGAGACCCAGAAGAAGCTCCTGGCTCCTAGCTCCTGGCTTCGGATCAGCTCAGCTCCAGTCTTTGCAGCCAATTGGGGAGTGCACCATCAGATGGAAGACCTCTCTCTCTGTTTGCCTCTCCTCTCTCTGTGTAACTGACTTTCAAATAAATAAATAAATCTTTAAAAAAAAATGTAATGAAGAGAACATTCCTGACAGGCCAGGCAGGCATCTCAGCAAAGCTCTGAGAACTGAGGGCTCAGTCTGCATTCAGACTGGGGCTTACAAGAAACTGAGGTCCAGTTCTTGCTGTTTCTCCTCTTCTCCTGGACAAAGGGTTTGCTGGATGTGAAATAGGTAAAACTCCTCCGATAGTTTTATTACCCAGTGTTATCAGATGGGGTGGCCCTCTTAGCACCATGCACAGAAGATCTCCGGGAATAGTTTCCTTAAGGGGATGGCTGGGACCACCTATAAAGTTGTTATGGTACAGACAGGACTTTGAAGTGTCAAATATTGATCTGCTTCTAAGACGTTCCTCAGGCTACTAGAAACGTCTACATTTCTTTTGGCAGGTTTTTTTGTTTTCCGTAGGCCCTTTTCATGCACATAGACTAATTTCGATCTTCCTACCTAATACAATATTAGGACTAGGATTTATTAAAAGAGAATAAAGAGAAAGTATGCACTCAGAAATGAATACAGGGGCCAGCACTGTGGCTTAGTGGTTCGAGTCCCGGCTGGTCCACTGCTGATCCAGCTCTCTGCTGTGGCCTGAGAAACCAGTAGAAGATGGCCCAAGTCCTCAGGCCCCTGCACCCATGTGGGAGACCAGGAAGAAGTTCCCGGCTCCTGGCTTTGGATCAGCACAGCTCCAGGCTTTTCAGCCAATTGGGGAGTGAACCAGCAGATGGAAGACTCTCTCTCTCTACATCTGCCTCTCTGTAACTCTGCCTTTCAAATAAATAAACAAATCTTTAAAAGAAGAAGAAGGAGGAGGAGGAGGAGGAGGAGAAGTGAATGCAGGCAGCCCCTTGAGGAGAGAAATGAGCCCTTCCACAGTTTAGTCACGCCCTTCATTGGGTAGGGGGGTTAGTGCCTTAATTGAATATATGTAGGGGGTGGAGTTTGGGCTGGATTCGGTGTGCATGCTGGTCTCTAGGAAGGATTTATGGTGGAGCTCGGTATATATGTGTTCATCATGGCATCTTCTTCATAGTGGAGGAAGCTCAGACGCATCTGGGTGTGCTGAATTGGCATGAAAGGGGGTGGAGTTAGTGGTATGGGGCTCAGGCATAGGGCCTGCTGGAAACCTTTCAGCTCCTTTATCCCCCACTGACTCTCTGCCTAGCTCACATTAGTAAGATAATTTGCAAAAGATCTTCAAGTCACCTTAAAGAGTTAATTTGCCTTTTATTACCCATAATTCTATATTTCAATTTTTCAAATTTTTGGGGGGTGGTCTCTAAATTCTTCTAGCACATTAGGTTTAATTTTTAATTTTTTTATTAAGATTTATTTTTTTGAAAGAGTTACAGAAAGGCAGAGAGAGAAATCCTTGATCCGCTGGTTCGCTCTTCAAATGGCTGCAATGGCCAGACCTGGGCTGATTCGAAGCTGGGAGCCAGGAGCTTCTTCCAGGCCTCTCATGCAGGTTCAGGGACCCAAGGATTTGAGCCATCTTCTGCTTTCCCAGGCCATAGCAGAGAGCTGGATTGGAAGTGGAGCAGCTGGGACTTGAACCAGCGCCCATATGGGATGCCGGCACTGCAGGCAGTGGCCTCACCTGATACACTACAGTGCCAATCCCCACATTAGGTTTTATGATGAATTCTTCCAAATACTAGATGCAGTGGTTTCTCTTTCAGTTAGCTATGGGTGCACAAGAAACCACCTCCAAAATTAGTGCTGTATTAAGTAATTAATTATTATCTTTTATGGTTTGGGGTTTGGACAAGCTAGGTAGTTCTTACTTGGGGTCCCCCATGTCAGTTGGGATGACAACTGTGCAAATCTTGACTGGACTGAACAACCAGGGTGGCCCTCCGGTGGCTGACAGCTGGCGCTGACAGAAGACTGGGAGCCCAAGCGGAGCTTTACACAGGACCCCAGAAGGCTTGGACTTTGTGTAGCTCGGCTTTGTGGAAGCTGGATTTCAAGCAGTGGAATCCAACAAGCATTCCAAGAGGCACGGCAAAAGCCACAAGGCTTTGAGCCTCAGAAACGGTTACTTCTCATCCATTTTCTGGCCAGGAGGGGGTCACAGGGCTGTGGGCTGGGCAGGGAGTTAGAGAGGGACAAAGGAGCTGAGACGTTGCTAGCATTCCTTCTGCACTAGCCCTACACTGCTAAAAATCTCCACCCCTCCATGCCAAGTCAGCACACCCACTTTCCCGTGATGCACCTAAGCCTCCTCCACCATGTAGAAGATGCCATGATGAACACATGTACACTGAGCTCCACACAGAGACACAATAAAATTTTCTGCTGGGGTGTAGTGGGTTAAGCACCAGTTCAAAACCCAGCTGTTCCACTTCTGATCCAGCTCCCTGCTAATGTGCCTGGGGAAGCAGCTGAGGATGGCCTAAGCCCTTGAGTCTCTGCCACCCATTTGGGAGACCCAGAAAAAGTCCTGGTTCCTGGCTTCAGTCTGGCCTAGCCATGGCTGTTGCTGCCATTTGGAGAGTGAGTCAGCAGGTAGAAAATTTCTCTCTCTGTCTCTTCCTCTAACGGTGCCTTTCAAATAAATAAATCTTAAAAAAAAACTTTCCCAGAAATCATCATATGCACTAAGTATTGCCCAGACTCTACCTCATTTGTGTTTTCAATTAGAGTACCACCCCAGCCCCATAAAGGGGTGGCCAAACTGAGGTGCAGGAGATTCTCATGGGGCTGCCTGCATTCCTGTCTGAGTGTGCATCACCTCTCTCATCTCTCTCTAAAGCCTGGCCCCATCTCGTGCTTCATCTGTGTCCCTGCTTTGAATTCACCTCTTCCACTGAGACAAGAACCTGGGACCAATACAGATAGAGAGTGCATTCTCACAACCGTAGGACCAGCCCAAGTCCCAGGAGAGAAGACACTGGGAGCTCAACTCATTGGAAAAATCACCTTTTGAAACTCATTGCCCCAGTCTATCCTCCAGCTGCTAATAACGGACATGCCTCCCACATGCAAAGCCAAGTCACCTCTCCAACAACCTCTGGGTCTTATCCCATTTATGGCACCAGATTCCCAGCTAAACCAAGTCAAGGTGCAAGGGAGGCTCCTCAGATGTAGCTCCTCAGTACTACCACTTCACTTCCAGTTAGCAATCACTGCATAAGAAGCCACAAGTCAGCAGCTGGTAACATTTTATTTTCTGAGTTAGGAAATTAGAGAGGACACGGCCTGTGGCTCATTGCAGGATATCCACAGGAGCGTCTGAGGCTGGTGGACCACCTCCAAGTTGGCTTCATGTCTGATGCTCCTATGCTTTTTCCCTTTCTCTCTTCTACCCTTCCCCACCCTCCCCTCCCTCTTCACCCTCTACACCATCTCAATTCCAAAATATCTTCACATAACTTCAATTTCTACAGCAGGGAGGCCTCAGAGTAGCTGGTTTTCCCCAGAGACGATCTTCATTGCCAAGTCACTAGGACCAGCTCAGATTCAAAGGGAAGGAAATAGACTCCATTTCTCAATGGGGGAATATGCTTGAAGGCATTGATGGTGCCCATCCCGGAGTCAGTACTAAGCATTTCTTACTGCCTATCAAAAACAAGGTGCTCTCTAGGAAAATAGTTCTTCCCATCTGCCACATCTCAGCCTAAACATTGCTTCCCCAAAGCTGTTCTCCTGCTTGCCCATAACACTTAGGTGCCCATTCTGAATGCTCATATAATTAACATGCATATAATCACAATTGCTACCACTCTACCAAGATCTCTGGTTTATATGTCTCCTTGATTAGTTGCTGTTGCAAGTACCTCTCCTCCTCATCACCTCTTCTCCAGTACCTAGCATAGTACTGCTTGTGGTGTCCATAGTACCACACATAGCAGACCCTCAATCAACACTTAAAGGAAGGGCCAGCGCTGTGGCTCACCGGGTTAACGCCCTGGCCTGAAGCACCAGCAACCCATATGGGCACCGGTTCAAGTTCCGGCTGCTCCACTTCTGAACCAGCTCTCTGCTATGGCCTGGGAAAGCAGTAGAAGATGGCCCAAGTCCTTGGGCTTCTGCACCCATGTGAGAGACCTGGAAGAGGATCCTGGGTCCTGGCTTTGGATCGGCACAGCTCCAGTCGTTGTGGCTAACTGGGGAGTGAACCATCAGATGGAAGACCCCCCTCTCTCTCTGACTTTCAAATAATTAAAAAAAAAACACTTAAAGGAGTAAAAATGTAGGTTGATTGTGTCTACAGCCAACCTGGCTGGAGCCATTCTCTGACTACAAGAGTCAGACCTGAATTCTCCGTCTTGGTTCCCTGCCTCCCCCACCCCCTGCCTTTTCTCCCCTACTTTAATTTTTTCCCAAGCATGCAAGAGCAACTATTTTCATGTCCATAACACTTCTAGCACTTGTCCTGAGCCAATTTTTTTTTTCTGCTGCAGCTCCAGTGGGTTGGAGGAGTGATTATCATGCACAAGACAGAGAAGGGGAGGGGGACTGAGCTGCTCCTGGAAATGAATCTACCATGATGCACCAGCCAGGAGCTTAATAGGGAGCATGATCTTCAATTTGCTGAGTATAGCTCTACAAGGAGTCCTGAGCGGGGCTTGTGACATGCCATTTCTCAGAGGACTCCAGCCGCCGCCACTGCTGCAGGACAGGATTGATGACTCTGATAAGAGATTTGAACACAGTCCTCTTATAAAACAGCAGTCCCAGAGTTGTCAGACTAATTGGGACTTCAAGCACGTGTACGATGTGCACGCCATACATAATAATGTACGTATATTATATGTGTAGTATAAGAAAGTAGAATTCTAAGGATGAAGCAAAAGCAGAGAGGACAAAGGCAACAGGCCATCTAATCCACTTAGTGGGTCAAGGAGGCACAAATGCATCATTTGATAACGGTAATGAAAAAGACAGCAATCTATATCCACAAATAGCATTAAGGCAGATTTGGTTTAGAGGCCAAACTAAGCTGATGTGAAATTTACGAGACTGACTGTCGCTTGGTGAAGGGAGGGTGGAGAGGGACTTCAGCTCCTTCTTTTTCTTCCTTTGGACCTCGTTGTGAATTAGATCCTGTTTCCAGGACGAGTTTTTCCATTGTGTGGGGCTTCGTGATTTTGTGTTTTGCCACCCAAGCTAATCGTAGTGCTGAAGATGCCAAATTCAAAGTGGGTAAAATCTGTTCAATGGCCTTTAGGGGCATTTTGATCCCTGTCCAATCTCTATAGGGTTCCTGCTTACAGACGAGAAGGCATGTGTACTCACACACACAAACACACACGCACACACACACACACAGAGTTAAAAGTTGCAGTGGCTTCAGCTGGATTTGCAGCGAGGCATGTGTCTGGATCCTGACTTAGCAGCTGGTCCTAGGAAATATCTGAAATGTATCTTGATGATTTTGGATAGTGTGCTTCGTGTCTGCAAATCCCATTACAATATTAATCTGCAAAAATGCTGTTGGAAAGATGCTTCACTGTCAACCAGAGTTCTCATACATCCTGCACAGTAATGACAGTACATTACATTGCAAATATGCCGGGTACATTGCGCCTTTTTTCTTCTTATGATACCTTAGTCAATATCAGGTAGCACACACAAGGGTAATGAAGTCTGCTTTCAACACAGCAGTGTTCCACAATTATGTGCTGATTGACCTTCACTCTGTGCTGTGCCTGCAGAGAAAGAGGACCCTGATCTATTGTACAGCACAGAGCACGTGCGAGTCAGATGCTTGGGAGGAGTAATGAACTTGCTCCTGCAGCATGCAAGGGGAGGTTTCACTGCTGACTCACTCCTAATCCAAGAATATATTACAGAAGTCAAAATCCAACTGGGGAATTAGTTTAAAAAATTCACCCCAAGAAAAAATAAAAATAAATAAATAAAATAAAAATTAAAAAAAATTCACCCCAGGATTTAGATCCTCACCTGTTTTCTGAGAATGTTTGTAAAAATGAAGTCACTTTACTGACTTACTCCAGAATCTAAGGCTTGGACTGCTCCATGAAGGAAATGTGAGTTCTGTGTGACATGTACCTGCATAGACAAGTTCTCATCCCTCTTCAGTGCTTCTTGTGTCTTTTGTAGGTCCTCTCTACTTTGGCTAGAGTAAATAGCTACTGCAACAAACAGACTCAGAAATATACAAGGGAACTTCAAAAAGTGTATGGAGGGGTGGGCATTTGCTCTAGTGTCTAAGACACTGCTTAGAACACCTGCATGCAATGTCAAGAGCCTGGGTTACAGTTCTGCTTTTGTTCCCAATTCGAGCTTCTTGCTAATGTGGACCCCAAGAGGCAACAAGCAATGGCTCAAGTATTCTCTGCCACCTGTGTGGGAGACCTGGATTGGATTAACAGCTCCAGCTTCATCCTGGCCCACCCTCTCAAATAAATAAATAAATTTTACAAGATAAGTTTATTTTGGTTTAAAAAACTTTTAAACCTATGCTTATAAAGGATGTTTAAAAAGCTTGTAGAAACTGCATACTATGAAAACATTGTGCATGGGTTTTAAATCTTCATTACACAAAAATAATCTTTTCACTCCATTTTCAATTTTATTTGAGAAGACAAAGAGACAGATATGCAGATAGAGATTTCCCCTCTCCTGCTTTGGTCCTCAATTGCCCATGATGGCCTGGGTTGGCCCAGGCCAAAGTTGAAAGCCAAGAACTCAGTGCAGGTCTCCCACGTGGAGGGCAGGAACTCAGTTACTTGAGTCACCACTACTGCCTCCCAGGGTCTACATTAGCAGGAAGCTGGGGTCTGGAGCCAAATCCAGGGACTGAAGCCAGGTATTCTGATGTAAGACATGGGTATCATAGCCAGCATCTTAACTGATAAGCTAAATGCCCATCCCATAAACTTAACTTTCAATTCCATTTTCCATGAAGTTTTTGTAGCGCCCTCATGTAATAGTTTAAGTATAATGTATGTTTATTTCTGTTCACCTAATAGCCCAAGACAATTTCAAGTCATCAAGGTTGGGAACAGTGGGAAGGAATGCTCCACCCTACATAGTCACTCAGAGACCCAGATGATGGAGGTCTTGTCAATACATGGTACCCACAGTTCTTGGAGGAGTCTATACTGCTCATCCAGAAGGAGAAAGCAGCATGGAAAAGCCCATGTGAAAAGTTGCATGGATTTTGATCATATCATTTCTGCTCATATATTTCTCTGGCTAGATATCAGCCACACCCAGCTGCAAGGGAGGCTGGGAAATGTCACCTACATGGGTGCTCAGAAGGAAAAGAACATGGATTATGGTAAACAACTGGCAACTCTTCCCCTCAACCCCCTAACTCCTCAGTTCTAGAGTTCTCCATTTCCAGGGTCCACCTCAGTGTTGTCATGGTGCACACCTCCTTAGATACTCTCTAGATGCAAGGATTACTATGTGTACAATGACTGCTCACAAACACCCAGCCAAAACTTACCACCTGATCCAAAAGGGAATATACTGTACATCTACTTATTATTCAATAATACTTCAAATTTATATACACAAAATCAAATCTGTCCTATAATCTCCTCTATAAGATGGAGATAATAATAGTATTTATTCATAAAGTTTTAGTAAATTCTAAATAAGGTAATAAATGTAAAACACTTAGAAAACTTCCTGATACATGGTGGATGCTGAATAGATGCTGTTTTCATTATACTCCTCCTTCTTTCACTCACCTTCCCATGTTTCATAGCACGGTCTCCAAGTTTGTAGATCAAGCTGGAGGTCACAGGCACCCACTCCTTCTTAATCAGTATTTATGCCAAATGGTCACTCTCAAATAGCTACACGGACCATTGCCTGATCTTCATTTCCAGATTCATGTTCTGTTTCAGACACTCATGATTTCTGGACTGCATTACTGCTAAACCCTGCTAACTGGTCACCCACTTCTCCAGTCTCTCCTTCCTCTAAAAACTCCTTCATAATATTGCCAGGGAAATATCTTCACAATATTCTAAAATCTTGAATACTTCCTAGTTCTCAAGTGTAAAATCTATTGTCAGTGATGAAAAAAGGGGTCAAGCAAGACGGAGGAGTCCTTGAATTCTATCCTAGAGCCCACACTCCTGTCCTCCCTTTCTCTGGTCTAACCATAGCCGAGCTCTCACGCTCTCTGTGTCTTCTGGATTCTAGTCCTTCTACCAAAAAGTTCACCCTATTTCCTTCTCTCAAATTTCCCATCCCCAACTCTCAAGTATCACTCCATCAGAATGTATCTTGTCTGCCTCCATTTTCCTCTAGCATTTTACTCAACCATGTATCACTTATCAATTATAATTTGCCCTAAAGATCACCGAACCTGTCTCTGCTATGGGACCATGAATCCTTGAACATTCTCAAGTAGCTATCACTACCATGATACTGGAACTTATTTTTTTAAAAAGGCTTATTCTATTGTATTTGAAAGGCAGAGTTACAGAGAGAGGCGGGGGTGGGGGGTGGGGCTTCCATCCACTGGTTCACTTCCCAGATGGCCACAACAGCTGGAGCTGCACCAATCTGAAGCCAGGAGCCAGGGGCTTCTTCTGGGTCACCCAGGCAGGTTCAGTGGCCCAAGGACTTGGACCATCTTCTACTGCTTTCCCAGGCCATAGCAGAGAGCTGGATCAGAAGTGGAGCAGCCAGGACTTGAATTGGCACCCGTATGGGATGTCAGCACTGCAGGCAGGAATTTACCCACTAAGCCACAGCACCTGCCCCTGTAGCTTATTTTTAAAGTTGCTCAACCCACTAAATCTAAATATGAAACTGTTTTGTTTTTACCCCAATAAGTACCTTCAACTGAGCTACAGTGATTCCTTCTTTGGGTAGTGGCACCCTTAACATCATTGTAGCAGATGCAAGAAACATCTAGTACTTATTAGGTTCCAGAGGGTCCTGTGATCTGCATCTGAGACGCCTTTTCCTTCTTTTCCTGGCCTTAAGTTCCTCAAGCACTGGAGAAAGGAAAAGAGGAAAAAGAGAAAGAATGTTACGTGGTAGTGAGCTCCCTCTGGACTCACTCACTCAGTTGTTCCACCAAAGGTTGATGGCTTCCAATTAATGGTGTGAACGCAATTTGTGGGAAAAGATTTACTTTAACCAGGCATCCTCCCTAACTGAGGACCCCTTCCAGAGTGGGTACCACTGTCTGCACACACCCCACCTCTATTTCCAGGTAGAGCAGTATTCTGTCTGGTGTGGTGGCTTACTGGGCAGACCCACAGCTGCTGCTGTCAACTCAGCCTAAAGGCTAATAGGAAATAGGCTATTTCCTAACAGGAAATAGCACCTAACAGCTGCCTAAAGGCTGCTGGCCTCCATTAGGCCTTCTAAGCAAATCTATGAAGAATTGAAATGAGAAATAGATTTTCCCATCACTCCTTCAAACACAACAATCCGCCTAAAGCCTTGCATCCTCAGAAATATCTAGACCTGAATTATCTCAGTTCAAGCAGGTCTACAAAACTCAGAGCACACGTGAGAGACCCTGGGACAGAAAATACCAATGTCGGCACTGCCCTAAGATTCAGGATGCCCCCTCCCAATACTCCTCAAGCATTCTCTGTGCTCAGGAGCATCCAAATGTTTCTGGAAGGCTGAAACCCAATCAAGGAAGACGATGCCAATCTCCACGTCTTGAAGCAACTTCTGATCCAAACCACCACCCTTAGCTTTAGGGGTGGGAGGCAATACTCTCCCACCTGGAACACCACACTGCTCACTCAGGCCAGGAACCGCTGGTGCTGCTTTTGTCCCTCCCAATAAGCCCTGGGGAAGTGGTGCTGATGAGCTTCTTTGGAACATGGCACATGTACGGCTTTCATTCTTCAGCTTCAGTTGTGGCTCTGGGGCAAGGGAACAAAAATCTCATTTTGACACAGTGTTAAATGCCTTATATCCATGTAGACTTCTGCTGGCCATATCACTGTGTTCATCACATATTTTTGTAAGTGTGTGTCTCCCTACAGACACCAGAAACTCTTTCAAGGAATGTATTTTCTTCATTTCCTATCTCTATTTCTCAGCACAGGACTGAGTGTTTTGTAGGTACACAATTAACATCTGATGTATTGTTTCCTAATCCCCAACAAAGCTAACGTCCCAGCACCATGAGATGCCAAGCATCTCATTTTTCAGATGAAACTCAGGTTCAGAAATATGAGGTCATTTATACAAGGGCACACAGCTAGTTGGGATTCCATTTCACATACAAATTCATACACTTAATGGTGCAGCAGAAGCATAAGTGAGCCAAGTATATTTGATGACTGGCCTTTGGAGAGAAGAAAGTGGGTAATGGAAAACACTGCACAAATTCCAAAAGTTAATTTTTGCAGATGAAGCACATTTTTCATTCCCTGATCTGGTAGGGTTTGCCAGTGTGTGCCGTGACTAATTCCTGTTGGCGCAGCCGAGACTTCCTGTTTTCAGGGCAGCATGACAGATTTGTTGGTACAATTTGGCTCTAATTCATTTCAGACCAATCCTGGAAACCAGAGGTGCTGTCATGTCTCATTGCAACATTAACTCCATTTTTCTGCCTTCACTCCTTCTATTAATAAGCAGAGGCCACTCAATAGGGCAATCCTAACGGCCTGTGGCAGGTGACAGCCAGAAATATAAATAACTCTCTTCGTTTAGTCATTTATTCTTTTCCAGGAAAAGATATTGGTTTTGTTCTCTTATCACTTGAGTACAGCCAAAGCTCATAAACTCATTCAAGACAGCTTACATGTTTCTTGGTGAAAGAAGGTTTCCAGGGCAGACTTCCCAAGAAGAGGTGTCTCCTATGTTGCCATCTGATGAACTCACAGTGACATGGGGTTGATCAAAGGTCTCCTCTTGGCTCCAGTTGGGCCCATATTTAACTCTATTAGAGCATGGGGTGGTGGAATCTGAGACAGATCCGTTTGCAAGCATAGAAAAGCAGCTCATTATTCAGAATGGGATGGAGAGGAAGAGAGGTAGAAGCAAAAGTCTGCAGCTGTGCCCAGTGTCCCACATATGAGTGATCCCACAGAGGACCCTGCACACTATGCCATGATAGAGAGTGGTCTCCAGGCACAGAGCCCTCGGAGGTAACAAGTCACGCATCAGCAGCCTCTCACCAGGGATGTCGTGTGTATTGTTCATCTTCATGCATTGGGTAAGGCCTGATCTAAAAATCTATCTCAGTCTGAAGTTCTCATTGTCAGAAAACTTGAAGCCATAAATCTTGTGCCCAACACTGAATCAGATATTATGTCCAGGCCGACCTAGAACACTGACTGGCCAGTCTGTAGGCACACCTACATCTGTGAAGGGGAAGGAGCACCCTGGGAATGCCAGAGGGCCAGCCACAGAGGGAGCAAGGAAGGAGCACTGCCCCAAAGACAGGGGCATGGGTAGACCTCAGTCCATCAGTAAGGATCCCACACAGATTTTAAAGTTAACTTGTTAACACATTACCAAAATTAATTTTGATATTTTATGTGACATTTAGGTATGTTATGTAATGCCTAGTGAGTCTGTTGGCTATACCATTAAAATGTGATCTTCAGAAAGCTGCTAGGCTGTGTATGCAATATCCAGGAACAGCATACGCTGGCTGCCTTCTGTGCTTTTCCAGCAATAGACACCACATGCCAAATGTCTATGTCAAGTGTTCTGTCTTTTCCAATCAATTCCTTTCTTTTACCACCTCTAGGGTCACATGGAAAACTTAGAAATAAGCAAGTATTTCAGAATGGAAAAGTTGGGAAAGATATATTGCTGTTGATTGGTCACACTTATCTACAGGAAAATTTTAAATATATCAGGACATTTAGAGAATTAAAAAAAAACTGATTATTTTCAAAAGTGTTTTCTGAAACAAACCACAGAACTTTGTAAGACAAAATCAAATCTTCAAAAGAGCTGCCATTTAGCCTAGTGGTTCAGACCCTACTTGGAATGCCTGCATCCCGTATTGGAAGGCCTAGGTTCGAGTCCTGGCTCCACTACCAATTCCCGCTTTCTGGTGATGTGTATCCTGAGAGGCAGCAGTGATGGTTCAAGGAACTTGGGCCCCTGCCACCCATGAAGAAGTCTGAGAATGAACTCCCGGCTGGCAGCTTTGTCTTAGCCCAGCCTCAGCTGTTGCAGGCATTTTGGGAGTGAGCCAGCAGGTGGAAGATTTCTCTTTGTTCCTGCCTCTCAAATAAATAAAAATAATTAAATAAAAATTTAAAAGGTGATAAGGAAGAGGCAATTGTCTTTATATAGAAGCTGAAAAGCAGATAATTTCACTTTTTAAATACCTCTCTTCATTCTTAGTCTAACACTGGATCCATGTCAATGAGTCCTATGACACAACTTCTCAATGCTGCACAGGGAAAATGAGGCTGATTTTCCCATTCACACAGGTGGTAGCTTGGAGCCCCAGTGCTACAAGCAATGCCACGGAGAATGAAGAGGCAGCTCCCCTTATTTTCATTTCACTCTTAAGTAAAAGTAGGCAGCCAAGAATTATGAGTGTTCATAATGAGGTGTTCTTGCAAGATTTAATATGTTTCCAGGCTGCCATCAAATATAACACTGAGACTTTGGTATTTCTTATAAATGGGTCTTTCCTCTTCAAAGAACATTTTAGTTGTTTTCCATCCAAAGACTCACTTAAGCAAATGTATAACCTCAGGGAGAATAAAAGAATAATAGTCTCTTTTACCTTCAAATTCTCAACCAGAAAATACTCAACACTAAAGGGAAGAAATGAGGAGAAAATGCTAGCGTTTAATGATTGATTAGAGGGAGGCAGACAATGCTTTAGGCAAGGCAACATGGAAAAGGGGGAAGGATCTGTAATTCTTCAAATGTTTGCTTCACTCTACTCTCCTAGAATTGAAATTGACAAACCCGAATATACTTTAAAAAAAAAAAAGTGCCTTACTCAAAAAAATCACAAACTAGTAGGGAAGACAGACATGCACAGTAATGAGAAAAGTGTCTCATACATGGATATTGTCTATGAAACGCTGTTGGCCTGATGAGTTATCTGGCTCTATCTCTAACGAGCTGTGTGGTGATGCACAGGTCACTCCACCTATCTGTGTTGTGGTGAACTAGTTTACCCAGTGCTTGGCGCATAGATGTAACCGTAATTAATACCATTACTGTGGAAGGCGGCCTCTGCCTTCATCTCCTGTTATCTTCCCTCCTTCCCTCTTCCTTAAAAGCCCATGCTCCAGCCATACTGGGTTGGGAGGTGCTTCCCAGACAGACAGGATATTTCCTGTCTCTGCCTCTGTGACTTTTCCTTCTATCTTGTCTTACTACAGGGAGCTTGCCAACATGCTGTTAGCCTGTAGGGGCCTGTGGTTTTTCACCTTTATAATCTCAGTACCTAGCACATTTCCTAGAACAGTGTAGCCACTTGACAAACATTGGTGCAAGTGGATTACCTATGTGTAATACGAATAGTGTGGGAAAAAAATGACTGCACACTACCAAAGTACACACGACCTTATTCTTCATAGGGAATGGATCATGGAAGCTTTTCCAAAGGAGCAGATGACTCAAGTTGCCAGATCTGAAGGATAAATTCATCAAGAGATGGATATCCAGTGTATACAAATGCTGTTGCCTTAAGAAAAGCAGGAGTGTAACCCCAGTGCAAGACGTTCATGGAGTGGGTGTTCTCTCTGTTGTGAGCTGAACCAAGGAAAAGGAGGAGGCATGGGTTTTTTTCCCCAAGCAACAATTTTTTTTTTCATGGTAGGAAAAAATCACAACTTGGATTACTGCTTTCATTTCAGCTTCTTTCTCTTTCTTTCTTTCTTTGACAGGCAGAGTAGACAGTGAGAGAGAGAGACAGAGAGAAAAGTCTTCCTTTTTCTGTTGGTTCATCCCCAAAGTGGCTTCTATGGCTGGCGCGCTGTGCCGATGCGAAGCCAGGAGCCAGGTGCTTCCTCCTGGTCTCCCATGTGGGTGCAGGGCCCAAGCACCTGGGCCATCCTCCACTGCCTTCTCGGGCCACAGCAGAGAGCTGGCCTGGAAGAGGGGCAACCAGGACAGAATCCGGAGCCCCGACAGAGACTAGAACCCGGGGTGCCAGCGCTGCAGACGGAGGATTAGCCTAGTGAGCTGCGGCGCCAGCCTCAGCTTCTTTCAAGTATACAACATTTGCAAATTTGTGAGCAAGGAGAAAGGAAGAGGCCTTAACTATTTCTCAGGCATTAACAGACATATTGATTAAAATCCCAGTTCTACTGCCATTAAGTTCTCAAGCTCACTCCATCCCCAAAATCCAAGTCTCCTTTGCCCCAACCCATTATTTCCCAAAGCCAATGGGGACCTCTTGCTCATTGCATCCATTCCTGTACAAATCCATCCTCCGTTGTCTGCAGGTCTAAGCTGATGCAGAAATCAACCTTAGCAACCTGCTATTCAAGAAGAGGATTTCTTGCCAGAGCATCTTTGTAAAATGTCTACAAGAAAGATGGGATATTTTCTATTTTTCAGTGGACAACAAAATGCTCCCCTGAAAGGCAGATGTAGCACAAGACCAAAACCAAAAGTCAATCATCAAACTTCCCATTAAGTCTGCCTCTCTGAGTATGACTGGGGGTTGGGCCAGGAAGTCGGGAAGGTAACCCGAGAAGTTGGATCAGCTAATGCAAAGATCTAAGGAGGAGGCATTTGGCATGTCTGAGGAACAAAAAGGAGAACTGGGCAGAGCGAGGATGATACAAGTGGGAGTGCCAGGAGAAGATGGATCAGAGCCATCAAGGGCTGGTGAGGGGAGACACCAGACCACGTAGGGAACTGAAGGCCATGGTAGAATCCAGTTAGATGAGACACACATATTCCTCTCCCATATAAAGAATGATCATCTGAGGGAAAAGAGAACCCTAGACAAGTACAATCACAACATGATAAGCACGATGAAATGAAAATGCAAGAAATGGAGGATTATATCATTCAGGACTTTGATGTGTTTAAAGGGTTCAGAAAGGCTTCCCAGATTCTATAAAGAAAGCGGCAGTCTGGTGAGAGGAGAGTTGAGGCGGGTGGGGCATTCCAGGGAGAGGAGATGGAATAGGCAAAGGCCCAGAGTCAAGAGAGAGAGGCACGCACCTGAGGCAGACAGCCCAGTGGAACTCACCGCTGAGTGCAAGGAGAGGGGCTCTGTGAAGCAAGACAGGGCTGGGTCTGGGGAGCTCTGGAAATCGTGGTATAGACGCTGGCCCGTGTCCTAAGAGCAAGGAGAAGCCACTTCATGCATTGGAGCGACATCGTCACACCAGGGAGTTAAAGCCACAATGACAGATAATCCAATGTGGCTAAAATGCAGTGTGGAATGGAAGGGGCAAGAGACACTCTGAAGGAGTTAGCTGGGGCCAGGCTATGTGGGAAAAGAACTAAAAAGATTCTTCTCTCTGTTTTCTTTTTCTTTTTCTTTTCTTGGTTTTTGACAAGCAGAGTGGACAGTGAGAGAGAGAGACAGAGAGAAAGGTCTTGAGGTCACCCCCTCAATGGCCACTGCAGCTGGTGCGCCGCACTGATCTGAAGCCGGGAGCCAGGTGCTTCCTCCTGGTCTCCCATGGGGTGCAGGGCCCAAGCACTTGGGCCATCCTCCACTACACTCCCAGGCCACAGCAGAGAGCTGGACTGGAAGAGGAGCTACCGGGACAGAATCCGGCGCCCCGATTGGGACTAGAACCCCGTGTGCCAGCGCCACAGGCAGAGGATTAGCCTAGTGAGCCGCGGCGCCAACCTTTTTTTTTTTTTTTTCAAAGAAAAAAGATAGGCTATCCAACATGCATGAAAAAAAATACCAGACATCTTTCCTGGAGACTGTTCCTCCTCTTCCCACTAACTTCATTCTCTTGACCAGTGAGGCTGAAAGACACCTGGCCATTGTTTTAAAATGTATTTATCTGTCTGTTTATTGAAAGCCTAAGAGACAAGAAGAACTCTGATAGGCTGGTTCACTCCCCAAATGCCCTCAGTAGCCAGGGTTGGGCTGGGCCAAAACCAAGAGCTAAGAACTCAGTCTGAGTCTCCCACATGGGAGGCAGAGACTGTCACCACTGCTTTCCCAGGGGAGCACTAGCAGGAAACTGGAATCAGAACAAAACCAACACAGAATGTGAGCTTCCCAAGCAGCATTCTAAGTGCCGCACTAAGCAACCACCCTACTTTTCCACCTTATTCTTAGCTTCACAGGAACTGCTGACATATGGGCCACTTCCCACATTTGCTTGCATGCACATGAGAACCCGCTGATGACCTTATCCAAAGGAAGGTTCTCACCTGGTATACTGATCTGGGACAGGACCTGAGTCCTGCATCTCCAGCATGCTCTCAGGTAATGCCTAGGATGCTGACAGACCACACGTTGAATGGCAAGGCCATATATAATTCTAGAGTTAATCCCAGTCTCCTCTGGCTTCCTGAAGTTACATTTTACATAATAGAGTTAAAAACACAAAAATGCAAGGAAAACCAGCAGAGCCGTCCTCTGTCACTTTGCTGCATCTTTCAGGAAGACCAAAATGTGACTTGTCTTTCTGTAAAGAGACCTTAGGAGATGTTCGATGCGTGACTTAATTGGAAGCAATTCAACTCCAGCAATATCCTTCGAGAAGTACAGGCTGCCGCATTCTTCTGTGACCCTACATCACAGTGACACCTGCTGGTGAATTGATGGATTGCATTTGATGCATATTTCGATACAGAGGCTTAGAATACTGAGTCAACTTCATACTGTGAAGAGAACTTTATAAAAAGAAGACTGGAATTCTTGAAGAAAATTAGGATCTGAGCAGTGATAGTCTGAGAAATATTTAATAACCAACTCTCCGGGAAAAAAATTTGTGTGTGTTTGTGTCTTATAAAGGATTGTAGCTCATAATTCACATAATGGAATTTTCAACATCCTGTTTTGTAAGTTGGGCTTTTTTTAAATACAAGAGACAGAGAGACAGCTACTTAGACAAAGAGACAGAGTTCCCATCTATTGGTTCATTCTTCAAATGCCCACAGTGACCGGGACTGGGCCAGGTTGAAGCTGGGAGCCAGGACTTAGGGATTCATTCAAGGTCTCCCACATAGGAAGCAGAAACCACCGTTGCTACCTTCAAGAAGCAGGAACTGGGAATTGAACCTAGGCACTCTAAAATGGGACAAAAGCCAGGCCAAATACATGCCAGTATGTTTTATAATTTTTATATAGAAATTGATTCGCACAGAATGCATTAGCTTATTTTTACAAAACTTTTTGTATTGGCTCCTAACCTATAATTGTAATCCAACTATGTTTTGACGAAAATAGACAACAACAAATGTCTAATTACTTTGTAGATCGGCAAACAAACCATTCATGTCACTGATGGCATGAATATAGTTCTGACTCAAATACTCAGATGCCCTTGTTTACATTGATGAGTAAGACACAGTTAAAAAACAGACTATGTTAGAGCTTTCTTCATTTGTTAGTGCATCAGCATGGCTTTGAGGATGCGGATAACAAGTTTTGAATTTTGGAAGACTATTACTTCTATTCGGAGGCTACTCATTACATAACAGCTGCAGACATGACAATTAGGCTACATAGTCAACAAAACAATAGCCCAGCCCTAGTTTGCAGCATTTTCTAACTTCATTGTTAAAAATATTCCCAGCATGGCCAGTTTCAAGCCACCAATATGATATCCCTGGGTGTGGAATTGAGAGGATGTGCAGTAGCACACCATGCTACAGTATTTCCACCATGTACATATAACAGGTAGTCTTGAAACTATAGCTAATTCAAAACTATATTAAACATGAAATAATAGATTTTCACTATTTTAAATATAATTTACTTAATTGTAAGTTTATTTTATGCAGTTTTAAACAATGACTGCTTTTAACTAGCTCATAAAATTCCTAGAAATATAACAATTGGCCCCAGCATACCATAGGACTGTGGAGTGGAGAAATTCAAGGATAATGTAGAGAGGGGTTCAGGGGTTCTGGGATGGGGATACTCTGTGGATTTAGCCCTAAGAAAGTCTATGCCAGCTCTTTTGTTTGTAAGATTTATTTTATTTATTTGAAATAGAGTCACACAGAGAGGTAAAGAGAGAGAGAGAGAGAGAGAGAGTCCATCCACTGGTTCACTCGCCAAATGGCAGCAATGGCTGGAGCTGAGCTGATCACAAGAAAGATACAGTGTCATAGAGATACTTGGGGACACCTGAAATAAGTGAAGAAATCAAAAGTTTCAAGAAAGAGATTTAGAGTTTCAGGATAAAAAAATGAAGAAGATATAAAAGGGAACAAAACACAAATAATAAAGCTAAAATATACAATAGGTGCGAGCATTTGATGTAGCAGTTAAGGCAATCTTTGGGACATCCACAACCCACACTGCAGTGTCTGAGTTCAAGTTCCAGCTCCACTTTCAATTCCAGCTTCCTGCTAATGCACAGCCTGAGAGGCAACAGGCGATGGGGCCCTGTCATTCTTGTGGGAGACCTAGATGGATATTTGGGGTCCTGGTTTTGGCCTGGCCCAGTCCCACATGTTGCTGGTACTTGGAGAATAAACCAGCAAATGAAAGAACTCTCTCTCTCTCTCTCTCCTCTCTCTCTGTAACTCTGACTTTCAAATAAATAAATAAATCTTTAAAAAAATATATACACTAGCCAATATAAAAATCTGTTGGGCCGGCGCCATGGCTCATTTGGCTAATCCTCCGCCTATGGCACTGGCATCCCATATGGGCGCCGGTTCTAGTCCCAGTTGCTCTTCTTCCAGTCCAGCTCTCTGCTGTGGCCCAAGAAGGCAGTGGAGGATGGCCCAGGTGCTTGGGCCCCTGCACCCACATGGGAGACCAGGAGGAAGCACCTGGCTCCTGGCTTCGGATTGGCGCAGCTCGGCCATGGTGGCCATTTGGGGGGTGAACCAACGGAAGGAAGACCTTTCTCTCTGTCTTTCTCTCACTGTCTATAACTCTACCTTCAAATAAATTTAAAAAAATCTGTCATGAACTGAATGTCAGAATGGAAAACATAGGAATAAAGGACCAGTGAACATAAGGTAGAACAATGGAAATTTTCTAAATTAATTCAGAGAAAAATATTTTAAAAGATTTCATTTATTTGAAAGGCAGAGTAACAAAGAGGAAGAGTTAGATAGAGACAGAGATAGAGACAGATAGAGATAAAGATAGGGATATATATATATATATATATATATAGAGAGAGAGAGAGAGAGAGCACCTCCATTTGATAGTTCACTCCCCAAATGGGCACAACAGCCAGGGCTGCAGAGAGAAGCCAATTACTGCATTCTGGTCTCCAACATGAGTGGCAGTGCCACAAGTACTCTGGTCCTCTTCACTGCTTTTTCAAGTGCATCAACATGAAACTGTATCAGAAGCAGTATAGCCTGGACTCCAACCATCGTCTGAAATGAGATGACGGCATTACAAGCGGCCACTGTACCACAAGATTGGGTCAGAAGATAGATTCATTTTTTAAATGTTCACAGACCCTCAAGAATCAACAAGACTATAACTAAACATCTATAATTTATGTCTTTGGAGTACTGAAAGGAAAATAGAAAGAAGAAAGTAATGATGAAAAAGTACTAAAAATGGCCAAAAACTTCCCAAATTTAGTAAAAAAAACATAAATCTAGAGGTTCAAGAAGACATATACCAAACAAGGTAACTCCAAATTAAGGCACATCATAGTTAAGCTTCTTAAATCTACTTCTTAAACATTTATTTATTTGAGAGTCACAGTTACAGACAGAAATAGGGAGGGACAGAGAAAAAGGTCTCCCATCCACTGCTCTGAGGCCAGGAGCTTCTTCTGGATCAATTACTTGTATGAAACTATGGTGGCCCAAAGGAAGTGGAAGAATATTTTTCAAGTGCTGAAAGGAGAAAACTATCAGCCCAGAATTTTATCACCAGCAAAAATACCTTTTAGAAATGAAAAGGAAGGGCTGGCCCTGTAGCTTAGTGAGCTAAGCCCCCACCTGTAGTGCTGGCATCCCATATGGGCGCCAGTTCAAGTCCCAGCTGTTCCTCTTCTGATCCAGCTCTATGCTACAGCTGGAGAAAGCAGTAGAAGGTGACCCAAGTCCTTGGGCTCCTGCACCAATTGGGAGACCCGAAAGAAGCTTCTGGCTCCTGGCTTCGGGTTAGTCATTGCAGCCATTTGGGGAGTGAGCCAGTGGATGGAAGACCTTTCTCTCTGTCTCTTCCTCTCTCTCTCTCTCTCTCTCTCTCTCTCTCTGTGTGTGTAATTCTACCTTTCAAATAAAATGAAATGATGAAATGAAATGGAAATCAAGAATTATTCAGAAAAAGAAAACTCAAAAATTTGTTGCCAGAAAACCTATCCTGAAAGCATAGTTTTTAAGAGTTTTACAAAATAGACAATTATAAAAGAAGGAAGATTAAAAATTCAAGAAAGAAGAGAGAACACACTAAGTAAATATATGAACAACAACAATAAAAACAAAAGCAAGTTTTCTAATTTAATGTTAGCTGAAATAAGTATTACGGTCCTAAATAAATGTGGTACAAATACCTAAAACAATTGTATCATAAGTGGAGAAGGAAAAAGAGACATAAAAGGAGGCCTGGTTTCTAAAAGCCACTGAAACAGATAAAATGGCAACACATTAGACTGTGATGACTGTGTCTATAACGTGCAATATCTAGAAGAAAAGACACTGGGAAAAAATAAAATGTTCAAAAACACTATAGAATAAATCACATGAAATTCTAAAAATATCCATTTGTCAATAAAAGGTAGAAAAAAGGAAGCAGATAAATGGAAATCAGAGAGAACAAGCAGAACATAAGCCAAAAAAAAGTTAGACTCCTACATATTAGGAGATAGATATGTTTATCCTGATCTGAACATTATACAATGTATAAATGTATCAAACATCACATGATATCCAATAAGTATGTACAAGCTTTATATGTCAATTAAAATTTAAAGTATATATTGTTAAGTTATAAATATAAACTTGCATTATATATAAATTTAACACACTCCCCAAAATCCCACCATGCAGATTTACATATATGACCCAGCTATATTTTATATGTAAGAAATCTCTCTCTCTCTCTTTTTTTTTTTTGACAGGCAGAGTTAGACAGTGAGAGAGAGAGAGAGAGACAGAGACAGAGAGAAAGGTCTTCCTTCCATTGGTTCACCCCCAAAATGGCCAAAGCCAGGAGCCAGGTGCTTCCTCCTGGTCTCCCATGCGGGTGCAGGGCCCAAGCACTTGGGCCATCCTCCACTGCACTCCTGGGCCACAGCAGAGAGCTGGACTGGAAGAGGAGCAACCAGGACAGAATCTGGCACCCCAACTGGGACTAGAACCCGGGATGCCAGCACCGCAGTTGGAGGATTAGCCTAGCGAGCCATGGCACCGGCCGAAATGCATCAATTTCTAAAAAGTTGCAAACTACTATAACTCACCAATATGAAGTATTTTAAATAGTCCTAACATATAAAATCTTTACTTAATATATACTAAACTGATCTTCTGTATATAAGAGAAATGAAAATAATGAAAATGAATCTTTTTTTTGTTTTCTTTTTTTTTTTTTTTTTTGACAGGCAGAGTGGACAGTGAGAGAGAGAGACAGAGAGAAAGGTCTTCCTTTTGCCGTTGGTTCACCCTCCAATGGCCGCCGCAGACGGCGCGCTGCGGCCGGCGCACCGCGCTTGTCTGATGGCAGGAGCCAGGAGCCAGGTGCTTTTCCTGGTCTCCCCATGGGGTGCAGGGCCCAAGCACCTGGGCCATCCTCCACTGCACTCCCGGGCCACAGCAGAGGGCTGGCCTGGAAGAGGGGCAACCGGGACAGAATCCGGCACCCCGACCCGGGCTAGAACCTGGTGTGCTGGCGCCGCAAGGCGGAGGATTAGCCTGTTGAGCCACGGCGCCGGCCGAAAATGAATCTTGATGTGAATGGAAGGGGAGAGAGAGTGGGAAAGGGGAGGGTTGCGGTGGGAGGGAAGTTATGGGGGAGGGGGAAGCCATTGTAATCCATAAGCTGTACTTTGGAAATTTATATTCATTAAATAAAATTTTTAAAAAACTATAAAAAAATAGTCCTAACATAACCATCAAGAAAATTGAATTTGGGGCCAGCATTGTGCTGTAATGGATTAAGCCACCACCTGCACCACCAGCTTCCCATATGAGCACCAGTTCAAGTCCTGTCTGCTCCACTTCCTATACAGCTCCCTGCTATTGGCCTGGAAAGCAGTGGAAGTTGGCCCAAGTGCTTAGGCTGCTGCACCTATGTGGGCAACCCAGAAGAAGCTCCTGGCTCCTGGCTTCAGCCTGGCCCAATCCCAGCCATTGCATCCAGCTGGAGAATGAACCAGCAGATGGAAAATCTCTTTATCCCTCCCTCTCTCTCTTTCTGTAACTCTGCCTTTCAAATAAATAAAATCAATCTTTAAAAAAAAATTGAGTTTGTAATTTTAAACTGCAAAAAGCAAAACAAAACAAAAGTCCAAATGTTGAAAGAGGAGTTACCACCTACTGTATACAATCTGTTACAGAAAATAGAAGAGGGAAAAATCATTTTACAAAACAAGTATTACTCTGATACCAAACCAGTCAAAGATAGTAGGAAAAAAAGAACTATGAACTATAGATCAATATTCCTAATGAATACAAACACTAAAGCTTTAGCATATAAAATTCATCAATATATTAAGAATATATATTATGACTGCCGGTGCCGCCGCTCAACAGGCTAATCCTCCACCTTGCAGCGCCAGCACACCAGGTTCTAGTCCCCATCAGGGCACCAGATTCTGTTCCGGTTGCCCCTCTTCCAGGCCAGCTCTTTGCTATGGCCCAGCAGTGCAGTGGAGGATGGCCCAAGTGCTTGGGCCCTGCACCCACATGGGAGACCAGGAGAAGCACCTGGCTCCTGGCTTTGGATCAGCGCAATGCACCAGCCGCAGCACGCCAGCCGCGGCGGCCATTGGAGGGTGAACCAATGGCAAAAAAGGAAGACCTTTCTCTCTGTCTCTCTCTCACACTGTCCACTCTGCCTGTCAAAAAAAAAAAAATTTAAAAAAATATATATTATGACCAAATGGAGTTTAATCCAAAAATACAAGGATGAATCAATATTTGAAAATCAAAGTGATCTACCATATTAATAAACTGAAGAAGAAAAAAATCAGATGAATTTATCAATCAATTCAGAATGAGCATTTGACAAAACTCAATGTCTAGTCATGGTTTTTTTTAAAAGCGTCTCAGAAAAATAGAAACGAGGCATATTTCCTTGTTGTGATAAAATGCATCTAAGATAATTCATAGCTTGGGGCCAGCATTTGGTGTAGTGGGTTGGGCCACCACCTTCAAGGATGGCATTCAATATGAGCACCAGTTCAAGTCCCAACTTCTGGGCCACTTCAGGTCCAGCTCCCTACTGATGCACCTGAGAGGGCAGCAAATGATGGCCCAAATGCTCTGAGACCTTGCAATCATGTAGGAGACCAGGATGGAGTTCCTGACTCCTGGCTTTGGCCTGGCCCAATCCCAGATGTTGTGACCCTGGGGGAAATGAACCAGTGGATGGAAGAGCTCTCTCTCTCTCTGTCTCTCCCTCTCTCTGTCAGTAACTCTGCCTCTCAAATAAATACATAAATCTTTTTAAAAAAAAATTATAGCTAATATTATATTTAATGGTTAAGGAGGATTAAGTGCTTTCCTTCTAAGTTCAGAAACAAAGCACTGATATCCACTCTTACTGCTTTTTGGAAGTACTAAGCAGTACAACAAGGAAAAAAAAAAGGAAATAAGACATACAGTCAGGAAGGAAGAAATGTAATTGTTTAAACAGATAACATGATTCCAAACATAAAAATATCAAAGAACCCACAAAAATAATTCTGGGAAATAACAAATGAAGTTTCAGGATACACAATAAAAATACAAAAATTAATTGTATTTCTACATATAGTCAAACACTGAAAAAAAATATCTGACACTGACAGACCATATATACAACGGTGGTCCTCTAGGCTTATAGTGGAGCTGGAATAGGACGCGTCGCTAAGAGGCAAGAGAAAAGGAAACTACAGAACAAGAGAAACGGGAACCTCCGAGAAAATTCACATGAGCACCAGCTCTGTAGCTCAACAAGCTCCTTAAAAGGCTTGCAAGCTCCAACACACAAGGGTTTGTCAATAGAGAAGCTGTTCCTGTTGTGCACTGCTAGCAAGTCTAGGGTGACAAAAGCAACAATCTAGGCCCATCACCTTGGACACCTTCCTAGGAGAAGTGATAACTCCTCAAGAAAAGCCTGAGGCAGGTCCTAGGGGGCACCCCAGGGGGAGGCATTGTTATCTTAAGGATAATAGCTCCTGGGACGTTGTTAGCCCCTAAAATCTTCCAGAAGAATAAGATTTGGAGGTGGAAAAGAGGCATATTAAAGATCCTGACCCAGTGTAGGCCCCCTAATGTATGTGTCTATGTCTTAATTTTTAATGAAGATAAATTTTTAAGTAAAAAAATAAAAATAGAAAAAATCTTATAAAATAAGAATATAAAGAAAACATTTTTAAGCTATACAAAACATATTTCAAGTTAAGTGTTATTACAAAAGAGTAAAAGAGTTTAAAAACATCGAAAGCTTGAGGCCAGCATTTTAATGTAACGGGGAAAACTGCTGCCTGCCATGCCAGCATCCCATACGGGCACTGGTTCCAGTCCTGGCTGCTCCATTTCCAATCCAGCTACCTGCTAATGCACCTGGGAAAGCAGTGGAAGGTGACCCAAGTCCTTGGGCCCTTACACCCATGTGGGAGACCCAGAAGAACTGGCTCCTGCCTTCAGCCTGGCCCAGTCCTGGTTGTTGTGGTCATTTAGGGAGTGAGATAGCAGTTGAAAGATCTTTCTCTCTCTCTCTCTCTCTCTCTCTCTCTCTCTCTCTCTCTCTCAAAAATCTAAAGCTCATAAAGTTA
This sequence comes from Sylvilagus floridanus, assembly GCA_949820135.1. Classification (NCBI taxonomy): domain Eukaryota; kingdom Metazoa; phylum Chordata; class Mammalia; order Lagomorpha; family Leporidae; genus Sylvilagus; species Sylvilagus floridanus. Next base: position 79,067,531 of record OX463242.1, read on the forward strand.
CAAAGTTACAGTAAGCAAAGGTTGACATCTACAGTAGTGTACAGTAATGTGCTAGGTTTTTACATTCACTCACCGCTCATTCCCTTATCCAGAGCAACATCCACTAATGCCCTATAAAGGATTACACCTTTGTTATATTTCATACCACATTTCACTCCACCTTTTCTGTGTTTAGATATATTCAGATACACAAATACTACAACTGCCTGCAGCCCTCAGCACAGTGACATGCTCCATGGGCCACAAGCCTAAGGACAACAGCCTAGGTGTGTAGTGGGCTATGCCATCTGATTTGTATATGTACACTCTATGATGTTCACCCAGGACTATGTAAGAAAAACGGGCACAAAGCAGAGAGGAGACAGAATACGAACTTGCAGCCAGACGGAATTTAATCAAAGAAAATAAACTCACAGAAGCTGACCAACTGCCAGCATGCACACAGACTGAACAGGTGGCAGAGAGCCCAGACTCCAGTAGGCTGGGCCTTTGTATATCTTAGATGGGCTAGGAGTAGGGGCAGGAGGCAGTAGGCAGAGGTGAGCTTCCCCATACGGGTTCTTGAGTTTGGCCTGCTGGTTTCCAAACCTGAGGAAGGATGCAGGGGGAAAGAGTGACAGAAGAGGAGGGGTCAGGAAGAAAGGAGTATTTGTTGGGGGAAGTGCAGTGCACCATATGGACCCTGATAAGGTGGGCCAAAGATGTGAGAAAGGCTCCTGGGTGAAGTTTACAGTGCATTGTCTTAGGAATTTGGAATGTTCCAGGTGTAGGGCTTTCCATAGCAACATACAGGAGACAGAATACAAACTCGCAGCCAGACGGAATTTATTCAAAGAAAATAAAAGCGCAGAGGTCGACCAACTGCCAGTGTGCACACAGACAGAACACACACCCAGACCCCAGTAAGCTGGGCCTTTTTGTATCTTCGGTGGGCTAGGAGTGGGGGCCGGGGGCAGTGGGAGGTGAGCTTCCCCACACAGTTTCTTCAAGTTTGGCTCCCTGGCTTCCAAACCTGGGGAAGAATGAGGGGGCGGGGGGAATAATAGGGTGTGAGACTGAATTTGTCTGTTGAAAGAAGTTGGGGGTGGCAGGAACCTAAAATGGCTGAGGCTTATGTCCTTGTTCCATCAGACTAAATTGTCTAACAATTTAATTATCAGAAAATATCACAACTGTATTAGCAATGAACAAATAACACCAAAATACAGTAACTTAATCTATAGTTAGGGGTAAAGGCAACAAAATAGGTCAATACTGGTGTCCAGAAAACTATCAATGGTTAAGAAATGAAAAATGAAAAAGGATCTAAATGAAAAGAGAGATACTGTGTTAATGGAACAGAAGTCTCAAAACACTATCTCAATCATCTCCAAATTGACATACAATTTTCTTAGCAATATTTTAGCAAGAGTTTTTAAAGATATTGGCAGTATTGTTCTATATTGTATATGGATATGCAAAGGAACTAGAATGGCTCAATTTTGAAAAAGAATAAAGAAGAATCAGATTGCATTAATTCAATATTATATAGCTATAGTAATCAAATTATATAGTTATTGTAATCAAAACTATGTGGTATTGGAGGATGGACACATAGGCCAATAAGTAGAACAGAGAAGACAGAAAGAGAGTTACACAACAGGTCCAACTGATTGTTGACAAAGGTGTAGAATCAATTAAAGGGAAAAAGAATGTTGTTCAACAAATGGTACTGGAGAATTGGATATCCAAAGGCTAAAAAGAGTCTTCCATCTATGTCTCATTCAAAATAGATCACAAACCTAACCATCAATCTATAAAACTTTTAGGAAAAAAAATAAAGATCCTTGAGATCTAGGACTAGGCAAAGAGTTGTTAGATTTTATACTAAATGTAAGTCATACAAGGAAAAATAATACATGATTAAAATAAAGTCATAAAGTGAGAAATTGGACTTCAGAATAAAAAACTTTTGTTCTTCAATGATAAAAAGACAAATGGTAAAATTTAAAATTTAAAATTTAAAATTTAAAATTTAAATTTTAACTGAAAAGTGATCCCTGTGAAATATAATAGTGGGAAAAAGAGAGGGAGGAGATGTACAATTTGGGACATGCTCAATCAGTCATGCCCCAAATGATGGAGTTAGAAATGTGCCAGGGAATTCCAATACAATCCCATTAAGGTGGAATGTACCAAGGCCATCTCACTAGTCCAAGTGATCAATTTCAGTTCACAATTGATCACACTGATAGGTCTAAGAGTCAAAGGGATCACACAAACAAGACTAGTGTCTGCTAATACTAACTGATAGAATCAAAAAGGGAGAGAATGATCCAACATGGGAAGCAGGATACACAGCAGACTCATAGAATGGCAGATGTCCTAAATAGCACTCTGGCCTCAGAATCAACCCTTAAGGCATTCAGATCTGGCTCAAGAGCCCATGAGTATATTTTAGGCATGGAAAGCCAAGACACTCTGGAAAAAAAAGAAGACCTAAATGAAAGATCTCTGTGAGTGAGATCCCAGTGGAATGAATGGGGCCATCAAAGAAGGAGGTACCTTTCTCTGAAGGGAGGAGAGAACCTCCACTTTGACTATGACCCTGTCAGAATAAGATTGAAGTCAGCAAACCCTAAAGGCTTCCATAGCCTCAGCAACTCATGACTAGACCCTAGGGAGATTACTGACGCCATAAACAAGAGTGTCAAATTGTTAAATCAACTTCAGGAGTCACTGTGTACTTACGTCTCATGTGGGTTCTGTCCTTAATGTGTTGTCCAATGTGAAGTAATGCTAAAACTTGTACTGAAACAGTATTTTACACTTTGTGTTTCTGTGTGGGTGCAAACGGATGAAATCTTTACTTAGTATATACTGAATCAATCTTCTGTATATAGATAATTAAAAATGAAAAAAATATTGGTGTTAAATTGGAAATTGCATAGAAAATTAATCAATTTAAAAAAAAATATATCACGTAGGATCTCTTTCCTTAATGTGCTATACATTGTGAATTAATACTATAACTAGTACTCCGACAGTATTTTTCACTTTGTGTTGCTATGTGAGGGCAAACTGTTGAAATCTTTACTTAATATATAGTAAACTGATCTTCTGTATATAAAGAGAATTGAAAATGAATCTTGATGTGAAGCAAGGGGAGAGGGAGTGGGAAAGGGGAGGGTTGCGGGTGGGAGAGAACTTATGGGGGGGAAGCCATTGTAATCCATAAGCTGTATTTTGGAAATTTATATTCTTTAAATAAAAGCGTTATAAAAAAAAAAAAAAAAGACAAATGGTAAAGTGGTAGAATATATTTGCAAACTGTTTATCCAACCAAGAGCTAGTATCTAAAATATGAGGGGTCTTCACAAAGTTCACAGATATTATTTTAAAACTACACATGTGTTTCAAAAAATTCTTTGCACCAAAATAAATCCCCACTAACTTGTTATGACATGTCTGCACACGACCAAGTTTGAGGCACTATAAGGATAAGACATCAGCTTGAAAAGAATGCCTATCAGAGCCCCTATCTACTAAAATTGAAGCAAGAACAGAATCAAACTGTTGGTGAACCTCGGGTGGAGGAATGGTGACACCATGTGATGCTTGAGAAAAAGTTTATTGAGTTAATGCCCCCAAAGAAATCAGCAGTTTACAAATAGAGACCCTGTTTTAAACAGCAACGGCAGGGCCAGAGCTGTGGCATAGCAGGTAAAGCTGCCATCTGCGGTGCTGGCATCCCACGTGGGCACTGGTTCAGGTCCCAGCTGCTCCATTTCCAACCCAGCTCTCTGCTATGGCCTGGGAACATAGTATAAGATGGCCCAAGTCCTTGGGCCTCTGCACCCATGTGGGAGACCTGGAGGAAGTTCCTGGCTTCTGGTTTCAGAGCCCAGCTCCAGCCATTGGGGTCATTTGGGGAGTGAATCAGTGATTGGAAGTCCTCTCTCCCTCTCTCTGTCTCTGCCTCTCTGTAACTCTCCTTGCAAATAAATAAATACATCTTTAAAAAAAAAAAAAAAAGAAGAAGCAGTGGCAGACCATCCACATCAATTTTCAAGGAAAAAAATGAATCTTGTTCATACTCTAATTGAAGAATACTGATAGTTAACTGTGGAAATAATCATCCCCATAGATGTCTCAACTGGGTCAGCTACACAATCTGGCTGAAAAATTAAGGTGGAGTGAACTTTTTGCTGTATAGGTACCATAACTGTTGCACCCAGATCAGCTATAGGCAAAAGCAGAACTTTCAATGGAAAGTTGAAACAGGTGATATCAAAACCCTGAACTATTAATTCCAAGAATTGTAACAGATTTACCAGTATAATGCTGAAGACAAAGCACAATCAAAGCAAAGACTATCAAGAGGTGAAAGTGGTCCTGAAAATGCAAAAATGGAGCAATCAAGAGTAATGGCCCTGGCAAAGCTTTCTAAGATGCTCAAGGCATTTTGCTTTTTGATTTCTGGAGGGCCAAAGAACAATAACACCTGCTCATTATGAGAGTGCTTTGGAGAAACTGGCCAAAGCCTTAGCAAAACAGTGCCAACAAACGCTTCACCAGAGTCCTTTACCACAATATTTCTTCTACTTCCTCTCATCAAAAAAGGACAATTTTATGGGTATTTCTAGGGGAATTGGTAGGCATCCACCTTACAATCCTGATTTGTTTCCTTCTGATTTTTTTATGTTTCCTAATCTTAAAAAAATCTTTAAAAGGCTCCCATTTCTCTTCAGTTAATAATGTAAAAAAGACGACATTAACATAATTAATTTCCCAGGACCCTAAATGGACTAAACAGCTGGTATCATCATTTACAAAACTGTCTTGAACTTTCAGGAAATTATGTTGAGAAATAATTTTTAAAAATTTTTTATCTTCAGGGCCAGTACTGTTATGTAGCAGGTAAAGCCGTCACCTGCAGTGTCAACATCCCATTTGGGCGCCAGTTCTGGCTGCTCCACTTCCAGTCCAGCTCTCTGCCATGGCCTGGGAAAGCAGTAGAGGATGGTCCAAGCCCTTGGGTCCCTGCACCCGCATAGGAGACCTGGAATAAGCTCCTGGCTCCTGGCTTTGGATCCGCACAGCTCCAGCCATTGCGGTCAACTGGGGAGGGAACATGCAGACGGAAGACCTCTCTCTTTCTTTCTCTGCCTCTCATTCTCCCTCCGTGTAACTCTGACTTTCAAATAAATAAATAAATCTTTTAAAAATTTTTATCTTTTAAATCCATTTTTCCACACATTTTTGAAGTTCTCTCATATATAAAGAACTCTCAAAACTCAAGAGTAAGATACCAAGCAAGTCAATTAGAATATAGGCTATGGCTGGTACTGTGGAGTAGCTGGTAAAGCCGTTGCCTGCATCACATTTGGGTGCTGTTACAGTCCTGGCTGATCTACTTCCAATCCAGCTCCCTGCTGATGTGCCTGGGAAAGCAGCAGAAGATGGCCCAAGTGTTTGGGCCCCTGCACCCAAGTGGGAGACCCAGAGGAAGCTCCTGCTCCTGGCTTCAGATCAGCACAGCACCAGCCGTTGAGGCTGTTGGGGAGTAAATCAGCCTCTGTCTCTCTGTAACTCTCCCTTTTAAATAAATAAATAAATATTTTAAAAAAGGAAATATAGGCCAGAGACATGAGGAGATATTTCACAGAGGATATAAAGACAGCAAAAAAAAAGGTCAATGAAATTATATTCAAATTTATTAGCCATGAAGTAAATCCAAATTAAAATCACAATTTTGTGTTGCTATACATGTATCAGGATGGCTAAAAGCAAACACAGTTGAAACATAAAATGCAGTTAGTGTTCTCTGTCTTTCTCTCTCTCACTGTCTGCAAACACTACCTGTCAAATAAATATCTAAAAAAAAAAAAAGAAATGCAGGTAGTGGACTGCACATACATTATTTGTGGAAAATAAAAGTCATTCTGAAAAAATAGTTGATCAATTTCTTTAAAAACTAAACATACAACTACTATGCCACCATTATACCTCTGGGCATTTATCCTAGAGAAATGAAAAGTTACTTTCTCATAAACACTAATAAGTTTAATTCTACAATATTTAGTTGACTATACAAAGTTTATGCAGACTGGTAAAGACAGACATACAACCTCTGTCCTGTCTTCTGTCCTTTGCTACATATCTGTCCATCATATCTGGAATGGCACTTAAATTTTGTCTCCATCTAATAGGTAATGGCAGCTCAAAAATCTGTGCCAAGAAGTATTTTAAGGCCTTGGAATTCCATGGGCAGCAAGAAAAGTTTTCACAACTGGTTAGAAGTGTCTGCCAAGAATACACCCAGCAAGAGTGACCATCTACAAGCTTACTGTTTGCCAATCCTAGACTGAAATAATCTGTCTTTCTAATCATAGAATACTCAAACTAAAGAGAGATTAGCAATGGCTGATTATACACCTTCTTTAGTATACTGATGATGAACCAAAGAAGCAAAATAAGAGAAGGCCAAACCCTGAGTTCACTGACTTCATTCTATCAAATCCATCCTTGCTCCCAAAAGTAGCCGACTATTCCAATCACACGTAAAGGAATTTGACTTGTATAGTTATTTCTCACAAATGGCTTCTTGGTGCTGGAGTTGTCCTGGAAAAACGGGAGTTGATCATTCTAGAAGGGAAAGGGTCCAAGTCCTTTCAGAGACATCATCTTGAAAGTCAGGCGAGGGGCTGGCGTTGTGGCACAGCAAGTTAAGCCGCCATCTGAGATGTCAGCTTCCTGTATGAGCACTGAAGTCCCAGCTGCTCCACTCCCATCCAGCTCCTGCTAATGAGCCTGAGAAAGCAGTGGAACACGGCCCAGGGCTTGGCCCCTGCCACCCTGGCTGCTGCTGCTGGCTTCAGCCTGGCCCAGACCTTGTCCTTGTAGTCATCTGGGAAGTGAACCAGCAGATGTCTCTGTCTCTCCCTCCCTCTCCAAACTCTCCCTTTCAAATAAATAAATCTTTACAAAAAGAATAGAAAATCAAGCAAAAGCTTCCTAAGGCTGTTTGGCCTCCCTGGAAGAAGCCAGTGTGTTCTTCTCTCCTGCAGGAAGTGGTGGACTAGGGGAGTAGGTTGATATCAAACGGGGCACTAGGCCCTCCAAACCCTCCCTCCTCCTTCCTTTTTCTTCCCCATGTACAAATCATCACATCACTGTGCTGAGAACTCACAGGGCTCTTCCGACTTCCAGAATTAACAGGCTGCACTCTCCCTGTTAGTTCCTTTGCCCTGTCAATACCAGAGATCATTAAGAAAGAATAAATGGAGTAGAATTAAAATTTCCAGGTCTCAACACACTTATGTTTTCAAAAGAGGGAAAGAAGCCAGCTTCTCAAATCCTCATCCCTGAGAACAAGCTGTTCTAAGGGATTTGAATTTATTACTCGCTGCTCTGGGTCCCTGGGCCTTGAGGCCTTCCGTACAGGCAAAAGCCTCCTTGCAAGCTCCCTGAGTGACCACATATGGATGGTTAATGAATAGATAAGAGTGTGGGGATCAGGCTGGAGTGAGCAGGCCTGACACTTGATCTTCTCAGTGAAACCTGTGATAACAGCTCACAGGGTGCCCTGTGAAAGCTCTCCATGGCCTTTGCTGCTGCCAGACTCCTACCTTATCAGCAGGCACCAAAAGCTTCAAATTACAGCAGCTAATTGGATGAAAACGGAAATGCATCCTTCTAATGGAATGAGAGATTAATGCCTTGGGATTTTTTTCCCTTCACATGCTGAAGCAAAACAAAAACACAGAGGAAGGTTATCATGCAGAAAAGTAAATTAGCTCACATGAGAGCCACAGAGAGCTTGTTCCAGGTAAAATCTTAGGTGTCTTAGAGACTATCGACACGTATTGAAAGAATAGAAAATAACCTGAGATAGCAGTTGCTAAATTATCCACAAGACAAACTGCCAAATCCCTTGCTCAGTAAAAGTTAGCAGTACAATTTACCTTCCTACATGGATAAGTTGCTCTGTACCTAAAGATAATTTCATTCATGGCCTGGTTTTATGACATTTTTATAGCCATGACACTCTATATGGGTCCCAGAAATAAATAGAGCTGAATAATAAGACACATCAAAGTAAAGATTTAATGTGCAAGTGTCTAATGCAATTGGGACTCATGATACAACCAACAGGACATATTGTTCACGCGTATTCTGTTGCTCCAGTAGGTTTCTTAAGAACAAATGCAGTTTGTGTTAAAAGCACATTTGCAGTTGATTCAGGAGAGACGACGCTCGTGCCGTCAACCTATTTTATTTAAACAGATACAATTAAAAACGTATATGGGGTAGTTTCATCTTTTCATTAAATTACCCTGGGGAGGAGAGCCATGCTACCATAAGGTGATTAAGACAGTAAAGCACAAAAACGTTTAAGAGTGAGACAAATTGGGCTAACACTACAGGTCTGTGATCAAGTCCCTGAGTGATTTTTGTGTGTGTGCATGACAGTTAATGATCAGGTCTGACATACTTTAATGTTTGTATACTCCGTTTCCACAGGATGGAATCCGTGACGCTCTCAAAGAGGTACAATTACCTCTCTGAGTAGGGAGTAGAAAGAGAGAAGACAGTAATAAGGCAATTACAGAACTTGTTATTTACTAAAATTGTAAACAATGGCCCTCCATTTAGAGCAGGAGAAAGGAAAACAGAAAACTTAGAGGCACACAGGTTGCCTGAGGGTAAACTAAATTCTTTGGACAAACTTGTAGATCGATGCACATTCAATCATCTTCTACCATCTGAGCGTTTCATTCACACTGTCAGGAAACAAGCCCTTCTCAACCCTGAACCAATTAACAGTGGAGCCTTGAATTACATACGTATTTCATGGATGACTGCAGTACAATTGATACAGTATCAAATGACATGAAAAAAATAAACCAAGTCCATGGCTCAAAGTGCTGGCTCCCCACTTCATTTTGTCAGCTAAAAGGCCACAAGGTATATCCTTTGGAATAAATATTTTACAAAAACTATACTGCAGAATGGCCATGAACTTTGCTCTAAATCTGGACTCTGCCACTTATTTGGCACATAAATTTGGATGTCACATGATACTCTGCATCTGTTTTCTGACTGCAGAAAATCATAAAGATAATATTTCCACCTTGCAGGGTTGTTCTGAGGCTCAAGTCACATCACAGCCATATGTAAAAGTGTTTGGAACATAGCATATATATATATTAGCTATAGAGAATGAAAAGAAAGGCATGAAACCCCAGGACAAGATAATCTAGTAGGTGAGATAAAATTTGGGATTATCCAAAGGCATTATATAAAGGTGTAATATAAATATAGAGAATAGAGATGTCCCACCTGAATGTTACAGTTACTCATAGCAAGCAAAGGGTCATCATGGGGAGGTCAGTCAGACAACATATCCCAGAGACTTTAGCCCCTGAAGGAAGCATGATGTCTCCATAAAATCTTAAATTATAGTACACTATTGCCACTTGTAAGGTGCATGTGTCTCCCAAGGACTTCCTAAATGCTCTACCTGCCCCTGACACTTGGCAATACTCATTGCTCAAAATGCTAATCAGAAACCTCCAGCTGCTCCCTCTCCTGTGCTTGTCACCATCTGCACAGAAACAAGAGAACCTCTGCAGCCTCTTCCCTCCCAGAGGAAAACAAGCAGCCCCACCTTGCTCTGCAGTCAGGCTTCTAGCTGACACTTAGCTTCCTTTTGCAGTGCTCATGAAAAAAGGCATGTGTGGTTTCACGGCATTGTCTCTGTTAGTTTACTGTCTTTCAGTGTACCAGAGAAGCCAATTATTGCTTGTACAGATATATTACGCCTATGTGTCCACCACCAGCAAAGACTGTCTTTAAACTCTATTTTAAAACATATGACATTGAATTATAGGCATTAACATGTGAAAATATTGCCTATGCTTATTACAAATTTTATTTTTTAAGACATTTATTTATTTGAAAGAGGATGGAGACAGAGAGAGTGTGCAAGCAATTTCTTCTATCTACTGCATGACTCCCCAAATGGCTGCAACAGCCAGGTTCGTGCCAGGGCAAACCCAGAAGCCAGCAACTCCGTTCTGATCCCCCACATGGGTGGAAGGGACCTAATTACTTCAGCTATTTTCTGATGCCTTTCCAAGAACATTAGCATGAAGCTGGGTCAGAAGCCAGGATTCAAAACAGCACACTGATAGGGGAAGGCAACCAGTGTCACAAGTGGAGACAACCCACTGTGCCACAACAATGTCCCCTGTCACCAATTTTAAATGGGAAAATGTTTTTTAAAAAAATTTTTTGACAGGCAGAGTTAGACAGTGAGAGAGAGAGAGAGAGACAGACAGAGAGAAAGGTCTTCCTTTCATTGGTTCACCTCCAAAATGGCCACTACAGCCAGCGAGCTGTGCCGATCCAAAGCCAGGAGCCAGGTGCTTCCTCCTGGTCTCTCATGTGGGTGCAGGGCCCAAGGACTTATGCCATCCTCCACTGCCCTCCGAGGCCACAGCAGAGAGCTGGACTGGAAGAGGAGCAACCGGGACAGAATCCGGCACCACAACCGGGACTAGAACCCGGGGTGCCAGCACTGCAGGCGGAGGGTTAGCCAAGTGAGCTGTGGTGCCAGCCTTTAAATTTTTATTTATTTATTTATTTATTTGAGAGGTAGTGTTACAGACAGAGAGAAGGAGAGACAGAAAGGTTTTCCATCTGCTGGTTCCCTCCCCAAATGGCCTCAATGGCCAGAGCTGGGCCAATCCGAAGCCAGGAGCCAGGAGCTTCTTCTGGGTCTCCCATGTGTGCACAGGGGCCTAAGCACCTGTGCCATCTATTACTGCTTTCCCAGGTCATGTCAGAGAGCTAGATCAGAAGAGGAGCTGCTGGGACATTAACCAGTGCCTTTATAGGATGCCGGCACCATAGGCAGAGGCTTAGCCTCCTACGCCCCAGCCCCGACCCTGAAAAATGAATTAAATTCAAACATATTTGTAGATATACAAACATATTTTCATTTACTCGGGAGCAGGTTTTTAGCTAAGACAAAATATGCTATTAACATTAACCAATAACTTTGCTAATAAAAGTATAGGCAGGGGGCCGACACCATGGTGCAGTAGGTTAATCCTCCGCCTGCAGCACTGGCATCCCATATGGGCGCCGGTTCTAGTCCCAGCTGCTCTTCTTCTGATCCAGCTCTCTGCTATGGCCTGGGAAAGCAGTAGAGGATGGCCCAAGTGCTTGGGCCCTTGCACTCGCATGGGAGACCTGGAAGAAGCTCCTGGCTCCTGGCTTTGGATCGGCGCAGCTCCGGACATTGCGGCCATCTGAGGAGTGAACCAACGGAAGGAAGACCTCTCTCTCTTTCTCTCCCTCTCACTGTCTGTAACTCTACCTCTCAAACAAATAAATAAAATCTTTTAAAAAAGTATAGGCAGGACTCAAATTCATATATTCACTCATTGATTAATTCTGGAAGGCTTGTGCTAGGCACTGAGGGTGAACAGAAAAGAAGATACCATCCAATCTCCAAGGAGCCCAGTTTGTAGGAGACAAACATAAACAGAGTCTAAATATTACAACATGATGAATTATTTTATAGACATTGCAGGATTAGTTTTTCTTATCACACCTTTCTCCTGATGCCAGGTGCATATTAGAAGAGCATAGGAGGGGAAAACAGGAGACAGATGATATTTTAGGGAAGATAATCTACAGAACATGCCTATGGTATTACAGATGCTCCCTAGTCCAAAATTCTGGGGACAATGAACCTACTGGTACAGAATGAACAAAAGAAACTAAATAAAGAGAAATGAATGGAATTTCTAAAAATTCCTGAATTTCCAACTCCTTGTTAAAATTCTTAAAGAGGGGCGGGTGCTCTGGCTTAGCTGGAAAAATATGTGCAGCCTGCAATGCCAGCATCCCATATGTTTTCAGTCCCAGATGCTCCACTTCTAATCCAGCTCCCTGCTAACAGCCTGGGGAAGCAGTGGAAGATGGCCCAAGTACTTGGGCCCTGCACCCACGTGGGAGACCCAGAAGAAGCTCTTAGCTCCTGGCTGCAGCTAAGCCCATCTCTGAGTGTTATGGCCATTTGGGGAGTGAACTAGCAGATAGAAGATTTCTTACTCTCTTTCTCTCTCTCCCTCTGTCTTTCAAATAAATAAATATTTTTTTAAAAAAATGTGGAAAATGCAGTTAAAAATAAATACGTTTAGAAAAAAAATTCTTAAAGAGCCAGAATACAGAATCTTAACCAAAAGTCAAAGGGCGTTGCTATGGTTTCCCCCCTCCCTAAAGGTTCATGTGCTGGAAGCTTGGTCCTCAGTGTGGTGATGTTGAAGTCAAGGAACCTCTAAGAGGTGGAGCCTTGTGGGAGGTGATTACATCATGGGGCACATCATGGCTCATCAGATGAGCTGGGAAAGTCAAATAAGGGCTACATTAGAACGCCTCTCTCCTATAAGGGATGAGTGGTTCTTGAAGATTATTAATCAGGGAGGTGTTTAATTTGCAAAAGAGAAGTCCTGTTGAAAGCAAGGCTCTGAAGTGAGCAGAATAGGAGGGATATTGAAAAAGTTCATGGGAAATATGTATTATGAAAAAAAGCTGCATGGATTTCAGTGTTTTTTACCAAAATAAACTTCTCTTTTAATTATAGTTTTCCACAAACACCTCGGAATATCTTGGTATGAAGTATATACTGTTTTAGTGCATTGGGAAAAGGCTATCCAAAGGTCACCTATGCTGGGAGCCAGAAGGGTGTAGACATGACCTTGGAAGAGATCTGTGGAGTTTTACGAATAGACTGTGCATTGAGGGAAACCCAAGGAAAGGAACAGCTCAGTGTCAAAAGACCACCCACTGCACGGGCCACCAGTGCCAAGTCACCAAAAGATGAGCCAGTGGGTGCACACCACTTGTCACCACTCATGAATGTGCCCCTTCCCCTGGGCAGGTGCCACACCAGCCTCTCTTCCCCTTGGGCCTTCCTTTGACTGCTCCCTGCATGCTACCTCTGGATCGTTCTGTAAATGTGAGATTCGTCTGGGTCTGAGGGTTTACTGAGCCTCATCTGAAATGATCTGTGTGGCCACACCATTTTCTAAAGCCCTGAGTTCTCAGACTCAAAGGTTTTTTTGTTGTGGTTGTGATTTTTTTTTAATGTATACATAACAGCATTTATTGCTCACGGTTCTGGAGTTAGAAAGTGCCCTTGTCCCTTTGAAAGAAACAAGGTGTGCACCACTAAGCCTGAGAATGAGGAAGCCACTTTTTGGTCGTGGTCATTTGGCCTGGTGGTTAAGATGCCTGCACCCCAGATCCAAGCTCCTGGGTTCGATTCCCAGTTCTGGCTCCTGATTCCAGATGCCTGCCAACGAAGACCTTGGGAGGCAGAGGTGATGGCTCAAGAAATCATGTTCCTGCCACCCACGTGGGAGACTGGATTGCATTTCTGACTCACAGCTTCTGCCCTTGCCCAAACCAGGTATTGTGGGCATTTGAAGATTGAACTAATGGATAGGAGTTCTCTGTCTCTGTCTCTGGTTTTTCTTTCTCTTTCCTTCTCAAAGAAAGAAGAATTTTCAAAATAAACATCAACAAAGCAGGGCATTTTTCCTACTGTGATGAAGACATGCCTCGCATATTTCCCAGGGACTTCCTGACAAATCAAACAAGTGAACATGTTTGCAAGCCAGTGAAAATTAAGAAAGAAGAAATGTTGGAGAAGGTATTTCACAATTTATTAAGCCAAGTTTCCATTTTTTTAAATGAACTCACATAAGTGTGCTTCTACTTACAGTGAGAAAAAAATGAAAAGTTGACTCCATCAGTGACTATCTAACAGATGGAACCAGAAACATGTAGGGGAGAGGAAAGAGAGACAAATATGGTTGTCATGGTTTCTTCAAGAGGCAGTAAACACAGGGGCCCAAATGGACAATGAAATCCCCCACCAGGAAAAGCCACATGTCACTCCTTGCTTTCTTAGTGAGATAATTGCCAAGTTCACTTTGAATGTCTGGAGTCAGTGGGAGATGAGCAAGTAGAGACACTGTCACTCACCCCTGGCTATTCTCCAACTAGATTTACCCAGGGGTCATCCCATCCTCCTTATGACAGACATCAAACAATTAATGACCACCTCAGATTAATCAGTTATCCCAGTGGGCAGTGCCCGGAGGAAATATGGGACATATGTAAACACCAGAGAGACTGAGGCAGAACTCGGTGATTCCTGGGGAAGCAGCGAGCACACAGGAGGAGAGTGACATTTCAGAAGCTTTGTAATCCTGATGAACACATGCAAACTCTGAGTCCCTAGTCATCTTCCCAGTCATCTCTGAATTCATCCAACCCTACCCTACTGCATCCCGGTTAATCTGTGAATGGTATCACCGTGTGACATATCTGCACTGTGGAACGTTTGCTCATAATTGGTTTGAATGGTGTTAGGAGAGCTTTTTTTTTAAGAGTAAAATTGAAGCCCAGCGCCGCAAAGAATGTGCCTGCATGATGTCAAACAGGCAAATGTTGGAAACACTCAGTTTGGCTGAACCTGCGTGTTTTGTCTAGAGGTTCTGATCAAGTTGACACAGACTACAAAGTCTTTTCCAAGGTCATCCAGAGACTGCCAGGGCTGAGATCACTGTGGAAACCCTGAGTTCTCCAGCATCCCCACCCCCTGCTACCACAGACACAGATTCCCTACAGTCCACAGAGGCGAGGGCATGCTTGCTCCTTGTTCTCTGTGCCCTTCCTGAATGATGCTCCAGTTTGCTGAAGCGCTGTACACCTGCAGCAGCGATCCTGCGAGGACATGGATGGGGAAGCTGGTTGTGTTGACGTAAGCACGACAGGCAGTTAGCTCCCGGGCAGTGGAACCAGCTGCACACAGAGGGAGAGAGGAAGGGTGGCTCCACCCTGGCTCCACTACATGTCCTCAGAAGCCAAGAAATCATCCAATAATTTTTTAGGTTGCTGAAATTTATCTCTCTCATGAGTCTATCCCCAAAGCCCAAAGCTTGCAACATCTTATTTCCTGTTTGGGGATTTCCTGAAACCGAAACTCAGACTTTGGCCTCTGTAAAGAACCCCTTGGAAACCCTCCTCTCTAGAAGCAAGACTGTATGCACCAGTTTCACCGGACAGCTCTGCTTCAATGTATTGGCACTATTCTTATGTCTGCTCAAAGGCTCATTTCTCACTCTTTTTTCTCCACTACCGGTACCTCTGTACTGCCTGCTATTGTCATGGTCGCTTCTAATTTTTTGAACATAGGAAAGCCTGTACTATACAGATAGTCTCTGATTTTTGATGGTTCCCACCTACAATTTTTCAACTTTACAATGGCATGAAAGCAATACTCATCCAGAAGAAAAGTGTATTTCCAGTTCTGATGTTCACTGTTTTCCCAGGCTAGCGCTGTGCAGTCCAATCCTTTCTTGTGATGCTAAGCAGCAAGTGCAGCTCCCAGTTGGGCCCATGATCATGAGGAGGAAAGAACGGATTCTCTACAGTGTGTTGTGTTGCTGAGTTAGATTGTGCAGTATATTAGGTGTAGTCAATGCATTTTTGACTAATGATGCCTTAAACTAAATATGAATATATTTTATATAACCCCATTCTAAATTGAGGGGTAACTGTATAAGAAAGACAGGGCAGAATAGAAATTTTTGGAAAAATCAAGGTCATAGAGTAGAGTTCTACAGAAAAACAGAACAAACAGGTGATAAATGAAACAGAGCTAGAAAAGAGCAAGTGAGAGAGAGAGAGAGATGGAGAGAAAGAGACTTAGATAGAGATAAATGGAGAGAAAGAGACATAGAGATAGATGGAGACAGAAAGAGACATAGATAGTGATAGATGGAAAGAGAAAGAGGAGGAAATTTTTTATGAAAATTCGCTCATGTGATTAACAGAGGCCAGGAAGTTCTGCCATCTGTCAGCTGCAAGCTGGAGAACCAGGGAGCTGATGCTGCAAATCCTGATCCCAATCCAAGGACCTGGGAAACGTGACCCCAAGTCTGAGTCCAGAGGCTCAAGTACCCATGTACAAGGTCAGGAAAAGCAGAGGCCTTCAGTCAAGAAAAGAGAGAAGTGGCACGCCAGCTTTCCCCCTTAAGGAACGTGCGCGCCATCTCTCCCCCTTCTCCAGGTTCCCTCACTCTTTTTAAATTGCATAGAAAATTAATCAATTTTTAAAAAATATCATGTAGGATCTCTGTCCTTAATGTGCTATACATTGTGAATTAATACTATAACTAGTACTCCAACAGTATTTTTCACTTTGTGTTGCTATGTTTGGGCAAACTGTTGAAATCTTTACTTAATATATACTAAACTGATCTTCTGTATATAAAGAGAATTGAAAATGAATCTTGATGTGAATGGAAGGGGAGAGGGAGTGGGAAAGGGGAGGGTTGCGGGTGGGAGGGAAGTTATGGGGGGGAAGCCATTGTAATCTATAAGCTGTATTTTGGAAATTTATATTCTTTAAATAAAAGCGTTATTAAAAAAAAAAAAAGAAAAGAGAGAAGTGTTCCTTCCTTGGTTTTGGTTGCTGGTTTGTTGTTGGTTTTGTAGTTTTTGGGAACACACGATTGAATGTGCCTGCCCACATTGGTGACAGTGATCTTCGTTACTCAGTGAACTGATTCAAATACTAATCTCTTCTGGAAATGTCCTCATAGACAGGTCGGGAAACAATATTTTACCAGCTATTTAGCTCTCCCTTATTGTACATAAGTTGACAAATAAAATTAACCCTCACACATTATTGTAAACAACCTTGGTGTTGATAGTTGGGCCTGTCACTCATTAATTACCTAACACTGAATAAATTATATATATAATTCATATGTCCTGCTCCATTAGGTTACATGATAAAGTCACAGTTCTTCTAATATAAGCTTCTGTCTTTCCTGTCTCAAAAAGGTTTTCATCCTCCTTTTTAACACTTCTGATAAATTTTAGCACTTAGGGACCTATTAAACCAAAGAGTTGTTCTTGGTTATAATAACCTCACAGGAAGAAAACTGGAAAAATTAAATTGTGTACTAGAAGGCCCCATTCACTATCAGCATTACTTTCTTGATATCATATATCTGTTTTGTTCAGTACCTACTTCACTAGCTTTGTTTTTTCCCTGTACTCCTTTTCCTCCTAATTCTTACCTTCTCAGTCTCAAAACATAACACACACACACACACACACACACACACACACACACACACACACACACGACTACAGAGAGTTAGCATTCTTCCAGATGAAGGTCAAGCCTGAGTTGCAATCCCAGACTCCCTTTCACCACACCAGGACTCTCCTCTTGGGGGCCACAGCCGTGTTCTCTGACAGGTGGCCTCAATCAGTCTTTTCGATCCATCAGAGTTTTTCTGCTAGGGTTAACTCTGCAGAGAAGGAGTCCCTGAATCTAATCAGACAAATCTATGGTATATTCCACTAAATAAATGGTTTGACTCTTCACAAATGTCAGGATCTACTGCTCAGCAAACAAAGCAATCAACAGAGCGAAAAATCTACAGAATGGCAGAAAATATTTGCAAGCAATACACCTAACAAAAAGTTAATCACCAGAGTGTATAAAGAATAAAACTCAATAACAACAACAACAAAACACCCAATTTTAAAATCAGTGATAGATCAGTGGATGTAAACAAAAATTTCTCAAAGGAAAGACATTCGAATGGCAAATAGGTACATGAAAAAACGCTCAACAGGACTAGGGGCTGGCATTGTGGTACAGCAGTTTAAGCTGCTGCCTGTGACCCCAGCTTTCCATGCTGGAGTTGAGATTTTATATCCCAAAAGCAGGAAGCAGAAGACCTCTGCGATGAAACTTTGATGCTTATGGACGCTTATCTAAACGACCCACGTCCTCTCAAGCCAGCCGATTACTTCAGTGGTGAAATGAGCCCTCTTACTAATGATGTGTGCACTGCAGACACAGTGATTGAGTGCAGCTCCCAAGAGGAAGCTCCTCACCCTTTCTGAGGCACCGTGGCTAAGTAAATATTGACTCACTCCAGGCTCTCAACTTCAGGTGAACAGATGTCCATGGACCAGAGCGGAACCCCTTGCCCCAGTGGCTCACGGCCATTCTTTCCGCTCCCCAAGTCGCATTTCTTATTGTTGCCAGAAATCACCCACCGATGACAGCAGAAACGTCCCCCCTCCCAGGGAATAGGAATAAACCCTGGAGAAGGAACACAAGAGCAGAGAAAGGCTTTGCTTCCAGACTTGCCAACTCACTTTAAGTTTGAACTTTTAGAACTTTAAAAACATCTTGTTATTAGTACAGCCCATTTCATACACTCTATAAATATAATTCTTGTAGATCACATTTCATGTTTCAAAACAGAGTGGTGGGATTCAGAAGGTAAGTTACATCTCACGGGGCTCCTACAGAATAAAGAAGTCAAAGCTTCCTCAAAGTGGCTGGAGTTTTGCTAAAGCATTTTAGATTGTAAACTCTTTGATATCAGAGGTTTGGTCAGTTCCATTCATGGCTGTATCCTGGTCCATATTTAATTTCTCAATAAAAATGTGTGAAATACATGGATAAAGTCCAGGCTGTGTGACATTCTGAGTGACCCAAAATAATGATCATTTATTTGATCTTTTTTTAATATTTATTCATTTATTTGAAAGTCAGAGTCAGAGAGAGAGAGAGAGAGAGAGAGAGAGAGAATCTTCCATCTGCTGCTTCACTCCCCAGATGACTATCCAGGAGCTCGATCTGCAACTCCCTGTAGGTGACAGGGGACCAAACACTGGGCTGTCTTCTGCTGCTTTTCCCAAGCCGTTAGCAGGGAACTGGATCTGAATTGGAGCAGCTGGGACACTAACTGGTGCCTATATGGGATGTTAACATCACAGGTGGCAGCTTTACCCACTATGCAACATGTTTTCCTTATTTATCAATTAAAAAAACAAAAAGATTATTTCCCCTCATGTATCCTTAAGAGTGGCCTTAGCTCTGATTATCTCTTTTCTTATCCCAATTTCTAAATAACCAATAATGTTTAATTTTTTTATTTTTGATATAACCTGTCTTTAAATTTACATTACAGGCCAGCACCGCGGCTCACTAGGCTAATCCTCCACCAGCGGCACTGGTACCCCAGGTTCTAGTCCCAGTTGAGGTGCTAGGAACTAGTCACAGTTGCTCCTCTTCCAGTCCAGCTCTCTGCTGTGGCCGGAGAGGGCAGTGGAGAATAGCCCAAGTCCTTGGGCCCTGCACCCGCATTGGAGACCAGGAGCAAGCACCTGGCTCCTGGCTATGGATCGGCGCAGCGCACCGGCCTTAGCAGCCATTTGGGAAGTGAACCAATGGAAGGAAGACTTTTCTCTCTGTCTCTCTCACTGTCTAACTCTGCCTGTCAAAAAAAATTTACATTACAGTAAAAGCCTTAATGCTCCACTAAATAGAGTTCAACAAATGAAAACCAAAAAACCCTAGCTCAGCAGGAATATAGGCAAGGATGAAAACATGTCAATTTCACTCATATACAGCACATTTTAAAATGGTCACAGATCATTAAAACTATAGCACTATATCATTTTTAACAATGTTTTGACAAAGGGTTAAGACAAAGTTGGATAAACACTATATTTGCAGCAAAATTGATAAGCCTTCACTTACGGAACTCTTCAACTAAAATAACATTATTTCGTTTTTAAAAATTGTTCTTTCCCTATTATCTAACACTATTTCTTCCTTCTTTAGAGTTATAAAAACAAATGGTGATGCTACAACCATCCTGACACAGTGCCCCTGCTTTGATTCAGTGTCAAAAGTAACACTCGTTAATATCATCACCAATTGTATCAGGAAAGTCTTTAAGTATTGGAACGTTGTCAAGCCCAAAGTGGGGGATATTAGCTTTCAAAAATGTAATTTTCACTTGGAAGTTAAAAATTTATCATTGGCAGTGGATTCTACCAGTGACAGGCTCATTTTGTTTGTTTCCATGAAAATAATTGACAAAAATCCAAGACTGAATCATAGTAATTTGCCAGATGTTCTTTTGAGTAAAAAATGGTGTTCCATAGAAAAAAAGCAGTTAGTTAGCTCAAAACTCAGTCACACAAGTGCTTTCCCCAAATTCCTGTTATACTTTGGTATGTAGCAGCAGTGTGTTGTGTGTTGCCACAGAATGTTAAAAAGATATATGGGGGGGGAGGGCATTTGCCTGTGTTAAGCTCCAGCTGGGACACCCACATCCCATGTTGGAATTCCTGTGCTCAGTTCCCCTTCCCTTCCTGCTCCTAATTCCAATTTCCTGCTAATGCAGACCCTTGGAAGCAATGGTGATAACTTAGGTGATTAGGTTCCTGCCACCCCTATGGGAGTCCTGGACTGGATTCTGGCTCCCAGTTTTGACCCCGGGACCATTTGGAGCATTTGGGTGTGAAACAGCTGATGAGATTTCTCTGTGTGTGTGTGTGTGTGTGTCTTTCTCTACATCAAATGAATTTTTAAAACCCTACAAGACATGCTCAAAGGTCAAGAATTAATCAAACTAATCATTTTACCAAGGATGCCCTTGCATAAAACTGGCTTCTTTTCCTTTTTCTGTGAGTGGACTCATCAGACAAATTACTCTACATGTATTCATACAAAAAGCAGCTTATGTTAGTTTCATTCCAAAATGTATTAGGCTAACTCCTCTAACTCACCCTTCACCCATAGGGATGGTCCTTAAATTTCTTAAATTATCAACCTATTTTGAATATTCATAATGACCTATTTAGACTTGTATAATCTCTCTCAGCCAGTTCCTGACTCCTGGCTTCAGCCTGGCCCAGCCCTGTCCATTGCAGGCATTTTGGGAGTGAACCAGCAGATGGACACTCTTCTCTCTCTGCCACTCTGCCTTTCAAATAAATGCTTTTAAATCCTTACATAAATATTTAAAAAGTTAAAACAATGCTTATCTTATAATACTCACTACATATGTATCAAATAAATAGGGAACAAAAAGATAACCCATGGTACTATCATTAATCCTTCCCCCTTTTCCCAGATAAATCTCAATGAAGGTCTTCAAAAACAGAAGGAAAATGGCGACAAGAAACTATAACCACTACAGTCAGCATTTATTGAGCTTAGGATGAACATCAGTCTATTTAATCATCACAACCACCTCACGAGGAAGTTGAATATTAGGATAAGCAATGTAATATTCATTTTACAGATGAGCAAAATTCCAAAAGACCAAATAATTTGAAAAATAATAAAGACAGTACAAAGGGGCTTCAAAACAGTCCATGGAAAATGAGTATTCTTTTATTTAAACAATTAATGGATTTCAAAAATATTTTGCACTAAAATAAATTTACTATTTAATTCCATTGTTCAACATTTTTTAAATTTTTAACAGGCATATAAAAATTTGCATATTTATGGGACACTATGTGATGTTTCATTACATGTATACATTATATATTATCCAATCAGTGTAAATATATTTATCCTTTCAAGTATTTAAAATTTTTTATAGGGAAAACAGCCAAAATCCTATCCTATGAGGCTTTTTAAATAGGGAAATACATTGTACACCATTATCTATAGTAACCCTACTGTGCAATAGAACCCCAGAACTTTTTACTCCTATCTAGCTATAACTTAATACCTGTCAATCAATCGTCCTCCATCTTTCCCTCTCTACCTACCACTGCAGACTCTGGTAACTATCGTAATGTTTTTAATGTCTGAGATAACCTGTGTTTTGGAGTCCATATGTGAGTGATGTCATGTGATGCTTGTCATTCTGTGCCTGGCTTTCTTCACATAACAGAGTGACCTCCAGTTCCACCCATGGTGTTGCAAATGACAATATTTCGTCCTTTTAATGGCTAATATTCCATTGTATATATGTACCACATTTTCTTCATCCATTCACTGGTGGATGGACATCTAGGTTGTTCCATTTCTTTCTGTTGTGCATAGTGCTGCAATAAACATGGGAGTGCAGATAGCTCCTTGACACTAGATTTCATTTCCCTTGAGTGTATACCCAGTAATGTAATTGCTGGATCATACTGTAGATATATTTTTAGCTTTTTGAAGGACCTCATATTGTTTCCCAAAATGGCTGTACTAGCTTAACTAAGAATGTAAAAAGGTTTCTTTTTCTCCACATTCTTGACAATACTTTTTATTTGCTGTCTTCTGTTAACAGCAAATCTTAAAGGAGTAAAGCAATATCTCCTTGTGCTTTTGATTTGCATTTCCTGATGACTGGTTATGCTGAGCACTTTTTCATGTACCTGTTGGCAATCTGTATTTCTATCTTTGAGAAATGTCTCTTTAGATCTAGTGTCCATTTTTAAATTGAATTATCTGGAGGGGTTTTTTTGATATTAAGTTGAAATCCTTATATATTCTCAATATTAATCTCTTGTCAGTGTGTAGCTTGCGAATGTTTTCATTTCACAAGTTTTGTCTTCATTCTGCTGATTGTTCCCTTTGCTGTGCAGAAACTCTTTAGTTTGATGAAATTCCATTTATTTATTTTTTACTTTGATTTCCTGTGTTTTGGGAGTCTGATCTATAAAATTCTTGCCAATTTCAATGTCCTGAAATGTTTGTCCTATGTTTTCTTCTAATAGCCTCAGTTTCAGGTCTCATACTTGGGTCTTTAATCCATTTTTTAGTTGATTTTTGCATGTGGTGAGATATACGGGTCTAGTTTCATTCTTCTGTATGTGGCTAACCAATTTTCCCAGGATCATTTATTAAAAGGGCTTTCCTTTTTCCAGTGGATGTTTGTAGCATGTCTGTCAAAGATCATTTGCTATTAATGTGTGAGTTTACCTGTAGGGTCTCTATTCTGCTCCATTTGTCTATGGGTCTATTTTTATACCAAACTACACTGTTTTAGTTACTGTAGCTTCGTAATATATTTTAAAGGTAGGTAATAAAATGCCTCCTTTGTTCTTTCTGTTCAAGGTCACTTTGGCTACTTGGGTTCTTTTGTGGTTCCATACTAATTTTAGCAGTATTTCTCCTAGTTCTATGAAAAATGCCTTTGTGATTTTGATAGGATTACATTAAATCTGTAAATCACTTTGGATAGTGTGTGCATATTAACAACACTGATTTTTCCAATTCATGAACAGAAGCTGTCTTTCCATTTCTTTGTGTCCTCTTCGATTTCTTTTATCAATGACTTACAGCTTTTATTAGAGTGATCATTCACTTTTTTGGTTAAATTTATTTCCAGGTATTTTATTTGTGTGTTGGGGGGGGGGAGGCTATGGAAAATGACATTATTTTCTTGATTTCTTTTTCAGATGATTCACTATTGGTGTATAACTATGCTATCAATTTTTGTACATCAAATTTTGTTTGCCGAAACTGTGTTGAATTTGCTTATTAGTTTTCACACCTTTTTAGTGGAGTCTTTGGGGTTTTCTACATAAAATATTATGTCATCTGCAAACAGTGTCAATTTGACTAGCTCTTTATCAATTCAGAAGCCCTTCATTTCTTTCCCCTGCCTAGTTACTCTGGATAAGACCACCAGTTCTATGCTGAATAGAAGTGGTGAAAATGAGCATCCTTGCCTTGTTCTAGTTCTTGCAGAGAAAACTTTAAGTTTTCTACATTCAATATAATGTTAACTGTTTGCTTGTTAAATATGGTTATTATGTTGAGGTATGTTCTTTCAATACATAAGGTGCTCAGAGGATTTTTTTTTTTAATCATGAATGGATGCAGTATCTTATCAACTGTCTTTTCTGCATTTGTTTAGATGATCATATGATTTTTGTCCTTTGTTCTTTTGGTGTTGTATACCACATTTATTGATGTGAGTATGTTGAACCATCCTTGGATTCTTGTAAGAATCCCATTTGATCATGTTAAATGATCTTTTTAACCTGATGTTGGATTCAATTTGCTAGTAAAGCTCCAGTGACTGTTTTAGAAGGCATAATATTGTACCCAGCATTTCAAGTTCAGGTCTATAGTGTGGCTGGATTCATATGCTGACTAGATTCTCTGATGGACACTACACAGTGTGACAAGAGAAATGATGCTCATTTGTGCCCACATATCTTGTTTTTGAGTAGTGTATCTTGTATTGAGTAGTGCATTCAGTAACTAACAAGTATAATGATCTCAGTTGTTATTATAGTTGTTAGAATCTAGTCCTTAAGAGCAACAAATAAGCCAGGCAGCATTCAGATTCTGAAATGTAGTTGCTGTATGATCAAAGGTCAAAACTGCCTCCATTTTCTGGTGAAGAAGTGAGGACTGTTGATGAGTACTGCTAATTACTTTCTCCCAACATTTCTGAAAATGTTTTTTGTTCATTTTATCATTGTTTGAAAATTAGTCCTGAAGAACAAAGCAAAGTGAAATGTACTGATGCACTAATGAGAATGTGACATTGTACCAAGTCATTCCTCACAACAGTTCTGGGAAGTAGGTTGCTTTTTTACGACAATAGGAAAAGTGTAGAATGATGGAATCAACACAGGTAAAATGTGCTAAAGGACCTTACATGGAATTCAACAAGTATAGCTACTACTTTGCAGGTAAAGATCATGCTACACTGGGGACATACTCCTCTCTCCATAAAAGCAGGTGTCAAAAATAAGAGGGCATCATCTTATTAACCAAGTAGTATTATAAAAATATATGCTATGCAAAAAATAAATAAATTCACAAATCTGTGAGTACTAAGAGTTCCAAGGAACTCTAATTTATTTTCTTTGAAATCCACTCAATTTCCCTCCCAGGGAATTCCCCCTTCTACAGCCTCCTCTGCACACACAAAATCTTCATAGTGCATTAAACCCCACAATGATTTTAGTTCATGAATATATCCTTCAGAAAAGTTTAGGGAGAATGCTACCTGTGTGCTCTTGATGAAGAACTCAGAAGAAGATCACATGGCACTTTGAGGATTTCTTTTTAAAAAAAAGATTTATTTATTCATTCATTTATTTATTTATTTGAGAGCAGTTATAGACAGAGGCAGAAGCAGAGAGAGAGGTCTTCCATTCACTGACTTGCTCCCCAAATGGTTGCAACAGCTGGAGGTGGGCCGATCCAAAGCCAGGAGCCAGGAGCTTCTTCTGGGTCTCCCACGTGGACACAGGGGCCCAAGCACTTGAGCCATCTTTCCTGCTTTCCCAGGCCATTAACAGGGAGCTGGATCAGAAGTGCAGCAAACAAGACTGGAACTGGCACCCCTATGGGATGCTGACACCACATGCAGTGGCTTAGCCTAGTATGCCACAGCACCGGCCCCTACATACGAGGTTTAGGACATACAGGCAGCGTAATAAGCAGTGGGCATCTGTTTCAGGCATTTAGGCAGAAGAACCAACATCTTACCACTGGCAAAATCAATCTCTTGGGCTTTATTTTGAGGGCTCAAAAATATCCCACTTCATTTAGTTTATAATTTAAAACATTGCCTTTAACAAAGAAAATTCTTACTACTTGAATAGTATCAGATAAAATGAGAGAAAAGCCAAGTTCCCTCTGCCTTGATATTATCCAAAAAGAATGCTCTTCCCTCCAAAAAACATACTTCCCTGAATAACACAGTAGCTCTCAAAGAATTTGTTACTGCCTTAAATAAAAACACTTATAAAAGTAAACCTTTTCTTTAAATATTTATTTTTATTTATTTGAAAATCAGGGCTTCAGAAAGAGGTAGAGAGTAAGACAGAGAAAGATCTTCCATCCACTGGTTCATTCCCCAGATGGCTGCCACAGCCAGGGCTGGGTCAGGCCAAAGCCAAGAGTCAGGAGTTTCATTCAGGTCTCCCACATGGGTGGCAGGGACCCAAGCACTTGGGCCACCATCTGCTGCTTTTTCCAAGCCATTAGCAGGGAGCTGGATCAAAAGTGGAGGAGCCAGGACTCCCAGCAGCACCCATATGGTAAGCATAATGGTGTCATAGGTGACAGCTTTACCTGCTTTACCACAACCCAGCCCCAAAAGTCAACTTCTTAATTTTCGATAAATAATCAATATTACATAGAAAACAGCCCCCAAGACCAGCTCAATCACTTTTTTTTTATTTGCAAAAATAATGCTCAAGGAGGGTGGGAGATTTGTCTAAGATCATATTTAGTTAGTGGCAGGGCTGGCATTGGGAAGAATTCAGTTATAAACACTTCCCACTCAACAATGTGACCCTTCTTATAAGAAGTGTGCTGCTCCAACAGTATTATCATTTTGTGTCTCTATGCGAGGGCAAACCGTTGAAATCTTTACGTAATATGTACTAAATTGATCTTCTGTGTATAAAGAGAATTGAAAATGAATCTTGATGTGAACAGAAGGGGAGAGGGAGCGGGAAAGGGGAGGGTAGGGGGAGGGAGAGAAGTTGTGGGGGGGGGGAGCCATTGTGATCCATAAGCTGTTCTTTGGAAATTTATATTCTTTAAATAAAAGCTTTATATAAAAAAAAAAAAAGAAGTGTGCTGGAGCAAGCATTTAGCCTAATGGCTAAAACAAGGAAGATATGTCCCATAGTGGAATGCCTAGGGTCAATGCCTGGCTCTAGCTCTTGATTCCACCTTTTTGCTAAGGCAGATCCTATGAGGCAGCAGGAATAGCTCAGATATTAGGTTCCAACACACATATAGGAGGCCTGAATTGAGTTTCCAGGGCTTGGCTAAGCCATTGCAGGTATGCAGGGGGAGGAGGGGTGATCAGCAGGTAGGATCTGTGTTTCTCTCTCTCCTCTATCTCCTTCCCCCCTTCCCTCTCTGCAAGATAACTAAAAATTTCAGAGGAAAAAAATGCTAATTTTAGTCCTCATTTCTCAAACACTGGCTGCCACTGCCAGAGAGGGCTCTGTGAAGAGGACACTGATTTCTGCCAGACACAATGGCACTGCAATAACAGGGGCACTGCTCTCTAAGTTTCCACTTTGCATCACATCATGGACTTGAATATCAGACTCTTCCTGGATCCTGGTACCAATAAAGAATTCAGTAGCCATGACCCATCAGGTGGCAAAAAAGCATTGGTAGAATTCAGAAGCCACCCCACCCTTACGGAGAGATAAAATGTCAGCAAGTCTTGTTTCTTCTTGCTTTTGTGGAGCTCCAAGAGACACCCTAGACAAGACAGCTTAACCTGCTCTGTGACCAGAGCACAAAGGACAGGCAGTGCTCACAAACCAAATGCCTGTGGTTGCCCAGAATGACAGACTGTACATCATCCCAAGACACATCAGCTGCACTGGGGTCGTTCACTTTTGCAGTCATGTTGTTCAGTCTGAATCACACAAGTCTCATTGTTATTCTGTTCAGCAGTATAAGGAGCAATCAACTTCATCTGATCAAAATACACAAGGAAGAGTCACATCTTTGCAAGACATTTCACTTTGAAGGGGCAATGTGGGAAGGCCACTAGCAAGCTGAAGACTTTAAAAGATTGGAGAGGTGATGGAGATTACAGAGAAGGCAAAGATGCCTGTGTTCTTTTTTTTTTTTTTTTAAGATTTATTTATTTATTTGAAAGGCAGAGGGAGGTCTTCCATCCACTGGTTCACTCCCCAGATGGCCGCAACAGCTGGAGCTGTGACTATCCGAAGCCAAGAGCCAGGAGCCAGGAGCCAGGAGCTTCCTCCAGGTCTCCCACGCAGGTGCAGGGGCCCAAGGACTTGGGCCATCTTCTACTGCTTTCCCAGGCCATAGCAGAGAGCTGGATCGGAAGAGGAGCAACCAGGACTAGAACCAGCACCCATGTCTGTGTTCTTTTGAAAAGTGGTGGACAGCAGATAAACTTGGCACAGTGTTTAGTATTTACATCCCTGGAAACCAACAGATGGTCTGTCTCATTGCCAAGTTCCGATGTGTTTCATGCTCACATTGAGCATCAGCATACTAGGCTTGTCAATTACCAATAAACTATTGATGGTTAAGTACCCAAAAAATCCACAGCCAGAACCTCCACCTCCACTCACATACATTGCAGGAGTCACTACAAAGGTATTGAGTATGGGTCCAGATGAGGAAACTGAAGAGGACCAGAGTCTGTGAGATGTATTGACTTCCTTAGTATAAAAAATATAGGAAGGTTCAAATCTATGACTTGATTGGGCTCATGATGAGTACAGCAGCAATAACACTTCCCCTAATGATAGTCAACATGATAGCTATGATACGCAACTATTAAGGCAACCTAGAAAAGAAACCCCAAGAAGGCTCTGTTCACTGTCATTCCGACACTTTCTGAAATTAGTCCTTGAACACTAAGGCCCAAAACTCTTGAGTTGAAAAGTTTTGATTCCTATCCACCAGCCACCGCAATGCCTGGGCCTCTCTCTTCGACTGCCGGAAGCTTGGGATCCACATCTCCCGCACAGAGCGCCGACGCGGAGCCTGAGGAGTCACAGGCGAGAAGGCAAACACGGTAGGCTCTGGGCAGCTCAGGTGGCTGACTTCTGCCTTCCAGCTTTTGGGTGGCAAGCCCTGTATCAAGAGAAAGGAGAAAAGGAATTAAAAATGTATGATTTTTATTCAGGCGTTCTGGAAGATGGCGGCTACTCAGACCGAGCATGCATACCAGAAGCAGCCGGGCAGCTTTCCAAACCAGAGAAGCTGGCAAGGTGAAGCTCCTGCGCTCCTAGCAGAACATCAGTCTGGATTCCAGACACCCGAAGAGGCTACTGAGGGCGCCTCCATCGACGAGGAATGCTCCTTCACCGGAAACATCTGCATCGGAGGAGGGGTCCTGTCTGGCATGGTAACCAGGATGAACATGCAGAAGCTCATCGTCATCCGCCAGGACTACCTCCACTACAGACACAAGTGCAACAGCTTTGAGGAGCAGCACAAGAGCGTGTGCACCTGGCCCCCTGCTTCAGCGATGTCCAGATCCGAGGCACAGTCACCCTGAGCGAGTAGGCAGCTTCAACGTGTTCTAGGTCACCAAGCAAAATTGGCACCAGACAGCATTTCCAGAAATTCTGACACTCAATGCCAACCCACTCCCCAAAATGAAATAGTTACTTTGCCATTCACAAACAAAAATTATGACTAGAAAGTCTCATTCCCAATATGCCACCTCACAATAACAAACCCAGTACAGACTTCCCCTGTAGCAAATACCTTCACTCCACAGTCTCAATAGTTATGTTGTTGGATAGCATCTAACATATATTGAGGAATATTCTTCGTATCAGACAATGCTAGGCGTTTTGCTTTGTCTCACTGAATTCTTATGTCAAGCATAAGTAGTCACTAGTCCCTCACACACACACTTCTTAGAGATTCTCAAGTTTTCTTCTTACTGTTTGTTGGTTCAATCATTTATTTGCTCCTGTATCCCACTATTCCTGCCCTCAACCTGAAAGGAAAACTATTTTTTTAAGATTTATTTTATTTATTTGAAAGACAGCATTACAAAGAGAGGTTGAGACACAGAGAGAGGCCTTCCATCCACTAGTTCACTCTCCAGATGGCCACAACAGCCGGAGCTGTGCCAATCCAAAGCTAGGAGCCAGGAGCTTCTTCCAGGTCTCCCACACTGGTGCAGGGGCCTAAGGACTTGGGCCATCTTCTACTGCTTTCCCAGGCCATAGCAGAGAGCTGGATTAATAGTGGAGCAGCTGGCTAACTGGCGCCCAAATGGGATGCCAGCGCTTGAGGCCAGGGCTTTAACCTGCTGTGCCACAATGCCAGTCCCGAAAGGAAAACTTTAACGCATTTAATATAGTTCTTGGTATTTAAATATCTTGTTGAAAAGATATGTTCTCATTTCCTGGGCACTTATTTTTAATTTGCTTGTATGTTATTATCTTATACATCTATTCCTATTTGCTAACTTTTACACCAAGCACCATCATTTTACAACTACCCACACTGTCACATATACATTCAATTATTTGTTTTTCATGTCTATGCACTGCACTCAGTTGTCCCTGACACTGGCAGGTTTCCAGCAGACAATGACTCCTGCCATTAGTGTACTACATCCAAGTTTCGATTCCATAGACCTCATGCTCAGTCCATGCTCTCTTTGTGTCCATGGTCTCTAACTAGTCCTCCAATTCCACTCTTGATCCACAGCAAGCTGTACTCCGCATCTCCTCTCATTCCAGGTTACAGTCCAACATCAGAACGTGGTCCTTCAATAATTTTGAAGAGAGGTAGGAAGGAAGGAAAGGAGAAAGGAAAGAAAGAGAGCAACAGACAGACTTAGAATGGCAAACTGAACACACACACCTAATTTCTTTCCTTCCTGAAAAGCCATTAAAATGAGTTTAAAAAAGATTGCTCTCAAAAGGTAGGAATTGAGAGAATGGAAGGAGCTGGAAAAACAGAAAAGTGCTAGAGACTGGAAATCAGGTGTAAAAACAGTAAAGCATTTAATAGATTTTTAGAAAATAAACTGAATGATAAGGTAGCTGTGGGGTGAACTGAGAGGTCATCTATTTTATATTGCTTAACTCCTGGAAGTGAGAGAGGGGAGACAAAATGAGACAATTTAATAGAAAGTCTATTTAAGGAACTGTTTCCCAGATCTCTTCTACTCTTCATGGCCAGGTGTCAGCCTCTTCTTCAACTGAAGAAAGGCTTATTCTCTGCCGAAGTGAAACACAAGATTTCTTTTTTTTATTTATTTGACAGGCAGAGTTAGTGAGAGAGAGAGACAGAGAGAAAGGTCTTCCTTCCATTGGTTCACTCCCCAAATGGTTGCTACGGCCGGCACGCTGCGCCGATCCATAGCCAGGAGCCAGGAGCCAGGTGCTTCCTCCTGGTCTCCCATGTGGGTGCAGGGGCCCAACCACCTGGGCCATCCTCCACTGCCTTCCCCGGGCCACAGCAGAGAGCTGGACTGGAAGAGGAGCAACCAGGACTAGAACCCGGCGCCTATATGGCATGCCGGTGCTGCAGGCAGAGGATTAACCAAGCGAGCCATGGAGTCAGCCCCAACACAAGAGTTCTGACCCAGAGAACAAGAGTCAAAGTTGGAGGCAGAAGTGCAGCACCAAGCACAGAAAATTCAGTGAGTTCATGAATGCTGAGGGTTGGGATTCTTGCCATCTTCCTGCAATCCATGCCTACAACACTGGAAGCTAGAGCCTCAGCACACAGTCAAAAGAGGTGGCTACATAAAAAGGAGAAGGAAGGTGTCTCACAGGAATGGGGAAGGGAGAGCTCAGGCTGATGGTCCATGCCAAGTGAAGAGGGAAACCAGCATGTACAGGAGAGCTTGAGGCTCCAGGAGAGAGCTCTCTGGCAAGATGAAATCAACTGGATGCCTCAAATACCTGCCTTTGAAGGAGATTGATTTGTAATTGTTAGCCTTAATTTGCAATGAGTTTTTAACAGATTCAATGTGCTTTGTAGACACAACTCTAAGAATATGATGATAATCCCTCCTTCCCTTCCTCCCTCCTCCTCTCTCCCTACCACTCTTTCCTTCTCTCTTTTTTTTGAGATAACATATTTTAAGTTTATATTACAGTAAAAAGATGTTTAACGACTAAAAAACAAAAAGAATCTAGTTTAATGGGAATATAGACACTGTTATAGACAATAATTGAATGGAAAAATGACCATTGCACCCATATATAGTAAATTTTAAACTAATAACAGATCATTAAAACTCTAGTAGTAAAACATTCTTAATCATTTGTTTGACAAAGGTATAAAATAAGGTCTTGGAAAATTCTATTTGCAGCAATACTGATCCACAGACATGTCTTCTTTTTTTGCTTTTTAAATTTTAGCCCCCAGAAATAAGGGCAAATATATGTTATTTCTCTTTCTGGGACTGGCTTATTTCACTCAATAAGATGTACTCCAGTTGCATCCATTTTGCTGCAGATAATATCCCATTGTGTGTATATACCACATTTTCTTTATCCATTCGTCTGATGATGGACACTTGGTTGATTCCAAATCAATGCTATTACGAACATGGTCATGCAGGTATCTCTTCAATACATTGTGTTCAAGTCTTTGGGGTATATACCCAGCAGTGGAATTACTGGATCAAATGGCAAGTATATTTCTAGTTTTTAAAGAAATCCCCACACTGTTTTCCGCAGTGGCTGCACTAATTTACATTCCCACCACAGTGTGCAAGTGTTCCCCATTGTCCACATCCTTGCCAGTATTTGTTACTCTCTGTGTTTTGTATTTTAGCCATTCTGACAGGAGTGAGGTGATATCTCATTTTGGTTTTGATTTGCATTTCTCTGATGGCTAGTGATGTTGAGCATTTTTTCATATATTTGTTGGCCATTTGTAGTTCTCCTTTTGAGAACTATTAATGTCCTGTGCCCATTTCTCAACTGGATTGTTTGTGTTGTCGTTGAGTTTTTTGAGTTGCTGATATGTTTGTGATATTAATCCTTTGTCAAATAGATGGTTTGCAAATATTTTTTCCCATCCTGTTGGATGTTTTTTCACTACTGATCATTTCCTTTGCTATGAAAAAGTTTCTGAGTTTGATATAGTCCCATTTGTTTAGTTTTGCTTTTGTTGCCTATGCTTTGGTAGTATTGTCCCAGAAGTCATCCCCTCCACCAATGTCTTGGAGTATTTCCTCGACATTTTCTTCCAGCAAATTCATAGTCTGAGTTCTTAAATTTAGGTCAGGTCTTTGATCCATCTTGAGTTGTTTTTTGTATATGGTGAGAAATATGGACCTAATTTCTTATTTTTTTTCAGGAGCAAACACATTAGCAGGGAGTTGGATCAGAAGTGGAGCAGCTAAGACTCAAACCAGCATCCATATGGGATGCCAGCATTTCATGCAATGGCTTTAACCAGCTGAACCACAGCTGGTTATAATTGGATATATATATGGATATAATTTCATTTTTCTACATATACAAATCCAGTTTTGCCAGCACCATTTGTTGAAGAGACTATCCTTACTCCACTGTATGGTCTGAGCTTTTTTGTAAAAAATCGGTTGGCTATATGTTCATGGATTAATATCTGGGTTCTCTATTCGGTTCCACTGATCTATTTATTGGTTTTTAAGCTGGTACCATGCTGTTTTAATTAGTATTGTTTTGTAGTATATCTTTGAAGTCAAGTATTGTGATGTCTCCAGCTTGATTTTTTCTGTTCAGGATTGCTTTGGCTATTCTGGGTCTTTTGCGATTCCATATGAATTGTACAATTGCTTTTTCTAGTTCTGTAAGGAATGCCATTGGTATTTTGATAGGAATTATACTGACTCTGTAGATGGCTTTTGGTAGTAAAGACATTTAATGATATTGATTTTTTCAATCCAAGAGCAAGGAATACCTTTCCATTTTTTTGTGTCCTTGATGAGCTCTTTCAGAATAGTTGATAATTTTCATTGTAGAGATCCTTCACTCTTTGGTTAAATTTATTCCTAAAAATTTGATTTTTCTGTGGCTATTATGAATGGGATTTCTTTCTTCATTTCTCCTTCTGTGATTTCATATTAGCATACAAAGAAGCTACTGGTTTTTGTGTGTTTATCTTGTAACCTGAAACTTTAGTGAATTGATTTATCAATTCTAGCAGCTTTGGGGGGTTTTCAATGTACAACATCATGTCATCTGCAAACATGGATAATTTGACTTCCTCTTTTCTAATTTTGATGCCCTTACTTTCTCCTACCTAAATGCTCTTGCTAAAACTTCAGTACTATATTGAATAAGAGTGGTGAAAGTGGACATCCTTTTCTTGTTCCAGATCTGAGGGGTAATGCTTTCAGTTTTTCCCCATTCAGTATAATGTTGGCTGTTAGTTTGTTATATATAACCTTTATAATTTGGAGGAATGTTCCTTCTATGCCTAATTTCTGGAAGGTTTTTATCATGAAGGGGTGTTGAATAGTCAAATGCTTTCTCTGCATTTATTGAGAGCTTGTTTGGAGGTTCTAGCAGGGGAGCGCAGCTGCTTGTATACCCTTAACTGAAGACCAGTCCTCCTCTAGCGGGGAAGGTTGTCCTCTTCAACCGAGAGCACAACTTCAGGAGGGACGCACATGGAGCGGTGAGGGAGGAAGGGGACACCCGCCTAGGCAGTCAGATCAGCCGAATCAACCCTGGTGATCAATGGGATGACAGATGTCACAGCCAGATCGCCCTCACATTCTCTCTGCATTTATTGAGATGACCATATGGCTTTTGTTCATTCTATTGATGGGATTTAGGACATTTTTTGGTTTGCTAATGTTGAACCTCCCTTGAATTTCTGGGATAAATCCCATTTGATCATGATGAATGCCCTTTTTGATAAGATTTTATATTTGATTTGCTAGTATTTTGTTGAGAATCTTTGCACCTGTGTTTATTAAAGATATTGGTCTGTAATGTTCTTTTCATGCCTGTCTGTGTTTGGTTTTGGGATCAAAGTAATGCTGACCTCATAAAAAGAGTTTGGCAGAGTTCCATCCTTTATAATATTTTGGAATTATCTGAAGAGTACTGGAGTTACTTCCTCATGTAATGTTTTGTAAAATTCAATAGTAAAGCCATTAGGTCCTAGATTTTTCCTTGGTGAAAGATGTTTGATTACTGTTCAATCATTGCTTCTTATGAGTCTCTTTAGGTTACCCTGAGTTAATCTTGGTAGGTTATCTGTATCCAGGACTTTATCCACTTCTTTGAGGTGTTCCAGTTTATTAGCATACAGTTCTTCATAGTAGTTTCTTATGATCTTTTGTGTATTTCAGTGGTGTCAGTTGTAATGTCTCCTTTTGCATCTCTAATTTTATTTATTTGAGTTTTTATCTCTTTTTTTCTTTGTTAGTCTGGCTAGAGGTTTATCTATTTTGTCTTCTCGAAAAGCTAACTTTTTGCTTTGTTGATCTTTTGTATTTTTTTTAGTTTGAATTTCATTTATTTCTGCTCTGATCCTTATTATTTCTTTCCTACTGCTGATTGTGGGGTTTGGTTTGTTCTTGTTTTTCTAAGTCTTCAAGATGCTTCATTAGATCTTTAATTTGAGACATTTCTCTTGTTTACTATAAGTACTCAATGATATAAACTTCCCTCTTAATGCTGCTTTTGCTGTATCCCACAGGTTTTGATATGTTGTGTTTTCACTTTCATTTCTTTCAACAAAGTTTTTGACTTCCTTTTTAATCTCTTCAACAACCTAGTGATTATCTGGTAACATGTTGTTTAGTTTTGAAGTATTTTATGAGTGTTCTATTTCCCTAATTGTTGATTTCTAGTTTTATTCCTTTATGGTCTGAGAAGATACATGGTGTGACTTCAAT
Source organism: Sylvilagus floridanus (assembly GCA_949820135.1). NCBI lineage: Eukaryota > Metazoa > Chordata > Mammalia > Lagomorpha > Leporidae > Sylvilagus > Sylvilagus floridanus. The sequence goes on from OX463242.1 coordinate 79,102,741, forward strand.
CTTTTCTAATTTGCTGAGACTTGATTTGTGCCCTAATATGTAGTCTATCCTAGAAAGTGTTCTATGTGGTAATGAGAATGTGTATTCTGTAGCTGTTGAAATGTCCTGTAATGTTAGGTCCATTTGCTCTATAGTATGTTTCAACTTCAACGTATCTTTATTGATTTTCTGCCTGGATAACTTGCCCATTAATGAGAGGGAGGTGTTGAAGTAGTGGGTGTTGAAGTCACCCACTACTATTGTATTGGAGTTTATTTCTCTCCTTAGGTCTAAAAGTATTTTCTGTATATGTCTGGATAGTCTTGCACTGGGGTATGTGTGTGTGTGTGTGTGAGTTTTTACAGTTTTTGATTTAAAGTCTGTTTTATCTGATATCAGTATAACTACGCCTGCTCACTTTTGGTTTCCATTTGTCTGGTATATCTTTTTCCAACCCTTCACTTTCAGTCTGTGTGTATCTTTGTGAAGTGGGTTTCTTGTAGGCAGCATATAGTGAGGTCATGGTTTTTTATCCATTAAGCCAATTTAAATCTTTTGGTTGTTAAATTTAATCCATTTACATTCAAAGTTAGCATTGATAGATAAGAACTAAGACCTGTCATTTTGTTGATCAGATAATGATTCTACCTGTTCTGTTACTGAGTTTGGTGGTGATGTCATGTGCTGCAAGTTTTCTTCTCATGCAGGACACTCTTCAGAATTTCTTGTAAAGCTTGGTCTGGTGCTGGTGAATTCTTTGTTTTTGTTTAACTGGAAAATACTTTATTTCTTTCTCCTTCACTTTTTTTTTTGACAGGCAGAGTTAGACAGTGAGAGAGAGAGAGAGATAGAGAGAAAGGTCTTCCTTCTGCTGGTTCACCCCCCAAATGGTCGCTATGGCTGGTGCGCTGCACCAATCCAAAGCCAGGAGCCAGGTGCTTCCTCCTAGTATCCCATGCATGCAGGCCATCCTCCACTGCCTTCTCGGGCCACAGCAGAGAGCTGGACTGGAAGAGGAGCAACCAGGATTAGAACCCAGCGCCCATGTGGGATGCTGGCGCTGCAGGTGGAGGATTAATCAAGTGAGCCACGGTGCCAGCCTCCCCTTCACTTTTAAAGGACAGCTTCACTGGAAATAATATTTTTTTTTTGGACAGGCAGAGTTAGACAGTGAGAGAGAGAGAGAGAGAAAGGTCTTCCTCCCATTGGTTCACCCCCCAAATGGCCGCTATGGCTGGTGTGCTGTGCCGATCCGAAGCCAGGAGCCAGGTGCTTCCTCCTGCTCTCCCATGCGGGTGCAGAGCCCAAGGACCTGAGCCATCCTCCACTGCCTTCCCAAGCCACAGCAGAAAGTTGGACTGGAAGAGGAGCAACCAGGACAGAATCCGGCACCCCAACAGGGATGAAAACCTAGAGTGCTGGCGCCGCAGGTGGAGGATTAGCCCAGTGAGCCATGGCACCAGCTGGAAATAATATTCTTGCTTAGAAGTTTTTATTTTTCTTTTAAGATCTTGAATATATCATCCCACTCTCTTATGGCCTATAGGGGTCCACTGAGAAGTCTTTTCCTTTATATGTAACTTGATGTTTTTCTCTTTTTATCTTTAGGCTAATTTTTTGTTTTTAACTTTTGACAATTTGACAGCCATATGTCTTGGAGAAGACCTTTTTGGGTTGAATCTCCTTGGGGTTCCATGAGCTTTCTGCATCTGGATGTCAATGTCTCTTCTAAGACCTGGGAAGTTTTCAACTATAATTTCATTTAGCAGGTTCTCAACATTTTTCCCATTTCTTCTCCTTCAGGAATACCTATAATGTAAATATTTGGTCATTTAATGGTACCCCATATTTCACACAGACCTTCTTCATTCTTTTTTTAAATTCTTTCCTCTTTATTTTTGTCTGACTGGGCTATTTCAAAGTTCTTGTCCTCCAGGTCAGAAATTCTTTCTTCCACTTTGTCTTTTCTGTTGTTGAAGTTCTCAATTATATTTTTATTTCACTGATTGAGGATTTCATCTCCAAAATTACTATTTAGTTCTTCTTAATGAGTTCTAGCTCCTTAGTAATGATTTAATTCATGTCACTCATTGACTTCCTCATTTCTTTAAATCTTTCCATATAATCTTGCATATTGTTGAGTTTCCTTACACTCAGTATTTTGAATTCTATATCTGTCACTTCATAGACTTCCTTCAATTCAGGGAATTCTGGAGGAGTACTATATTATTTTGGAGGCATCAAGCTACCTTGCTTCTTCATGTCTCCTGCATTCCTACATTGATGTCTATCCATTTAGTGTATTTGTCCCTTTTTTATGGAGTGAGTTTTATTGTAAAAGAGTTTATGGTTGAGCTGGACTGCAGGGTATCACTTGGCTTGTTGCTTTGGCTTTAGTTTTAGATGAGCCCAGGAGTGTAGTCTCTGAGTGATTTCTTTTGTCTTAGTCAATGTCAGCTGTGTCTAAAAGTGACACAGTGGTCTAGTCTGCTGCAGTTCATAGGGATAGAAGTGTGGCTTTGAGATGAGTACGGGTTTCCTTGAGTTGTGTATCTTTTTCCCACAGAGAGTTCATTGTCAGTCTCCCTGGTGATTGTGATAGCCAGGGCCTTGTTCTTGGTGCTGAGAGAGACAAGCATGGCTGCCCCCCTTGTCCTATTGGCAAGCCTGAATGATGCTGGGGCTCTGGCACCAATTGCTGTGGCTCTAGGACTGTGTGATTTGGATGAACCCTCCCTCAGGTTCTTCCCTATGTCCACTGGGTAGATGCCAGTGGCAATGAGAAATTTAGAATGAATTGCTACAGTCCTGGTATTGCAGAGTATAGTGGAATCATCACCCAGATCTCCCAGGTTGGAGTGGATTTTTTTTTATGGGCTGCTTCTGGTGTTAACCCCCAGAAGCTTAGGTGAATGGCCCAGCTCCCATGTGTGGAGAAATTAGGCACACGTGGCAATTCAAAGATGGCACCCAAAGGAAGTAAGGTGGGTGGTACCCAAAGTCATTTACCACCAAAGCTGATTGGCTGCGCAGCATCAGGGGAGGTGACAACTGATGATGAGTATACAGACATATGGCTGGTCCTGTAAAAAGTCACCCCATAAAATGACCTTTTAAGTAATTGGTTGGTCCTTATGCCCTGCCCCAGTAACCCTGCGGTCTTGTGCTTTAAAAGGCTTTGCTACACGTGCTAGCTTGACTTGACTCCCTGCTGCGTCTGATTGTCTCCAGGATCGGGAGGCTGGGGAACGGGCGAGTGGCGCTCTTACCTTTCTTTGGACCCAGTCCATCCTCGTTTGGGTGGACTAAGACCCTACACCCATGGAGTGCATGAGCACAGCCTTGAGGCTAATGCGTAAAAACTGCCACAGTTACAGGATGTAGGGATCTGTCCTTTGCCCCACACATTGCCCTGACTCTAACTACAATGCTGGTAGAAGTAGAATAGAGGAATATTGCTTGGCTTTTTGCAGCTGAGTATGGCATTCTGTTTGGATGGTGAGGGGGAGGGAAGAAAAGCAAAGTGGCTTCCATGCTGTAAGCCAGGCAGTTGCTCAGATCCCAGTCAGCTCTCCAGGCTGAAATTCAGTCAGTGAGTGACTGTGGAATTCCCTCTCAGTTAAAACTGCAAGAGGCAGGGTACATGGCAGTTTCTTCCTACCTTAAGGTGGTAAGATGGTAGCTCACAGCCAGCAGCTGGCTGTGCCACATGGCTGGCTGTGCAATGTCTCTGTATTCTCTCCTCTTGTTTCACAGAGTCTTCGAGTCCTAGTTGGTTTTTGTTTTTGTTTTTGCTTTTTCACTTCCTTACCAAAAGTTTATGTCATTCAGACCCCTGGAGATGAAATCTTTTCTTTGTTTTTTCCATATTCCAAAGCAGCTTGTTAGTGTGGCTATGCCCTATTCAGCCATTTTGGATCCTCCTTAAAGGAGATATAATCATCAACAAAGGCTGAATGAATTATGTAGGGAAAGAATCAAATATGGTTATTAACTAGGCAAGAACAAAAGGTTGTATAGGTAAAAGAAAAACTCAGCATACTACAAGGCTCAGTAAGTTACAGAGCCACAATGCGTAAACATTGAACATCAAGAAACAGTGTATGAACATGTTATTTAGAAATATCAAGTATGTATAAATATCTAAATTACTAAATAGTTAGCTACACACTGTGGTTGCACCTGGGGAGGAGGGAAAGGAAGCAGAAGATGACTGATTCATTAACTGAGTAGAACTATTTGATTCTTTAATGTATAAAGTCTGGCTTCCAAAGGTCTAGAAAAAGTACAGGGATTTTTTTTTTAATTCAAGATAACATTGAGCACAGAGAACCAGGATATAAATCCAAACTGAAACTTTTGAGTCAACTGCTCACTTTTCTTGGCTGTTAGGTACAGATGCCAAACTGTACCCTGCTGAACAGAATATCACAAGCGGATAGCTACAGACTATAGATAGGGAAGTCTGGAATCAATATAAAGAAATATGTAACTTAGGCTGGCACTGTGGTTTAGAAGCCTCCATCTGCAGTGCTGGCATCCCACATGGGTGTCAGTTCGAGTCCCAGCTGCTCCACTTTCAATCTAGCACTCTGCTATGGCCTGGGAAAGCAGTAGAAGACGGCCCTAGTCCTTGGGCCCCTGCACCTGTGTGGGAGACCCAGAAGAAGCTCCTGGCTCCTGGCTTCAGATCAGCCCAGCTCCAGCCATTGTGGCCATTTGGGGAATGAATCAGCTGATGGAAGACTTTGCTCTCTCTCTACCTCTGCCTCTTGTAACTCTGTCTTTCAAGTAAACAAATAAATCTTAAAAAAAAAAAAAAGATGGTATGCCTGTTTATAATACCATACACTGTCATGTGCTAACATGAAAGATCTTGCTTTAAAAAAATTTAATTGCCAGTACTGTAAATGTCCTGGCACAAATTAAGGACAACTTCTTCGTGATACTTAATTACCAATCATCTGGTAGCTATACTGATCCCTTAACCTTCAATGACCTGCCCAACTCTGATTGTTTTATATGAGAAAAATCAGTAATTGAGCCTATTTCCTTGCCTACCAGCTGTAGAGTCCATTCAACAGTCTGAAAGTGACATCACAGAGAAAAGAACCTTGCAAAATAGAATTAACTGTAATGTTCCACCAGAAATACTTCAGAGTATAATCTGAGGGAAGTGTGTCTGATGAAATAGTTATGGCTTTTTTTAGAAATAATTAAGTTTCAGCATCCCTTTCTAATTTGAAGTATTGGGAAGAAAAAAAAAAAACAAGCTATTTCTGACCTATTGTTTCAAAATATTTTGCTTCCAAAGACAACATGGCTCCAGTTTAACAATGAGGAAAAAACAGGTAATCTTTACATTGACAACGTTTCTTGAGTCTGCGGGGAACTAAATTCTAATGAGTGACAAGCCCTTTCAAGCAGAGGTTGACACCCGATCTATCTTACCCTTAGCAGAACTCAGGAGAAAGGTGGCCACCACACAAACATCATGTTAACATAATGTTAATACCTTAACAAAGTCTTGAAGGTGAAGTATGGACTTACCATGTCAGCTTGGAGCAGCTGGGAATGTCAGGTTTGAAAGGGGAGTTCAAATTCACCCAACAGCTCTACCATGGACCACCACTGGAGGCCCAAAAAGAAGACTGAGGGGACGAGAAAGAGTCCCCATCCTTGGTGCTGAGTGAAGGAGGTGGGGCTGGTGATTAGCTTCTGCTGCGGGATGTTCATGAAGACCCTCCACCGTCCACAGACCCTTCCCTTATAAAGAGCAGAAGCCTTAAACCACCATAGGGGCAACTGAAAACCCTTAAAACCCAAGAAAAAAAAACTATTGGGGCTGGCGCTGTGGTGTAGTGGGTAAAGCCGCCCCCTGCAGCACCGGCATCCCATATGGGCGCTGGTTCGAGTCCCGGCTGCTCCACTTCCGGTCCAGCTCTCTGTTGTAGCCTGGGAAAGCAGTAGGAGATGTCCCAAGTCCTTGGGCCCCTGCACCTGCTTGGGAGACCCGGAGGAAGCTCCAGGCTCCAGGATTCGGATCAACTCAGCTCTGGCTGTTGCGGCCCTTTGGGGAGTGAACCAGCGGATAGAAGACCTCTCTCTTTCTCTCTGCCTCTCCTTCTCTCTCTGTGTAACTCCTACTTTCAAGTAAATAAGTGAATCTTTAAAAAAAAAATCTATTAATTCTGGGAGTCCAAGGAGCAGCACACTCATCTTTTTCATTATGGAGGGCAGCCTGGAAAGGATTTTGAGTCTTGGATCCAACAACAATACCAAAGTTCACCTACCGCTGGTGGGAGACACTAAACTCTCTCCTATTCAAATCAACCACAAATACAAGGCAGAGTCTGGCTACCCTGGGAAGGAAACACAAGAACACTGGAAAAGCCTCCCCCAAGATCCAGAAATTCAGAGCCTGTCTAAGCCTGGGGCTGCCAAGAAAACAAAGAACCCACCCTACACTAAACTTGGGACTACTGCTAAGCAACAAGAAAGAAAAGTTTACAGATGGAAGAGGAGCAAGGACATGGAGAAGACACATCTGTGGCATTATAATGCAGGAGAAATACCAAGCAAAACTCTTTAGCATACTGCTCTAAGCATAACAGTGCTTATATACTGAATAATTATTATTAATGGAAAAACTTGAAGGCTAGGGAGCACAGAACATAGCAACAGCCACACAAAACCCAAAGCTAGTTCAACTTCTGATGATTCTGACTCAATGCAGAATTAGCAGATTAGCAGTCTGACAGAAAAAAAGGTATGTCCATTTCCACATGTAAATGCTATTTACCTCAGGCTCTGTGGTTTTGCACAGCATGTCCACCAATACATCAAAAATCATAAGACACATAAAAAGCAGGGAAGGGATGCTGTCAGGAGATAAAGACAAAGAAATCAACAGAATCAGACTCAGAAATGACTCAGATAATGGAAATACTGGGTGAGAACTTTAAAAACAACTACCACTATCATGTTAAAGTATACTGTGGAAAAGTTAGGCAATGTGCATGATCATAAGGAACATTTCAGCAGAAAGCTGTAATATGAAACAAGAGTCAAATGGAAATGCTGGGCTTCAGCAGCTTAGCAGATGTTGAATTAGGTGAGTGTTAAATTCACTTCCAACTCTGATATTCTGTGACTCTAATACCACCACCTTAAGAAGCTAAGAGAAAGAAGCTAACTGATAGAATTAAAAAGCAGAGAACGATCCAACATGGGAATCGAGATACACAGCAGACTTATAGAATGGCAGATGTCCTAAACAGCACTCTTGCCTCAGAATCAGCCCTTAAGGCATTCAAATCCAGCTAAAAAGCCCATGAGAGTATTTCAGGCATGGAAAGCCAAAATACTCTGGCAAAAAAAAAAAAAATGACCTAAATGAAAGATCTCTGTGAGTGAGATCCCAGCAGAAAGAACAGGCCATCAAAGGAGGTACCTTTCTCTGAAGGGAGGAGAGAACTTCCACTTTGACTATGACCTTGTCTAAATAAGATCTGAGTTGGCAAACTCAAGAGGCTTCTGTAGCCTTGGCAACTCATGACAAGAGCCTCAGGTGATTATTGACGCCTTAAATAAGAGTGTCAATTTGTTAAATCAATAACAGGAGTCACTGTTCACTTACTCCCCATGTAGGATCTCTGTCTTTAATGTGTTATACTATGTGAATTAACATTATAACTAGTACTCAAACAGTACTTTATACTTTGTGTCTCTGTGTGGGTGCAAACTGTTGAAATATTTACTTAGTATATACTAAATTGATCTTCTGTAGATGAAGATAATTGAAAATGAATCTTGATGTGAAAGGGATGGGAGAGGAAGTGGGAGATGGGATGGTTTTGGGTGGGAGGGAGGTTGGGGGGGAAAGCCGCAAATCCAAAAGTTGTACTTTAGAAATTTATATTTATTAAATAAAAGTTAAAAAAAGAAGAGAAGAAAACTCAAAATAAGGACATGAAGGGCTTATATGTAGGAAACATAAGGTAACAAATTATCTCCCACTTGGAATTATTCCCTCATACTTTTCATTTAAAACAGAAAAAGCAAGGAAAAATTAACACAGGCATCTTGGCTTAGAAAATAAATTCTATTAACCATAAAACAGATTGTCAGCTTTGTTCAGTTTAAACTCAAATAAGACATCTCTAAATTGTCTTATCTTTTTAGGGTCTTGGCATACTGAATGCTTTCTTCCAAGAAATCTTTCTCATTTTCATACCTTATTTATCATCCTAATCTCAAAAATTCATCCAAACTATTTGCAACGTCATCTCTAATCTTTTTTTAAGATTTTATTTATTTTATTGAGAGTTAGTTTTAGACAGTGAGAGGAAGAGACAGAAAGAAAGGTCTTCCTTCCATTGGTTCACTCCCCAAATGGCCGCAACAGCCGGAGATGTGCCAATCCGAAGCCAGGAGCCAGGCACTTCTTCCTGGTCTCTCACGTGGGTGCAGGGGCCCAAGGACTTGGGCCATCTTATACCGCTTTCCTAGGCCATAGCAGAGAGCTAGGCTGGAAGTGGAGCAACCAGGACTAGAACTGGCACCCATATGGGATGCCTGCGCCGCTTCGGCCAGAGCAATGCGGCCAGCGCAATGCGGCCAGCGCAATGCGGTGCTTCTCCTGGTCTCCCATGCAAGTGCAGAGCCCAAGGACTTGGGCCATCCTCCACTGCACTCCCAGGACACAGCAGAGAGCTGGACTAGAAGAGGAGCAACAGGGACAGAATCCGGCACCCCAACCAGGACTAGAACCTGGTGTGCCAGCGCCACAGGTGGAGGATTAGCCTATTGAGCCTCGGCACCGGCCATGTTGGGTAACTTTTAACTGATATCTGTGACACAGTATAAAGTCTTACATTTAGTAGTTATCAGGTTAAAAAAAAAAAAAGTTCAAAGGAAGAAAATGTAAAGCAATTCATTCTCTCCTGGCAATGGTCCATTTGATGATTCAAGACTTTCCCAGTGGCAATTCGATACCAAAGGGAACACTATGCCAGAATACTTTAAGATGAGAATGCATTTATAAGCATCTTGGTTACCAGAGTCCACTGTCATAACTTGGTAGCTTATGGAACCACTGTAACAGCTGTAGCCCTCAACACTCTGCAGCAGTACTGACAACTGCCTCTCCATGACTAGGAATCTTTGGAAGATTGTCATAGAATTTTTACTATAAACATTCAGGTCTCCAATTTTAGAGAACCCTTCCTTCACAGTGCACATCAGTGTTTCTATCTATGGTTATTTAATACTCTCTATCTCAATAATAAGCCCTATGATAAAGGACCACGTCTCATTGTTCACCACTGCCTGGTTCAATCATATCTGAAACAATGTACACCCTGTATAAAAAAATTTTCAATAAATTTGTTCAATATATAAAATGAATAGAGACTTCCAGATTAAAATTATTGACTAGAAAGAAAATTTTATTCCCTCTTGGAACTCCACAAAGTGACTTCATTATTAAGACATAGATTCACAAGGGGAATCAAAATCAATAAAACAGTAATAAAAGTTTGGGAGTTGCAAAAGTTAAGAGACAGGTGGCAAGTGACTTAGTTGACCTGAGAAAGCTAAGTTTGAAGAAGTGGTGGCAAAGCAGAAAAGCAACTCAATGTATACTGTAGAGTGCCCAACACATCCAGACATCTGGTGGCATAAAGAATCTGTGAGGCCGGTGCCACGGCTCACTAGGCTAATCCTCCGCCTGCAGCGCTGGCACACTGGGTTCTAGTCCCAGTCGGGGCATGGGATTCTGTCCCTGTTGCCCCTCTTCCAGGTCAGCTCCATGCTGTGGCCAGAGAGTGCAGTGGAGAATGGCCCAAGTGCTTGGGCCCTGCACCCCATGGGAGACCAGGAGAAGCACCTGGCTCCTGCCATCGGATCAGCGCGGTGCACCGGCCACAGCACGCCAGCCATGGCAGCCATTGAAGGGTGAACCAATGGCAAAAGGAAGACCTTTTTCTCTGTCTCTCTCTCTCACTGTCCACTCTGCCTGTCAAAAAGAATTTTTTAAAAATCTGTGGAGGCACCAGAGCTGTGGCATCACAGGTGGAGCTGCCAAGTGCAGTGCCAGCATCCCATATAGGTGCTGGTTCAAGTCCCAGCTGCTCCATTTCCAATCCAGTTCTCTGTTATGGCTTGGGAAAACAGTAGAAAATGGCCCAAGGTCTTGGGCCCCTGAACTGGCCTGGGACACCTAGAAGAAGCTCCTGGCTCTTGGCTTCAGATCAGCTCAGTTCTGGCTATTGCAGTCAATTGGAGGTTGAACCAGCAGATAGAAGATTCAATATCTCTCTCTCTCTCTCCTCTCTCTCTTCCCCCTCTCTCTCTGTCTCTTTGTCTCTCTCTGTCTCTCTCTCTCTCCCCCTTCCTCCCTTCCTCTGCCTCTCTGTAATTCTGTCTTTCAAAAAAATAAATTATTCTTTTAAAAAATCTGTGGAAATAGACAAAAAGATTGAGCTAAAAACAAGAGTTTCTTCTCATTTTAGTAGGAAGCAGCTGAAACCCCAGATAACTATTCTGCACAAATGGAAGACTGATACTCTCCCACCCCAGCAAAAATTAAGGTGTATCCTTTAAAGAAATTTGAATGTTCTTTTTGTTAAAAAAATTTATTTAAGGTATACAAATTTCATTCATACAGATTCAGGAATATAGTGATACTTTTCACCCTACCCTCCCTCCTGCCCACACTCCCAACCTTTTTCCTCTTCCTTCTACAATTCCCATTCTTATTTTCTCTACACTAAGTAGAGAGTTCAACAAATAGTATGAAAGAGAAAAATATATGTTCCTCAACAGTTGAGATAAGGGCTGTTAAAAATCAATGCATCTCAATTGTTGAAATCTTTACTTAGTATATACTAAGTTGATCTTCTGTATTTAAAGATAATTAAAATGAAACTTAATGAAGAATGGGATGGGAGAGGGAGTAGGAGATGGGATGGTTTGAGGGTGGGAGGGTGGTTATGGGGGAGAAACCGAAATAATCCAAAAGTTGTACTTTTCCAAAAAAAATCATTGCATCTCAAAGTGTCAATTTCACTCCTGTAGAGTATCTTTTAGGTACTCTTATTACTTACCACACATCAGGGAGAACATATGGTATCTGTCTTTTTGGGACTGGCTTATTCCACTAAGTATAATAGTTTCCAGTTGCATCCATTTTGTTGCAAAAGACAGGATTTCTTTTTGTTTTTTTTTTTACCACTGTGTAATATTTCACAGTGTATATATATATATCATAATTTCTTTATCCAGTCTTCAGTTGATAGATATCTGTGTTGATTATATTGTGAGTTGAGCTACAGTGAACGGGGTGGGGAGTGATGGGGGTACAGAGAACTCTTTCATATGCTGATTTCTTTTGGCTTGGATAAATTCCCAGAAGTGGGATGGCTGGATCATATGGTAGGTCTATATTCAGATTTCCGAGGTATCCCCATACTGTCTTCCACAGTGGCTGTACCTGTTTACATTCCCACCAACATGGATTAGGGTACCTTTTTGCCCATATCCTTGCCAGTATTTGTTGCTTGTTGATTTCTATATGAGAGCCATTCTAACTAAGGTGAGGAGAAAATTCATTGTGGTTTTGATTTGCATTTCCCTGATTGCTAATGATCCTAAGCATTTTTTCAAGTGTCTGTTGGCCATTTGAATTTCTTCTCTTGAAAAATGTCTGTTCAAGTCCTTTGCCCATTTCTTAATTGGATTGTTTGTTGAACAGTATTTAGACTCAGAGAGCATAGGCATAGGGGAGGGTAAAGGTAATGTACTCTAACAGAAGCCTCTCAACCTCACCTATGTCTTATTCCAGCTGTGTAGGGCTGTGGCCAAGTAAACATCTCACCTCCTTCTGTGTGATTCTCTCTTCCTGCCCTAGAATTCAACTGTTGATGTCACTGTGGAACTCTTCTCAGGATCTACATCACACATGGACAAGCGGAAAATGAGGTGGGGGTGGGGTGTGTTTTAACCCAGTGGGGCAAATTTTTGACCAAAAAGAGAATAAAGCCAATGGATAAATTCTCTCCCCTTCCTTATCCTGAAGGAATGGGATATGTGTGTGTGTGTCAGGGGTAACGTCCTAAGGAGTAACTAATCAGTCCCACTTAGAAGCACTCAGCTCAATGACATCCTCAGGGTTTCCTTCCTTTCTATATTGTTCCATTTATCTGTTCCTCCATCCTCCCCCTCAGATTCTTCTCCCTAAAAATATCATAGCACACATGCCTCTGCTTCCATTTCTGTTTTCTGTGGGACCTAGGTTAAGATCATTGGTATTAGGAGTAGCCCTAAAAATATTAGTCATATGATGGCAATAAAATCCCCATCTTTAAAATGAGCAAGGTAATCATCTGTTTAACACCAGCACTTAGCATGTAAGTGAGAAAGCAGAGTCCCTGCCCTGAGAGAAAATAGTTCATGTACCAAAAAAAATGCATCTGGAGGACCCAGATGGGATGTGCTGGAAGACCAGGGGAAGCGTGTGTAGCAGTGTGTCCCCAAGGGGTGGCCCAGGTTAGGAGGAACATGAGGTTAAAACCAGAAGATTTTATTGACCTGGAGGGACTTGTTTATGGTATGGTACCTGAAAATGGTCCTAATGATTTGTCAAATGACTCCTTGAACATGTGAGATGGTTTTGGACATTGTGATAGTCCATTTAAATATAACAGGGATGACAGAGCTGGAAGCTGGAATGGATTTACCATGAAAGATCTAGAACCACCTTCCCGGCAATGTCCCCCGACAGGGCCAAGAGCACACTTCCTTTACAGTATCAACAAAGACAGCACTGGCAAATGAAGGAGGAACACAGATTATCAGTACTCCTGTAGAACTAGGGTCCCTAAAGTAACAGCTGCTACAAAATGGGTAAAGATCAGATATCAGCACTTAAAGGCAAGGAAGAATTAACTACCAGAATGGGTAGCAATGCCAAACAGGTAGAGCCTCAACTCCCAGGAATCACATTTCTACAAGTGAGATAGATGAGCAAGATAAGTAGACTGCTGCTCAACCGTACAACTGAAAGGGAGAGGCTGCAAAGAGAAAAGTGATGGCAACTGCCATTGTGGACATCCCAGCCCTCACTCTAAAATTAAATCAGTGCACACAGCAGACTTCATTAATTAAAGGGGCCATTTTGATTGAATTGTTCACTGGATAAGGAAAACAAAACATTCAGATTTTTCAAATACTATAAGACAGAGGGTCCGAGTTGACATAGTTAACAAGGGCTCAAAACTCCATCACAGTCCTCTGGGTAGAGTGGGAGTATACATGACAAATGGTGTGTTCACCTATTTCTAGTGCCTTTAATATGTCTACAAAGCTACCAGTGTCTCTCCTTGGTTTGCAGCTAGGAGAAGCCTTATAAAGTTCCCTGATCTCTGGCCTAAGAAAAATCAAGTCAGATCCCTTAAAACCTTACCCTCAGCCAGATAGTAAGTCTGAGTCAACATCAGAGCCTTAAAACATTGCAAAGATCAATGCCCCTATCAGACTGGGAACTTTCTGATTCAAAACCGCACCACCAAACTCATTTTATTAACGTGTTCGCCCCTGACACAAACAAGATCAATCATGACAAGATGATGGGGGATTGCCATGAACTTAACTTGACAGTAGACCCAACTGTAGCTGCCTTACTGAATATGGAATCAGCACTGCTCCAGTTAGCATCTAACCTCTGATGGCAATATCCGCTAATAGGTCCCTACAGAGAGGAAGCTCACAACATGCAGGTATGTAGTATGATTTGTTCTTGAATGTCAGCCAGCCTCTCCCCTCTGTCACCTCACTGCTAATTCCATGGAGCCATGAACAGAGAAGACATTATAGCGAAGACAGAGGTTACGCATGAACCACAAAGCCTTGTCACCTGTTCATAAAGGCAGAATCCATTACTGCCACTCCTGAATACTGAGCATACCAGCAAAGACGATAAGTCTGAGCCTTTTGCTATGGCCCCACTCCTTAAGGAGATCACCTAGTCTCTAAGTGAGAGACTAACATCCATTCACTCCAGAAAGACCAGAGATTTGTCCTTGCTGGAATTGGCATTTACTTAAGAGACAGATGTTTGACTTCCTCATCCTCCATTCCTCTGTCATGACTTAACATTCAGGGGTTACATAACACTTTCCTCAGCAACATAACATCCTATACCACAATAACACATACCTGTGGACTCACTGCATGGTGAAGGAAACATCAAAATGGACTCATGACACTGTGACAACAGATAATGCAATTGTGGACACAGGATTTACTGGTTTTTTATGTACCCCATCACTCAGAAGAAGCTAGCCTCAAAGAATTGTGGAATATCGTATGAGTGGCCCAGTTCAAGTACCAACGCAAGGACAATGCTCTATGGGTTTATTAAATCAGTAAACCATATTCGGGACTGTACTCTCATAAACAACTAGACTAGTTACAGCAACTAAGCATGAAAGTAGGATTGACTAATCTCACCATTATGCTCACTGATCCTGTTGCTTATTTTATGTTTCTCATCCATGAAACCTTAAGCTTTCCTAGGCTCCTGGGCAGTAGAAAAGTACCCACAGAGAGGAAGCTCATAGCAAGCAGGTGCGAGGCATGACTTGTCCTCCAATGTCAGCCAGCAGGACTCTTTTCCACCAGGAGCACAGGAAGGGTCCCAATAAAATTAATCTACACAACTACAGCTGTTACCTAGTCACTTTGAGTTCTTCATGCCAGTAGACGAACAGGAAGATAAAGGACTAATGAAGTGCTAACATTACTGCTGCACAGTAGATTCAAATTGGGTGTGTCAGGGACTACGGAACATGCATGCAGGAAACACAGCCTGAGGTGGGCGAGGCAATACTGACTCCCAAGAGGAGAAGATGTAGCTCGCCCCACCAAGAAGCAACCAAGACCAAGCCACTGACCAAGAGTGATGGGAATAAAGAACAGGTTGAAAAGCGGGAAAAGAATGTGTGTCAGTCACTGCTCTTACACCAGCGGCAGCAGTGGGGTCAGGAACATATGTTGTCAGCCCTCTTTTGGGAGGTTGTTCAGAGACTTGGGCTGACCACATTTTCAAGAAAATTCTGTGACTAACTGGACTTGAGGGGAACAAAACAATGGCATCTCCTCTCATAACTGTTAAATACTGGAGCCTGAGACCTGGATATAATGGGAAGGTAGGAATCTGGGTGCATCAGCATAGATGCCTCTTGTCTAGCTCTGCATGGAGTCTGACAGACTTCACACAAACATAACCTGACACAACATCACCTCCTGGCTGCACCCACGCCTTCCATCTCCTGCCCTAAGATTTCCATATGCAACATGTTTCTTGCACTCTTGCTAGGACCATGTATATTAAACTGTCTTGCACGTTTTGTGTTACCCAGGCTTAAACAATTAGAAGCCATCAAACTCCAAGCAGTACTTCAGAGAACACCTCGGAAAAAACCCACATTCTACCAGGACCCTTAGATCAACCTCTAGAAGAATACCCTGCTTCTGTTTCCCCAGCGACACCCCTTTTCAGCATAAAGCAGCCAGAGCAGTCATCGTCCAGTCCCCCCAACAGAAGTTAGGGTCCCATTCTTCTTTGTGGGGAATGTGAGGCATCAAAGGGTTAATGGGGGCTGGCGCCACGGCTCAATAGGCTAATCCCCCGCCTGCGGCGGGGGTTCTAGTCCCGGTTGTGGCGCCAGATTCTGTCCCAGTTCCTCCTCTTGCAGTCCAGCTCTCTGCGGTGGCCCGGGAATGCAGTGGAGGATGGCCCAAGTCCTTGGGCCCTGTACCCGCATGGGAGACCAGGAGAAGCAAGGAGAAGCACCTGGCTCCTGGCTTCTGATCAGTGCAGTGCGCTGGCCACAGCACGCCGGCTGCAGCAGCCATTGGGGGGTGAACCAACGGAAAGGGAAGACCTTTCTCTCTGTCTCTCTCTCTCTCACTGTCTACTCTGCCTGTCAAAAAAAAAAAAAGAAAAAAATAGAAAGGGTTAATGGAAGTCAGGGTGGTCCTCTGGTAGAAATTTGGAATGGTGAAGTGCTTGCTTCCCCCACGAAAGGTTATCTTTATCAAGATCAAAAGTGTCTGCCCTCCTTCCTTAGGGCTGTCCAAGTTTACCATGAGAATAGCAAGGGTATGGTGATTCCTCCAGAGCTCACAATTTATTGTGAAAATAAGTTACCTACCCCACCCTGCTGGATAGTTTTTTGTTTTATCATGAGCAAGCCAGACAGGATAAAGAACTGTAAATCAGGTCTTTGGTTGAGTTTGTCCCCACCTTATTGATGGACAATTTCATCCCCAAGATGGTACTTAAAAACCTCATTACTGCCAGTCCTTCAGGTCTTCCTTTCTTGGAACTCCCCTCTATGCCACTCTGGTAGGAGGTTTCCAACTTGAATAAATCCTACTTTGCTTTCAAGAAACGAAAAATAAGCAATTAAAAGATATTCAGCGTTCAGCTGGTGCCGAGGCTCTCTAGGCTAATCCTCCACCTGCGGTGCCCGGTACCCTGGGTTATAGTCCCAGTCGGGGCGCCGGATTCTGTCCCGGTTGCCCCGCTTCCAGTCCAGCTCTCTGCTGTGGCCTGGGAAGGCAGTGGAGGATGGCCCAAGTGCTTGGGCCCTGCACCTGCATGGGAGACAAGGAGAAAGGACCTGGCTCCTGGCTTTGGATCGGCGCAGCACCAGCCATAGTGGCCATTTTGGGGGGATGAACCAATGGAAAGAATTTCCTGCCTTCAGAGAATTTAGACAAAGTATTTTGTATATATGGATTCAGGCATTGGCATGATGGGTGACAGGTATGGGTCACCTCAGTTTTCTAAAAAATCTCAGGAAGTTGAAACTAATCTTTCTTTTTCTTTCAATAAACTTCCTTTTAACAAAGCCAGTCATACATAAAGTGGGACCATTGCCATTATCAATTAACAAACAGACACATCAAGAGAAATCTAGAGATTGAGAAACATTGCTGGGGCCAGCGCCCTGGCTCACTTGGTTAATCCTCCACCTGTGGCACTAGCATCCCATATAGGCACCAGGTTCTAGTCTCGGCTGCTCCTCTTCCAGTCTAGCTCTCTGCTGTGGCTCAGGAAGGCAGTAGAGGATGGCCCAAGTGCTTGGGCCCTGCACCTGCATGGGAGACCAGGAGAAAGCACCTGGCTCCTGGCTTCACATGGCACAGCGCGGGCCGTAGCAGCCATTTGGGGAGTGAACCAACGGAAAGAAGACCTTTCTCTCTGTCTCTCTCTCTCTCTCACTGTCTATAACTCTACCTGTCAAATAAATTAAAAGAGAGAGAGAGAGAGAGAGAGAGAGAGAGAGAAACAGTGTTAAGAAATTTAATGAAAATAATTCAATAAAGCTTTTTAAGGATTATCCCTATCATGATTTGAACAGTCTCTGTACATACAAGTTGAGCATCCCTAATCCAAAAATTGGAAAAGTCCAAAATCCACATCTTTTGAGCACTGACACGATATGCTCAAAACACACGCAGGTTTTGGAAGATTTTGGATTTCAGATTTTCAGATTAGGAATGCTCAATTAGAAAGTCTGTGAATATTCTAAAATCTTAAAAACTCCAAAATGTGAAATACTTTTGGCTCCAAGTATTTTGCATAAAGGATAATCGACCTTTATCAACAAGCAGTGTATGTGCCACCGAGAGACAGAGCAAGAATGAGAGGGGCTGGTGTCATGGCACAGACTGAGCTGTGCTCTGCAATGCCATCATCCCATACTGCAGCACTGGAGTCCTGGCTGCTCTGCTTCGGATCTAACTCCCTGCTGATGCACCTAGGAAACAGGCAGGCGGTGGCCCAAGGGCGTGGCACCCTGACACATACAGAAACCCAGATGGAGTTTCAGGTTCCTGGCTTCAGCCTGGCCCATACCTGACGGCTGCAGCCGTTTGGGGAGTGAATCAGTGGCTGGAGGATCTCTCCTGTCCCCCACCCCATCACTCTGCCTTTCAAATAAATCTTTAAAAATAGAAAGGAATGAGAGAGAGTATGGGTGTGTGTGTTCTGTACATGAAATTAAAATGAGCTTCAAAATGTTAGACTGTGGGCCTGACTGTAAAAGGCCTGGGAGAAATGACCTTACTCCTTTGCCACAGCATTGATGGAGAGATTAAAGGGCTGACCGTAGTGTAATGGGTAAAGCTTCCACCTACAACACGGGTATCCCATATGGGTGCCTGTTGGAGTCCTGTCTACTCTACTTTCGATCCAGCTTCCTGCTAATGGCCTGGGGAAAGTAGCAGCAGATGGCCCAAGTGCTTGGGCACCTGTCAGCCATGTGGGAGACATGCAAGAAGCTCTAGGCTCCTGGCTTCAGCCTGGCCCAGCCCTGGTTGTCATAGCCATCTGGAGAGTGAACCAGCGGATGGAAGATCTCTCTCTCTCTCTGTCTCTCTCCCCATCTCTCCCTCTCTCTCCCATCTAAGTACTAATCAGGCCCAACCCTGCTTAGCTTTTGAGATCAGGGTTAGGGTTAACCCTGATCTAACCCTAACCCTAACCCTAATAAGTTCAGGGCAGCATGGAAACAGAGTCTCCCTCTCCCTCTCTCTGTAACTTTGACTTTAAAATAAATAAATACATCTTAACCCAAAAAGGGGGTGTAGGTGATATGCAGAACTCTTAGATTTTGATCCTGGGGCCTTCTTCTGTCCTTGTGCAGCACAGGTGTCCCCCAGAGGAAGCAGTGGAGGAGCACCAAAGCCCTCACTGATGTGTAGACTTCATGACCATCCAGCAGACACTAACAAAAAGTCTGGCCTCTAACAGGACAGCAGAGAGCCATGGAGAGGCAGCAGCCACAGAGCACAGCGGAGAGCAGCAGGCTGACAGCCGGGCAGGCCCCGACCTGCTTACCTTTTGCTGAAGCCTCATGTTGTCCCACACCTTGCTGCACACCATACACTCAAAGGCATCGATGTAATTGTCCTGGGTGACGTCCTGCACGCCCCACTGCCGCTCCCTGAGGGCTGCCAGGAGCCGCTGGTTAGAGATCTCCCCCTTGAGCTTCCACTCTGTGTAGGCCGTGTACAACCTGTCATCAGAATCCAGCCGCCTGATGTAACTCGCCAGCTCTCTGGGATGAGGAAACTCGGAGACGAGAACAGCGCTCCGGCTGCTGGGGAGCCAGTCCGCAATGCTGGGGGATCCGTAATACACGGGGACCACTCCCAGTTTCAGGGGTCTCCAGAGCTTCTCTGTGATGTAGTCGTCGCAGACCGCATTCTCAAAGGCAAGGATAAACTTGTACTGCGCGATGATCCTGTAAAAGCCGTCAGCATCCATGGAAGCTGGGTTTCCCAGGGGCTGAGGGAGAAGCTGGTTTCGTAAACATTCGCCATAGGAGTCGACCTCGATGTAGGTCATCAGCTCGCGGACATAGCTGTCCCTGTCAGATGGCGGGTCGCAGTCCGACTGCACGTAGGCCAGGGGAGCAAGTCTCTTCCGAAGGTCGTTCTTGGTCTGCAGAGGAACGAGGTAACGGAGTGACGTCAGGGCTTCTACGCCCTCCAGGTACTGGGTTGTCAGCGGCAGGTGCGAGTGCCGGCTGAAGGTGGCGGTGTAGTTGAACAAGGTGATGACTGGCTTATGAAACAGTTTGTAGTTGTTTTTCGGGGACTCTTCGTGGAAAAGGGCCCAGTCGTGGTGGGCTTTCCGAGGCAGAGGTAGGCTGTCTATGTTAAAGTCGGTACCTAGGAGAAGAAAGTGAAATGTCACGGGAATTTGAGTTGGCTCTTTGTCTCACAGCGATTAACTATGATGCAGCCAAAAGCAAGAGAGGAGATTTTATTGGAAAAAAAAAAAAAAAACATAGACTCCTGCTACCCAAGAGGAGACTCAAAGAGCGTTCCATCCAGGTCTGGGTATAGGGAGCTAATATGGGGAGTGCATATCGACTGATCAATAAATTCTACATGGTTTCCACAGTCAGGGGTCCGCTTTGTTTTTTCTGTCTCTCCGAGGTGGTCACAGCTCCTGACCAGTTAACAAAGGCTACCTTGCCGACCACTTGAGAAATGTCACAGCTGAAAATCCTGCTTTGCAATGTGTTCCGGTCAATTGCCTGTGGGAATGAGACACCCTATCTTTTTATTTTCTTGGGGCAATGTCTTTTGTCTAATCAGTGGGATGACAGGTTTCATACAAACACCTGCTTCCTTATTCCCACTGCCGATTAACCCATGCAACTCCCTGCAATATTAATTAGTAAGTCCAAGAGAACTTAGGTGTCTAAGTTTGAGTCCACCTGTAAGCTTAGCACACTGGTGTCTGTTGCTATAAATAAGAAGCAGGTTAGAGTCCTGAAAAGCATCGGGCTTTCACCCCAGACACTTCTCAGGGACAGGACTGCCAAGAGGGAGGACCACTCTTTTCATTTTATGAAAAAGGGACAGGAGTATGTCTGGCCAGGTCTAAAGGAAAATTTATTCCACTGCCTCCTGCAATCAGCTTTCCTCTTGGAGGTGCTGTGCGTGAGACAGGGCAAGAGAAATAAAGAGATCAAGATCGACAGTTTAAAAAGAAAAGAAGTAAAGGAAAGGAAACAGTAAGCAAAAGAAAACCAAAATGGGAAACGCAACTGAGTTGGCATATTAATTGGGAAATATTGAAAAAAAAAAAAGCAAAATCATGCAAAAGTAGCTGGAAGAAATACATGGGATAGATTTTTAAAAAATACAAAAAGTTCGATTTCAACAAAGTGCAGCTCATCAATCTTAGTCAAAATGGTAGACAAGAGGCTGTTAAAGAGGAAAGAGCTGGTAATAGCACCATATCACAGACTACAGCAGGGTGGACGTGAATTAACAAGCACATCAAGAAATAAAGGAGGCTTAACAGGATTATAATCATGAGTGATTCTAGCTTCCTCGGGATTAACTGGCAAATCTTTGAAACATGATAATGTGCAGACAGAAGTGATGGATGTGGGCAGGGAACCGACCAGGAAGAATTTATTTCTGTAACTGAGAAGGAAGAATCAAGAAAACACCACCATAGGTGAAACAGAGTTGCTGAAGTGCTCCTGACCATGAGGATTTTGTGAACCCTGATTGAGTGTGTGAGAACTGGGGCAGGCATTTGGCACAGCAGGTTAAACTGCTGCTTGAGACACCTACATCCCATCAGAGTACTTGGGTTCGAGTCCCAGCTCTGCTCTCCAGTCCAGCTTTCTGGTAACGCACGCCCTGGGAGGCAGCAGCTGATGGGTCCCTGCCACCTCCGTGGAGACCCACATGGAGTTCTGAGATCCTGGCTTCCACTGGCCCAGACGTGGTAATGTGGGCATTTGAGAAGTGAAAGACATTTGAGAGACATTGTGTGTGTGTGTGTGTGTGTGTGTGTGTGTTCGTGCCTTTCAAATAAATTTTTTAAATTTAAGAAAATAAATAAGAAAATGGGAGGAAAAAATGCATTTTCTACCACCTACTAGAAAAAGATAAATACTTACAGCAGAGTAAAACACATTCTCTGGTATAGATCATGAAAATTAATCTTGCCAGTGCACATTCTCTCAAATAAATATAAACTCTTTGATGCCAACAATACATCAATGAGAAATGAATTGATCAAGCAAGGCTTTTAAACAATTAAAGATCAGATATGATCATGTCAGAGGATATGTAGGAAGCAAAGAGAAATTGCAGAAGAAAGTTCCTCTGTTTTGATAACAGGCTTTTACTCCCAATCATCAGCAATGAACACACTAAAAAATGGGTATACACTGTACTCCTTGGCTGAGCATTTGCTGTCTTTGACCTTGAACATCAATAAAGAATCCTTACGCACCTGACACTGAATGGCACATAGAGCTGGATGGCTGGCAAAGGTTAATAATTAATAATCCTTACAGAGAAACGTAAAGAAATCAAATAGAATCTGAGAAGAAAGGCAATTTATCACACTGAAGTAGCTGCGGCTCAGAAAGTGTCCCTGCTGGTCTGGTGGCCAAAGATAGGAACTGGAACTCATAAGTTGGGACATACAGTTTGCAGCTGAGGCATAGCAGAGAACCCAGGCCCTTTACCTGAGAGAGGAAAGACCAAGGGCCAATCCACAGGATCACAGACAAGGACCAGAGCTGCAGGATGACAGAGGCTGGAGAGGACACAACTAAACAAAGGTAGGCCCAAGATTAACTGGGGGATTAGGCACAGGAGTTTTGAGGCGGTGACTCAAACACCACTGCTGGAATGCACACTGGTGACTCTTACTCTGGCTCATGGCTCTGCACCACAGCAAAGACTAAAGTGCAGAGCCATGAAGCAGAAAGACATACAGCCTACTTCGGGGCCTCAGAGAGTGGACAGGGCCTGTGTTGTACTTCTGCTCATCTCCATCGGTAAAGTGTAGGAGGAACGACCAATGGCTGTGTCTAGACTCTTCATGGCCACTAGGTAGGTCTGTGCAGGTGGTGAGAAATGGCCTTATAACCTGCATCAGACTGGTGCTGTGGCATAGTAGGTTAAGCCTCCACCTGTGACACTGGCATCCCATATGGGCACTGGCTCGAGTCCTGGAAAGCCGTGGAAGATGGCCCAAGTGCTTGGGCCCCTGTACTCAAGTAGGAGACCCAGACGAAGCTCCTAGCTCCTGGCTTCAGATCAGATCAACCCAACTCCCGTCATTGTGGCCATATGGAGAGTGAACCAGCTAATGGAAGATCTCTCTCCGTTCTTTTTCTCTCTCTGTAACTCTGCCTCTCAAATAAATAAATCTTAAAAAAAAAAAAAAACTGCATCAGTTAGAATGAGCCTGTCACTCTTAATAACTGTAACACAGTAGCCACACGGTCATTCTATTCCCAGACACACTGCAACTAGGAATCTGATGTGGGAAGAAAAGGGAAGAGGACCAGGTCCCTTACACATGCAATCTATGCAGTAAAAAAGTCTGCAGAATCTAAACAAGAAATATTTATATTCGTGTATTTTAAAGCACACACCTGCGGCAGGCACTTGATGCAGCAGTACCTGGGGGGCTGGCATGGCTCAGAGGGTTAGGTTGTAGCCTGCAATGCCAGGCATCCCATACAGGCACTGGTTCAAGTCCTGCCTGCTCCATTTCCAATCCAGGTCCCTGCTAATGTGCCTGGTAAAGAAGCAGAACATACCCTCAAGTTTTTGGGAACCTGGGATCCATATGGGAGACTCAGATGAAGTTCCTGGCTCCTGGCTTTGACATGGCCCAGCCCCAGCCATTGCAGCCATCTAGGGAGTAAACCACTGGATGGAAGATCTCAGTCTCTCTTTCTCTCTCTCTGTAATTGTACTTTGCAAATAAATTAATAAATAAACCTTTAAAAAACAAAAATATGCCTCTTAGAACATTCATATCACCTGCCAGGGTGCCTAGGTTCAAGTCTTGGCTCTACTTTGATTCCAGCTTCCTGCTAATGTGCATCCTGAGAGGCCTCAGGTGATGGTTTAAGTGCTTGGGTCTCTGTCACACATGTGAGAGACTTAGACTGAATTCCAAGCTCCTGGCTTGGGTCTGGCCCAACTTTAGCCATTATAGGTATTTGGGAAGTGAAACTATAGATAATAGATTTCTCTCTCGCTCTCTCTCTTTCTCTCTCTCTCAAATAACTAGATAAGGGTTTAGGGGGAAAAAGGAGGCATATACACTTTTAAAAACCAGAATGTTAGGGGGCAGCATCATGGTGCAGCAGGTAAAGCCACCACCTGTGATACCAACATCCCGCATGGTCACCAATTCAAGTCCCAGCTATTCCACTTCTGATCCAGCTCCCTGCCAACGTGCCTGGGAGAGCTGTGCAAGATGACCCAACCACTTGGGCCTCTACCACCTATGAGGAAGATTCAGGTGGAATTCCATGCTTCTGACTTCAGCCTAGCCCAGCCCAGCCCCAGGCTTTGCAGCCATTTGGGAAGTAAGCCAACGGATAGAAGATCTCTCCATTTCTCTGTCTCTCTCTCTGTGTGTAACTCTGCCTTTCAAATAAATAAAATAAATCTTTAAAAAGTAAAAAACCATGAGAGTGTGAAGCATGGTTTAGTTTGTTGGTGTGGGGCCTGTTTAATGGACAGAATGTTAAAGAAACCTAACTTTCTAGAACTATTTCCCATATCTGCTCTACAGAAACGCATTTCCTAATAACTTCCCTGCAAAACACACATACACATACACAAAGGTTTTCTGTTAGACCTTCCCTGCAAAAACACATACACATACACGAAGGTTTTCTGTTAGAAACTTTAAAATTCTCTGGGGAAGATTTTAAAGATGTCATTTTGTCCTTTGTGCTCCTCTTCTAAGCCCAGAGCTCCTCAGCATGGTAAACAGTAAAGAATTGAAATCAGGCTGGTGCCACGGCTCACTTGGCTAATCCTCCACCTGCGGCACCGGCACCCCGGGTTCTAGTCCCGGTTGGGGTACCGGATTCTGTCCCGGTTGCTCCTCTTCCAGTCCAACTCTCTGCTGTGGACCGGAAAGGCAGTGGAGGATGGCCCAAGTGCTTGGGCCCTGCACCCACATGGGAGACCAGGAGGAAGCACCTGGCTCCTGGCTTTGGATTGGCGCAGCGCGCCGGCCATAGCAGCCATTTGAGGGGTGAACCAACGGAAGGAAGACCTTTCTCTCTCTCTCTCACTGTCTAACTCTGCCTGTCAAAACAAAACAAAAAAAAAACTGAAATCAGAACCAGGACATACCTAAATGACCTCACTGGGGAGGCCATGGCCTGGGATGTAGGTGTCGATGTAAAGCAACTGCTAAAAGGATTTGATGTGTCTCAACAAACAACCAGCTTATTTTGCTCCCCTCAACTGCAGGGCAATGCCTACTCTAGCAAGAATCAGAGCTGAGGTCTTTAAAGAAAGCAGAAATCAATCAATCCATGGTAAATCTAACAACACAACCATTTGCATGCCGTAGTTTGATGCAGTCATTTCCCCCTGCCTCTTACATTTAACAACTTCAGAGTCACACTTTCACTTCCCTGTGTTTACTGAATGCTGACAAGTTTATTTGATCCTTAAACAACAGTTGACAAACAGATCTTAAGCAGTAAAGCACATAGTACAGGGAACTGAGACTCTGAAAACAAATGGAATAGGCTGAATGCTGCCAAATGATGCCAGACTGCTGACGACGCAGGCTGGATCTGCCGCAGCAAAGCAGAGGAGCAGTTAACGCTTTGTGGGCAGTGTCTGGGTGCCCTTCTCCCCTTCTGCAGGGCCTTGTGCCCTTCTTCCATGGCTCCCACACAAACTGGGGCAGACGGAGGGCAGAAGGTATCGTTCACCCCACTTAACTGAGTTAGAACCACTTTTCTAGAGCTGAAAACCCTAGGTGGGGGCCAGAATTTCAGATCGGCAACTAGTAAAGGAACAGAGGGATCATTGGGTCTGCTACGATGTGGGTTCTACTGAATGAAAACTCAGTCCTGGCATTCTCCAGTGCAACCACAAAAACACAACAGCCAGCGCTAGCACCGTGATGACGTGGAGACCCCAGCGTGCATGGGAAAATGCAGGCCGACACATGAGGGAGAAGTGCTCCCACAAGATGCTCTCCTCTGCTCTCCATCATAAAACTGTGTGTCCTGAGAAATGTGTTCCCACTGATCCTCCCCAACAGAGAATTAAAACTTTAGGGGGAGAGCAACTCAGGCCAATGGGTTGCCTCAAGTATTACCATCTAGTGTTTGCAGATTTCACTGTTATTTTTAAAAAGCCTTTTCACATAAATTTTCTCAACCTAGCCAGACATCTCCATCAGGTCACTTATCTTCTCCAAGGTCCTGAGAGCTAACTGAAAACATGGAAGGATGGTGCTGAAGACTGGGAAAGGCCCCCATTACTGTGGACTAAATTCCAAAGAGAGGAACTAGCCACGGGGCAGATACCTTGGCTCCAGCCAAGTCAGAGGGACTCTGGTCAAGTCAGAAGGACACTTGAGTACAAAGCTCTCGAGCCAACTTCTGGACCCACAGTCCTCTCTCTTCTCCCATCATCTGTCTTAAAGCATCTCCTTACCTTTTGCCACGTCATCAACTCTGTCACACAACCCTCTCCCAATTACGATGTGCAGTCAGAAGGCCACTACACCCCTGGGCATGGAAATGTCTCAAGCTCCCTTACTGTGCCCACACCGCGGGTCAGTCTGTTACCTTGTACTCCCCTTCCCCACACGTGCAGGGCCCAAGGCAAGAGCAGAGTCCCACAACCACATTCATGAATATGTAAGAGCTCTAAATCCATCTCCCGTGCTGATAAATGCTCTATCTTCCACCGTGGCATATATACCTTCATGATAAAAATGTGGAGGCATAGGCCGGCGCCGTGGCTCAACAGGCTAATCCTCCGCCTTGCGGCGCCGGCACACCGGGTTCTAGTCCCTGTCGGGGCACCGGATTCTGTCCCGGTTGCCCCTCTTCCAGGCCAGTCCTCTGCTGTGGCCCAGGAGTGCAGTGGAGGATGGCCCAAGTGCTTGGGCCCTGCACCCCATGGGAGACCAGGAGAAGCACCTAGCACCTGGCTCCTGCCATCGGACGAGCGCGATGCGCCGGCCGCAG
This sequence comes from Sylvilagus floridanus, assembly GCA_949820135.1. Classification (NCBI taxonomy): domain Eukaryota; kingdom Metazoa; phylum Chordata; class Mammalia; order Lagomorpha; family Leporidae; genus Sylvilagus; species Sylvilagus floridanus. The sequence goes on from OX463242.1 coordinate 79,129,314, forward strand.
CGCGCTGTCCGCAGCAGCCATTGGAGGGTGAACCAACGGCAAAGGAAGACCTTTCTCTCTGTCTCTCTCTCTCACTGTCCACTCTGCCTGTCAAAAAATAAAAAATAAAATAAAAAATAAAAAAATAAAAATAAAAATAAAAAATGTGGAGGCGTGTGGGAAGCAAGAGTCCATAATGGTGCATAACACATATCAGAAATCCACATCATTTCCTGCCAAAGATCACATTCTCTTCCAGGAATGTCATGGGGTGAAGAGGAGAAGTAGAAGGGGCTTCACCCTCAATGAATCCCTCAAACCTTCCCTCATGTTCACTCAGGACCTCCCCAGGAAAAATACCCATTTCCTCTTCCTCTTTTGATTGCATCTGAGATTTCTTCTTAGCTGAAGCAGTTGCCACAGACAACTACTTTTCACGTTCCTCCAAGGAGCCTGTGGCTGGAAGGCCAGGGACAAATCCAGAACTCTCAGATTCTCAGTTCCCGGCCAGAACACAGTGGTGTCTGACTCCCTTCTCTCTTCACTCTGGCCCTGTCCCACACTGTGCAGGTCACCTCAACCTGCAAGTCCAAGTTCCTTTCTAAGAAGACTTCCTGGCCGGCGCCGTGGCTCAACAGGCTAATCCTCCGCCTTGCGGCGCCGGCACACCAGGTTCTAGTCCCGGTCGGGGCGCCGGATTCTGTCCCGGTTGCCCCTCTTCCAGGTCAGCCCTCTGCTGTGGCCCAGGAGTGCAGTGGAGGATGGCCCAAGTGCTTGGGCCCTGCACCCCATGGGAGACCAGGAGAAGCACCTAGCACCTGGCTCCTGCCTTCGGATGAGCGCGGTGCGCCGGCCACAGCGCACTGTCCGCGGCAGCCATTGGAGGGTGAACCAACGGCAAAGGAAGACCTTTCTCTCTGTCTCTCTCTCTCACTGTCCACTCTGCCTGTCAAAAATAAAAAAAAAAAGAAGACTTCCTGTTGATCAGACTTCAGTCAGACTCCCAGAAGCCCCCTTTTTCCACAAGGTCCTGAGCTTGGCCTGCTGGGCCCAGTTTCACCAAGAATCCTAATGTCCCAGTTTAGTAGGAACCCCCTCTGTCCCTGATAACTGACCAAGGTCCTCAGCCCCAACCTTGAAATCTATGTCCTTCACCTGCCTTTAGCAAGAATTGCCCTACCCTTGATGACTGCTCAGCGATATTCCCTGTACTCACCCCCTCATTCAGCTATCTCTGCTGTATTCAGAGTGGAGCTGTTTTGTATTGCAGTCTCTTTCCCATTTTGCAGTAGCACAAATAAAATGTCTTGCTATTTTTAATACATATCTGTTGCAAAAATTTTTTTACAGCCCACACTTTTGCTGTTGGGTGTATACTAGTGGCTGATGCTGCCCTTGGGAGAAGAAACCAGAGAAAGGGACAATGCAGCTTCTGGAGGTGACCTCCAGGCCTTTGGGGCAGAGAATTCCAAGGTCCATGTGCTTGAGTCTTCATCTAGGAGGAGGTGTGGGCTCTGTGGACAAAAGTGAACCTGGGACATCAGTCCATGCACCCTCTTACTATGTGAAGAGCATGGCTGGAGCAAAGCCGCAGCAGATCCCTCCTGGCCAAGTCTATAGGTTCCTGTGTCCAAGTGTAAGTTGCCAAGGCGTCATTACTTTGCAGCTGGAACTCACATTCTGAACCAAACAGGGGCTTTGTGTGCAGCTGTTGACTCCTTAAAGCCAGGGCACAGGTTCAGATTTAAAATCCCTGAGCAACTACATCAGATGTGGCTGGGTGGGGCGAGGGACAGCAGGGCTGACTACTTCCCTTTGGGGCATTCTTCCAAAGGGACTCCTTTCCAGTGACCGAAGGACTGTAAGGTAAATCATTGACCACACCCACATGACCATGCTTCTACTGCCACTCAGGTTTTAACTAAACCTAGTTACTGAGAGATTCTCAAGGTATACTCCAGACCATTCCCTGGAGCTCCACCCTCCTGGGGAAACGTCTACCTGGACATGGCACAGCCAAACACAAAACACTAACCATGCCCAGACTAAACCAGTCATCCTCCTCCCAAACCCAATCCTTTCCCTGTCTTCTTCTTCGCCACTGACCTTAGCACCAGAGTTGATGTGAACCCCTCGGATAAGCTGGGTGCTCCACCTCTGAGTGGACCTCTTCCTTCCTTTCAGTTTTCCCTTTTTCAAATACAGCCATGTGGCCGCATCATGATATTTCAGTCAAAGACCACATACACAACAGTGACCCCACAAGGTGATCTCGCCTAGTGACATCACAGCCATCTGAGCTTGTTTAAGTTTGCCCCCAACAATGAAACCACCTGATGTATTTCTCAAACAGCGTCCCCAGTCTTTAAGTGATACATGACTGCGGATCTCAGGTGCACAGCATTGGGGGTGACCAAAATTCTTGCTAGAGGACATAGTCGCTTCAATGGAGCAAGTATAAACCTGCTGGAATTCTAGTCGTTCACCTCTTCTTACTCTCCACTCAACTGACTCCAGACCATAGGAGTTAGATAAAGGGGCTGCTACTTAAGAGACACTGTTTCCAAGATCTGTGCAATCCCTCAGCTTTTCCATGCTGGACCCACACAATGTGATGTGATGCTTCTATGTCTTTCCTGGAATGATCTGAAATAGACCATTCCAAATTCCTATGAGAAACAAAATATTATGTACCAGAAAGATTTTGCTCTTTAAAAAACATACTCCACCAAAATGAATCAAAGCATCAATGCTTTACGAAAATTCATTGCTAAGAATTTAAAGCAGAGACCTTCTTTCTGGTGGAGACTAATTTCTTCCAGATACACCAGTAACCTGCAACACACCTTCCTTTGGGATTCCAGACTCCAAGCTAAGTGCTGCAATGGTCTTTTGCCCGAGATTACAGTACTCTCGGCTAAAGCCGGGCTCATAAAGAGCCCAGAGTGACTTCAGCTCCTTTCTCTCACAGGAGGCGGCAGGAGCTGTCAGCTCTGCTCCATTCTAACCCTGCCATGCTATGCGCTGTTCTGCATGGGGTTGAGACCCTGCAAATGCCCTTTCTCAGGCTCCCTGGACAACTGGCTCACAATGAAGTGCTGCCAGTATGGAGTCCGGAAGGTGAGAGCCGGGAAGAACCTCTGCTTAAGGCTGCTGGTGCAGTAGAGCCAGCAGCAACACAGGTGACCACCTATCACCCCAGGCTTCTGTGGTCCCACCAGAAAATCGCCTTCCTGTTCATTTTTCTCCTGCCCGGTGAGAATGTGGAAGCAGAACATGCCAGCCTCTGATTTAAGGAGGGAAAATTCAACACTGGAAAATGAGATTCCCTTAAGAAAGGGATCATCAAATTACTAGAAAGTGAGAACACATTCTCCACCCAGTACGGTGCTGTAAATTCCTTCTCTGAGCCGTGAATTAAATATACCAATTTCTGAGACCCCAGCAACTACAGAGAGAAATCAGGTGGAGGGGAAGGTCCCCAGTCAAACTATGCGTGGCCACATCCTCAGCTTTATCAGAATGAGTAATGCCCGCCACGGTGTTTCTTGATACTAAATGTAAAAAAGAGACACAGATTTTCTTGTTCCTAAAATGTTTTACTACACAGGCTTTTGCCCACCTGAAATGAAACTTCTATGGCTAAAAGATGTTAAAAGCATAAGAAATAACTGGCAAAATATGACGATGGGAGGAGAGAGCAAGAGTTCACCTATTGTTAGTCACCTCTGCTGTAACTAAACTCACAGCAACTCAAGTGTTTTCTCCTTGCCTGCCTTGGATTGCATCGTTGGTCTCACAAAGCTCAAATCACCTCCAGTGCTTGCAATATCGACTGGAAGCGCCACCTCCATGTTACAGCTGTCTACAATAAGCTGAAGGCAAATGAAAGTGCTTCTGGAATCCAAGCACAAATAAAATCCAGCTTCTCCCTGATAATCAGAAGTGAGAAGGTGAGAATCAGGTGTTGTGAAAAGGAAACATCTGGGAAAGAGCACGTAGAAAACAGAGCAGCCGTGATCCCGTCCAGGGCAGCCATGGCCCTGCCCTCCCCGGGGTGAGACAGGCACTGAGAGAGCAGCAAGCCCTTGGCCATGATGTTCTGCTGAAACTGAGACGTGAAACGTGCATGACAACGCCAACCCCATGGAGGATCTGTGACTCCCTCTCAATGCACGTGAAGAACTGGGCAAAAGCCATGTTAAGGTGTTCCTGGTAGCACGTTCTGTTACCCCACTGAAGCCAACCTAGCTGGAGACAGAAAACCACCAACTCAAAAATGCATAGTCATGCTCAAAAAGCAGGGCTCTCCGCTGAGTCCTGCCATGTAGAAGGCATTATGCAAGGAACCTGAAGATGAACCAAATAAGCCCCAAGGGACCTTGGGACTCTGAACACCAATGTTAAACCATTAGCTGACATTCAAACTAGAATTAACACAAAATCAGAGGGTGATGCAGGAGGAAGGAAAGAGTAATTACTTCTGACTGGTCAAGAGTCCGGGGCTGAATTACTGATCAGGACATAGAAATCTTGGCAATTAAAAAGATAGGATCCAATTATTATCTCAGGGCAAACAAGAAAAGTAATCAGTGCACTGTCTGGTTCAACTATGAATGTCATTTGCATAGACATAATGATGTGCACAGTGAGTACTGACCTATCCAACATGATAATGAAACTCCAAGTGTTTGGTGGCATTCGGGGAGGGTGTGCATGTGTCAAATGCAGGAGAGTGACAGAGCAAATCCTCATCTTCCAATACAGAGTCAACAGATAACACCTATTACAAAAAACTCAGGAAACAACTTCAATATATTACTTACAGATCTGATAACAACCAGAAGAATCAGACATCTTGAAAGTGATAATCTCGAGATAACTTCTTGCTATTTAAACTTGGAAAGTAACTTTGATTAAAAATAAAATAAAATAAGCTGAACAAAGGACTTCATGAAAAAAGTAAGGCCCCGTCCCTATATCCCAGCCACCTAGGTTCGTTCTCTGTTAACAGTTTCTTATATATGTTCTGCATTTTTTTAAAAAAATGGATGGGGCCGGCGCTATGGCACCCAAGGTTAATCCTCTGCCTGTGGTGCCGGCATCCCATATGGCTCCAGTTCTAGTCCTGGCTGCTCTTCTTCCCATCCAGCTCACTGCTGTGGCCTGGGATAGCAGTAGAAGATGGCCCAAGTGCTTTTGCCCCTGCACCTACATGGGAGACCGGAAAGAAGCACCTGGCTCCTGGCTTCAGATCAGCGTAGCTCCAGCCATTGTGGCCATTTGGGGGGTGAACCAACGGAAGGAAGACCTTTCTCTCCGTATCTCTCTCTCTCTCTCTCTCTCACTCACTGTCTGTAACTCTACCTGTCAAATAAATAAATAAAATCTTAAAAAAAAAAAAAGACTGTATGGATGATTGGATGGATGGGCGGATGGACAGATGGATGGGAGGAAGGAAGGGAGAGGGAAGAAGTGAGCTTGGGAGGGAATGGGGAAGGGAATTTTCAATTAAACTATGCTATTATCCCTTCTTTACCTAGATTTCTAGTTTATGCTTATTGAGACAGCTCTTCTAGATTCACAGATTTTTATTATTTATCACTCCTGTGAATACTTAGAAAAGATCTAAGCTAAACTTTAAGTTAAAGTATCAAAATTTACTCAGAGTCCAACTCTTCTCACTGCTTGAACCTCTGACGCCCAAGTTTTTAAACAATGATATTTGGCTCTGCACCATTCGAGGGTGAGCAATTTAGTGTTGCTTAGAAGACTGCTTGGCTATTGGCTGAGATTTTCTTCCAAGCCACCCTCACACATTTCAGCGTTTTCATGTCATTGCTTCCCTGATATTACTAGATGTTGTCAAAGAGTTTTCTGACATTAAATAGATTCAGACTCTCCTCAAATGGCCCTCAGGGGGAAGGTGGAGTGGGCACAGGGGGTTAAGTGGATGCTTTCTTTTAGAGTTTCTGGGACCCAGTCCTGCCTCTGCTTCCAGTCGAGTTTCCTGCACAGATGCCTAGAAGGCAGCAGATGATGGACCAAGTGCTTGGGCCCCTGCCACCCATGGGGGAGACCAAGATGGAGTTCCAGGCTCCTGGCTTTGGCATCACCAGACCCAGCTGTTGTGAGCATTTGGAGAGTGAGCCAGCAGATGGAAGATTTCTCCCTCTCTCTTTGTCACTCTGTCTGCCAAATAAACACAAAAGGAAATATTTTTTTTTAAAAAAAAAAAAAAGGTCCTGAGATGATTTGCTGATGGAAACGTCTAAGAGCTGCAGCTTCCCCCACCATCATGTCAGAAGGCAGAATGGCAGAACAACCCAGTTCTGTCCACGAAGGCATCAAAACTGCATCGCTGCTGCTGCCCAGCTGACAAGGGTGGGTTGGGGGGACATGAGAGAGAGGTGCTATCCACTGCCAAACACCTGCTGATATCAAAGATGTTACAATTAAAAGAGAAAAAAATATCTGTTTAGCATTTACAGAAAATTCTTTCACTCAGATAACAACATAGCATCCACACTGTTAGGAACCAGGCATGATCTATGTAACTAATCACCATGGAGATACTCACTTTGCTGCATACAGAATATCCTATTCTTCACAACGATCACATGGATGGAGTCACTTCAGTATTGTTCCAATTTCTCCACAGTATGGGAAAAGGCCAAATTATGAGAAATGGGTCAAGAAACAGCTATTGGCCTGCACCGCGGCTCAATAGGCTAATCCTCCGCCTGTGGCACCGGCACCCCAGGTTCTAGTCCCGGTCGGGGCACCGGATTCTGTCCCGGTTGCCCCTCTTCCAGGCCAACTCTCTGCTGTGGCCTGGGAGTGCAGTGGAGGATGGCCCAAGTCCTTGGGCCCTGCACCCACATGGGAGACCAGGAGAAGCACCCGGCTCCTGCCTTTGGATCAGCACAGTGCGCCGGCCGCATTGCGCTGGCTGAAGTGGCCATTGGAGGGTGAACCAACAGAAGGAAGACCTTTCTCTCTCTCCCTCTCACTGTCCACTCTGCCTGTCAAAAAAAAAAAAGAAAAGAAAAGAAAAGAAACAGCTATTTTCAGGGCCACCACTGCGACATAGCAGGTAAAGCCGCCACCTGCAGTGCTGGCATCCCAGGTGGACATCAGTTCGAGTCCTGGCTGCTCCACTCCCGATCCAGCTCCCTGCCGTTGCCTGGGAAAGCATTAGGTGATGGCCCAAGTCCTTGGGCCCCTGCACTCGTGTGGGAGACCTGGAGAAGCTCCTGGCTCCTGGCTTCAGATTAGCACAGCTCCGGCTGTTACAGCCAATTGGGAAGTGAACCAGCAGATGGAAAACCCCCCTCTCTCTCTGCCTCTCCTCTCTCTGTGTAACTTTTTCAAATAAATAAATAAATCTTTTAAAAAAGGAAACAACTATTTTCATAAATTAATTGCATTGTATCCTAAGGCTCATGACATTGCTAATATGTTCAACAGCAGCTAAAATTTCAGCACACTCGGTGCATGTGTCTTAGAGCTGCTGCTGCTAAGATGTTTTACAGAAGTCTATACCAAATACAGCAATAAGTCTCCATGCAAACTAACTCAAAGTTTCATCCTCTGGGACACCAAGCACACACTTTTTTCAAAGCAAGTCTATCCACCAGGGTAGATGTGGGAACTGCCACATCACTTCACTCCACTTAGCCTTTGGGACACATGTGATCATGGCTGCAAGCTGTGAGTTGGAGAAATACACTTACTCCCAAAACCTGCACCATTCCACTCCATTTAATCATCCTAGAGTCCCTCTCTACTCAACAGGGAAACAGTGCAGAATAAGGCATGTCCTCCAAAGTCAACCAAGGGTGCATACTCCTAGTTTGATTTTTAATGTTGGTGTCTTATCATCAAAACTACAACAGACTTGGTCAAAGAATTGAGGTTCACATTACGAATCCCTAGTAATACAATGCACAAATCGTATTCTATGGGCCCAGGTCCAACAATGTAAACAAGTAAAACTCAATTCGCTCATGGTAGTCAGAAAAGAGTGAGATGTTTATAAAAGCACAGACCAAAAGACACAAGCATTTTCCACTCATTTTTCTTCCATTCAAATTTTTCTAAAAGTACCTGCTTGATACAAGAAAATCTACTGAATTAAAAAAAAAAAACAGAAAAGATGGAAGAGGTTAGATGGCAAATAAAGAGAAGGAAAAGGAGAAGTATCACCCATAATCCAAAAGAAAAGGAAAACTTAACATTAGGGGATTTTCCCATGCGTACATGTTTGTAGGGTGCTTATATGTATGGGAGAGAGAGAGGGAGAGAGAGAGAGAGAGAGGGAGAGAGGGAGAGAGGAAGAGGGAGAGAGAGAGGGAGAGAGAAGAGGGATACTAAATGAGAACATGCTATTCTCAACTCACTAGCTGGAGTCACTACTAACATGTCTTGAGAAAAAGAATTTGTACTGAGATTAGTTTATTCTATATTTCTGATTCCTAAAATAATATGAAATTTGTATAATAACACGGTACCTACAGAAAGTACGGCTCAAAGAAAGAACAGAACAGGTCCCAAAACAAGAAATGAAAATCCCGACAGACACTCTCATCATGACCAGGGATGCTTAATAGGTGACAGGGCTCCTTGCTTCATGCTCAGTTTGCTCTCAAAGCTGCAGCATATGTGAATCACGTGTGCAGCACATGCAGGATATGCGTGGGCCTGGCAGTGGGACACATGTGCAGCTAGTGCAGAATGCATTGCCTGCATATGCAGCATAGTGCCCACAATTTTTTTTAAATTCTTGTGCATCTTTGCCCATAGAACCTAATACAATGCCTGCAATGTGGTACATACTCAAAGATATCCAAAGAACACAGGAAAGCATTTTTAGATCTCATTTTGTAAATAGCAGGCCTTAGCTCATTCTGGCAATAAGATGTAAACAATAAGACAAAGAATAAATTGTGTGCTAACAACAAGTATCTGTCATGGGGACAGACCTCAACTATGAAAACACAGGAAATTCTAACGAAAACAACAATAACAACAAAGCAAAACTTAAAATCAAGTCAAGACATTGAAACACAGAGCAGCCTTCTATACAAGCGTCACCTAACAGTTCTATCAGTCCCATCACAAGCAAACAGAAAATTGAGTTCACATTTGTAGCCTGGTTAGGATTTCATGACTTGTGTCTCCATCTGCTGAGGTCAGCAGGCTTTTGCAAACATAAGAGGATATATTAAGTTTGGAAGATATAGGTGAAACAGATGGATAAATAAAACCAGCTGCCTCACTTCTGATCCAGTTCCCTGCTAATATGCAGCAGAAGATGGCCCAAGTGCTTGGGCCCCTGTCACCCACGTGAGAGACCTGGATGAAGTCCTGGCTCCTGTCTTAGTTTGGCCCAACCTGGGCTGTCGCAGCCATTTGAGGAGTGAACCAAATGATGAAAGAGATATCTCTTCTTCCCCTCTCTCTATATATTGCTTAGGAAATGACGACAAAAAAAGTCTGTACTTTGTGGTAGGTTGAGGGGAGCAGATATTTTCAATCAATGGTTGGTTGAATCCTTGAATGTGAAACCTGTGGGTACACAGATCCAATCTTGGAGCAGCTTTAATTAATTATGATAATACTCCATGCTTGAGTAGGAAGTGACACTACCACCTCATAGAAAAACATAATGGAGCCTTAGCAACACTTTGGTACCCTGTTATTAATTACTTGTGAAAGCAATTTTTTTGGACAGACTCAACAATTCAAGAATTATAAGACTAGAAAATGAGATATTAAGAAAATGCGAAAGAATTAGACTCTTAACCTGAGCTTTGTTCTGGGAGATCTTTCAGTTGGATTATTCAGTAATCTTTCAGTAATTTCTTTATTCCACTCTGACTGCATTTCCATTAGTGTCTGTTATGTGGAAAGATCTTGGCAGCTGATCATATGGAAATAATAAGATTCACTCCAATTCCAAGTTCATATGAAGCCATGAAATTCAGGTAATAAATCAATAAGGCAATGTCTTCAGCTTTTCTGAAGATCTTTAAATAAATAAAATGTATGTGTATAAATAAATAAAAATGTTGTCATAAGAAGAGCAAATTCTCAATTTGCTATTTTGAGCCTGCAAAATTTAACTACAATTTTTAGTTGGTTTCAAAGTTTCCACAAGTTAAAAAATTCAAACCTGAAGTTGGGGGGAGCATTGATATGGTCTTTCCAAATGCCAATTTGACAGTACACAGCAAAATTTCAACTTGATTTACCCACTGACATGGCAACTCCATTCCAGGGTTGTCTACAGAACCAACAGCATGCATGAGCAGAGACGTGCACATTCACAGGAACCTAACAGAAAATATAAATAACCTAAATAACCACCAGCAGGGGAATGGTTAAATAAATTTGGATTTATCCATCCTACAGAACCAACGGAGCTTTAAAACTAATGAAGTAAACTGATATATCCCAATATGAAAAAACTACTTAAACATGTTTAAATACTAAAAGCTATACAGTATCTCTCTATGGTACGTTTCATTTTAAGGGGAAACAAGGTAAAACTCCAGGCTGAATTCAGCTGCACATAAAAATTATGGGATGAAGAGTGAGAAAATAAAAATCACATTTCATTTTTTTTCTATTTTCTTTGTTTTCCTTGATGCACTTATTTAAATTTTGCAATGATGATATAGTCTCATCTGTGATTTGCATAACTGTTAAAAACCAGAAAATTAAACAAAAGAAACAGAGACATCTCTCTGCAAAGAAGCACAGAACAGTCTCACACCCCTGGTAAGGCAGGCGCCGGCTCACAGATGCACTCCAGTGCTGCCAAGTCCTCGGAGGGGCACTCAGACAACGCTGCCCTGGGCCTCCCGCCTGCAGCTCAGAGTATCGCCTTTCAGAACCTAAGCGGCACGGTGCACAGTCGGGGACTCCATCAGTCACAAGAGCAGAGCTGGCAGATGATGGCGCACTTGAGCAGTCGCAGGGGATGTGTTCTGCTAACATCCGGCTCAAGAATGACTCCAGAAGTCAACAGCAGCTCGGCACACACCCTCTGAGCAGCCCTGTCAGAACAATGCCTGGAACGCCAGCTTCAAAATCAGTTGGGTATTACAAATTAAACTGCCATCAAAATCGTCAAGCTGGGCTCTGTCAAAGCAAGCACTATGAAATAACACTCGTTCATTTGTTAATCTTAGTGCTTTCAAATTTGTACTTCATAATCTTGGTGACATTGAAGAACATTAAGTGTTGGCATTGTTAAGGGCTCTTAAAACAGTATTCTGGAAGGCAGAAAAGTAATAAAACATAATATGTCCTTAATAAAATATGAAACCAAACCATAAAGAATGCAAAAAGCATTACTTTTAAAACTCAATAGAAGTCAAGTAAGTGATGCGGGGCCCCAGCAACCTCTCTCGAGCTGGATTTGGCTTCCAGAGTGGCTCCCCCAGGATTGAGTCCCTTAGAGCTGACAGCCTCAAGGCAAAGAAACATAAGATGGGCAGGTTTTTCTTACCCTCTCCCTATTTGTTAAAACCTCCCACCCCTGACGCCCTAATGTCTTTCTATATCCTTTCTACGGGGCTAGGGTGACCAACTTGTCCCTATCTGTCTAGGATCTGTCTGGTTTTGTTGTTGAAAATCCCTTATCCAAGGAATTCCGAGTCCCGGGCATCTCAGGACAGGTACTCACTCCCCTGGCCCCACACCTATCAGGCCCTTCAAAAGCCTCAGAAAGGTCAGAAGAGTTATGCAACTATGCCCAGCTGCACCCTGCTCCTTGTCATACAAGGTGACAACATAGGCTGAAAATCAGAATTTAGTCTCCTGATTGGCAAACAGAAGAATCTCAAAAATGGACAAAAAAGTGTAAATTCAATTTACATCAAGTTTCTAAAGTGGCAGAACAAGCCTGCAGGGACAGAAACCAGAGCAGTGGTCACCAGGAATGGCGGGAGTAACGAGAGGTGAACTTACAGCGGGCACAAGGACACTTCCTGGAGTGAGAGAAATGCTATCTTATTTGGAGTTATGATTATGTGACACACTTGTCAAACCACCAATTGCAGGGGCCAGCATCAGGGCACAGTGGGTTAAGCCATCACCAGCAATGCCAGCATACCATATGAGTGTCAGTTCAAGTCCTGGCTGCTCCATTTCCGATCCAACTCCCTACTAATGTGCCTGGGAAAGCAGCAGAGGATGGTCCAAGTACTTTGGCCCCTGATACCCATGAGGAAAACCCAGATGGAGTTCCAGGCTCCTGGCTTCAGCCTGGCCCAGCCCCAGCTATTGCAGTTATTTTGGGAGTAAACGAGTAGATGGAACATCGCTCTCTCTCTTTCAAATAAATAAAACTTTTTTGAAAATCCTCCAATTGCAAAGTGAAAAATGCATGTACTTATTATATGTAAACTTCAAAGAGACCTTCCTTCACCAAACAGATTCAGAAATGACTGCAGCACATCTTCTCGGAGTGCACTGGCAGGATTCCCAAATCAGGCAGGGACTTGGGTGCACCAAAGAGCTGCAGTCACTTTCAACTCCTCCTTCCCAGGATTCCAAGGAGGCAGCACTTAGCCAGCTCCTTTATCTAAAACAAGCTCAAACTTCACTCAGAATGTGTGCAGTCCTTCATCAAGGGACAACATACAGACCCCTTCTCTGGAAAGAGCTGAAGAAATGCTTAGCTGGGGCCGGCGCTGTGGTGCAGCGGGTTAAAGCCCTGGCCTGAAGTGCCGGCATCCCATATGGGCATCGGTTCGAGACCCGGCTGCTCCTCTTCTGATTCAGATCTTTGCTATGGCTTGGGAAAGCAATGGAAGATGGCCCAAGTCCTTGGGCCCCTGCACCTGCGTGGGAGACCCAAAAGAATCTCCTGGCTCCTGGTTTCAGATCGGCGCAGCTCCGGCCATTGCAGCCAACTGGGGAGTGAACCTGTGGATAGAAGACCTACCTCTCTCTCTCTCTCTCTCTCTCTCTCTCTCTCTCTCTCTCTCTCTCTCTCTCTTTCTCTCTGCCTCTCCTCTCTCTGTGTAACTTTGACTTTAAATAAATAAATAAATCTTAAAAAAAAAGAAATGCTTAGCTGATGCCCCCCCCCATTTCATATTGTTTTGTTGCTGTTTTAACTGTGAGCTGATCAAAAGACTGTGAGACCAGAGGCACAACAGCAGGGGAGACTTGGGTGACCTTCAACAACGCAGAGGGCAGCTCACACACACAACGCCTAGTACAGACAATCCCAGCCGTGGGGGCCCAACTGCATAGAAAAGTGTGAAGGTCTTTGGACCAGGAGTGCTCACCACTCTCCTCTTCATGCTTTATTTACTGACATCAAAGAACAGCCTAAGAGTTGGCTATTATTCCCTGGGGAAGAGTTTTAGGAGGGATGCACCCGGAAGGGGCCAAGAGAGGTACCCAAACCGAGGCCCTTCAAGGCACTGAACGACCCTTCCATAGGGAGACAGTACTTGAATTTTAGAGTGTTAGCTTGCCCTCACCCAAGGAAACCATTCTCCTTCAGTTTCCTGCCTCTTACACGATTCTTTTTTTTTTTTTAAGATTTATTTATTTATTTAAAGGCAGAGGGAGGTCTTCCATCCACTGGTTCACTCCCCCAAATGGCTGCAACCGCCAGAGCTGTGCTGACCCAAAGCCAAGAGCCAGGAGCTTCTTCTAGGTATCCCATGCAGGTGCAAGGGCCCAAGCTCTTGGGCCATTTCCACTGCTTGCTTTTTTTTTTTTTAACAGGCAGAGTGGACAGTGAGAGAGAGAGAGACACAGAGAGAAAGGTCTTCCTTTGTCATTGGTTCACCCCCCAATGGCCGCCGCGGCCAGTGCACTGTGCCGATCCAAAGCCAGGAGGCAGGTGCTTCTCCTGGTCTCCCATGGGGTGCAGGGCCCACTGCACTCCCTGGCCACAGCAGAGAGCTGGCCTGGAAGAGGGGCAACCGGGACAGTATCCGGTGCCCCGACCGGGGCTAGAACCCGGTGCGCAGGCCCCGCAAGCAGAAGATTAGCCTATTGAGGTGCGGCCCCGGCCCATTTCCACTGCTTTCTAAGGCCACAGCATAGAGCTGGATTGGAAGAGGAGCAGCCGGGATTTAACCAGCGGCCATATGGGATGCCGGCACTGCAGGCGGTGGCTTTACCCTCTACTCCAAGATGCCGGCCCCTCTCTTGCGCAATTCCAACGCTGCAGAGGATTGGCGTGCACTGCAAATAGTGGGCACGTGAGGCTGGGACTGCTGCCATCTGCTGCTGTCAAGCAGCCCAGCAACAGGAGTGGCAGCACAGAGAGGGGGCGCTGCCCTGCTGGCGGTGTCGGTGGGAGAAGCAGCGGCCCAACCTTGCATCAGCCCATGGAGAACCTTCTTCGAGCAGAGCCTGCACTGGAAATTTCTAAGGTGGAGAGTCAGCGAGCCTCCCACATAATACATATTTGGCGAGGGATAGGACTCCTGAGCTTTTAGGCGTAACGCATACACTACATTTTCACGTGCCAAATATCGGCCGGTTCCTGTTGGCCAGTTAAGCACGCTCTTCGCACGGCTCCCAGAGCCAAACACCTTCCCAGAATCGTTTCCCGATGGGGAAATGGGAAGTGACTGGGTTGACTCCTCCGGCTGATGGTCAGTAATAAGGACCTGGAGCTCCTGGCCCAGTAAAGCAGCAGAGCCCACGCTCTCCTCTGCAGCCCAGGAGCTGAGCTGGCACACACGGACCCCAGTGCCGCACCGCGCAGACCCACACCAGACCCCTCGCAAGGCGCCTGCGCCTGGTGACCACCCCATCAGCCATTTCTCTCAGGTTTCCTACCAGATCCGCAGGTCCCCTCTGTCTAATAACAAACGTCAGAGCCGCTGGGTGTTATGGTCCAGGCCATTCAGATGCCAAACCCTGAAAATAAATCCTCCCCCGGTAACTCGGAGCTAGTGCTCAGGAAAAATAATGGCACCACAGAGATATCATTGAGCTTGCATGAAAGGAATTAGAGGATTAAAATTGGTGAATGACGTTATGAGAAAAATAGCACATTCACTGATCCAAGGTAAGAAAATTAAGATAGAATAACACAAAAGCAGGATGAAGGGGTGAGACAGGGAAATGCTGAAGGGGTTTTAATCTATGGTGCGGCTGGAACTAGTCCAAAATGAACCATGGAGTCATATTCTTATGTTCTATTAATCTTTTCCCTAGCAGATATGCGGAAGAAGATGTGCTGATGTCAACTTTATTGAATGGCTCAATCTCAAAATAAAAAATCGCAAAGTACCATTAGTTAACAAGAAAACAGATTCCAATTTAAAAAAAAAAAATCTTCATTTTTGAATTTAAAACAAGATGCCACAGCAAGAGGGAGGAAGGCAGAGCACATCTTAGGAGCAGCTCTAACCAAAGCATCCATGAATTTCACTGAGCAGCATCGGAGAGCTCTGAAGTTCAGAAGCTCCTTGCTGAACTACCCAGGCATCCGCCACCGGCAGTTCGGAACAGGCACTCCACAATTCCCAAGTTTTCATTCACATTTTCCCAAGTACGTCGCACAGGCAGCACAAGACTCGGCACAGTTAACACATGAGCACTATGAAAGAACACTGTGCTATATCCATTTTTCAGTGTTTTTTAAAAGATTCATTCACTTATACAAGAGGCAGAGCTAGAGAGAAAGAGAGAGAGAGAGAGAGAATATCTCCCATCCACTGGTTCACTCCCCAAATGCCTGCAACAGCCAGGGGTGGGCCAGGCCGAAGCCAGGAGCCAGGAGCTCCGTCCAGGTCTCCCACATGAGCGGCAGGGGCCCAGGTACTTGCACCATCCTCTGCTTTCTCAAGCGCATTAGCAGGGAGCTAGATCAGAAGCAGAGGACTCAGGACTTGAACCGGTGCTCTGATATGCGATGCTGGTGTTGCAAGCGGCAGCTTAACCCGCTGCATCACGACACCAGCCCCCTGAACTGTACTGAAAGCCCATGCCTACTGAACCCACACTTCAGTTTCTTTCAGAAACTGAGCTGCCCTGAAATGACCCACATTAACTGTGCTGACACTTAATGGTCCCCCAAGCAACCCACATATATCAAAGCTTCTCTCCCCTGAAGTTTCTTATCAGCTTTTTAAAGTTTTTTTTAAATATTTTTAAAGATTTATTTATTTATCTGAAATAGAGTTACAGAGAGAGACACACATACACAGAGAGAGAGAGAGAGAGGTCTTCCATCCACTGGTTCACTCCCTAAATGGCCGCAATGGTCAGAGCTGGGCCAATTTGAAGCCAGGAGCCAGGAGGTTCTTCTTGGTCTCCCATGAGGGTGCAGGGGCCCAAGGACTTGGGCCATCTTCCACTGCTTTCCCAGGCCATAGCAGAGAGCTGGATCAGAAGTGGAGCACCAGGACTCGAACCGGCACCCATGTAGGATGTCAGCACTTCAGGCAGCAGCTGTACCCACTACGCCATAGCAACAGCCCAGTTTGGTAACGTTTTAGCGCAAAATAAAAACAAAGATCATTAGGCAATGAGAAATGAACATCTAACACAATCTAGAGAGAATTTAACAAGAAATGGGAATGTAGGGAAAAATTATTTTTTAAGTATTACAATTAATTCCATCAAAGAGATGTTGCAATATTGCCTCCACAAAAAAAAAATGGTAAAAGAAAGACTATATTAAAAACAGTATAAGAGGCCAGCGCCGTGGCTTACTAGGCTAATCCTCCGCCTACGGCACCGGCACCCTGGCTTCTAGTCCTGGTTGGGGCACCAGATTCTGTCCCGGTTGCTTCTCTTCCAGTCCAACTCTCTGCTGTGGCCCAGGAGGGCAATGGAGGATGACCCAGGTCCTTGGGCCCTGCACCCGCATGGCAGACCAGGAGGAAGCACTTGGCTCCTGGCTTCGGATCGGCCGCAATGCACTGGCTGTAGCAGCCACTTGGGGGGTGAACCAATGGAAAAAGGAAGACCTTTCTCTCTGTCTGTGTCTAACTATCTAACTCTGCCTGTCAAAAAAAAAAAAACAGTATAAGAAAAGGTTTAAGTGCAATTGAAAGTTGGAAAATAAAATAGAAATTCAACAGAAAGCAGAATAAACGGCAAAGTGATGGAGAAGAGATAGAAATAAAAATGTAGAGCATTTATCCAGAAGAGCAGATCAGAGAAAAGGGTGTGATTCAGAAAAATTATATGAGGGGCAGGCATCTGGCAGAGCAGTTAAGATGTCCACATCTGTACCAGAGTGCCGGGCTCACTCCTGTCTCCTCTGCTTCCAATCCAGCTCCCTGGTGCCATACCTTGGAGGCAGCAGGCAATGGCTCAGATAACTGGGTCCCCACCAGCTCTGTGGGAGACCCAGATGAAGTTCCAGGCTCTTGGCTTCAGCTTGTCCCAGCTGTGGCAGGCATCTGGGAAGTAAATCAGGAGATGGAAGATCTCTCCTTTTGAATAAAATGAAAATGAGTAAAAATTAGTTAAAGAGAAAACAGCACGAGACAGATTTGAGAGCTGAGTGACTCTTCCCAGACAGTGTTACCAGCTGCCTGTCCCCGGGGAAGACAAAGATCCACACCAAGCCCCACCAGCATGAGGTTTCCAGAAAACTGTTTATAAAGGAGTGGGAAACAAAATACTATGAGACAGAAAGAGTAATCACCTGATCTAAGATCCACCCAATTCCAGATTCCAGTGTTCTTCTGTCAGTAAACAGGGTTCCCTAACTTCAGAGACACAGAGGAGGAGTCACGAACCCCTCGCAATAATCTCATGCATGTCCCTTTACTACACTGGCCTGTGACTCACAAAGGGCACGGAATCAGAATGGGGTCAGACTTCCAGGAGACGGAGCGAAGCCTGTGGCATTCCCAGGGAAGGTGCCGGCCAGCTGGGATTCCCCACGTCCTCTTACCCTTCCCAGGAAACATCTCCGAGATGGGCTACAGCCACTCAAGGGTGTCGATCACAGAAGAGAGAAGCCATCAAAAAGAAGGCAGAAGAGAAGAAGGAAATCATATGGGGTCACTGAAGCTCCTGCATGAGAATATTCGAGAGCTCGATTCAGCAGGGTCATGGAGCAGCACGTTTGTTTTAAAAAGAAGGGGCTAGGGGCTGAATTGTGGCGTGTCAGGTAAAGCCACCACCTGTGACTCCACCATCCCATGTGGGCTCAAAGTTCCAGTCCCAGCTGCTCTGCTGTCGATGCAGCTCCCTGCTAATGCACCTGGGAAAGCAGTGGAAGACAGCCCAAGTGTCTGGGCTCCTGCATCCACATGGGAAACCCAAAAGAAGCTCCTGGCTCTTGGCCCCTGGCTTTGATCTGGCCCAGGCCTGGCCGTGGTAGCCATTTAGGGAAGATTCTCTCTCTCTCTCTCTCTCTCTCTCTCTCTCTCTCTCTCTCTCTGCCTCCCTCTCTCTGCAATTCTTTCAAAATAAGCAAATAAGTCTTTAAAAAAAATTAAAATGGTGGGAGTGGTTGGAGGATGCTAAACAATTGTCCCCTGGGAGAAAAAATGAGCATTTATTTAAATGTTATCCATTTAAAATACATTTCTATACACATGAGGATGCGTGTATACATATATGTATGTGCGTGCTCGATATAGCTAATGGAACATTATTAAAATAAAACTAATGGGGCTGGCGTCGCGGCTCACTTGGCTAATCCTCCGCCTTGCGGCACTGGCACACCGGATTCTAGCCCCGGTCGGGGCGCCAGATTCTGTCCCAGTTGTCCCTCTTCCAGTCCAGCTCTCTGCTGTGGCCTGGGAGTGCAGTGGAGGATGGCCCAAGTCCTTGGGCCCTGCACCCACATGGGAGACCAGGAGAAGCACCTGGCTCCCGGCTTCGGATCAGCGCGGTGTGCTGGCCGCAGCAGCCATTGGAGGGTGAACCAACGGCAAAAAGGAAGACCTTTCTCTCTGTCTCTCTCTCTCTCTCACTATCCACTCTGCCTGTAAAAAAAATAAAAAATAAAAATAAATAAAAATAATGGCTAGTAATGAATAAAAACTAATAAAATCTTTAAAAGGCAACTATTAACTCTAGATAAATAAAGTATACAAAAAAAAAAGGAAATGTAACTACTGGCTCCATGTTGTGCAATATCTTAATAGCAATAAAAATAAAGCAATGCTGGCAAAATGATATGGTGTTTTGAATTTATTTGAAGTATTGAGGGCAGAGGGGAGTGTGGAATGTATCCAGGGGACATCAAACCCAAACAAGAGAAAACTGACAGTCCTCGAAGCTGAGTGAAGAGTATATGGGCACTCCTCATTCCATCTGTTCTCATTTGCATATGAAAATTGCCATGATAAAAAGTTAAAGTTACAGCAATTATACTGGAAACAATGATTTCTGATGTAATAAGGTTTGACTATATTAGATTGGGGGGGCAGAAATATGTCTGGGGAAATTCATTAAAAATAAAGCAGGGGCAGGTTCTTGGCACAGTGGTTAAGATGCTGCCTGGGCACCTACAGCTCACATCAGTGCCTGGGCTGCAGTCCTGGCTCCACTCCTAATTCCAGCTTCCTGCAAATGTGTGGAAGGTGACGAGAAGCAGCAGGTGATGGCTCAAGTAGCTGCATTGCTACCACCCACCTAGGACAGCTGGCTCCTCATGTGGGCCTGGCCCAGCCCCAGCGGTCTTGGGCATTTGAGGAGTGAACCAGTGAATGGGACACATCTCTCTTTGGGTGTCTCTGTCTCTCTTATTTAAATAAATAAACTAAATAATCACTTTGATCAAGAAATAAAAGCATGTAGGGGCCAGCGCAGTGGCATAGTGGGTAAAGCTACCGCCTGCAGTGCCAGCATCCCAAATGGGCGCTGATTCAAGTCCTGGCTGCTACACTTCCGATCCGGCTCTCTGCTGTAGCCTGGGAAAGCACTGGAAGACGGCCCATGTCCTTGGGCCCCTGCACCCTCATGGGAGACCCAGAAGAATCTCCTGGCTCCTGGCTTCAGATCGGCACAGCTCCAGCCATTGCGGCCAATTGGGGAGTTAATCAGCGGATGGAAGACCTCTCTCTCTCTCTGCCTCTTCTCTCTGTGCAACTCTTTCAAATAAATAAGAAAAAATGCAGATAGTATTTAAAATAAAAACATAAATCAGAATAAAACACAAGGATAAAGAAGTGTGGAGAGGAGGGACTTCTTTTTCATTTTAAAAAAACAATGCCATTTGATTTTTTGTAATTTAAATGTTACTTTGATTTTAAAATGTATTTAAATTCTTCATCTTCTTAAGGTACAATTATATGCTACAATGGCATATAATTCCAATGTGTTAGACTTGCTCTTATTTGTGCAATGAAATGAAAAATTAACATGTGATATGTAAACAATTCAAAAAAAGCATAATTGGCAGTAAGAATTCAGTAACAGGCTCCACGTCCAGGTTTTGCTGTGCCTACTGCCCTCTAGTGTCCCCTCCTGGAAAAGCATCTTGAATTGTGTAAACCAGACATGAAGTTCGTTCTTCCAATGTCACATTCTCCCTTCCACTTGGAGTCTCCATCATCTCCAATGCTTAGTCCCCATTTCGAGAACCCAGAAGTCAGCATGGTTTTATAGTGCAATTTCATCCTGAATTCAAAATGGTTCAATGAATAGGGAAATATGTTCTAAGTCCCAAAGAACTGTCTATTCAGTTGGAGAAAACAAGCCTTGGTTTGCCCTCGGCTCCTTTAAGAGTGGGTGGCTCCAGATTTACACAGGGTGCTGGGAAAAAATCTTGACACACAGTGGCTGCTCAAGGGGCCCTGAGTTCAGCAACGACCAGTTCCAGAACTGCGTGTGATATTTGGTGGCAACAGCAAGCATTCTTGTAAATGCCAGAGTGCCATACAGAATCATGAGCGTCCTACCATTAGTGTCTGCTCACACCCAATCACCTAATATAGACAAGGTAACACCGATGACATGAGCTAAGTCATTCCTGGAGAGCGAAGTGGAGGGATCAGATGACAGATGTTTCATCTCCATGTCTTCCACCCCTTCCCAAAAGGGGGAAAAAAAGAAAAAGGAAAAAGTCAAAATAGAGAGAAAACACACATGCACACACTCTTCGCCATATTCTTCTCTTTGCAATGAGGACGTACTTTCTTCCTAAGCATTATTTAATATTTGATTAAAGCACGCATCTCCCTGCCAAAACTTGGACACGTGCTCAGTTCCAAGGTTTCTTTCCCTCTGCTGTTAAATACAGTGTGTGTGCCCCCTTGACTCCAACAGGTTTCTGTTTCCAGAGCTGCTACTGCCCAACCCCAGGCCAAGACTCCCCGTTCCATGCTTGCTCTGCTAATGACCAGAGAGGGGCTTGGGCGGCCAATCCCCTCAGCAAGGATTTGCTCTCCACTGAGAGGTGCGTTCTTGGAGGATTTCACACAAGTTCTCCATTCTGCCAGGTACTATATTTAAAGTCAGAAGTTCTATCATGCACTCTAAGGTGGTTCTGGTTTTGGCACAGAACGATGGGCAGTGGTCCTGCCCCCTATACCTGGAATTCGTGTGCTGGACACTCTGACCAAGAAAACCTCAGTGAGTTTGCATCCTTCGGTATAAAACCAAGATGACAGTTCTTGCAGTTTCTGACCCTCACAAAGGTTCCTTCACACCTGTGGTATTTCACGTTCTGAGACCTTGTTGGCAACCACGGGCTATAAACCACCAGCCTAAAAGGAGGTATATTTCATTTATGGCACGCTGCGTTTCCCAAGAGCCAACAAGTCTATAAAACAGAGATAACAGGTGATGGTTTGAGTCCACCAAAAAGGACATCAATGCTAAGGACATACCATCAGCCCTCCATGTACAGGTGCCCCACATCCACGGGGGCAACCAACAGAAGACAGAAAATACCGGGGGAAAAATGCATCTGTGGGCTGGTAAAGCCGCCTCCTGCCAACACCGACATTGCACGTGGCCACTAGTGTGTGTCCAGCAGCTCCACATCTGATCCAGCTCCCTGCTGATGACCTGGCAAAACAGCAGCCGATGACCTCCATGCTTGGGCCCCTGCCACTCACGTGGGAGAGCCGAAAGAAGCTCCAGGCTCCTGGCTTCGACCTGGTCCAGCCCTGGCCATTATGGTCATTTGAAGGATGAACCAGCAGATAGAAAACCTCTGTCTCTCCCTCTTTACATATAACTCTGAGTTTCAAATATAATAAATCAGTATTTTTTAAAACGTGCATCCATACTGAGCAGGAAGAGACTTTATTTCCTGTCCTCATTCCCTAAACAATACGGTATAACTATTTACGTAGCATTCACACTGCATCAGGGGTGACTGAGGTGTGAGTATAAGCAAATACTATGGCGTTTTTATATAAGGGACATCCACAGACGCTGGCATCCACAGTGCTTCTGGAATGCCCAGACGTGACTGTATTGCTCTTTGGCTCTGTTAGGCACCATGATCACCAAATCCTGAAGTCACCAGAGAACAAGGTAAAGGCCATGGGATTTTTTTGACCCAAGAGAGTTAGGCTTAAAAACTCAGTTTGGCTCCATGATGACGATTTGGGACATACGAGGGTACTTCAAACAGCTTATGGAAAATGGAACGAAAGGTATTTTTGTGCAAAAAAAAAAAAAAAGTTTAAATGCACGCCCAGCTTTTTGGCAACACGCATTTTCAGTGAACTTTTTGCAGACCCCACTGGATTACTGTAACTTTGAAATGAGGAAAACATTGACGTCATCGGGCCAGTAGGAACCTGTAACCCAGGCAGCGCTGGTTTCGGTCCCTGGTCCCTGGCCTTCTCCTTTGTGTCCCTGGGAACTCTCCGCTGCCCGCAGGACCCGGCAGACGGAGCCCTGGACTCCGGCAGCTCTCTGCTGCCCTCTCTCGTCAGCAAGTGGAACGGGGCAGGGCGCGGGCCACACACACCTAGGCGGATCCTGGAAGGCACCGCGGTGATGGAGAACTCCTGCCCCTCAGGCACTGTGGGCCAGGGTCTGCGCGCCGCCCGCGGGAAGCGCCCTGCGCTCCTGGAGCTCCCGGCCGGTGACATGTGGAGGCTTGCATCAAATAACGGAAACACAGAGCCTCAGTGTGTCAGGACACGTTCTGAGGCCGTAGTTATACTGCTGCAGGGGAACTGGCCTTGTTGGAGAGATCAGAGAGCGCTTCCTGGAGGTGGTGACACAGCCTGGGCCTGCAAGGTGAGTGGGATACACAGATCCAGCAGGCAGGAGTGGGGGGGGGGGGGCTTGGGGCGCAGTGGGTTAAGCTGCCCCCCGGGACACCTGCGTCCCACATCAGAGTGCCGGCTGGAGTCTGGCTGCTCCACTTGTGATCCAGCTCCCTGCTAATGCACCTGAGAAGCAGGCGGCGATGGCCCAAGTAGTGGGGTCCCTGTCACTCACGTGGGAGACCCAGATGGAGTTCCTGGCCCGGGCTGTGGCAGGCATTTAGGGAATGATCCAGAAAATGAAAGATTTCTCTGTCATTTCTGCCTTTCAAATAAACAAGTAAATCTTTTCAGAAAAAAAAGATGGAGGGGCATGCCAGAGGGGGAGCTGCATGTGTTGTAAGGTCTCAGGCACAACTGAGAGAACACAAGTGCACCTAGAGTCAGGGGCTGGGTGGAAGACAGGACAGCCAGGGGAAGTGGGAGGCTGATGGACACAGGTGGGTGAGGGGCCCCTGGGGTGGTCCCCCCACAGAGCTTCAGGGGAGTGACGAGCTTTGCAAAGACACTCAGAGAATATTTTCAGTGTTCAGGAAGCATGATCAAAGGAATTTGATAATGGCTTATCACCATCATCACGATCAGATGGCTAATTTTAGGTGGCAACTCGACTGGGTTAAGGACTACCTAGCATCCTGGAAAAGCATAATTTTGAGGTTAGCATGGGGAGTCTGAGTGGAGTAGGCAGGAAGGACTGGCCTCCATATGGGCTGGATCATCCACTGGCCAGGTGTCTGGAGAGGATAAATCCAAAAGTCGGACTGTACCCCGGCTCTGAGAGCTGGCACTCACTCAGCTCAGCTCCCGGCTTGCTGGCATGGGGCCTCTGCCCGCCAGCCCCTTGATGGCACTCGGGCTTTTGTCTTCTCTGGTTCTGAGGCCCTGGGACTTGTACTGGGCCATCGTGTCCCAGGGTCTCCAGCATACAGATGACCAATCACGGGACCCATGAGCCAGCACCCTAGGAAACCCCGCTTCCTATATGTATGTAAATATGGTATCCATTCTGAGTCTCCGTTGATCCCACAGGAACACACCATAGACAACCTAAAGGAGAGACAGGCTCCCAGGATGACTCCCAGCTTCCTGATTTGCATACACAGACAGATCCTGCAGCCACTCACTGTCTGAGTTTGGAGGTGACTGTACAACCCATGAGTGGCCACCAGGCACATAACTGGTTACTTAAACTGAAGCACAGAGGCCAGGGCTGTGGCACAGCAGATAAAGCTGCCAACTGCAGTGCCAATATCCCATATGGGCGCTGGTTCAAGTCTCGGTTGCTCCACTTTCAACCCAGCTCCCTGCTAATGCACCTGGGAAAGCAGTGGTGGGTAGCCCAGTTCCTTGAGTCCCTGAACCAATATAGGAGACCCAGAAAAGCTCCCAGCTCCTAGCTTTGCATAGGCCCAGCTCCAGCCATTGCAGACATTTGGAGAGTGAACCAGCAGATGGAAGACCTTTCTCTTTCTCTTTGCCTCTGTCTCTCTGTTAACTCTAACTTTCAAATAAATAAATAATTCTTTAAAAAAATAGACTGGAGTGTAGAAGAGAGGTCTGGAGTAGAAACACAGATGCACGGGCACCTGCACATGGGCTGCCAGCCCTGCATAGAGACCTCCGGGGCAGTTCCCGACACCGACCAGGAACCCCAGGGGTGTCTCTGGGGAAGTAAGACTGCTGCTGTGGCTCTTTGGAATTTTGCAGGGTGAAGAAGCTGTCTTAGGGTGATCTCTGGGATTTCTACTGCCATTCAGGGTGAGGGGAGCAAGGATGCCAGACGTCTTGCAAAGCACAACTCTGCTCACAGAGGACAAAGGTCCATGTTCCTCCATGTTGTGAAAGTTACAAGCCTGCTTTTACTTTTCGGAACCTGGGATTTAACTCCATCTTACAAATAAATACCAAAGCTTGTATTGCTTGCCTTCTTTCAGTTCACACTGAATTTCGTAGCATTCATCCAGAGCTACTCAAGACCACGGAAAATCACAGCAGTGCTCGACGCAGCCCAGTGCCTGCATGGTGTTCTGCTGTCAGTCGACAATGCAGATCGCTCACAGACACAACCCCGGCTCCTCCCACACACAGGCTCAGTGCTTGGCTACTTCATTGTCTCTTCCACATGCTTAATCACACACACATCAAAATACTCATCAAACATAACTTATTTCCCTTTATATGACAGATAAGGCATTTTATATATTTTTTCTTTAATTGAAAATTTTACAAGATGTGGGTATTTGGGGTTGGCGCTGTGATGCAGTGGGCTAAGCCACCACCTGTGATGCTGGCATCCCATATGGGCACCGGTTCAAGTCCCAGCTGCTCCACTCCAATCCAGTTCCCTGCTGACGGTGCCTGGGAAAGCAGCAGAAGAGAGCATGAGTGCTTGGGGTCCTGTCACCCACGTTGGAGATCTGGACAGGATTCTGGGCTCCTGACTTCTGCCTGGCCAAGCTCTGAATATTCTGGCCATTTGGGGAGTGAACCAGCAGATGGAAGATTCTCTCGCTCTCACTCTAACTCCACCTTTCAAATAAATAAATAAATTGCTTCTTTAAAAAAAAAAAATAGTGGGCATTTAGGCTGATGGGATCGTGTGGGAGACCCAGAAGATCCTGGCTCCTGGCTTCAGATTGGTGCAGCTCCGGCCGTTGCAGCAAATTGGAGAGTGAACCAACGGATGGAAGACCTCTCTCTCTGCCTCTTCTCTGCGTGACTCTTTTAAATGAATAAATAAATCTTTTTAAAAAAATCAAATCTGACCCCAAAGCAGGATCTGAAGTTGGCAAGGGCAAGGAGAAAACACTGGCCATGAGTCTTCTCTGCCCTGGTTCTCATTCCCCCAACACCTGGACCAGAAGGCCTGGGTCTCCCTCCCCTCGCCCCGCTTCCTTCTACTATACAGGATCAAGGACTGTGACCAAGATAGAAGGAACATGTCTTTGGCAGGGGAAAATCTATAAGCTGCATTCCAGTCTTCGTTCTTGTTATTTTAGCAGGGCAAGTAAATAAATATGGAAAACCCCCTCAAAAGAATGTCTAACTTTAGAAGTCCATTATTACCTGACAGACAATATCCCAGTGTGAATGTCAAAGCTGAATATGAGTGATAGTGCAGTTCTTCCCGGAAACAGAAGGACGCCTTGGACCAACAAAGGAGAGTGTGTCCCACAGCCAGCCCTGTAGTACAGTGGGTTAAGCCACCTCCTGTGGTGCCAGCATCTCATGTGGGCACCAGTTTGATGCTTGACTGCTCCACTTATGATCCTGCTCCTGGCTAATGACTTGGGAAAGCAGCAGCAGATGGTCAGCATCCCATGTGGGCGTCAGTTCGAGTCCCGGCTGCTCCACTTCCGATCCAGCTCTCTGCCATGACTTGGGAAAGCAGTGGAGGATGGCCCAGGTCCTTGGGCCCCTACACCCGCATGGGAGACCTGGAAGAAGCTCCTGGCTCCTGGCTTCGGATCGGCACAGCTCCGGCTGTTGTGGCCAACTGGGGAGTGAACCAGCAGATGGAAGACCTCTCTACCTCCCCTTCTCTCTCTGTGTAACTCTGACTTTTGAATAAATAAATCTTAAAAAAAAAAAAAAGCAATATAGTGCCAACTCACAGAACTAACAAGTAGTAGAGAGGAATCAGCCCAGTGCCCACTGACTCACCCCAGGTGTTTCCATTACCTAGAGCTTCTCAAGGAATTTGTGGAATAGAGTTTAATTATGGCTTGCCACACCCACTTCTCTCCCTGCCAAATAAATAAATAATAAATGCACTCATTGTCTCTGCCAAGTACGGAAATGCATAAAATTAGACCTGCTTTTGTTCATCAAAAAAAGCAGCTCTTTCTGTCAGAGTATTTAATAATAGTGTGACTAATGTAAAACATCTTTAAGCTGCTTGCTCCCAAGGAATGATGTGAAATAAAATACAGCATGATAGGACGTAACAAAGAAGACAGGTATTTTCCATAACTCGTGACAAAAATGCATGAAGCAATGGGGGAGTTAGGAAGTGTGAGAAACTCCCCACCCGCACACCATCAACACCATTACCAACCCCCACTTCACGCCGTGACTGGGGCTGAGAAAACAACCACGTCTATGAGCCCCATGGCGTCCTGCGAGTCAACATCAGTGTTATCCCTGGAGACGGAGCGGTGGCCAAGGGGAGCAAAGGCACCGGATAAGCAAACAGCTGGCTGCCTCAACACCTGGCTGCCTCAGCTCCTCCACTTGTAGATGGTACAGCAAGTGGGGGTTTGGAAAACGGAACTGAGCGGTTGAAGGTAGGCAACCTGAGAAGTCAGAGCTCACCTTCCCTTCGACCCGTGGGATCCCTCCACCGGGAGCTTGCAGATTGCTGTACAGCATGTACACATACAAAAAACAGTGTTCAGGTGCCTTGAGAATAAAAAGAACATGGATCACCAGACTCCAGTCCTGGAAACTAAGTGCTCCACAGTCCCTGACCACAGGGGAACTGATTGCCTTAAAGGCCACTAGGACTATTACTCAGCCACAAAAAAGAATGAGATCCCTACATCTGCAACAAAATGGTTCCAACTAGAGTCCGTTACACTAAATAAGCCAGACCCAAAAAGAAAAATAACACGTTTTCTCTTATCTGTTGGAGTTAATATCCAGAAAGGATAAAAATTGTGTGGATGTCAGACCATTTTGGTATATAGTGACAAATACTGCTTCAGTGAGTCATACCATGTAAATGACAATATATTCTCCTTTCACATGGAAAAAAAAAAAAAGGAAATGGAGGGGGGAGGACCAGTGAGGATTCAGGGTACTAGTAATGCTTTCTTTTACATTTAGATATTGGTTATGAGTGTGAACAGATGACTAAAAAAAATTCACTGATGTGTACATTTATACACATATATGCACATAATGCACATAAATACCATATACACATATACATTTATATACATAAATACCATATACATTTATACACATAAATACCATATACATATACATATACCATTTCTTGGTATGTATACTGTATTTTAATGCTTTTAAAAAAAAGGCAACTAGTAACATGTGCACCATAGCAAGACAGCTATATGCAATGGCCCCATAGTCCCCTTCAGCCTCCATCATTTTACAGTTTCATAGCCACCTGTGCCATTATCCCTGGAGACTGCATTCCAGGTGTGGGTGCAGCTGGGGAGAAACAGTAGTGAGGATTTCTGTCCATCCATCCATCCTGGCCACTGCTTGAACTCATCATCAGCTAAGTAGTAAGAGTCTTACTCTTGACAAAGGCCACTGGCTCTGGCCCTCCCAGACAGCACCAGATGTTGTACTGGTCCAATGACTAAGTGCCTGTTTGGTTAAAAGGATTCTCTAATTGCATAATTCCTTTGAAGGAATTACCAAAATTCACATTTCCAGTTACGGTTTTCCTATTTCAACACAGAGCCTTCTTGGGAAATTCTGTCACAAGGCAAACGTCTTAAAGGGGATTTTATTTTCCCAAGGACATGGTTACCACCCAAAGCTGAGTACCATATGAATCACAGGCGAATGTGAGCAACAACAGGTGATAAAACCAAAAATGCACAACAAATGTCCCAAGATGAAACTCAGAGATTTTGTATTGTGCTAAAAGGTTAGAGGTAGGAGCTCCCTCAGAGAATCATCGAGGAGGTGACGCTAGCACCCCCCGCCCTCCACCACACACACAACATAAAACAGCCACACCACTATCTCCTGGGAAGCTTCACAAAGAGCAGACTCCCAAGGATGATGATTTGGTAAGGAGTAGGAAACAAAATGTTGGCTTTTTTTTTTCTTTAAATCTTTCCAGATCACTACAATTTGGATCTGGAAACTTCCACTTCAGGCTGGCTACATGAATTGCTCAAAGTTGCATGCCTAGTGTCAGAATCAGATCTCAAACCTGGGTCTTTGACTTATAGAACAATGTTCTGTTCACATCACAGCACCTGCTACCCCGAAATTCTTAGCAGGCTGCTTATACAAATGCCTCAATAAATTAAAAATCAGTAGGAGTAGCCATTTGGCTTAGCAGTTACGATATCTACATCCATGTCTCAAAGCAGTCCACACAGCAGACACACAGAATGACAATCACTCTAAGTAGTGCTCTGACCTCAGAATCAGCCCTTAAGGTATTCTGTTCTGGCTGAAAAGCCCAATGAGAGCATTTCAGGTATGGAAAACCAAGACGCTGTGGCAAAAAATGTCCTACATGAAGGACCTTGAGGGATGAAACCCCAGTGGAAAGAAGGGGCCACCAAAGAAGGAGGTACCTTACTCTGAAGGGAGGAGAGAACATCCACTTTGCTTATAGCCTTTCTAAATACTGATGGAGTTTGTGGATTCAAAGACTTCCATAGCCTAGGCAACTCACGTGAAGAGCCTCAGGTGGTCACTAATTCACGAGTGTTAATTGTTAAACTAACAACAGGAGTCACTGTGCACTAACTCCCATGAAGGACCTCTATCCTCAAAGAGCTGTATTATGAGAGTTAACAGTAAACCTTGCTATCAAGGACTTACTTTCTTTTAATGCATTAAGTGGAGGATATTCTTATGTCTCATAAGTTTTAGTTATGCCTAAGTGTCTAACTCCATTGCTTGTTTTCTTGGGCACTTCCTTAATTAATAATAAAATTCATTCTCAAGGACTTACTTTCTTTTAATGTATTAAGTGGAGGTTATTCTTTTGTCTCATAAATTATAGTTATGTCTAAGTGTTCGCAAAAGATGTATCATTCTTGGGTGCTTCTTTAGAGTTAATTAAGTTTCTAAAAAAAAAGTGAAATTAACTTTGAAATGCAATGACTTTGAACAGCCCTTGTCTCAACTGTTGAGGAACAGATTTTTTTTTCTGTGCAAATTATTGAACTCTTAGTCTAGAGTTGGTCTTCTGTGTATAAAGTTAATTGAAAATGGATCTTGGTGGAGAATGGGACTGGGGAGGGGAGAGGGAGGAGGAGGAGGGGTGGGAGTGCAGGTGGGAGGGAAGGTATGGTGGGAAGAATCACTGTATTCCTAAAGTTGTACTTATGAAATGCATGCAGTGTACATTCCTTAAATAAAAGGTTTATTTGGAAAAAAAAAAAAAAAGAGGTGACCACGTCCCACATTAAAATACCTAAGTTCAATTCCTGGACCTAGTTCCTGAATACAGCATCCTGCCAATGCAGACCCTGGGAGGCAGTGACGACGCCTCCAGTGATCGGGCCCCTGCCACCCATGTGGGACACCTGGATTGCATTCCCAGCTTCTGGCTTCCGTATTAGCTGGGTGGGGGTGGAAGCAGGCCTTTGGGGAGTGAACCAGTGAATAGGATTGATCTCACTCTCTCTCCCACCCGCACTCTTTCTCCCTCCAATTAACTAATTTGAAAACATAATACTAGACTAAATTAAGAAGTATGGCCTATTAAAAAGTTACCCAAATAGTAACACTTACCTATTACAAACACAAATTAAAATATTTTAACTAATTCCATTTGCATTTGTAAAGTATAAAAGGATGATAAATAGAATAAACAAGTTTCTAAGCCCTTCAAAGGAAAGCTACACTGCTCTTTTAAGTTTTGATAAATTTCCTGGTAGCATAAACAAGGAATTAAACTCACTCATTGATCATTCCTTCCAAAAATAGCCCTGCAACAGGTCCACATTGCTAACTGGAGCCTCTTGAGTCTGATGCTCTCATTCATCTCGTCTTGCTCTTCCTGGTTACTTTTGCCCTCCATCCCTAACCAAGGCACCCCTGCCACCCCCAGACCCTAAAACCATCAAGGGGAGAGAAACCACAGCAGGCAGCATGTTGGGTGGTGGAGACAGAAAGGCAAGGCTGCTTATCAGTCTGCTTTGACCATGGCCCAGGGTTTAACTCTGCTCCACGGGTTCCTTGAAAACAATCTATAAGGCAAATGCGGTGACACAGCTGCCTAAGCTGCTCCTGCGACACCAGCATCCCATATGGGCACCAGTTTGAGTCCCAGCTACTCCACTTCCAATCCAGTTCCTTGCTAATGTGCCAGGAAAAGAGGCGCAAGATGCCTCAAGTTCTTGGGTCCCTGGCACCCATGTGGGAGACCCGGCTGGAGTCCCTGGCTCCTGGATTTGACCTGACCCAGGCTCAATCATGCAACCATTTGCGGAGTGAACAAGCGGATGAAAAACCTCTTTTCTTTCCCTGTTACTCCCTCTCTCTGTTACTCTGCCTTTCAAATAAATAAATCTTAACACACACACACACACACACACACACACTCAAAGGGAACACAAAAACTATTTAATTACCTCTTTTTCCCTTCCCGTCAACACTCAGTCCACCTGTGGATCAGTGTTGGGGTGACTCCAGGAGGAGCACCTGGAATCAGCATTCTTATGGGAAAGAAGGAAGGAAAAGGGCTGCCTGCTTTTAAACTGCTCTTGGTGGGGGAAAGCCCCACAGAAATGATCTGGATATTTTCCCCTACACTGACTGGTCAAATTCCAATGGCTTCATTAGCAAACGAAAGAACCTAGGGAATTTGCATTCACATTTTCAGATGTGAAAGTTTTTGGCAGTGAATTACATGAGTGCCAAGCAGGTATACACTTGCTTTTTTTTTTTAATTTTTTATTAAGATTTATTTATTTATTTGAAAGTCAGAGTTACAGAAAGGAAGAGGCAAAAAGAAAGAGAGATGGAGAGATCTTTAATCTGCTGTTTCATTCCCCAAATGGCCACAACAGCCAGGGATGGGCCGGGGGGAATCCAGGAGGCTAGGGCCAGGAGCTTTATCTGGGTCTCCCATGTGGGTACAGGAGACCGAAGATTTGAGCCATCTTGTACTGCTTTCCTAGGTCATAACAGAGAGCTGGATGAGAAGTGGAGCAGCTGGGACTTGAACCAGGTGTCCATATGGGATGCTGGCACCTTTACCCGCTATAACACAGCGCCAGCCCCCACACTTGGGTTTTAATCACCAATCCTCCTGCAGAACTAAAATATCAACTTACCAATGATCTGGATGTCAAATTTAGATGACCATACTCAGGAATGCAAAATACACAGCAATCAATAAATTAAGGATTAAATATTTATGTGCCAGTGGAAGCAAAATAGTGATCGATAATTTACCGACTTATTTTCACTTGTCAGGAAGGAAACAAATAACTGCATTTACGTCTTTTATGCATCACAGCTGTGATAAGCTGAGACCCTGAGGTTGAGCAAAGTGTCTGAGAGGCCAAGTGGTTACATGAACACAACACTTCATTCTTCTCTTGGGAAATCTGCATGTATGAAAACCATCACCATTAAGCCATCGGCAAGACATAAATTCTATCTTCAAATCAACTCAGATCCACCCACTGCTTTCTTTCCCCGATGCCTCCCACCCTAATCCAGGCTACTGGCATTTTCACTTATTTCAGAAAAAACCATGTCTTGCTTCTACATACACCTTCCGATCTCTTCCCCAATGGAGAAACAGGTGGGATCCTATTAAAGCGTAAGTCAGAACCAAACAAAGTAAAAATCAAAACAATCACCCCTGCTTAGACCCTTCTGATATTTTCCCGTGGCAGTGAGAATACATCACGCATCCAATTCCACTGGAACAAGACCGCCTCCTCCTCACCCTTCCAGTCTCACCTTCAAACTCTACGTCCTCAGAGAGGCCTCCCTCATCACTCAGTCCAGGGTCAATGATGATCGCTACCCCATGTTTACCACTGTAACCCCAGATTTTCACACATCAGCTGTGCAAATGAACAAAGGACAGACCCTGGGGCTGGATTGCGATGTAGAAGGTTAAGCTGTCGCTTGGGACACCAGCATCCCAATCGCATTTGAGTCCCTGCTGCTCTTCTTCCTATCCAGCTTCCTGCTAATGCACCAGGGAAAACAGCAAACGATGGCCCGAGTGCTTAGACCTCTGCCGCCAATGTGGGAAACCCAGTTCTGGGCTCCTGGCTTTGGCTTGGCCCAGCCCTGTCCACTGCAGCTGTTTGGGGAGTGAATCAGCAGATGAAAGATCTCTCTCCCTCTCTGACTCTCACTCTATCTCTGCCATTGTGCCTGCCAAATAAGTAAATAAGTCTCAGAAATAAAGAAAGAAAAGAAAGGAAAAAAGAACACACATTGATCTGAGAAAGGGATGCATCCTGAGACACTCTCAAACTCTCCCAAATCACCAATCTTATATTATTTCCTTCAAAAATGGAGTTATGTGGAACATTTTGCCAAGATCCAAACCAACAAGTTGGGCCAAGATTCCACTAGTTTATTTAAATTACTATTTTCTGCCTAAAAACCACTGTCTCTCATTGACACTTAACCTTAGCTAGGAGTAGAGCCTGGCATCAAATCCAGGCACTCGGACATGGGACCCAGATGTCTTAACAGCTGGACCAAACACCTGCCCAGACACTTGATCGTCATTTTCATTTCTACTGCCGTTATCAACATCAGCAGTTGACTTCCCTCAGAGGGGTTGTCTTTTCCCCTAATAAACAAAGCTATTACACTTCAGGGAAATCCCAGCACATGCACAGTAACACAAAGACCTTGCGAGGCGGATGCTGGCAGATGTGCTGGGCAGGCAGGTGACTCCTTAGTGCACCCTTCTCTCCAAAGACCCTTAGCCTTAAACCTGTGCCCTCCAACAACCCAAATGAGGTGGTATCAGACTGTGAATGTGAAATCTATGGGACAAAGTGTCTGCTGCCCTCACTCAGTGATTGAGGTTCTTTTCTCTGCCTTTGGTTAAGACATCTGGAACCCACAGCAGGGTATCTGGGTTCAATTCCAGGTCCCAGCTCCTGACTCAGCTTCCTGCTGATGCAGACCCTGGGAGGCAGCAGTGATGGCTCAAGTAATCGGCAGGCCTGGAAGGAGCTCCCAGCTGAGTACTTCAGCCTGGCCCACTCCCAACCACTGTGGGCATTTGGGGAATGAATCAGCAGATGGGGGATTTTGATCTTGATATCACTCTTTCTCCTCCTCCACTCCTCTCTCCCTGCCACACCCCCCCATAAATAAATAAAATTATTTTTTAAAAGAGCAAAGAGAAGCATGTTAACCAATGCTGCACAGTTTCTCTTTGCATACCTATGAGAGATGCATTTGTCTGCTCTGAACAATGGAGCTGCCCATTTGTCTCAAGGCAAACTGACCCAAATTGCTGAAGCTGAGTCACAAAAATCTGTCTACTGCCCCCTAAGGGGATCCAGAAGGTCAATGCTTGACTTTTGGTACTTGGCACTTCTGCACTGAGTTTTAAGGTTGACCTGAGGGGCCAGCACTGTGTCACAGCAGGTAAAGCCACTGCCTGCAGTGCCGGCATCCCATCTGGGCACTGGTTCAAGTCCCATCTGCTCCACTTCTGATCTAGCTCTCTGCTGATGTGCCTGGGAAAGCAGTGGAAGATGGCCCAAGTTGTTTGGACCCCTGCACCCTTGTTGGGGACCCGGAAAAAGCTCCTGGCTCTTGGTTTTGGATTGGCCGAGCTCCAGCCATTGAGAACATTTGCAGAGTGAACCAGTGAATGGAAGACCTCTCTCTCTCTCTCTCTCTCTCTCTCTCCCCCACCCCCGACTCTCTGTAATACTGCCTTTCAAATAAATAAATATTCAAAAAAGAAAATAGGTTTGACCTGAGAGATGCTGTCGTATTGTCAGCCCTTTTGCTCTTTTTGATCTTCACAGCATCACATGCTGCGCATGCACAGAGGGGAATGAAAGGAAGGGACAGACACATCAGAAACAGGGCTCACAGAGCTCCTGGCCCTCACTGGTCAACCCCTAAAATGAATCACTAGATCCTCTGTCCTCACATGAAACTAAATCTAGAAAAACTATTTTTTTAATCTAGGAAGACTAAGGATCAACTAATACTAATATATAATCTTTCCATAGCAAGGAAACGAGTGCCTTAGCTGTAAGACATATTAAAGTCTTTACAAAATTAACACTTTTCCCCAAAGGGTACCTTATAAAGCAAAAAAATGCTGAGGAATTATGTTAGTAATCATTTTTGTTACTATCTTTTGCCCATATCTTATGACAAAACATCTTTTTAATTAAGTTTTTATTTATAGCAAATGAATATCTGCAAAGAGCTTTAAAAGTGAATAATCGGGGCTGGCACTGTGGTGCAGCAGCTAAAGCTACAGCCTGCAGCTCCAGCATCCCACATGGACACCAGTTCAAGTCCTGGCTGCTCCACTTCTGATCCAGCTCCCTGTTACTGTGCCTAGGAAAGCAGTGGAAGATGGCCCAAATGCATGGGCCCCTGCACCCATGAGGAAGGCTAGAAGAAGCTCATGGCTCCTGGTTTTGGTTTGGCTCAGCTCCAGCTGGTATGGCCATTTGAAGAGTGAACATCAGATAGAAGATTTCTCTCTCTCTCTCTCTCTCTCTCTCTCTCTCTGCTCCTCTATAATTCTACCTTTCAAATAAAAAAAAATCTTTTTTTTAAAAAAAAATAGTGAATAGTTATATATAGTTGTATTAGACCCACAAAACAAAGGTGGTTGCCGCCCCCATCCCTCTTCCTTGTCTCTACATGCTAGAGTTAACCTCCAGTTGCTCCGTCTGTATTTACACTTCAGAAGTATCTAAATAACATGCTATTCCTTGATTTCTCGGTTTCACAAGTCCTTAAGTCTTTCTGCTATGGAAGATGCAGATTTAACTCTTCCATATCACCCTTTCCTGCACACAATGTCTTCCTCCCTCTCCATTTTTGATTAAGTCTAAATCCACGGCTTGCATTATTACAAGGATAAATTTTGTTTACTGCTGAGCCAACCCAGGGCATTAGGGTTCTATTTTCTTTCTTGAAAATCTGTTTTCAAATCCCCAGCTAGCTCCTCCCGCTCCTTCCAGAAGCTCTGTGAAAGGTTTCTCAAACCAGTCTGCCCCAGGGAAAGCTGACCTGTGTCTGACCCGTTACGAGAGTTCCACACCTGGGATTCTGAAAGAGTGAGTCTTCAGTGGGACTCATGGAACTCAGTTTTTCACCCTGCGAGCTCAGGATGAGCTACGATTAGAAACCATTCATCTGAAGCAACATCAGTACTCTCACACATTCTGCAGTCTTAGAAATTCAAACGGCAGAGAATGTTGTTTTATTCTCTCTACTGTCCTACTATCTCTTGCAGAAACTTTCTAGCTATGGAAATGAATTGCATACAAGATGAGGGAATAATCCACAGAAGTCGTCACAACCCACGAAAAGCACCACAGTTTAGACTGAAGTTTTGGTTTTATCACTTTCCCACCAAGAACCCTGGCACACGATCAGACACTGTGTTTGCATGTGCTTCCTGTTGGGTACAATACTTTATGATGCCCTTCTACCCATGACAGCCTTTTGCTTGAGTTACTATCCTTGGCCGTCAGGTGACACCCAGTTGAAATGACAATCAGCTTCCACTGATTACCTAAAGGCTGCAACACAGCTGTCCCCACAGTGGCCACACTGACGTTCTGCAGCCTGGTGCCAGTCACGTGGCTTCCAAGCTGCAGATCCAAATCAACACACAGTAACGTGTATTTCTTCCTCCTTCTCCAAGACTTAAGATTTGAGCCTAATTCATGCCTTGTAGGTTCTGTGTCAGACAAATCATGAAGAAACATAGGTCTGCATGAAAGATGATAGATTGTTCACTTAAATGATTGTAAAGAGATATGTTTCTTAGGGCATAAAACCAAAGAAACAGGAGATGACTAGATGTAGTGACCACAGGACAGATAATGATGAGAACTTCTGACACATAGCCTCAAGAATGGATCTAAAACCCAGAGCAGGAAGGACAGTGGGTGACCTAATCCATCTACAAGTCCCTTCCACCCACCTCTGCCCCCACCACCAGGATGCTCAAGAATGTGACAGTATTAGGTATGTCCAAAGGCAATATGAAGATGAAACTAAATGCAGAGAACTGTTTAAAAGTCAGCTTAGAAGAGTTAAAAACCCAGATCCTGGGACCAGCACTAAGCCTCTACCTACAGCACTGGCATCCCATACAGGCGCCAGTTCAAGTCCTTGCTACTTCACTTCCAATCCAGCTCTCTGCTGTGGCCTGGGAAATCAGCAGAAGATGGCCCAAGTTCTTGAGCCCCTGCACCCTGCACCCTGCACCCCTGCACCTGGAAGAAGCTCCTAGCTCCTGGCTTCAGATCAGCCCAGCTCCCAGCCCCCGCAGCCACTTGTGGAGTGAACCTGTGATGGAAGACTTTTCTCTCTGCCTCTCCCTCTCTCTGTCTGTAACTCTGCCTCTCAAATAAATTTAAATTAAAAAAAAAAAAGAAAGAAAGAAACAGATCCTTTTCTTCCATGCAGATGAACAACTGCTCATCTCTACCCTGCAAGAGACCTGCAGCTTTTCACTCTCAAGAAGAAAACCCAAGAGTTTGTTGGCTGCAGGTAGAGGGTCTAGCTGAGGTCAGGGGCATCACATTGGAAAAAAAAATCCAGTCAGTTTGCAGTCTGGGGATTGGGAAGCTCGGTTGTCTTCTCCCCCACTCAGCTCCCTTCAGAAGTCTGCATCACCATTATGACCTCCAGGGCAGGAAATGAAAGAGGAAAAAGCCTCCAAAATGCTGACATGGAAGAGGGCTACCACACCGCCAAGCCAAGCTGTGGACTACAATAATGCCAGGTGTGAAGAGGCAGACACAGTAGCCTTGATCAGAACACACCCTTGTTGTTAAGCAATGCATGACACCACACATGAACACATATGACAAAATGTAAGCTACACAAAACAGAGTTTTAGCTCTCAGGCCTAATGCACTCACTGAAGGTGAATGCCAGGCACAACATGGATACATGGATAATTTATACAATATCTTAAGACCTAGTAAAAAATACAATCATCAGTGTCCTCATTTTCTCCTCAACAATATGTGAGGACAGGGCCAGCTTCATGGACTCAATCATTCGTTGATCCACAATGCAGCTCTGGGGAGAGGGAGATGGGGAGCGGGGGAAGGGTTGTGCTCATGTGGAAGAGGCCCGAGTCAAGGATGCTGAAGGATACAGCTATGCTTGCTCAGAGCCTGGATTCCACCCGGGACTGGACATCCCGTGACCAAGTCTGAACCGTGTCTGCGATCTGAAGTGACCACAGGATTACTAACCCCATAAGAGTGTCCGACAGCTGACGACCGGATCAAGAAACCATGGTGTGTACACACAATGGAATATCACTCAGCTGGAAAGAAAGAATGAAATCCGGACGCCTGCAGCAAAGCGGGTGGAAATGGAGATCATTTTGCTAAGCGAAATA
Source organism: Sylvilagus floridanus (assembly GCA_949820135.1). Classification (NCBI taxonomy): domain Eukaryota; kingdom Metazoa; phylum Chordata; class Mammalia; order Lagomorpha; family Leporidae; genus Sylvilagus; species Sylvilagus floridanus. Next base: position 79,167,771 of record OX463242.1, read on the forward strand.
AGCCAGACCCATGAAGACATGGCATGTCTTCTCTTATGTGTGGAAGTTAACATACATTGATTATAAAAACTGTGAGAATATCATATTTGGTATATAGTTACAAGCATTGTCTCACTGCATCATACCATGTACACGACAAGGCACTCTTCTTTCCCTACTTCATGATCACTGTTATGAAACCTACAGTTTGTGCTATTAATAACCCTGTTTTCAAGAAAAATAGTCTATATGACGTATATAATATCTACATAGGAAATTAATATGGCCTGCATTGTGGTGTAGAAGGTTAAGCCTCTATCTGCCACACCAGCATCCCATATGGGTGCTGGTTGGAATCCTGGCTGCTCCACTTCCGATCCAGCTCTCTGCTATGGCCTGGGAAAGCAGTACAAGATGGCCCAAGTCCTTGGGTCCCTGCACCCACGTGGGATACACGAAGAAGCTCCTGGCCCCTGGCTTCAGATCCACACAGCTCCAGACATTGCACCCATCTGGGAGGTGAACCATCTGATGGAAGACCTCTCTCTCTCTCTGTAACTCTTACTTTCGAGTAAATAAATAGATCTAAAGGGAGGAAGGAAGGAAGGAAGGAAGGAAGGAAGGAAGGAAGGAAGGAAGGTGGAAAGACTCAGAGGGGTGTTTTGCAATCACTAAGGTAATGGTCCCTAAAACTCACTTCAGTTCCTCTATGGACATTTGGTCTAAAAATGGTAATTGGTTAATTTGTGTTTCAGAGAATTGTTCCTGGAGCAAAATCCTTGCATTTCTCAGACAGCTCAAGTCAAACACACCATTTGCTATATTTCACCAGTGAGAGTCTTTTAACTGTTATCTTCAGAAATGTGTTTATATTAAATAAATGAATCATCTCTAGAAAGAAAAAAAAAAGAAAGTAGCTTACAAAGATAATAAGCAAAATAAAAAATGTTCAGGTTTACCAAAGCTTCAGGTTTACTCTCCTTTCAATTAGGTCAGCGTTTGATACCTCGATCATTTGTCTTTCTTTTTCAATCCTGCTGCACCAGAGTCCCATTTGCAGTCTAAGTGACCTACTTAATTAGAATTTGGAACCAGCAGACACAAAAGCATGTTGTCTCCATTCTGTTTTACTCAACAGACCTTATTACTGAAGAGAACTTCTAATTCAGTTTATTAAAAACCAGGCACCTTGTGCAATTCCAAATCCCAAATAAATGGGTCTAATTATGCTCGTGAGTGTCTACTCCAATATGGTCTATGTGAAACAGCACCAGTCGGGTTCACTGCCTAAGCAGAGCCTAAGCACAGCCCTGGTACACCCCTAGGCCCCCCGAGCATCAGGCGTCTCACCTCCTCCAGGTACAAAGCCCTGCACTGCATACTAGGGGTGGGAAGAAGTACAATGAACAGATGTCACTCTATCACAGAGAACAAGAAGGCCATACGGATGCTACGGTGTCTACAATTTAATAAGATAAAGGCTTTGAACTTGTGCAGGACGTTAAACCCCACAAGTCATAATTAATGCACTATGAGGATGGAAACTTCACCCAATGATGGTGTTTAGGAGGTGGGGCCCAGTGGGGGTCCTTAGTTCACTGGGGGCGTGTCCTCAAAAGATAGTTCTCCAGAAAGGGTTGGGTTGTAAATTCCTGAGTAGGCCCAGCTCATGCCTCTGCTTTCTGGCTTACCACATAGCCCTTCCTCAGCACACACTCCCACAGCACCACCCATCACCCTCATCAGAGACCAGACCAGTGGAGCTGCCCACTCTTGGACTGGAACCCCCAAAACCACGAGCTAAAGAGACTTTTGCTCTTCATAAAGTTAGTGGCCTCAGATGCTTTGCTGCAGTGAGGAAAAGCTGTCCAACAGATGGTAGGAGACCAGATGCTACAGTTACTTTTTCTTCTCTACTTCTCACGACTGGCATGGCGCCTAGCATACAACGGATGCTCAGTAAGTGACATAAAAGAGACAAAAATGTCCAGTGGGCCTGGCGAGAAGACCGGGCAATCAGGGGTGGTCCAGAAGTCTTATATTCAAGTTGACTTTTCACAGGCTGTTCAACTTTGAGTGACTCCCCGACACCATTCCCTACCGACATAAAATCATAAGCCAACACTCAAGGTCCTCCATGCTCTGGTCCCAACATACCCTTCAGTCCATGTCTGCGATACACAGAGAGATGCCACAGCCCACCAATCTCCATGCTGCCTGCTGCCCTGCAGATCCCATCCCCATTCACTCTTTTTCAAGCCACAGCGTCTCCCAACCCCCACAACCCAACACCATGAACCTCCAAGGTCGACTTCTGGTGTCTCCTGCTTTAGGAAGGAAGACTCAGGAAGCCTTCCCCGATCCCTCCAACTGCACGTGTGCCCTCCCCCGTCTCTGAGACCCCACAAGACTTGCTGACTTTTTCCTTGCAGTATATACCTTATACGGCCCTGTACTGCAGCCAAGCAATGTCTTCGCCATTAGAAACTATATCGCTCATCTCATCGCCAAAACAAATGGAACGTGTTCAGTGGATTATTCTGACAGGGCAAAGACCAAAAGGATACTCTGGGACATAGAAATGGAGTGAACAATGGTGCTAGGTTAAGAAGCCTCAAACAGTAACTATTCCACTTTGACTTGTGCACATAAGGTTTAGCTGGCAGAATCAGAGGGTTAAGCTTGGTAGGCAGGTGGCAGTAAGATTACACAGAGCCTCCAATGCCAAGCTATACACATGGCACAGATCCCGTTCTCAGTGAGATTCGCTGGTGGCTTGGCACACTGGAGAGTGAGAGGCTCTGAAGCCAGCATTGTGGCTGACACGCCAGTCTCCCGAGAACTTGGCTGGAGATGAGTCCATCCCTGAGAGAAAAACCAATTTCCAGTATACTGATAAAACTAAGTGCAGGAACCTGTAGCTCTGCGAGTACTGGAAAAGTCACTGTGTGGAATACTGTGTGGGCAGCGAGTCGTCTGCATTGCCACCACAATAAAAGGAACGAGACACCCCAGCAATCAGTACTAAACTCCGAAACTGGTGAGAAAGAGAAGATTCTGTACTCTTCTGGAGAAGGAAAAGGGGAACAGAACCGCACACTGCACACACTGCTCACAAAGGATGAGGATGTGTGGCAGGTTTGTGTGTGTGCATGTATATGTGTATACGTACGTGTGTGTGTGTGCGTACCTTGTTGGTTTCCCTGGAGAAGCAGCAGATATTCTCAAATTCCTACTAGAGAGTCCTGACATGACCATAAACAACACATAGTGCTACCTTCGCACATCTGAAAGTTGTACACTTATGTGATATGGGAGCTTTCTATCGCCACTTCAGTTTTTGAGATTTATCAAAGTCACAGGCTTACTGCTCTAGTTTGTCCATTTTCACCATGTGTAGTATTCCATTGCATTTTACATTGTACTTCATTCAACCATTTTCTCAGTGCTGGGCATTTTGGTTATTTTAAAAGCCTTATTTATGGTAAGTGATAATAATAATAATATAAGCAACCCAAGTAAATGTGTGAGATTTCATGAGGTTATACACCTAGTATTGGGATTATTTTCCATGCATTCAATTACTAGATATTGTCAAACAAACACCCAAAGTGGTCGTATCACAGTGCTATCATTTAATTATTTTTAAAGTTTATTGAGTTATACAAGCATTAAAAAAAAGGACCAGCATTCTGGCATATCAGGTTAAGCTACCACCTGCAACACCAGCATCCCATATGGGTGCCAGTTCAAGTCCTAGCTGCTCCATTTCTGATCCACCTCCCTGATAAGGCCCCTAGGAAAGCAGCAGAAGATATCCCAAGTGTTTGGGCCCCTGCCACCCACATGGGAGACCCAGGTGAAGCTCCTGGCACCTGGCTTCAGCCTAACAAAGCCCTGGCCTTTGCAGCCATTTGGGGAGTGAACCAGGAGATGGAAGATATCTGTCTCTCTCTCTCCCCCTCTCTGCAACTCTGCCATTCAAATAAATAAAAAATAAATCTTAAAAAAATCAGATTGTTGAGCGTTTTAGTAGGGTGTTTGAATACAATACCATCAGCTGCACTGTTACACCTTCAGGGGCATCTGTAACCAAATGATGTAAAAATCAGCAATGGGCACTACTCAGGCTGATGCTCTCCTCTCTGGACAAAGAACGACTCACCCTCAGAGCTATGTGGGTTCCTTTCCAGAGCAGAGGTACAAAGCAAGTGGACCAGCAGGCCTTTGAGCAACTTGGCCAGGATCTGGAGGTTTAAGTACCTGGAGCTTGTCTAGGTTTTTAAGTAGCTAAAACATCCTTGAATGCTTACCAGCACCTGCCCACTGCTCTGCAGCCCTGGCCAGCTTGTGGGACGTAGAGGCCACCTCATTCCTGCTGCATTCATTCTCTGCTTCTTGTGAGCTGTTGTGAGGCAGAACCCTGAGCGAGACTCAGCTCTGTATCCCAGCCTCAGTTCTGCCTCCAAAGCCAGCACTAGACTTACACACAAATATACACATCCATACCCATTCTAAAGCACGCTGTCCTTCACCGACCTTGCCGGTATTTGGTCAGTTGACTAATGTGTGCCACTCGCCCCCATCACTCAGCTCCCAAGAGCCCTGTCTTTCTTTTTAAAGATTTATTTTATGCATTTGAAAGACAGAATTACAGAGAGAGGTAGAGACAGAGAGAGAGGTCTTCCATCCTCTGGTTCACTCCCCAGATGGCTGCAACAGCTGGAGTTGAGCCGATCCGAAGCCAGGAGCCAGGAGCTTCTTCCGGGTCTCCCACATGACTGCAGGGGCCCAAGGTCTTGGACCATCTTCTACTGCTTTCCCAGGCAATATCAGAGAGCTGGATCAGAAGAGGAGCAGCCAGGACTAGAACTCCCCCATGTGGGAGGCCAGTGCTTCAGGCCAGGGTTTTAACCTGCTGCGCCACAGCACTGCCCCCCCCATCTTTCTAACTGCCACTGGCACACTGCCAACTCCACCTGCCTTGCAATCCCTACACAACACACAAACGGCTTCAAGAGGGGATGAGTACCAACTTGCTCTTGAAAAACTGAAGCTGAAGACCCTGTTTACTTTTATTTCTGATTAACCCGACATCCAGGACATAAAGAGCGTCAAGCTTGGCTTATGTCCAATTCGACATCTGCCATGGTAATCCAAAGCACCTGGCGGTTAGACCAAGTGAAGTTCCAAGTTATCTGAGCGGTGTATGCAACACTCCATTCCCTGAACGTCAAATTCACCGTGCACAGCACCTAACCATGGAAAGGTGAGAAGCAGCGCCTCATTCTCCCTGTAAATTCAGAGGGGCCTAGCCATCCCCCTCTATGTGGGTCAGACTTGTTGGTCTGCTACATTAGCTGAATGCTCAGGTCTTCCACTAAGCAGACACAGGTCTTCAAGGGGTGCCCACCACCTCTTTCCTGGGAGGCAGCAGCAACTCGGCTTTGGAGGAGGAGGGAAAGCAGACACGCTGCTTACCGTAGAAGAGGAACGCCTTGGTCATGGGGTGATCCACGTAGGTCCGGTTGATGGTGAAGAAGCAGGCGTCCGCCCCACACTGGCCCAGCCGCCCTGCCTCCCCAGTCAGGGGGGTCCACCAGAGCATGACCGGGAAGCCATCCACCTCCACTTTATTTGTCCGAGTCAAGGTCAGTTCTTCTTTCTTGAGGAACGGATGGAGATGTTCGGGCTCTTCCTCCAGTTCCATATGTCCGACTTGCAACTTGGGATTTTTAAACTTCTTGCTTTCAAATTTCCCCAGCTCCACCACCACCTAAAAGAGAGGAAGACGATTATCAGAGTCAGACAGTTTAATTTCCTTTTGCGCATCTCCCATTCATCTTGGGGACTGAGCGTCTCATTATTAGTTTCCTCTTGCTGCTGTAACAAATTACCATGAACTCAGTGATTTAAAACAACACACATTCATCACTGTGCAGTTCCGGAGGTGGAAGTCTGAAATGGCCTCAGTGGGAGAGAACTAGAGGATAAGCAGGGCTGAGCTCCCTCCCAGAGACTCCAGGGGAGAATCTATTTTCTTTTTTTCTTTTTTTTTTTTTAAGAGGCCACCATAATTCCAGGCCCCTGGACCTTCCCTTCCACCTTCAGACTTAGCAACATTGCATCTCCCTGACCAGAGGCAGGAAAGGCCTTCTCCTTTTTTATTTATTTATTTTTTTTAAGATTTATTTTGTTTATTTGAAAGGTAGAGTGACAGAGGCAGAGAGAGATCTTCTATCCACTGGTTTACTGCCCGGATGCTCTTGGCAATAACTGGGGCTGGGCCAGACCAAAGCCAAGAACCAGGAACTAACTCCATCTGGGCCTCCCATGTGGCTGGCAGGGACCTAAGTACTTGAGCCATATTCCTCTGCTCTTTCCAGGTACACTAGCAGGGAGCTGAACTGGAAGTGGGGCAGCCAGGACTGGAACCGGGGCTCGGATATGAAACGCTGGTATTTCAAGCTGTAGTTTAACCTGCTGCACCAGAACGCCAGCCCTGGGCTCTCTACTTGTAAGGACTCTGATGATTACACTGGGCCCAGAGAAATAACTCAGGATGATGTCCTGTCTCCGTCCATTTTGGCCAGCTATAACAAAGCCCTCTACATGGAGTGATTCATTGAAAACAGATTTACTCGTATTTCTTCCGTTCTAGAGGCTGGGAAGTTCAAGGCCAAGGGGCCCACATCTGGCAAGGGCCTTTCTGCTACAACATCCCACGGCAGAAGGGCAGGAGAATATGAAAGAAAAAGAGGGACAGAGTGGGAAGAACACCCCACCACTTCTTAATGTTCCCTCCTCTCAACACAGTTGCACTGAGGGTTCAGTTTCCCACCCATGAACCATAACATCTCCCACCTCAAGGGGACTCACGCGAATCCCACCTGCAAAGCCCCTTTGCTATGAATAGTAACGTATTCACAGGTTCTTGGGATTAGGGCATGGACACTGCCTCCAAGATATCTACCAACAAGCATGCTTAATAATTCTACCAAACAAACTCCTCCATCTCATGAGCATATACAGTTTCCAGGAATAGCTGTGATTCTTAATGAAACCTGTGTTGGAGTTATTCCCTGACAACAACCAGAGACTCGACTCTAGGGAAAATCAGTTCTAAAGTAGCAGCTGGCTTCTTTTTCTAACTAAAGGAGTCACAACGTGGATGATGTATGTCTAATTACACCTACTACCTCACTGAGACTGCAAAGTAACAGCCAAGACAAAACTCCCCTGAGTCTGTGTGACCGGCAGAGCGGACCCAGAGCAGTGGACTTCCACTACCTTCCATTTACAACCATGTTTATTTTATTAGTTCCAGGATAGTCTAATTCTGGGGCACTGGACAGCCAGGCCGTCAGCAGCAATCACCTGAAGGGCAGGGCAGGTGCAGTGCAAAGTTCTCAAAAGGCTGCCTTTTCACCACGCTTTAGGATCTGATGATGGGGCGGGTGCTGGGGTGCAGAGAGCTGAGCTGCCAACTGTGACACCGGCATCCCGTATCTGAGCAACTGTTCAAGTCACGGCTGCTCTGTTTCCAATCCAGCTCCTTACGAATGCATCAGGGAAAGCAGCAGAAGATGGCCCAATTGCTTGTGCCCCTGCCACTCACGTGGGAGACCTGGATGGAGTTCTAGGCTCCTAGTTTTGACCTGGCCCAGCCGCTGCCATTTGATATGTGAATCAGCAGATGGAAGATCTCTTTTTCTGTGTCTCTCCCTCTCTCTACAGCTCTGCCTTTCAAATAAATAAAATAATTCTATAAAAAAATTTTGATATTGAGGGGCCAGCATTGTAGTTCACTGAGTTAAGCTGCCTCTTGTAATATCTGGGATCCCATATCAGAGTGCCTGTTCAAGTCCTGGCTATTGTGTTTCCAATCCAGCTCCCTGCTAATGTGCTAGGGAAAAGTGCCTGGGCCCCTGATAATGTGCCAGGGAAAGTACTTGGGACCCTGCCCTTCCACATGAGAGACCTGGCACCTAGCTTTAGACTGACTTAGCTGGGGCCACTGCATCCCATCTGGGGAATAAACCAGAGGATTAGTATTATTATCATCATTATCATTATTATTATTATTACTATCATTATTATCCCATTCTCCCTTAACTCATCATTCTGCCTTCCAAATAAATAAATAATTCTCTTTAAAAAAAAAAGGGAGGGGGGGAGAGGAAGAAATTACTAAGTAAAAACCAAGTGGTAGGTACTCCAATAGGAATAAGGAATTACATTAGCTTTAAAAAAAAAATACAGTTTGCCTGTGACACCCAAGGCAGCATTGGGACAGAAAAACAGTCCCTGAAAACTGAAGTGCCCCCTTTGCCAACTGTGCTCTCATTTCTCCTACAATACAACGATGTGATTCTTCCCCAGGGGCTTCATGGAATGAAGCTGACTTCTAACCCCAAACTATCTTTTCAACCAAGTTTCCCCTTCTATCCTCCAACTAGCAACTTAAAAGGCTTTTAGAAAGCCCGGGGATGAACTTCAAAAGTGAACTCTGTTCTACACTCCTGAGTGAGGCCTAAGATCACTTACAAACAACAAGGGAGCGTTTTAAGGAAGAGTTTTTCTTCAAACAGCTTTTTAAAAAGTATTTAACCTCAGATACTGCTGCTAGGAGGTGGTAAGTATGGCAGACAGAGGAACATACTAAACAGAACCATCAAGGTAAAACTCAGACAAAGCCACAACCTAGGAGACTCCAAAGGACAAATGCCCAGTTTCTTCAACAAACCCGTGATCGGGAATAAAAGGTGGGGCAAAAGAAATGTCTACGGAAAACAGCCACAACACACACACACACACAACCTGAGATACACAAGGAATGCAAATGTATAGGACTTATTCATTCCAGATACAACTGTATCCACTACAAAGACTTTTTTGAGACAATCAGGAAAAATTTCATAAGGCCTAGGATGTAGAAGGTTCTGAATAACTGCTGTTCATTTTACTGTGGTATAGCAGTAACGTTGTTATAGTAAATTTGTGTAAATTCCTATCTATTAGAGAATCATACTCACATACATCAAGGTAAAATGATATGATGTCCAGGATTTGCTTTTAAAATACTCTAGATGAATTTATGAATTATTTGTGTAACTAGAAAGTAAATAAAATTCAAAAATAGAAATGAACGTGCACCCAAAGAATTTGCATGGACAATACTCTTATATACAAAATATTTGCATAGTTACATGTAAATGGAAAACAAGGTCTAAGATGAATGATTTCCTCTGAGAATTGCAGTGTTTCACATCTAGATAATACTTAATGAAATACTTTATTATAGAACCTGTGGGCCTGAACTGTGCATCCCAAATAGTTGTATGTTAAAGTCCTAAGTCCTAGTACCTTAGAACATGACTATGTTTGGAAAAAAGGATCTTAAAGAGGTAATTAAGTTGGGGCCGGCGCTGTGGCATACAGCAGGTAAAGCTGCCACCTATGGTGCCGGTTCAAGTCCCAGCTACTCCGCTGCTGATCCAGCTCCCTGCTAATCTCCTTGGGAAGGCAATGGAAGATGGCCCAAGTGCTTGGGCCCCTGCATCCATGTGGGAAACCAGGAAGGAGCTCCTGCTCCAGACCAGCCCAGCTCCAGCCATTGCGACCATCAGGGGAGTAAAACAGAAGATAGAAGATCTCTCTCTCTCTCTCTCTCTCTCTCTCTCTCTCTCTTTCTCTTTCTGTAACTCTGCCTTTCAAATAAATAAGTCTGGAAAAAAAAAAAAAAAACAAGAGGTAATTAAGTTAAAATAACATCACAAGGATGGGCCAACCCAGTATGATGGGTGTCTTCATAAAAAGGGTGAGATCTGGACAGAGACAAGGACAGAGGGAGTTTGGGAAGGCCCAAGGGGGAGCCAGCTACAAGCTAGGGACCTCAGAGGAAGTAAGCTTGCTCAACAGTAAGGCATTACGTCTCTGTTGTTAAGGCACCCAGTGTGCGACACCTTGCTTCAGCAGTCTGGACAGACTGATACAAGAGCTCATTATTTTTTTATTTATCTTTCGTCTACCATACTTACAAAGGAAATCATTTCAAATCTGCCTAGCCTAGAAACCAGTAAACACAAGAATAGTTCTGAATGCACAGCATTCTATGAGTTTCGTTTATGGTGGGTTTTTTTTAATGGCATTACCACCACAGTGAACACTGAAGCCTGCAATGAGGACTGGGAAACAGCCCAAACCAACAGAGAGAGGATGCAGGTTTGGCTCCAGCCGTCAGACCACCACACACGCGCTGGACACTGACAAGTGACATGCACATCCAACACCTGGCAATATATTCTGAGGGCTGGAGCCGTGGCATAGCAGGTAAAGCTGCTGCCTGCAGTGCTGGCATCCCATATGGGCACTGGTTTGAGTCCTGGTTGCTCCACTTCCCATCCAGCTCCCTGCTAATGTGCCTGGGAAAACAGAAGATGGTCCAAGTGCTTGGGCCCCTGCACCCATGTGGGAGACCCAGAAGAAGCTTCTGGCTTCAGAATGGTGCAGTTCCAGATGTTGCAGCCAGCTGGGGAGTGAACCAGGAGATGGACGATCTCTCTGCCTCTCAGTAACTCTACCTTTCAAATAAATAAATAAATCTTTTTTAAAAAATTATTCTGACATCCAAAGGAAAATTCTTAGCTTCAAGGCAGGCATTCCTCATGACTGGAAGACATGCCCCAGTCAATGCCTTGGAAGATTAAAGCCCTCTCGTAACTGGAATCCAGAGATGGAGGAGAACCCTGCAGCCCCTCCTACCCAGCAGGTCCTGGACAAGCAGACAAGAAAGCAGTCAGAGGTTTCCTCTGAGCAGAATCCCAATCTGGCAGCAGAAGGCGGTAGAAGCAGAGCACCAGATTTACACCACAGTGTTTTTTAAGTGTCATCTCCTTCAGCCCCAACCAGGAGACAGGATAGCCTGCAGGGTCCAGACACCCAGAGAACACCCACGTTTGCACCACTCCCACATGTGAACTACTCACGTCCATTAACAATCTTTAAAAGTCACTCAGATTTTAAGCCAACAGCTTAGCATCTGCGTGGGTATAAAATACACCTGAGCTCAGAGCTGTGCTTCTACTACCCTGGTATGAATCAGTCTGTTCTCCGTTGCTGTAATAAAATACCTGAGGTTGGAGACTTGAAATAGAGAGGTTTGTTTAGCTCACAGTTTTCTCTCTTTTTTATTTTTTTTTAATTTTTAACAGGCAGAGTGGACAGTGGGAGAGAAAGAGATAGAGAGAAAGGTCTTCCTTTGCCGTTTGTTCACCCTCCAATGGCCACCGTGGCCGGCGCGCTGAGGCCGGCGCACCGCGCTGATCCGATGGCAGGAGCCAGGTGCTTCTCCTGGTCTCCCATGGGGTGCAGGGCCCAAGCACTTGGGCCATCCTCCACTGCACTCCCAGACCACAGCAGAGAGCTGGCCTGGAAGAGGGGCAATGGGACAGAATCCAGCCACATGGCAAGACAGGAAGCCACAGAGACTGAGAGCCAGGCTTAGTCTTTTCATCACAACTTGCTCTCCTGGGAACTGACTGGGGTTCCTTGACAGCCACATCCATCTCTTCCAAGGTGACCACCCTCCCCAGTGACTTAATCACCAGCCACTCGGCCCCGCCTCTTACAGGCTGCACCACCTCAGCATTGCTATGCCTGGGGCCAAGCACATGAACCTGAGGAGCACACACTCAGACACACCCAAACCACAGCACTGTTCAATTTTCATTTTAATTCAAACTCTGCAAAGGAAATTCAGAGTAACTGACAAACAGAAACAAGCCAGAGGAGTAAAGAAACCTTCCAGCTTCATTTTCCCAACACAGCCCTTGGTGTAGCTGCAGCTGTGAGGAAACTCATGCATGTGGAAATACCCCACACTTCCTGCAGGGCCGCACTGCCTTGTTCTCAGAACAGCCTTTGCTGACTCAACGCAGGTAATGACGGGAGAGTGGTGAAACCATCCAACTTTCACCCAGGAAGACAGTGCGAGCTTTTAAAAATAAGCTTCATTTATTTATTTTTGAGGCAGAGTAACACAGAGGGAGAGAGAGAGAGAGAGAGAGAGAGAGGGAGAGAGATCTTCCCTCCACCAGTTCACTCCCCAAATGGCCACGATGGTCAGGACTGATTCAGGTTGAAGCCAGGAGCCAGGAAATGCATCCGGATCTCCCATGTGGGTGGCACGGGCCCAAACACTTGGGGCACCTTCCGCTGCCTTCCCAGTAGCATTAGCAGGGAGCAGGACTGCAAACGCCGCAGCGGAGACCAGACCCAGCACTTGGGATATGGGATGCTGGCACTGCATGCTGTGGCTCAATCCACTGGCCCTGGCGGACCTGAGCTTTACTTTTCTATCTCCCTGACACCAGGACCCTGCAGGCTGACCCTATGCTGACATCAGGACCCTACGCTGACCGCCTAGCTCAACGACTCGGTTTCTACCTGACCCACTCAATCACTAAACCTCAACTTCATGTTTTTTAAGTGATTTCCCTTACTTAAGACATAGAAAACCCCTTATCTTGAAAGATTAAGCAAAAAGTACTTGGAGCTCTGAGAGAATGGAGTTGGGGAACAGGAGAGAGATGGCAAAAGCCAGCATCGTACGCCCTGCAACCCAAACTCTTCGTACCTGGAGTGTGACAAGCAGAAAGATGGTCGCGGCGACACACAGGCAAGATGCCAGCAGCTTCCTCCTCTGAACCCGCACCATGCTGCCCTGCCCTGGGTGACTGACAGGGGGCCGGGCTGGGCACCAGGTGTTCTCGCATCAGCCCATTGCCCAAGACAACTTCCCGCAGAGGAACCATCTGGGTGCCAATTTCCAGCCCTGCCATTCCTGCTGGGACCTGGTATCCATGAAGGAGAGAGATCCAAGGTTCTGAGTGGGCCTGGCTGGGCATGGGGTGGCAACAGCGTGCGGTCTTCTTAAGCTACCATCAGAGCAGCTGGAGTCTTCAAACAATAAGGCAACCAAAAATCTGTAACAAATGAACAGATGATCTTTTAGCCATCATGCAGAACATACAATAAATATAATCTTGCAGGGTTATTATATAGAAATACCAAAGCTTTAAAAAAAAAAAAAAGATTTGTTTTATTTATTTGAAAGGCAGAGTGACAGAGAGAGAGAAGGAGACAGAGAGCTTCCATCCAGTGGTTCATTCTCCAGACTGCCAGGGCTGGGCCAGACCAAAGCCAAGAGCTAGAAGTTTCTTCCAGGTCTCGCACATGGGTGCAGGGGCCCAGACACATTAGCAGGCAGCTGAATTGGAAGTAGAATATCCGGGATATGAACAGGCACTCACATGGGATGAAGGCACTGTAGATGGTGGTTTAACCTGCTACACCACAGCACTGGCCCTAGAAATGCCCAAATTTTAAGCTGAAAAAGAACTTCTGAGATCATGGATTCCTAATAACTCCCCACTCATGGACCAGGAAATCAAGACCAGAGAGGTGAAGTAACTTGCTCAAGGCCACACAGCCCACCCATGGAGAATGCCAAATCTGCAATTCCATTCCTATTTAATCTTCACTGCCATCAGAGAAGTGAATTCCAGAAGTCATTTACATGAAGTACCTTCCTGCTAACTGCGTTTCAAAGGAATAGAGACATAAGGCAGCAATGATCCGGACTACCTATCCACTCCTGCAAGAATTAGGAAAACAAATAAGTAAAAGATGCAGGCTCTGATCAAAAATGGACAAAGGTAATCATTTGGCCTAGTGATTACGATGTCCAAATCCCATACTGAAGGCCCTAGGTTCGAGTCCTGCCTCGGCTCCCAATTCCAATGTCCTGCTCATGTAAACCCTAAGAGGCAGCAGAGACGGCTGAAGTAGTTGAGGTTCTTCCCCTCACATGGAATACCTGGATTGAGTTCCTGGCTCCCAGTTTTGGCCAGCTTATGTGGCATTTAGAGAGTGAACTAGTAAACAGGTGCACTCTCTTTCAAATGATTTTTTTTAAGTATTAATGGATAATGATCAACAGGCCACAGTGTCCCCTAAGAAATCCAACTTTAGCCACAGCCAAAGAATTCTGATTACTTATTTGTTAAGTCTTTTGTGGCAAGTGCAATAGACCAATAGAAAATAAGATTTTCACCTATTGGAAAAACGGATCTTTACAAAAAGCTTCTAAAAGGAACTACATGGTCCTGTGGAATTTCTTTCTCTCAAAGATCCTAGAAAGTCCAGTGTCCTGGGCAGGTGGCTCTGCAGAGTTCAGAGTGGAGCAAGGATCAACATTCCAGGGAAGGGAAGGGCTGCTTCACAGAGCCCTTATGGGCTCTTCTTCTTCTAAGTCAGAACTACAGATCTCCAAGATAACTGAAGATGGACAGGGGCCGGTTCTGTAGCATAGCAGGTAAGGCTGCCACCTGTGGTGCCGGCATTCCATATGGACACCAGTTCGTCCTGGCTGCTCCACTTCAGATCTAGCTCTCTACTATGGCCTGGGTAAACGGTAGAAGATGGCCCAAATCCCTGGACCCCTGCACCTGTGTGGGAGACCCAGAAGAGCTCCTGGCTTCTGGCTTTGGATTGGCACAGTTCCATCTGTTGTGGCCATTTGGGGAGTGTACCGACGGATGGAAGACTCTCTCTCTCTCTCTCTCCCCCACTGCTTCTCTGTAACTCAGCCTTTCAAACAAACAAACAAATAAATAAAAGACAGAGGGAAGCTGGCATTGTGGGGTGGTGAATTAAGCAGCTGCCTGCAACTCCGGCATCTTGAAAGAGCACTGGTTAAGAGTTCTGGCTGCTGCACTTCCAATCCAGCTCTCTGCTAAAGCACCTGGAAAAGCAGAGGAAGATGGCCCAAGTACGTGGGCCCCTGTCACCCCCATGGGAGACTCAGGTTCCTGGTTTCAGCCTAGCCCAGCCTCACACATTGCAGCCATCTGGGCAGTGAACTAACAGACAGACGATTTCTCTCTCTCTCTCTCTCTCTCTCACTTTTCCTTTCAAGTAAATAAATAAATCTTTTAAGAAATAAGAAGGAGAAATGTGCACTTTGCATGGAAAAGGAGCCCACCAGCATGTGCTGAGTGACCTATTTCAAACAAGGCCTTTCTCAGTGCTCAGCAGGCACCAGCTCCTCCATCCTTCCACTAGGCCATGGAGGAAACGACTAGCTTCATTTTAAAGGAGAAGAAACAGAGTTTCAAGGTAACCTGCCCAAGTCTGTCACTAGGCTAAGTGCTACAGCCGAAAACAAGTCAGACACTGAAGTCCAGGTATTGTTTTATAAATGTTTTTAATGGTAATAGTAGAATCCCCTCCAGATAAAGCTAACACTCACAGGTTATCAGAAAATAACACCTTTGTAGAACAGCTATCTCTCTGCTGGTATACCAGAGAAAAAAGTAACAAAAATCTCTCAGAACCTGAAAAGCACTTTTCCTTCAAACTCGAAAGAGGCCAGCAGCTATTAGCATGTAAAGTGTGGAGCTGGCAATCTGGGTTCCAATCCTGTTTCTGTCACTCATACATCAATTTCAATAAGTGATTGAATCTTTCCAAGCCTTTCTTCGTAATAAATAATAAACATTAATCATTACTATTTCTTTGCCTTGCACAACAGAAAGATTATCACATTTCCACTTGATGTGCAAAAGCAATTCATTATGGCTATAATTAATGCAACTCAAACTAGGTAGTGAAATAATATTACCATGTTAAATGGGCATAAATCTACATTGTTTCCAAAAGACATTTAGATATTGCTCTACTCAATCTTATTTCTAATCACTTTTGTAAACTACCAAGGTCGGTGTTACTTATTATTTCCAATGGCAAGTTGAAGTGATTTGCCCAGGATTCTCTGTTTTAAATGCAGAAGTGGGTACAGCAATCAGACTCTTAAGATCAGTGGGAAGGAAGGAGATGGGGGAAGCAGTGAAGAGTATAAAAAGAACTCTTAACAATTTTTAAGCGTATAAAAAGAACCAGAAATAAAAGGAAACAAAAAGATGGAGAGAGAATCTGAAAACAAAGTTTTGGGTATTTTCATAGCCACCAAGTCATTTTTAGGATCTCCATGTGGCTGTATACCTACGGCAGGAGAATTTAAGGATACAGATTTCCTTGCATCACCACTTATATAATGCTCCCAAAACGAAAAGGATGGTAGAGTCTCAAGGATTAAGCTGTGGTTAAGTATCCACTGCTACAGAGCACAGCCCAGCCAGGGTGGAGAGTATTTTGATTTGTAGCAGGCAGTGGCCAACCAGGCCTCAGGGCACATTGCAACAGTAACAGGCAAGCAAGTATATGGTATTAATCCCCTGGGAACCTGTCAGCATGTGAACAGTACCCACACTGGTAGCACAGATGGGCTTGCAGAGAGCACCGTGAGACCAACAAGCTCCAATTCTACTGGACTCAAACATCGTAGGGTCCATCTCAGAGTCCCACCAGAGGGTGCCCAGAACACTCCCTTCTGGGACAGAACAAAGTGTTCCCTAGGAGGACCAAGTTGGGCAACATCTGAAATGCTCTCACTAAGCTGCCCTCTTGCCTTGAGAAGCTGAGCTTCTGCAATGCATTGCACGCCTGCTGTGCACTGTCCAGGGCTGGCCATCTGCTGCCCAGACAGGGGTCTGGAGCTGAGGGTGACGCCCTCATACTCCTGCAAGTGGCATCCCATCAAAAGCAGCAGCTTTTTTCCAATTTGTTTTGCATTAAGATAAACAGAAGAAAGACTGAGAATGTTAAAGGGAGTCAGCAGTCAGAGGCTGCCAGTTTCAAATTTTGGTCATGCAGAGACAGTTTAAGGTATAGGTTAAGAGTCTCAGAAATGCAACCAAGAGATGATTCCAGTCCTCCATCTGACCAGGAAATGAGAAACCAATCTGAGTGATGCGCTCCAAGGCAGGAGCTTTCAGATCCTGACAGCGTGTGTCTCCCCATCAATAGGGAACACCCCATCAATGGCGGCCGTCCACAGACATGGATAATGAGATAGCTGGCAGGAGGATGTCTTCAGGAACTTTCAGAGAAAGCCCTCCTCATTGCCTCCTACCTGGTTACTCCAAAAACCCAAATGCTGGCGTTCTTCCCAGCCTGACCCTCTGCAGTCTCCAAGCTACCAAAAGATGCTCCTAGAAGGCTGATTGGGTATCTCTCCTCTCAGTCAAATCCTCACTGGCTTCCCAAAGATCTGAGATGAAGAGGAAGCTGTTAGCTTAGAAAACAAGACAATGTAGGCTCTGCCTTACTTTTTTCTTTTTTTAAGATTTATTTATTTATTTGAAAGTCAGAGTTACACAGAGAGAGGAAAGGCAGAGAGAGAAAGAGAGAGAGAGAGAGAGATCCTCCATCCGCTGGTTCACTCCCCAATTGGCCACAACGGTCGGAGCTGCGCCGATCCAAAGCCACAAGCCAGGAGCTTCTTCCAGGTCTCCTTCTCCCGGGTCTCCCATGTGGGTGCAGGGGCCCAACCACTTCTACTGCTTTCCAAGGCCTTGGCAGAGAGCTGGATTGGAAGTGGAGCAGCGTCCACATGGGATGCCGGCGCTTCAGGCCAGGGTGTTAACCCTCTGCGCCACAGCACCGGCCCCTGCCCTACTTTTCTAACTTCCTTTCCTGGTCTCCACACACAGTCCTTTTATATTATTACTAATTTTATTTATTTTTCACTTTATTTGAAAGGCAGAGATACAGAGAGAGAAATCTTCCATCTGCTGGTTCACTCCCCAAATGCCCATAACAGTCAGGGCAGGGCCAGGCTAAAGCCAGGAGCCCAAAACTCAATCCAGATCTCCCACCATGCACATTAGCAGGAAGCACGCTCAGAAATGGAAGAGCCAGGACTCAAACCAAGCACTCCAATACAGGAGATGGACATCTGAAGCCAGATCATAACCACTGCACCCAAACGCCTGTCTCCACACACGGCCCTTGCTACTGCAACTTCTAGAATGCAGCTTCCTGGTCTGTGCTCTTGAACTGACCTAGAATACTTCTACCTGTTCAACAGGCTTAGCCATTCTCCAAGACTTTGGGAAGCTTTATCCCTCCCAAACCAAGTCAGTGTATATAAGGTCCATAGTTCCCTGTGCTTGTCTCTATCAAAGCAATGGAGACAGTGCAGGAACCTGGGGGGGGGGGGGGTTAGGAAATTTAAATCTGCTCTATTGGGTGCATTGACAACAGGTGTTGAACAGTAAAACACTGCCCTATTTTGTTAACTTGCAGAAGATGGCTTCCTGAGCGCATGTGACAGTCCCTTGAGCACCAAATGAATGTGATGTGACGGTGCCACAGCTTCTACTTTTCCCCAATTTTGCATAGTAACATTTAATTGCATTTGTGTATTCTTCACTCTTGTGAAGGTCCTCTTTGCTGGGCATGTCTCGGGTTGCAGATTTCTAGTTGGGAAGGTTATCTTCTTCAGCCAAGCATGTTTCAGGCAAGCACACCAGAGAACAGGAAGGGACAAAGGGAGACTGGCAGCCACGGAAGTCGGGACTGGTGATGAATGGGGGTACGGATGCTGTAGCCAATTCTGCAACATTTCCGTTGCAGAAGTGAGAGTGACGCCACTCTTCAAAGACACACTTGTCAGCACTGTTACACAGTGTTAACAATACAATCGCATAGAAATGGGTATTTACTGACATAGAAACTACATAAAAACATACCAGGGGCAGGTAGTGGCCTAGCAGTGAGGATGCTGCTCTGGATACTTGCATCCTGTATCACAGTGCCTAGGTTCAAGTTCCCGGTCCTCTCCTGACTTTCTGTGAATGAGCACTCCGGGAGGCAGCAGCGATGACTCAAGTTGTCGGGTCCCTTACACCCATGTGAAAGACCCAGACTGCGTTCCCAGTTCCTGCTTCCACCAGGCCCAGCCCCAGCTTTACAAAGGGTATGGGAATGCTCACACAGAGTCCCAACAGCAGTAGGATTATATCATTAGCACTGCACAATGTGTTTGGAATTTAAGAATGGCATCTCCCTCAGTGCTACAACAGAAATGTGAGGGTCCTCTGGTTAAACTTTTATTTATGTGTTTACTTATGTATCTGAAAGGCAGAGTGACAGAGAGAGAGAGAGAGAGCAGGAGAGACACAGAGAGATCTTCCTTCCTTCAATGGCAACTACCAGGTGCATGGCCAGGCTGAAGCCAGGAGCCAAGAACTTGCATTCTGGCCCCCAAGTCTGGCAGGAACCCACGTACTTGGCCTATTATCTGCTGCTCCTCAGATGTATTTGGCAGGCAGGTGGATCAGAAGCAGAGTAGCTGGGTCTTGAACTGGCGCTCAGATACGAGCCATGGGTGTTCCAAGCAGTAGCTTTACCTTCTTCACAACACCCATCCAAACTACACTTTGTATGCCCCATCAATCACCAGTCTTGATTTAGAAAGAGAGTCGAGTCCATGTGTTACACTAGGAACTAAGGCTACTCCTCAAAAGCAGGGATTTTTTTTTTCAAATTTGTTTTTCCAGTGAAGTCTTCTCAGCAACTATGCTGTCTCCAAGAGATTATTTATTACTCTATGGGCTTTTTTCCCCCTAGCTGTCAGATCTGGTTTTACGAATCCCTCATCTGCTGGCATTGTGACACAGTGGGTTAAGCTGCTCCCTGAGATGCTGGCATTCCATATGAGCGCCGGTTCAAGTCCTAGCTGCTCCACTTCCCGATCCAGCTCCCTGTTAATGAGCCTGGGGAAGCAGAAGGTGGTCCAAGTACTAGGGCCCCTACCACATACAGGGGAGACCTGGACGGATTTCTGAACTCCTGGCATTGCCTGGCCCACTCTCAGCTGTTACAGACATTTGGGGAGTGAACAGTGCATGGACGATCTCTCTCTCTGTCTCTCCCTCTCTGTGAGTGTGTCTCTGCCTTTCAAATCAATACATACATCTTAAAAGGTTAGCAAGCATAAAAAAATAAACTCCCTCATCTGCTTCTATCACTTACATAATCATGAAGGAGGAATGGGTGAAAGCATACTGACAAAATGTGGCTAATAATTCCTGTGCCTAAAGACACGGGTCTGGATCTGAGGTTTCATTCCAATAACAAGCTCTGATTCCATCAATAGTGTCCAGGAGCAAAACAAAACCTAATCCATAGATAAAATATTATTTAGATAAAAAGACAGTAATCTAGACAATTGAAGAGTTCTGGATGGAGGCGGCACTGTGGCATAATGGGTAAAGCTGCTGCCTATGGCTCCAGCATCCCATATGGGCACCGGTTCACATCCCAGCTGCTCCATTTCCAATCCAGCTCCCTGTCAATTCACCTGGGAAAGCAGCAGTGGATATCCCAAGTGCTTGGGCCCTGTACCCACATGGGAGACATGGGAAAAGCTCCTGGATTTGACCTGGCCCAGCTCTGGCCCTTGCAGCCATCAGAGGAGTGAACCAACCAAGGGAAGATCTCTCTCTCTCTCTCTCTCTCTCTCTCTCTCTCTCTCTCTATATATATATATATATATATATATATATATATATATAACTTGGCCTTTCAAATAAATAAATAAATCTTTAAAATAAAAGAGTTCTGGAAATATCAAACAAAAATATTTGTATTTAACAAGTTTAGGATTACATGATCTTTGTTTTTCCTATTTAGAAAATTCAACATCACCTTTTAAAAACATAAATTTTATTCTCAAGAAAAAAAAAAGTGGTTGGTGCCACAGCTCAATAGACTAATCCTCCGCCTTGCGGCACTGGCACACCGGATTCTAGTCCCAGTCGGGGCACCAGATTCTGTCCCAGTTGCCCCTCTTCCAGGCCAGCTCTCTGCTGTGGCCCAGGAGTGCAGTGGAGGATGGCCCAAGTGCTTGGGCCCTGTACCCACATGGGAGACCAGGAGAAGGACCTGGCTCCTGCCTTCAGATCAGCGCGTCGGCCGTGGCGGCCATTGGAAGGTGAACCAACGGCAAAAGGAAGACCTTTCTCTCTGTCTCTCTCTCTCTCTCACTGTCCACTCTGCCTGTCAAAAAAAAAAGAAAGAAAGAAAGAAAGAAAGAAAGAAAGAAAGAAAGAAAGAAAGAAAGAAAAAAAGGTGCTGAAAAGATAACTAAGTTAATTTTTACTTTTCAAAAACCCATGTTCAGAAATATTAATACTTATTGTAGAATGCTGGTAGTTGAATCAGATACTGAATTTCTTCCTGAAGTCAACTCTTTCCATTCCAAATACACTTTTTTTTTTTTATCTTTTTTTTTTTTTTTTGACAGGCAGAGTGGACAGTGAGAGAGAGAGACAGAGAGAAAGGTCTTCCTTTGCCGTTGGTTCACCCTCCAATGGCTGCCGCGGTCGGCGCACCGCGCTCATCCAATGGCAGGAGCCAGGTGCTAGGTGCTTTTTCCTGGTCTCCCATGGGGTGCAGGGCCCAAGCACTTGGGCCATCCTCCACTGCACCCTGGGCCACAGCAGAGGGCTGGCCTGGAAGAGGGGCAACCGGGACAGAATCCGGCGCCCCGACCGGGACTAGAACCCGGTGTGCCAGCGCCGCAAGGCGGAGGATTAGCCTGTTGAGCCACGGCGCCGGCCAACAAACACTTTTAAATATGGGTAGGTGGTGGGTGCTGCGGTGCAGCGAGGTAAGCCGCCATCTGGGACACCCACAGCCCGCAGCAGTTCCAATGCTGACCACTCTGCTTCCAACCCAGCTCCCTGCAATGCATCCAGGGAGGGAGCAGATGATGCTCAAGTGCTTGTACTGCTGCCACCCGCATGGGAATCTGAATACAGATCCTGGTTCCTATTCCGGCCTGGCCAAGCCCTGGCCGTTTGAGGAGTGAACCAGTGGATGGAAGATATCTCTCTCTGTGTGTCACTCTGCCTTTCAAATTGATGAAAATAAACATTTAATAAATAAGTACAAAGCAATTGTTTGCAACACTATGCATATATGAATAACACTATTGCTTGTCCAAGCTATATCCCTTTCCTTAATTGCCTAAATTTAACACATCTGAATTTTTTAAAAATGCTTGTAGGATAAAACTGTACTTCTTATTTTCTTATTGAACAACAGACAAGCAGCAATCACACCCTAACAGCCGAGGTTGTGCATTTAATTCACTGTTGCACACTGCCATCTAGCAGGAAGCCGGGCAAGGAAGAGCTAGGACAGGAATTTCAAACGGGAGCCGACCTTCAGGCTCATCTGCCTTTGGGAAACCTCAGCGTGCAAACATCCGGGCTCCTTCATCACTGCACACGGCCGGGCCCCACAAATGACCTCCCATTTGAGACCGCAGTGGGTCACTGAGCAGCAAGGTCCTGGCCATGGGGTGACATCCCCAGCAAGCCCAGGATGGGTCATGAGACACAGATGTGTAAGGCAGATCCGATGAAGAAGACCAACTTGCCTCACTCACATTGTACCGAGCTGAATATTATGGTTAGCAGGGCATTAAGCCCATAACTGTGGAGTAGACTGATATTATGTTTTTGCAAAAATTTTTAAAGGATGGAAGGGAGGGGATTGAGGGAGGGATGGATGGAACTAAGGTTGTCTCCTTGCAATTGTACCTATGAAACGCATGAGGTCTGTTCTCTTTAATAAAAATTAAAAAAAAAAAATGTGCCCAGCTAGAGTTGCATCCATTCCACAAATGAACTTAACAATCTCTACCCAAGTATGTCAGGGAGGGAGGCGACGCAGGGGGCAGGGAGCAGCCTGTCGCGGTTGAGGAGTTTGGGCACTTATCTTGCATGGCATTTGTTCTATAAAGCATCACTAAAAGGTCCCCCAGAAAATCCCAAGATCACAGCAATGTCATTTCTCTCTCTCTCCCTCTCTCTCTCTCTCTCTCTCACACACACACACCCCGAGTTCTTTCCTGAGGGCGCTCATCTCAGGCACACAAACACCTAGGAAAAGGCTTTGGGGCTGAGGCCCGGGGCGGGGTGGGGTTCTCCCCGCGCCTGCTCTCCATCCTCTACACCGGGCAGGTCGGAACCGCTACGGCTCCGGCACAGGTTTCTAGCAACAAGTGATTCTCTGGGAAGAGGACGCAGACCTCAGAGCAGGAAGACACGGGTGCGAGCCTGGCCTCCGGCCGCCCAGGGCCGGGAATCTCTCCTCCCGGGACCCCCGCACGCTCTCGCCCGTCCGCAGCCTCCCGCCGGCGCCGGCTCCGCGGCCTCGCCGCCCGAGGTCTCAGGCACGGCTCCCGGCGCCGCCGCGCACGGTCGCCACGTCCCCCAGAGAGGGTTCTTCTTGCGCACACAACTCCGTCTTCGGCCCGCGGCACAGAGAGGGGCTGTCCATCGGCTGCGACTCCACAGAAGTCTCCTGAGGGGGTCTCAGCCCCGACCGGGCTGTCACTCAAGGAGGAAAAGCCCCAGGAGCCCCCGACTCACCTGTCCCCGCCGGCGGCGGCCGCCGCTTCTCACTTTCAGTTGGCGCCCCCGCGCGAGCTCAGCGGAAGCCCGGGAAAGGAGAGGTTGGAATGGCGGAGGCGGGGATAACCCGGGCAGCGCTCTGGCCGAGTTTTCCGGGATCCAGGCTTTCACCCTGCTGTTAGAAACAAGCGGGACTCGCGGTCCAAGGGCACTGACGCGCCCTGCACTGGTGAGCCTGACCCCGCAGGAGACCCTCTCCTAAGAAAGTCAGAGGAAACTTTTTAAAAAAATATTTATTTAGATGTATTTGAAAGGCAGAGTGTCGGAGAGGAAGAGAGAGAGCGAGCGAGGGAATTCATCCTCCAAAGGGCCCCAACAGCCAGGGCTGGGTCAGGTAAACCCAGGAGCCTGGCAGGAGCTTCCTTCCGGTCAACCACGTGGGTGCAGGGCGCAAGCACTTGAACCATCCGCTGTTGCTTTGCCAGGCGCGCTAACAACCAGGACTCAAACCGGCCCTGGGAGATGGGATGCTGGCCTCCCTAGTGCCGGCCTGGGCCCTCCCATCACCCCAGCTCCCACCCCACCCTGCAGGGGAGGCTTGGTGCTTCTCAAACAATTCGGCCTGGCGCACAAATTCACGCGTTCAAGAACTTGGAGCGCCTTAAAGCTGAGCCAAGGCTGGGTTGTTTAATGTCTGCTCACAAGGTTTAGTAGATGTTAGTGTTAGGATTGTAGGGTTTGAAGAAGAAAGCGAAGAGGCAACCAGCTACAACAGGAAAGAATTTTACGGAAGACAGGACAGCGTGGTAAGGGGAAAGGCGGGGTGGGTGTCTGAGAAGAGATTCAGCCCGCCTGGCAGTGGGCAATAGTCTGTTTATGCTGTTAGGAGGGGCTTCTCTCCGTAAGGTGGGTTTGAGTGGTCGGGACTTCCCTTGTTTGCTGTGTAGGAGCTTGTCAGTTTGATATGTCCCCAGAGAGATGCTCACAGAAGTTGGAGCTGGCCCCCACAGGGAACCGAGCAGTAAAATGTCAGGTTGGGAGCGAACTATTTGTGCCCATTTTACCAGGAGTTTCGGAATTAACTAATTAATTAATTAACTAACTAATTAGTTGTGTTTCAGTGGCCTAGCCTATCCAAACAGTAGACCAAGCAGGATCTTTTAGTTTAATTGTATTGTTTGTGATGGTTTGAATTTTCCCCTCATCCCCAAATTCCCATGTCGAAACTGGTGTTGGAAGGTGTGGCAGCTGCAAGTTGATTAGGTCAGGAGCATGGAGCCTCATGGATGGGGTTAGTGCCCTTAGAAAAAGGCCAGAGTTTCCGCCATATGAGGATATTTCAAAAAGTTTGTGGAAACAGGCAATGAAAAGATAAGCTGGGTTTGAGCGTTTAGTGCAGTGTGGTAAGACGCTGCTTAGGAACCCTACATCCCAGATCAGGGTGCTGAGGTCTGAGTCCTGCGTTGGTTCCCAATCCCAGTTTCCTGCTGATTCACACGCTGGGAGGCAGCAGGTGTCCTTGGGTCCCTGGGAGACCTGGATGGAGTTCCTGTTCTGGGCTTCTGACTCCAGCCTGGCCAGCCTCCGCTGTTACAGGCATTCGAGGCATGAGTCAGAAGATGGAAGATCTTTCTGTATATTTGTGTGTGTGTGTGTGTGTGTGTATGCGCACACCTGCCTGCCTTTTAAGTGAAAATATCTAAGTATTTTTTAAAAAACAGATAAGTCAATTTTGGTGCAAAAAATTTTGAAATTCATGCAGTTTATTTAAAATATGCATTTTCTGCAACCTTTTTGAAGAAGATTCCTTGTCTGCCTCAATTTCTTTTTTTTTTTTTTTTTCAAGATTTATTTGTTTATTGAAAGGGTGAGGAAAACAGAGAGAGACCCACTGGTTCACTCCACAAATGGCTGCAATGGCCCGGACTGGTCAGGCCAAAGCCAGGAGTACGAGCCCCACCTGGGTCTTCCATGCATGTATCAGAGGCCCAAATACTTAGGCTGCCTTCCCAGACACATCAAGAGGGAGCCGCATAGGAGCTGAGCAGCTGGATTTGAACTGGTGCTCTGATCTGGGATGCCACTGCTTGTAGCCCTCTGCACTACAACACTGGCCCCTGTCTTCATGGATTTCATTGTTTGTTTGCATCAAAGCAAACTTATCTTTTAACTCCAATCTCCATGAGCCTTTTGAAATACCCTTGTACAAGTCACTCTCGATGAGGCACTGACCCACATCAGACACCAAATCTGCTGGCACCTTCATCTCCGACTTCCCAGCCTGCAGAACTGTGAACTATACACTTCTGCTGTGTACCAGTTACCCAGTGCTACAGTCTGAATGTGTCCCTCAAGTGTGAGGTGTCACAAACTTCAGCTCCAGTTTCATAGGTTGGTGGTATTTGCAATGGGGCTTTGGGGAGGTGCCTGGTTCATGTGAGCTGTGCCCTCAGGAATGGATTCCTCTATTAATAGTTAATGGGTTATTGAAGGGGTGGCTTTGTTATAAAAGCAAGATCTTTCTGGCATGCCTGCCCTGCCATGTTACCATGCAGCAAAGTGGCCCTCATCAGACTTGCTCTTTACTTCCCCATCCCCGAACTGTTGCAAATAATTTTTTTCTTTATGAATTATTTGGTCTCAGGTACTCAGGTAAGATGATACCCCAACAGAAAGTAAACTAAGATGTGTGACGTATTTTGTTAAAGCAGCACAAATGAACTACAGCACTATGAGGAAGATCTAAGTGGCCTAAATAGAACTATTTTGCTCTACTCTAGGAGGTGATAAACCTAGGGAGGTAATTCAAGATTTTGGGAGGGCTGGGACTTTGGTAAGGCAAACGAGGCACGTAGAACTCAACTTTGAGGAAGCGCTAATTCTCTCCTGAGTGCTGACTGCTCCTGCAACACCCAGAGAGTCAGCTGCTGTCCTGAGTCTGCCTCACCCAAGTTCTGGCCCTGCAGGGCTTCATTGCCAAGCACTTTGATTAACTTCTCGGTCAAAATGAGCACACAGGTGGCCGGCACTGTGGCGAAGCCGGTTAAGCCACTGTGTGCAATGCTTGGATCCCATATAGTCACCAGTTTGAGTCCCGCTGCTCTACTTCTGATCCAGTTCCTTGCTGATGCACCTGGGAAGGAAGCAGAAGATGGCCCAAGTGCCTGGGGCCCTGCCCCTCCAAGTGCTTGAGGTCCTGTTCCTAGCTTTGTCCTGGCCTAGCCCTGGTCATTGTGGCCATTTGGGGAATAAACCAGTGGATGGAAGATCTCTTTCTGTCTCTCCATCTCTCTGTAACTCTGTTTTCAAATAAATAAATAAATTTTAAAACAAAATGAAGGGCTGATGTTGTGCATTTTTTAAAGATTTATTTATTTATTTAAAAGGCAGAGTTAGAGAGAGAGAGAGAGGGAGGGAGGAAGAGGCGGGGGGGGGAGGAAGAGGCAGAGAGAGAGATCGTCCATCCACTGGTCCACTCCCCAAATGGCCACAATGGCCAGAGCTGTGCTGATCTGAAGCCAGGAGCTTCTTTTGGGTCTCCCACATGGGTGCAGGGGCCCAAGCGTCTCTCAGGCACATTAGCAGGGAGCTGGATCAAAGTGGAGCAGCTGGGACTCAAACCAGTGTTCAGATGGGTTGTTGGTGCCACAGAAAACAGCTTTACTGGCTGCACCACAGCACTGGCCCCTGCTCCACTTCTGATCCAGCTGCCTGCTAACAGGCCTGGGAAACAGTGGAGGATGGCCCAAGTGCTTGGGCCCCTGCACCCACTTGGGAGACCCAGTTGAAGTTCTTGGCTCCTGGCTTTAGCACAGCCCCAGCCATTGCATCCAACTGGGGAGTGAACCAGCAGATAGAAGATCTCTCTCTGTAACGGCCTATCATATAAATAAATAAATAAATCTTTATAAAAACTAAACTTTATATCAGATATGAGAGGTCTTCAAAAACATGGGAAACATATATTATGAAACATCTGTACATGGATTTTAAAATATCTTTTTATACCAAAATATTCTTTTTATTTTTTAAAATTTATTTGGGGGAGGAGGGGGAAGAGAGAGAGAAACACAATAGAGAGAGATATATCACCCACCTCTGGTTCACTCTCCAGATGTCCACAACAACCAAGACTGGGCTGAGACTGACTAGGAGCAGGAAACTCATTCCAGGTCTTCCACATTGGTGACAAGGACCCCTCTCCTTGAGCCATCACCCTTGCCTCCCTGACTTAGCAAGAAGATGGAGTCAGGAGCTGGAACTGGAGCCGAGACTAGAATCCAGGCGTTCCAATGTGCAACGTGGGCTGTTTGATCACTAGATTCAATGCCTGATCCCTAAACTTACTTTTCAATCGCATTTTTCATGACATTTTTGATGTTCCCTCACATATTGTCTATTTCAGTTGCTGCAGACAGATCAGAAGCAGGTAGCCCTAGGTTGAACACCCATTCCCCTTGAGAGTGAACCTGTGACTTGATTCAACCAACAGAATATGGCAAAGGTGATGGACAGCCACTCCCATTATTACACTGATGAGATTCTGTCTTAGCAAGTTGAAGTGAGGGATTCTCATGGCTGGCTTGCTGATGTAAGTAGCCATGTTGAGGAAGCCATGTGTCAGGGAGCTACAGACAGCGTCCAGGACCTGAGGACAGCCTGCAGGTCACAGCCTACAAAACGCTGGGGTCCCCATCACACAGGAAATAATAGCTGCCAGTTCTGAACGAACTTGGAAGCAGATGTTTTCCCAGCCAAGCCTACGAATGAGCATGCTCCCTCTTGCCTATACAGTCTTGAGGGACCCTGAGCCCAGCATGACACACCACCTGATCTGGGCCTGGAATCCTGACCCATAAACACTAAGGGAGGGGCCTGCGCCGTGGTGCAGTAGCTTAAGCCGCTGCCAGCAGAGCTGGCATCCTATGTGACCACCGGTTCAAAACCCAGCTGCTGCCCTTCTGATCCAGCTCTCTGCTATGGCCAGGAAAAGCAGTGGAAGATGGCCCAAGTCCTTGAGCCCCTGCAGCAGCATGGGAGACCCGGGAGAAGCTCCTGGCTCCAGGCTTTGGAAGGGCCCAGGTCCAGCCGTTGTGGCCATTTGGGGAATGAACCAGCAGATGGAAGACCTTTCTCTCTGTCTCCACCTCTCTCTGTAATTCTTCCACTCAAATAAACATAAATGAATAAATAAATTTTTTAAAAAACTGTAAGGGAATAAATACATGTGGGATTTGAAACTGCTACATTTGTGGGATAATTTGTTTCACACAGTGATAAATACAATTTCCACTTGTAATTAATTTCTCTCCCTGATGATCAGGCTTTGGGGATTTCTCTGTGTTGGCACTATGCATCTGTCATTCAGTTTCACTGCTCCAGTGATACAATTGATATTCATTTTCTGTTGAGGCCTTTTAGATTCTTGTGTTTGTTGTGCTTCTTTAAACGTTCCTATGCAGGTCTTTTTGTAGGTACATGTGAACGTTTCTCTAGGGTATGTATCTAGAAGTAGGACTACAAGGCTGTAGGATAAGAAGACGTGTTTTAGGTGAATTTCCTAAATGACCTTGTAAAGTAAGTCATTGCACACCCTCCAATGGGTGACGAGAGTTGCTGCTGGTTTACATCCTTATACTAGCAGTAGTACCAGTCGTACTGTCAGAGTGCTCTGGGAGTCGAGAGTAGACAAGTGAGGACCAGGTACAGGTTCTTTTATTTTATTTTTTTATTATTTTTTTTTGACAGGAAGAGTTAGACAGTGAGAGAGAGACAGAGAGAAAGGTCTTCCTTTTTCCATTGGTTCACCCCCCAAATGGCCGCCATGGCCGGCCGGCGCACTGCGCCAATCTGAAGGCAGGAGCCAGGTGCTTCCTCCTGGTCTCCCATGTGGGTGCAGGGCCCAAGCACTTGGGCCATCCTCCACTGCACTCCCGGGCCACAGCAGAGGGCTGGACTGGAAGAGGAGCAACCGGACAGAATCCTGCGCGCCCCAACCGGGACTAGAACCTGGGATTCCAGTGCCGTAGGCAGAGGATTAGCTTATTGAGCCATGGCGCCGGCCAATTCCTTTTTTTTAATAGGAACTTTTATTTAATAAATATAAATTTTAAAAGTACAACTTTTGGATTATAGTGGTTCTTCCCCCCATAACCACCCTCCCACCCTCCCACCCGCCAACCATCCCACCTCCTACTCCCTCTCCCATCCCATTCTTCATTAAGATTCATTTTGAATTATCTTTATATATAGAAGATCAACTCTATACTAAGTAAAGATCTCAACAGTTTGCACCCACACAGACACACGAAGTATAAAGCACTGTTTGAAGACTAGTTTTACTGTTATCTCTCATAGTACAAGACATTAAGGACAGAGATCCTACATGGGGAGTAAGTGCACAGTGACTCCTGTTGCTGATTTAACAATTGACACTCTTGTTTATGGTGTCAGTAATCACCCGAGGCTCTTGTCATGAGCTGCCAAGGCTATGGAAGCCTTTTTTTTTTTTTGACAGGCAAAGTGGACAGTGAGACAGAGAGAGAGAGAGAGAGAGAGAGAGAGGTCTTCCTTTGCAGTTTGTTCACACTTTAATGGCTGCCACGGCCGGTGTGCTGCGACCGCCCCACCGCGCTGATCCGAAGCCAGGAGCCAGGTGCTTCTCCTGGTCTCCCATCCTCCACTGCCTTCCCAGGCCACAGCAGAGAGCTGGCCTGGAAGAGGGGCAACCAGGACAGAGTCCAGCGCCCCGAACAGAGCTAGAACCCGGTGTGCTGGCGCCGCAAGGCAGAGGATTGTCCTATTGAGCCGAGGCGCCGGCCGGAAGCCTCCTGAGTTTGCCAACTCCTATCTTATTTAGACAAGGCCATAGTCAAAGTGGAAGTTCTCTTCTCCCTTCAGAGAAAGGTACCTCCTTCTTTGATAGCCCCATCCCAGGTACAGGTTCTTTTGAATCTAGGACATGGAATTGAATGAAGCTCACACAGAAAATAAGTATAACAGCAAAGATGCATTACAGGAAAAGAAAATACACTTAAGAGAGGGGCCAGTGCTGTGGCACAGGTTAATCCTCTGCCTGCGGCATCAGCATCCCATTTGTGCACCGGTTCTAATCCCAGCTGCTCCTCTCTCAATCCAGCTCTCTGCTGTGGCCTGGTAAGCAGTAGAGGATGGCCCAAGTCCTTGGGCTCCTGCACCCACGTGAGACCCGAAAGAGGCTCCTGGCTCCTGGCTTTGGATCGGCACAGCTCTGGCCATTGCAGCCAATTGGGGAGTGAACCAGCAGATGGAAGACCTCTCTCTCTCTCTCTCTCTCTCTCTCTCTCTCTCTCTCTCTGCCTCTGCCTTTCAAATAAATAAACAAATCTTTAAAAAAAAGAAAAAGAAGAATACAGAGATCCTGAGTGCCATTTACCTAGCTTCCCTCAGGGTAACATCTTGCAGAAGTCTAGTACAATGACCCAAGAAGGGTATTGACATTTGTGCTGTTCTGATACATGAGTTTCTACCACAGCCACACCTGTTTCCCTCTTGGCTCCATCCCTTCCTTAGACACAATCATTAGGCCATTCTCCATTTCTACAATTTTGTCTTTCAAGAATGTTACATAGGAGCTTGCTCTGTGGTGTAGAAGATTAGGCATCCTCCTACAGTGTAGGCATTCACTCCCCAAATGACCCCAGTGGCCAAGGTTGGGCCAGACATAAGCCAGGAGCCAGGAGCTTTATTCGGGTCTCTCACATGGGTTCAGGGGCCCAAGCACTTGGGCCATCCTCCACTGCATCCCGGGCCACAGCAGAGAGCTGGACTGGAAGAGGAGCAACAGGGACTAGAACCCGGTGCCCACATGGGATCCCGGTGCCACAGGCCAGGGATTAGCCAAGTGAGACACGGTGCTGGCCCTCGAAGCCATTTTTAACAACTATGCATTTAACGTGTCTCTAGTCCTCACATAGCTCCACTTTTCCAAACGGGGCAGCTGGTGATAAATGGTGACTTGCCTGGATTTAATGCATAGCAGTGGCCTTTTATAATCTAAATTCAGCTCTGTGCTACATCAACGGCTCTCAATCATGGTTTTCGGCTGCAGGTGGCAAAAACAAACAAACAAACAAACAAAAAACAAACCAAGTTATTTATGATGTCTTGGACTATTTCATAACATGATAGGCATTCAAGTTAAAGGTTTGCCCTTGTCAGGAGTCTGTGCCTTTTTCCGCCTTTGGTATTCAAATGGCCTTTCTTTTTGTAAAACCACATAACCTGCAGTACAGGTTTTCTTTCTCCGATAGCGAAATAAAAAGTAGTAAGGTGTTGTTGACCCATGAGATTTTTTAAAGAAATGTTATCTGACCCGTAAACGCCAAAAATCAGGCCCCAGCGCCGCAGCAAACAAGAGTCTCTGGAAGGCAGAGAGTAAGGGTCCCAGGCTAGAAAGGACGGAAAACCCGGCAGAGGGCCG
This sequence comes from Sylvilagus floridanus, assembly GCA_949820135.1. Classification (NCBI taxonomy): domain Eukaryota; kingdom Metazoa; phylum Chordata; class Mammalia; order Lagomorpha; family Leporidae; genus Sylvilagus; species Sylvilagus floridanus. The sequence continues at coordinate 79,199,544 of OX463242.1, forward strand.
CACACTCGCGCCCGGCCCGGCCGGGGCGGCGCCTCGCCCGGACTCTCCCATGGACAACACTGGGGGGACCGTCCCGGGCCGAGGCGCACGCGCAACTTAGACCGCCAGGGGCCGCTGCGCACCGCCCGGAGTCTCGGGGTTTCTCGCGATGGCAGCGCTCGGGCTTTCCGGAAGTGATTCCCCGGAAGGCGTGTGCGTGCTTCCCGGATCCGGCCAGGCGCCGCACGCTGAGCGGCCGGCACCATGCAGTCGGATGATGTGAGTCTTATCCCGTTGCTCTGCCACCCCCGGGGTTTGCGTGGGTTGTTATTTTTTTACCCATTTAAGGAGACACTGTATACTCGGTGGTCTGTGCGCTTCCTGAACCCCAGATTTGATCATGAGGGTCCTCATGCCTACCCCTGGTCTCCAGGGTTTAAGGGGCCAGCACGGAGCCCCCGAGTCCAGGGGGTCTGCGTTTCCAGTGCGTGGTGCCCGGCCGTGAAGGACTCCGTGCCTTGCCAGCTGCCGTAGGCTCCTCGGGGCTTTGGGCCGGCGGGGTGAGCGCCAGGGGGGTATGGCGAAAGTTCCGAGTTAAGGACACTCTCCTGCAGGTGCACGTTCGCTTTTCATTCCGCCTTTCCTGGGGCGGGTTTTTATTTGCATTTGCTCTTCTGTGCGCCCGAGTCGTCATTTTGCAGGCATCCGCTGTTAAGTTCTTTGCTCACAGTGTGTTAGGCTTTGTAGGGATCACTGGGACTTTGGTGTTAAGGAGCAGGACCAAGTACTCTTGCGGGGGAATCGGAGTAGAAAGCGAGGACATGGATGATTGCCGGGTGCAGTGCCGTGAGGGAAGAAAGACGCGGCGTGTGGTTCAGAGACCCCTCAGGGAGCGTCTGAGAACAGAGTTGGAGCTGAGATGGGAACAGCCATCCAGGCTGCACTCTCATGCGCCTCCCCGTGGCTCTTTGACTGTTATTCTGTGATGCTTTGTGTAACTGGTCCCCTAATTAGATAAAACTTTAAGGACTAGTCCGCAGGGGCGGCTACTGTGGTACAGCAATGTAAGCACCCCACCTGGGATGCCACAGCCAGCTTCCCACTGATGGGTGATGGCGCAAGTGCTTGGGGCTCTACCTCCCACATAGGAGACCCAGATGGAGCTCTGGGCTCCTCGATGTTGCAGACATCCAGGGAGCGAACCAGCACAGGAAAGCTCTCTTAATCTTTCTCTCCCCCTTCCAAATATGTGAAGAGTAAGACATTAAAAAAACAAACTATCCTTTCATTCAACAAATACTTGAGTATCTACAGTGTGTCAGGAGATGTCATTGTCTTAATAAGCTAAGTATGGAGCCATATGGATATAGGTTTGAGTCCCGGCTGCTCCACTTCCAATCCAGCTCCCTGTTAATGTGCCTGGGAAAGCAGTGGAAGATGGCCCAAATGCTTGGGCCCCTGCACCAAGAAGTTCCTGGCTCCTGGCTTTGGACCAGCCCAGCTCTGCCCATTGCAGCCATTTGGGAGTGAACCACCAGATGGAAGATACCTCCTTCCCACCCCCCAATTCTGCCTTTCAAATAAAATAAACACGTCTTTAAAAAATAGTTACATATATAATTAATGCTGATTGAATAAAGAGTACATTAGTGGAGAAAAAATAGATAATTTTCCTTGCCCTCAAAGAAACAAAGTTGTGGTATGTATATCCAAACGTTAGTACTATGCTGCCTTTAACAATGGGTAATGAACATTCTCAGTGAAAAAGGGAAATTGCTAGGTATATATAATATCTCATTTTTGTTAAAGATAGACACATAGACATAAGCATTTCTTCCTCATTTCTTAATTCCTCTTATTTTATTTTATTTATTTGAAAGAGTTACAGAGAGAAAGTTTTCTGTACACTGGTTCACTCCCCAAATAGCTGCAATGGCCAGAGCTGGGTGGATCCGAAGCTGGGAGCCTGGAGCTTCCTCCAGTCTCCCACATGGGTTCAGGGGCTCAGGGACATGGGCCATCCCCCACAGCTTTCCCAGGCACATCAGCAGGGAGCTGGATCAGAAGTGGAGCAGCTGGGGCTTAAACTGGCGCCCATATGGGATGTCGGCACTGCAGGCCAGAGCTTCAACCCGCTGCACCACAGTGCTGGCCCTTAATTCCTCTTAAGGCAGGTGCCTTGTCTTTTTGAATAAATGTAGCAACTGTTCCATCAGAGCAACTGAAATGGGCTTTCACTTTGTCTCACAGGTTATCTGGGATACACTAGGAAACAGGCAATTTTGTTCCTTCAAAATAAGGTGAGTAGATTTGGGAACACAGACTACAATTTCTTGCATTCCCTCCTGGGTGACCACCTTGTAATCTTTGTTCCTCCTGTTCTAGAACCAAGACTCAGGGCTTTTGCCGAAATGAATACAGCCTAACTGGACTGTGCAACCGGTCATCCTGCCCCCTGGCAAACAGTCAGTATGCTACCATCAAAGAAGAGAAAGGTAACTCCCTAGGTTTAGCTCCCCTGAGAACTACTCAGCAGCTTTTAAAAAGATGTTTCTTAGTCTCTTGGTAAACAGTAGTAACGATGTTTCACTTTACTCTTCAGGACAGTGCTACTTGTATATGAAGGTGATAGAACGAGCAGCTTTTCCAAGACGAATGTGGGAACGGGTAAGACTTAAGGCAGAACTACAGTGACTGTTGATTTCAAGATCAGAAGTGCCACATGCTTTTTCCTCTTCCTTTGCCATCTCCAGGTTAAACTTTTGAAGCCACCCTCCTTAGGGCTGAGAACTGTCCATAACAGTGAAGACCTAGTAAGTCATTTACCCTTGCCCCTTAAACTTCCTTTGTCTGTTTGGTAGGTTCGGCTCAGTAAGAACTATGAGAAAGCACTGGAGCAAATAGACGAAAATCTAATCTACTGGCCCCGTTTCATTCGACACAAATGTAAGCAGAGATTCACCAAGATAACCCAGTACCTAATTCGAATTAGAAAACTTACACTAAAACGACAGTAAGTATTTGGATTGTTAATTTTACATCTTGTCTTTCATAGCTTTATAACATGCTGCATGGTATGAACCTGAGACTGTGAAACCTCTTAATAATGTTTTCAAAGAAATTCAACTTTGTATAATTTATTTAAGCACAGGGACAGACAGGGAGAGTCAGAGAGAGGTCCTCTATCTGCTGGTTCACTCCCCAAATAGCTGCAGTGGCCAGGCCAAAGCCAGGAGCTCAGAACTCCATCTGGGTCTCCACAGGGAGGCAGGGGCCCAAATACTTTGGCCATCAACTGCTGCTTTCCCAGGTGCATTAGCAGGGAGCCGGATGGGAAGCAGAATAGGCAGGGTTTGGCCCTGCACACCAACACTTTGTCAGTATTGCGAGCAATGAGCTCAGCTGCTGCACCATAACAATGGCTCCTTGTATTGTAGGCTTTTAAAAATAGTAGAGTACAATTTGATTGTCTTCCTCCCTGCCTAAAAATCTTCAGAAAATTTCCTCAGCTCTCAGAGAATCTTAACATTACAAATCGGAAATTACCCCCCAAAATAAATAGGAATGTAAAAACTTTAATCTGGATTTATTGAAACTTATTTTAACAAGTGATATGAAACTAGCTGAATTAATAGATTCCATTTTTAAGGAGTGTTAGTCCTTAATGTGTTTTTTTTTTTTTTTTTTTTAAGATTTATTTATTTACTTGAAAGAGTTGGAGGGGGGCAGAAAGAGAGTCATTCCATCCGCTGGTTCACTCCCCAGTTGGCCATAAGGCCAAAGCTGTGCTGATCTGAAGCCAGGAGCCAGAAGCTTCTTCCTGGTCTCCCATGCGAGTGCAGGGGCCCAAGGACTTGGGCCATCTTCTACTGAGATCAGAAGTGGAGCAGCCCAGGCTGGCGCCACGGCTCACTAGACTAATCCTCCACCTGTGGTGCCAGCACTTCGGGTTCTAGTCCCGGTTGGGGTGCCGGATTCTGTCCCAGTTGCTCCTCTTCCAGTCCAGCTCTCTGCTGTGGCCCGGGAGGACAGTGGAGGATGGCCCAAGTGCTTGAGCCCTGCACCTGCATGGGAGATCAGGAGGAAGCACCTGGCTCCTGGCTTTGGATCAGTGCAGTGTGCTGGCTGTACCAGCCATTTGGGGGGGTGAACCAATGGAAAAAGGAAGACCTTTCTCTCTCTCTCTCTCACTCTCTCACTGTCTAACTCTGCCTGTCCAAAAAAAAACGTGGAGCAACCGGAACTCAAACCGATGCCCATATGGGATGCCAGCACTGCAGTTGACGGCTTTATCTTCTACGCCACAGCGCTGGCCCCCTAATGCCTTTTAATTGTGACGTGAATGCTAATGTTCATCTTCCAACAGCTAATTCCTTTTTTCTTCACATAAACATTACTCTTAGAATAGTGAATGCCTAAAGACAAAAAAGGCACATTGAAAACATTTTAAAAAGTCTGATTTGGGCCGGCACCATGGCTTTACTTGGTTAATCTTCCACCTGCGGGACCAGCATCCCATATGGGTGCTGGGTCCTAGTCCTGGTTGCTCCTCTTCCAGTCCAGCTCTCTGCTGTGGCCCGGGAAGGCAGTGGAGGATGGCCCAAGTGCTTGGGCCCTGCACCCGCATGGGAGACCAGGAAGAAGCACCTGGCTCCTGGCTTCGGATTGGCACAGCGCCGGCTGTTGCGGCCATTTGGGGAGTGAACCAGTGGAGGGAAGACCCTTCTCTCTGTCTCTCTTTCTCTCACTGTCTATAACTCACCTGTGAAATATAAAAAAAAAAAAAAAAACAAAGTCTGATTTGTAAGATTAAATTTCTAGAAACTTCCAGGTACATTTTTTATATATATAGCTGAGTCCTACAAAACTGGTACCACTCTTTTTTCATTACCTTTTAAAAGGAACACATAACTCATGAACTTTCTGATAATGTGTTTTATTTCCTGTAGGAGAAAACTTGTTCCTTTGAGTAAGAAGGTGGAACGAAGGGAGAAAAGAAGAGAGGTAACTTACTCTGTTATTCATTGCTTCTGTATTTTCACTGGGGAGGGCTATGCAGGTAGGGTTCTAAGATTTGGTCACCATCATCTGTGTAGACAGGTCTGGACAGTGTTTGCTAATGGATAACAGTATTAATTGCCCAAAAGCATCTGATTTTATCTTAAGATTATGACTTTGAAGGCAGGTTATAACCTGGGTGCTTTGGAGATTTGTGTAATCAAGGGCAGAAAGAATATCGCAGGTTGAAGTCCATATCTCCTTAAATGAAATTCTTGAGGTCAGATGTTACAGAATTCAAATTCTGCCTCTCTTACACATATTACCCTCAGCAGAGTTTGAGCATTCTAATCCAATACACTGGTATTTCTGAAGCAAAATATAATGTTCACACAAGTATGTTTTTCTTTAATGCTTTTAAGTAGCCTCATATCTGTTACAGTCATAGCTGCTAATTTAAGTTTGGGAATATTAAAAGTTCTGGTAAAGAACTGGAAACTCTGTTTTGATCTAGGACTATTTGCTTCTTTGTAGTAAACTAGACAGTTTGTTAGTAATATATAATGTTGGTAATAATGTTATCCATTGAAAATATACTCTAGTCAGTGATCTCTGTCCCAGAGCAGTCTGCCTCACTCAGCCTGAATTTTCTTATGCTTCAAAACCCAGAATCAGCTGTTCCTGATAAGTTGGAATTTTTAGCCACTCTTGATTTTTGCTTTGCTTGCCTCCCTTTCACCAATAGGTATTTATTTGCCAGATAGTTTGTCATATTGTGCTAAGAAATAGCTTTAATAATCTTTGATGTTTTGTTCTCATTATTTACAGGGTTTTGTATCTCAAATCTTACTGTTGACTTTCAAACTTCTTTACCTCATCAATATTTTTGAACACACACCCCCTCAATATTATACTTTGTACACTTTCACTTTATGTATGTTATAAATAATAGATTGTGGTGTAGCAAAACACAGTTCTGGTTCTTAGCTGGGTATAAATTTGTCTTTAAAGGCTCTCCTAAACAAAGACATCTCAGAAGTCATGTTAGATTGCATTAAATATTTGCTGTTAGTTTTTCATTCTCCTCTGTTAGCACAGGCTTTTGTTCAAGTACAGTTAGTTTTCATATTCTGATTGTCAAATAGTGTTCTTACAACCATTTCAGAAGAAATTAATTTTTCTGTTTTTACCAATGAGGTTGAAGCCTTCTGAAAAACACAGATGTGTAAGATTTTTACAATTTTTAAGTTGGAAAAGTGTTTGCAAATTTTTAAAGTGTGTGATTGCAGTTTTTACAGAGGACATGCCTTCAGCAATGCCACATATCAATATAATCTACTTTGCTTTTTAAGATTTTTTTAAGATTTATTTGATTGCCGCCTTGCGGTGCCGGCACACCGGGTTCTAGTCCCGGTTGGGGCACCGGATTCTGTCCCGGTTGCCCCTCTTCCAGGCCAGCCCTCTGCTGTGGCCCAGGAGTGCAGTGGAGGATGGCCCAAGTGCTTGGGCCCTGCACCCCATGGGAGACCAGGAAAAAGCACTTAGCACTTGGCTCCTGCCATTGGATGAGAGCGGTGCGCCGGCCGCAGCGCGCCGACCGCGGCAGCCATTGGAGGGTGAACCAACGGCAAAAGGAAGACCTTTCTCTCTGTCTCTCTCTCTCACTGTCCACTCTGCCTGTCAAAAAAAAAAAAAGATTTATTTGATTGCAAAGCAGAGTTAGAGAGGGGGAAAGATAGAGAAATTTTCCATCTGCTGGTTCACTCCCCAAATGGCTGCAACAGGTAGGGTCGGGCCATACCAAAGCCAGGTGCCAGGAGCTTTATCCTGGTCTCCCAAGTACTTGGGCCATCTTCTGCTGCCTTCTAGGCACATTAGCAGGGAGCTGGATACAAAGTAGAGCAGCCATGACTCAAACTGTGCCCATATGAGATGCCGACATTGCAGAAGGCAGCTAAATAATAAAATGTTGTCTTTGTCTTGAAACATATATATTAAGTAAGTGTATTTACTCTTTAAAAACCATTAGATCACAGCATACCTTTATAACTAGTCTGTACTTGCCAAATGTGTCATCAGGAAGTCCACTTAAGCAACCACACATGAATAGTTACATGCTGGAATAGTATAAATAAAGGAGCGAGACCACCACTTTTCAATATATCTTGCTCAATATATGTTACATTATATGCTTTATGGAGTCAAGGCACCAATGAGAGTACGCATGGGTACAAAATATAAACACACACACAGACATTTTGAGTATTTTCGTCTTACAGCTTTGTGGATCACTCTGGGTTTGTGTGCACACGTCAGAGAATAATGTAGGTCCCTGTGGCCTCATAACTGATCCAGGTGCCGCCAGTCTACCTAGATTGTAATTTACCGCACTGTGTAGGTTGATCATTTGAACACAGCTTCCTATGTTAGCATTTAAAACCCTCTTGTCAAAACAAAATCTTAGACTACAGAAGGAGGTTGAAGTTAGATTTTCCTGTTTTGGTGGTCAATTACTACAGGTTCATATCATGGATCAGATGTTATGAGATCATTGGAGGCACAGATATTCATCTGTGTTTCCATCAACCACGTGCAGTCTCACATGGTTTTAGAAAATGTAACTGGATGAAGGTCTCTGCTTCCTTTCCTCAGCTTTTATAAAGTTGTATTTCAGGGTTGTTAATTTTCTGATACTTAAACGCTTCCCACGTAGGTACCAGGGACCTTGAGTCTGCTACCCCCCCAAGGTGGCTTCTAGGGTGTGGGTTGTGGCATAGTGGGTTAAGCTACCATGTGGGTATACCCATAATGTGCCTGTAATTCCACATCAGAGTGCCAGTTTGAGTCTTGGGTATTCTGCTTCTGAGCCAGCTCCCTGCTAATTTACCTGAGAAAGCAGGCTCAAGTACTTGGGTCCCTGCCTCCCATTTAGGAGACCCTATAGAGTTCCTGACTCTGGCTTATGCCTGGACCAGCCCTGGCTATCATAGCCATTTTCAGGAGTGACCCAGCATGGAAAATCCCTTTGTCACTCTGCCCAAGAGGAAAAGCCAGGACTCAAACCCAGGTACTCCAGTATGAAATGCAGGCATCTAAGCAGTGTCTTAACTGCTCCACCAAATGCCTATCCCTATATCATCCTTAAAAAGGGGGGAAAAAAGTTTCTTTTTATGGACTAACAACTCACTAATGAAATAAATGGGTTTGTTTTTTGTCTCTTATAGGAAAAGGCATTAATAGCTGCTCAGTTGGACAATGCCATTGAAAAAGAATTACTGGAAAGACTGAAACAAGATACGGTGAGCTAGTAGCTTTGGGGTACACATTTTACTTTTTCAGTCGGTACTATGATGCTAAGAAATGTGAGAACTATATTTTATACTTAAAGATTCTAGAATGACCCCTCATTCTTATATTTTTCTTCAGAATAAGTACAGGATTGGCTTCCTCATTTTAATTAATTAATGCAAGTGGATAAAATGCCATGGTTTCCCTTGCTAATCCAGTCACTCTAAGAGAGCTTTCCCTTTTTGCCATTAATTATTCCCAGTTCTTGTTCCTGTTCCCAAATGCAGCAATTCCAGAATCTGGTATAAAAGCCTTAGGGTTTAGTAACTCCTACATACCACTCCAGTCTTTTAAAGTTCTTTAAAATTTTTATTCTTTTTTAAAAAATTAGCTTCAAAATTTACATAGACAACATGATTAGAATATAGTTTTCCCTTATTTCAGCCTTGTCAGAAAAATCCATTTGTTTCAATGTATGGGTTTTACAGACTTTTTTTTTTACAGATTTTAAATAATCAGATTCCATCCTCCATAGAAGTTATACATTTGATTTTATCTAGTGGTTGTTTCAGATCTCAAAAATAGATTTAAGACACTGCCAGCTCTGAGCTTATAAATAATATGGAACTACAGCTCAGTAAGCTAAATATTCTCATTTGAATCACTGAGGAAAAAAATAGTATGCTTGTAGGACAGTGGAACTTCAAGTGTTAATGTCCAGATGTGATGAAAGGCCATTTTGTGTTCATATTCTCCAGTATGGCGACATCTACAACTTCCCCATTCATGCCTTCGACAAAGCCCTGGAACAACAGGAGGCAGAGAGTGACTCTTCAGATGAGGAGAAAGATGATGAAGATGATGACGACGACGTAAGTTTTTGGTTTGGTTTTGTCAAACAGTAACTAATAAAACGGGATATATTTTATGTCACTGAGAGACGCTTAACCAAAACTAATTTGATAATCTTTTTTCTGATACGCATATTTTGATTTGGCAGTGGCTGCCTTGTTCTGTAGGTGAAACCAACAAACTAGAAACAGTTTTAGTCTTACTAAGTGGCAGTTTTAGTCTTACTGTGTGGCATTCTGAAATTTCTCCTACAAGGTTCAAGTCACTGCTTGTGTATAGATTTTAACCAACTAAAATAAAGATGTGAAGGCTTTTAAATTCAGAAGTATTAAGCCCGGGAATAACTGAACCTTGGTGGCATACTAAGTAAATGATTGTTATTGATGCGCTTTACTTAGTGAAGGGTAACACTAGATGTCTGCAGTGCTGTACTTTGAACCTAACAGTCTGCTTTATTTTAGGATGTGGGGAAAAGAGAGTTTGTGGAAGATGAGGAGGTAGATGAGAGCGACATAAGTGACTTTGAGGTGAGTTCTACAGATAGAACAATTATCCTTTGCCCTGCAACAACAACAACAAAAAGGAGGGTTCCTGAGCATGCAGAACTAATCTCCAGTTTGTTCTTCCTTGAGGGAATACCTAAGGGAGTTTGAAGAAAGCTAGCATTTCCTTTCTTTTTGACCCTTTCTCTCCCTCTACAGGATATGGACAAATTAGATGCCAGCAGCGATGAAGACCAGGATGGCAAATCCTCCAGTGAAGAGGAAGAAAAGTCCTTTAGTGCGAAACACAAAGGCAAAACACCCTTGAAAGGACCTCTGCGGAGAAAACGAGCCTATGTGGAGATAGAGTACGAGCAGGAAACAGAGCCTACGGCCAAGGCCAAAACCACCTGAAGTCCCCGAGGCAGCCAGGAAACAGGACTGACCGTGCCGAGCTTTTATCTTAAACACACTTCCAGTTTTTGTTCTTTCATATTGTATATAACTAACACAATATTTGTGTTTTTAATATTTATGCCACTTAAGCGGGCAAGACATCTATAGTCAGTGGAAGAATGCCTCAATGTGGGAACAGAGTATTTTTATAGCACATGTGTTGAATAACAGTTCAAGCCCACAAAGCTTAAAAGATCAATTCTTGAAGCTGGGATGAGACTGTGAGTGTAGATAGTTCGAGATGTTCAATGCTGAATTCCTTAGTGTCATTTTTCCTACCACAGCAGGACTTCCATTTCCTCTTGTTCTCTTTTTCCCAGTCCTCTGGGGGTACAAGGAAACAAACAAGGAAGAAGAGCCTCTGACTTACAGTGTTTAGTATAAGAGACTCCATTTGTGCCACATGACACGTGAGACAGGCAGAAAATCCTTTCCTCTTGAGCAACATCTTAAGTTCCATGGTAGTGAGCACCCTCAGGAGCCTGCTGCACTTTTCTGAGGCAGTTTACCACCTTGCTATCTTCACAGCTTTGGAGAATTTTGGCCAGGAGATCCTGAAACATGAAACCGAACAGGCTTTGACTTGTTCTCCCACTCCAACCCCTTTTACCTGGAGTTCTTGGTTCTTAACACTCAACAAGGAAAGTGTAGATGATACCAAGCCAACAGATGTTACTTTAAAAATTGTTAACATGCTTGTAAATGTCCTGCTCACTCATAAAGCTGTTTCACGCCAGCCAAGGCAAATTAAATTGGATATAAAGCTTAACTGTCTAAGACTTAAAGAACCAGGATGAAATATGATAAATCAAACAGCAAAGCCTGTACTAGCTCCAAATATCTGTAGTCATGATGCCTTCGGTCTTTGAATTGAATTAGTTCTCATAGCCCATCCCTTGGGGTCTCAAGGCCCGGCTCCACCCTAGTCCAGCTTCCTGCTGATGGGCACCTTAGGACGCAGCAGCACTTCAGTACTTGGCTCCCTGCCACCGACGTGGGAGACCTATATCCAGCTCCTGGCTTCAGCCTGGCCCAGCCCTGGCTGTTGCAGGCATTTGTTATTACTCCTTGGTGGCTTATAGGTGATTATTTCTCCATTTTAAATTCAGAAGACTAGAACAGAATGTATTTTTACCACCTCTTCATCATGATGCTTTTGCCCATTATCTCTTATCTTAACTGCAGTGACATCTGCTGATCCTCTTTTTGTCTAAATGGTTCTGAATAACTTTAAAAAATAAACCATTTTATCAAAGTCTGCTGAGGGCTAGAGGGCACAAAGGTAGAGACCTAAAACCCTCTTGTGTTCATTTCCTGACTTGGTCAGGCTCATGAACAATAAACCACAATACGTCACAGGAATTACCTGATGGGGCCCAACCAAAACCAAGCTGCAGCCTCTGTCTTACCTTCACTTGTCCTTGAGAGCAGTGGTCCAGGGTAATCAGGCAGTCTGTGGCCTCCTGCAGCAAGGCATTCTTAACAGGTTCAGGTGTAAGGGTTGGGTCCCTTGCTACATCGCATATGAGTTTCAAGAGAGCCTTCAGAAAGACCACAAGTCTGCACGGAATTCTAGAATCAAGAAGAAAAACACAGAGCTAGAAACTGAATGACAGCAGACTCCAGATTTCTAAATGTCATTTCCACAGATCGCTGGCTGTATACTGGCCTCCCCAGCAATACCCTTCCTTCCAGAAATTCAGTTCTCCTGTAAGGAAACAGCCACCTCATCAACTGAAAAAGGGATCCAAATCCCTCCTTAATAAAGAAAATTAGAAATAATGCGAGGGAGGGTTTAGTGTTGTGGTTTAGTGCATAAAGCCAAAGCATGGTGTTGGCATCCCAAATGGCCATCATTTCATGTCTCAGCTACTTCACTTCCAATCCAGCTTCCTGTTAATGGCCTGGGAAAAGCAGCAACAGATGGCCCAAGTGCTTGGGCCCCTTCCACCCATGTGGGAGACTTAGGTGAAGTTTCTGGCTCCTGGCTTTGGCCTGGCCCAGTGCAGGCTGTTAGGGCCATCTAGGGAGTGAACCAGCAAAAGGAATGTCTCCCTTGGTAACTCTTTTTTTGACAGGCAGTTAGTGAGAGAGACAGACAGAGACAGACAGGTCTTCCTTCCGTTGGTTCCCCCCCAAATAGCCACTGCAGCCAACATGCTGTGCTGATCCGAAGCCAGGAGCCAGGTGCTTCCTCCTGGTCTTCCACACAGGTGCAGGGCCCAGGGACTTGGGCCATCCTCCATTGCCTTCCCAGGCCGCAGCTGGGAGCTGGACTGGAAGAGGAGCAACTGGGACAGAACCAGCGCCCCAATAGGGACTAGAACCCGGAGTGCTGGCACTGCAGGCAGAGGATTAGCCTAGTGAGCCATGGCGCTGGCCATCCCTCAGTAACTCTTTCAAAATAAATAATGCGAGAGAGATAAGCTTGGCTTCTGGGACTGGAAAATTATTCATTTCAGATCCTACTTTGCCATCAGTTAAAGTCCAGCTTATTTCCAATTACTATTCTAAAGGTTTTCATTCCCTTGAAAGAAGAGTTCTGGAAATGGATAGTGATGATGGTTGTGTAACATCATGATTTGTACACTTGAAAATAGCAAATTTTACACAGTTTTTACTGCAATAAAAAACTTAAAGCTGGAAAATCACTTAAGTTATAACACAGTAAACTGTATTTCTGGGCAAAAATGTTGGAAAAGTTTTCATTACTTCATCTAAAAATATTTGGCATTTTCCTGTAGTTGCTATGCCTTTCAGCATTCCATCTGTTATTTAATTTACAATCTGTTTGTCTTTATGTAGCACTTCTCTGAGGTCTTGAATATCCTAATATACCTTTTAAATCTAGAAAGCTATACAACTTGTAAGCCTCCACAACTTAAATATCATTCACAATAGAGTACCTGGGTGGATGTTCTTCAGAACACCAATCTAAGCCATCCATCGGATATTTGAGTTTAACAGAAAAGAACTGGGGGCCAGTGCTGTGGTAGTTAAGCCTCCGCCTGCAGTGCTGGCATCCCATATAGGTGCCTAATCGAGTCCCAGTTGCTCCTCTTCTGAGCCAGTTCTGCTAATGGCCTGGGAAAACAATGGAAGATGGCCCAAGTGCTTGGGCCCCTATGCCCACATGGTAGACCCAGAAGAACCTCCTGACTCCTGGCTTCAGATTGGCCCAGCTCCAGCCATTGCTACCATTACATTTGGGAAGTGAAACAGCGGATGGAAGACCTCTGTCTTTCACACACTCTGTTCACAACTCTGCCTCTCCAATCAATCAATAATAATAATAATAAAAAAAACCATTGGTATCTGAAGCATTCAAATATGAGTATTTGAAATAAGTAAATATTTCTAATGCCATTTTCTCTGTTCAAAGTCTACAGCTGTGTGGAAATGGGAGGTATTCAAATATATGCCATATTTGTACTGACTGTATATCTAGACAAATTCTAAAGAGAAAATCGGCTGAGTTTTGCTCCACGTAGCACAACCGTCTGCTTGACTACTATACCTGGGCCACGTGTATTGCATGAGAAGTTTTAGGGTTTCTAATATCTTCAATCTAGCCTCTTCCTCTGGCCCATCGTAAACCTCCAGATAGCCAATAATGACTCGCTCCAGCCTTTTCATGTGCCGGACAGTTAGGATCCCCAACCTGAAACCGAAAGAGAAAATAAGATACCAGCAGTGAAGTAGGGGAGTATGGCCAGACCAGCAGCTCGGAGACTCACCTCTTGACAAACGCTGGCAGGTTTCTAGCATAGGTCCTGCGTAAGAGAATGCGGTGCTCTGGCTCCATGTGGGTCAGGATCAGCTGCAGGACCTCATCACAGTGTGTGGTGGGTCGTGCTACATCTCCCTTCCAATGCAGGCCTTTCTCAAGGACAGGGAATAAATCCAGCAGACACAGGAGCACAGCCTGGGAGGAGGGAACGGGAAAGGAGTGTATCATTCACCCATCTGCATTCTTAACACTCCTTATTTTTCTAAAGACTTCGATAATCTGTTCTTGGGGTCCATGCCATAGAACTGTAAAACACACTAGCGAGTTAAGTGCAGATCGCTTGGTATTTTCAAACACTGTATTCTTTATCTCCATCTGATAGTCCCAAGTGAATACTTTCTCCTCAGGACTACCCTACTAATTTGTAGAATGAGAAGAATGGCAAAGCTGGGACCTTAATCCAGACTTGAGGAATCAGTCTACTGTCACTAAGACATTAAGTCTAAGACTTGGTGATATATGTTTACCTGTGCTTGTTTCTGAACAGGGTCTAGATGGTACAAATTTGCATCAAATTTGACCACCCTATCTGAAGTTTCAGTGTGTGGGTACTTCATTCTAGCTCTCCTGCGAGCTCTCGTTTTTCTCTTCGTGTTCTGGGTTTCTTTTTTTTTTTTTTTTTTTTGACAGACAGAGTGGACAGTGAGAGAGAGAGACAGAGAGAAAGGTCTTCCGTTGCTGTTGGTTCACCCTCCAATGGCTGCCGCAGTCGGCACGCTGCGGCCGGCGCACCGCGCTCATCCGATGGCAGGAGCCAGGTGCTAGGTGCTTTTTCCTGGTCTCCCATGGGGTGCAGGGCCCAAGCACCTGGGCCATCCTCCACTGCACTCCTGGGCCACAGCAGAGGGCTGGCCTGGAAGAGGGGCAACCGGGACAGAATCCGGTGCCCCGACCGGGACTAGAACCCGGTGTGCCGGCGCCGCAAGGCGGAGGATTAGCCTGTTGAGCCACGGCGCCGGCCTCGTGTTCTGGGTTTCTTAAAATCTCTTTCCTCTATGGTCTTCAGAACCTAACCTTTTTAACTGTTAGTCCCTGGATAGTACTCCATTAAAAAGGGAAAGAGAGGTAGCAGGGCAGAATAAGGGGAGAAGTAGGGAAGGTATAAAAACAGTGCAGTGGCTAAGATGCCAGGTGGGATGCCTGTGTCCGTATTGGACTGAATGGCTTCAAGTCCTGGCTCTGCGGCTAATTACAACTTTCTGTTAATGTTTACCCTGGGAGGCAACAGGTGATGTCTCGAATACTTGGGTCCCTGCCACCCACATGGGAGACTTGGTTTGAATTCCTGGTTTCTGGCTTTAGCCTGGCATAGCCCTGGCTACTGTGGATATTTGGGGAGTAAGTCAGCTAATGGACAACCTCTCCCTGTTTGTCTCCCTTTCAAAAAATTAATAATAATACATAAAAAAGAAACAGGTTTATACCTCTAATTTTATATAACTTGATGGTTCTGACTTTAGAATATTCTTCACCTTCCTATGAAATTCCTATTCTGGGCTGGTGCTGTGGCATAGCAGGTTAAGCCGCCATCTGCAGCGCTGGCATCCCATGTGGAGGCCAGTTCAATTCTCAGCTGCTCTACTTCCAATCCAGCTCCCTGCTAATGTGCCTGGAAAAGCAGCAACAGATGGCCCAAGTGGTTGGGCCTCTGTACCCATGTGGAAGACCTGGAAGAAGCTCCTGTCTCCTGGCTTTGGCCATGCCCAGCCCTGGCCTTTGCAGCCATTAGGAGAATGAACCAGCAGATGCAAGATTAATCTCTCTATAACTCAGCCTTTCAAATAAAATGAATAAATCTTAAAGAAAAAAGAAAAAAAAATTCCTATCCACCCTTCATAAGCAAGAAACACCCCTTTCCCAAAGCCTCAGGAAACCCCACACCACCCCTAGCCTGCTTAGCGGTCACTGCTGGACACTTGCTGCACTCGGTACAAACCTCTTCACTGCAGCTTCACTCAGTGCTGCACCTATAGAGATATATGTACATATGATCACATATTTCAAAAACATCTCTCCAGAGGGTTCCTTAAACCCACAGACCCAGACTGACCCATCCTCAGAACCACATGGCCACTGGCACTCAGGAGGTACTCACTGTCTTTTGGATGAAGGAATAAATGACACTAAAATATCAACATACAAAGAGTTTTAAGTGTGTGTTAACGTAAGGCAGCACAGAAAGAAAAACATTTCAATTAATAAAAATGGAACTTTTTCTGACATAAAGCTACCCCCACGTGATGCAGAAGTGTCACTGACCCACTTGGAGCCAAAACCCAAGAATGTGCCTGCCTGCTGACTGCTGAGAGAGTTGCAGCTGGCGCAGCCATCAGTCCTCACCTTCACATTCCTGGTCTCTCACTGTCCTGTTCACACAATGCCACCCTGTGCTCATGCTCAGGGAACCCAAACAGCTATGAGCAGATCATACAGTCACCTGGATGAGGCTGTGCTCCGGCGTGTACAGGTGGTTGAAAAGGGCATGGTATAGCACCTGGGCTCTGTTATACTGGAACAGATCGGCAGCTGGCTGCAATGAGATAAGTTTCCAATTAAAGGTGTCCCAAGATGGGCAAACGTTGAGAACTCATGGAGATTCATTACACGCTCTCTACTTGTTTTGTGTGTACATACATTTTTATAAATTACTTACTTGAAAGAGGGAAAGACTGAGCAAGCTCTTATCTGCCTATTCGCTCCCCAAATGGCCACGATGGCTGAGGGGCCAAAGCCAACAGCCAGGAACTCAATCCAGGTCTCCCACATGGGTGGCAGGAACCCAGATACTTGCGACATCACTGCTGCTGCCCAAGGTCCACATTAGCAAGAAGCTGGGAGTTGAGCCCAGGCGTCCTAACCATCTTAACTGCTGGGCCAAATATCCACCCCTGCAGGTAGATTTTAACCACGCTGATCCAAAGCCAGGAGCCAGGTGCTTCTCCTGGTCTCCCATGTGGGTGCAGGGCCCAAGGACCTGGGCCATCCTCCACTGCACTCCCGGGCCACAGTGGAGAGCTGGACTGGAAGAGGAGCAACTGGAACAGAATCCGGTGCCCCGACCGGGACTAGAACCCGGGGTGCTGGTGCCACAGGCAGAGGATTAGCCTATTAAGCCATGGTGCCAGCCATATATATAGTTTTAAGAGCATACTGATACTTTCCACCATACCTTTCCTTCCTCCCGCCCACCCTCACCCCTACCCTAATAAATCTTTATATTACCTATGAGATACAATTTCTAACAGGTTGGCAGAAGGAAAATAGAAAAAAAATATATAAATAAGTTACCTTAATGACTTAACAGTGTCCTTAGAATGTTAGTTCATAAAAGATGGAAGCATAAGCAAAAATAAAGCAGTGATATCGTGAATGGGGACCAGCCATGTCTGTCCCATCAGCACAGATGACAGAGGGTAGAGGTTTCTTACCACGTTGAGCACAATGTGATGGAGGCAGTGGACACCCAGGATTTTGTTCTCAGTTTGATAATCATCTGAGATTAGCAGTGACGGGGGAAGCACCCTTTCCAAATGTGGGTTCAGCCAGGGTCGAGTGACCTGCTGCAGAGTCCAGAAGAAAACATGTTTGGTGGCTGGATTATTCTTCCAGGATTCCCTACATGGACATATGAAACCACATTAAATGACACGGCATGTTAAGTAACAAAGAAATTTAACCAGTTCAAATAAATAATTACTTTCTTGTCTTTGAAAAAAAAGAAAAAAACACATCCCTCTTAAGATAACTCTGGATTTTTTAGAATACATTGTAAGATTTGGATTAAAATGACTTACACTAAGTACATTTAACAATCATTTCAGGGCTCTGAGGCTAAAGCTTATCCAATGAAGCTTCATAAAAGACCAATGGTGGTGGTTACAGTGAAGATGTGTTAAGCATAAACAGAAGCAAATGAGGCTGGCATTGTAAACTAACTAGTTCTGCATCCCATATGGGCACCAGTTTGAGTTCTGGCTGCTCCACTTCCAATCCAGCATCCCTGCTCATGCACCTGAGAAAGCAGCAGAGGACCCAAGTCTTTAGGGCCCCTGCACCTACGTGGGAGATCCGGATGAAACTCCTGGCTCCTGGCAGTGGCCTGGCACAGCCCCAGCCATCGCAGCCAATTGGGGAGTAAACCAGAGGATGGAAGATTTCTCTCTCTCTCTCTTGCTCTCTGTCTCTCCCTTTCCCTGTCTGAAACTCTTCCTCTCAAATAAATGAATCTTTTAAAAAAAGAAAAGAAATCTCTCAGTATTATTATCATTTTAAAGGAGCAAATGAGTCAATATTTGAGCACTAATCTATAGCTTATAAACTGAGTGTACACACAGGTTAAGCCTCAAAAGAACAACTATGCAGTAGGCGCAGTATCCTTGTAAATGAGTTGACAGTCAGAGAGGCTGTCTAACCTGGTTTTTCTCGGAGCACTAAAAAGAAACACCCGACTCAAAACCAAGCCTTCCCACTCCAGGTTCCTGGTAAAACGACAGTTCTGAACATTTTCCCTCCTCACTCCAGTTCTCCAAACCAGAGCAGCAAACTCACAGAAAGTGCATCTCAAACATCGCTTCCCTACGTAGCAGCCACCCCTGTGTAACAACTGGTGATGATAACGTCAAGACCCTTAAAGTTTAAATTCAAACCACAAGCTCCACCTCCCATCTGCACCCCCGCCTAACTTGAGAAATAAACGCACAGGAAAGAATCTCCCATTTCCCAAGGCAGCTCGCACGAGGGCTGGAGAAAGCCGAGAACACTCCGCCTGAAGCCCGCAGTCCTCATCTCAGATCTGCCAACATCGAGCGGCGCCCTTGCCCGCTCTGAGCCTTGGGGGTCCCCTTAAATCCTAGCATCCCCAGACGCGGGGCTGGGGGTGCGGCCGGCCGTACTCACTTGTTCAGGTCGGCTTTGAGAAGGCCCAGGATCCCAGCGAACCTGCCCCGGTCGTCTTCACTCTCTCCGCGCAGGAACCCCGCGACGGAGCCGCACTCGGTCACGCCGAGCAGCGAGGCGAGCACCTCCCCGGCCACGTGGCGGGACCTCGGGCTGCTCCACGGCCGCTCCGCGCTGTGCGTGATGGCAAACACGTAGATGGGTGCCGCCAAGTGCCGCAGGCCGGCCCTGCACGCGGGGGAGCCCGGCGAGCGCCCGGCAGCCTCCACCTTCCCCAGGAGCTGCAGGAACACCAGCCCGACGCGCGCCGCTCTCTCGGCCACCCCGCTGCCTGCCTCGTCCTTGGGTGGGGCTGCACACTTCTCCAGGGCTTGCGCCACCTGGCCCAGGACCGCGGGCACCCCGTGCAGCGCCCCGCCGTCGCCCTCGAACAAGCGCTCACACGCCGGGGCTTCCAGGAGCGCGCTGAGCTCCGTCAGGGCCCCCTCGCGGGCGTCGCCACGCCGTGCCTCCTGGCCGGAGAGACGGTGCAAGATCCTGGAGAAAGCCTGTGCGAGGGCGGAGGGGGAGCCCGCCGCGGGCGAGTCCGGCTCCATCCCGCCGCCTGCAGCCCGATCCGCTCGGGAGGGAGGGAGAGCGCTGCAGGTCGCAAAAGAAGATTAAAGCAGAATCCTAGAAGACGACCAGACGTCTTCGGGAAGGGACGAGTCTGACGGGGAAACGAAAAAAGCGTAGGGGAAGGGAGTCGGAAAAGAGCGGGGGTGCCTCTGGTACTAGGAGGCGCACGTATGACCGGAAGTGGAGACTGCGCAGGTCTTCCTGGTGATTCAAAGGGGGACAGGGGGTGGAGGGGACAAAAACTAAAGAAACCAAGTAATCAACTGCAGAGCCATAACAAGAACGCCACCTCCGGTCCCTGCCGCCTTCCCCGCCCAAGGACGGTGCCAGGCAAGATCCGGACCAGGCTAACACTGTTGCCGCAAAGCACAGGCTAACCGCGTCGCAAACTGCCGCAACACTACGTCACTTCCCGAAGTGCGGTCGTAAAGCAAATGAAGATCCGGGTTCGGGATCGACCTGCAATAGGTGGGGCTGTAAGTGAATATATTTGCATAGAAAATAAGGCGTGCTAATTTTTGCTTCTGGTTTTATCTTTAGAGTAGAAACGAGAATTATCACGAATACCAATGTGAGTTTAAAGGTATACTGAGTTTTCTGTGTCAATGCGCTTTCTGTCGCAATTCCGTGAGTCACTCTCTGTGTAAAATGAGTGGCGCATGCTTGGGGCTTTTTTAACAGGCTTTGGGTTTCGATCCTTTTCGTAGTTCATAAGCGTGATGATTGGGTTGTTCTCGCGGTTGCGTGAGATGTGCCACCCTCGAAACCTTGTTACGACGCCGGCACATGACCCGTCTGACGTGAACTCTGAGGATCTTTATGATATGGTCGGCTTTGGCAGGTTAGAGGTTATGAGGATATCCCAGTTTACTGCAGGCGGCGCTGGGGGTCCGATTTCTGATGGTACTGGTCAGCAGGTGGTCGCTTAGAGGCCAGGAGAACTTACAGTACTTTGTTCCACCTCCGAGTGCACGCAGTCTGGGTACATTGACTGCAAAACCTTTGTGTGCGCGATATCGGCTCCTTGCTCTTGGCAAGAGTTGAGTGACCGCTCCTATGGGCGCCGGTTCGGTGCAGTTCTGACCGTTGTGGCCAATTAGGGTGTGAACCCGTGGATGAAGGACCTCTCTCCCTTTTCAGCCTCCCCTTCTCTCTCTGTAACTCTGACTTGCAAATAAATAAATAAATCTTTTAAAAAAATCTTTACTGGTGGTGATTGAGGGTCTAGGTATAGCCCCTACCTCTTAGGACTGTTGCGAGTCATGAAGGAATTAGCTATACTTAAACTGCTGGGAACAGTGTGCACTCAGGGTAAATCCTACGGCGTACGCGGGCGTCACCTCCTGGGTTAGTTTAGCTTCCTGTTTCCAGGGTAGCCGTGTGGTCACCCTCCCCTTGGCCTCCTTGCTGTGGCTCTCCCTTCTCTGACCTATTGGGGGCACTCAAGATTTTCTTTCTTCTCTCTCTCTCTCTCTCTCTCTCTCTCTCTCTCACTCAGATTTATTTATTTGAAAGTTACGAACAGAGAGAGAAGGAGAGGCAGAGAGAAAAAACGAGAGAGAGAGAGAGAGTCTTCCATCTGCTGGTTCATTCCCCAAGCGGCCGCAACTGCTGGAGCTGCGCGATCAAGAGCCTCCCCCCCCCCCCCCGCTCCACCCGGGTCTCCCACGCGGGTGCAGGGGCCCAAGGACCTGGGCCATCTTCTACTTTCCCAGGCCATAGCAGAGAGCTGGACTGCAAGTGGAGCAGCAGGGACTAGAACCGGTGTCCATATGGGATGCAGGCGCTTCAGGCGGCAGCTTTACCTGCTACACCACAGCGCCGGCCCCGGCACTCGGATTTTCAATGTCAACCACTGATAAGTGTCTTCTCCTAAAGGATGCCCTGCCAATCAGTAGACAATGACTGTACAGCCTTCCCTGCTCCGTGTGCCCCGCTGTGCTCAGCGGATCCGGGCTTTCCCGCGTTGTGAGGAAAGGACGTGTGTCGTAGCAAGCACACCCGCTGCACTGAGTTTCCTGGAAGCAGACACCATGTGCGTCTGGATGGCCAGTGCGTGGCACCATTCAGAGAAGCAGAGCCAGCTGTGGAAGCTGCACGCCGAGGGAAAGGAACAGAGTGAAGGAAGCAGCAATGAAAATTAAACTTCTCGGTTAATAAAGGCATAAGGCTACAGACTGCTTTATGGTTTTGACTTTGGAATCATGTAAATGTTTTATATTATAAATTTCTCTTAAAAATAAGCTTTTAGGGAAAGGAAGAAATCCATATATAGATTCACTGTCATCTCCACAGAGAAAAATAAGATACTGACTTTATTATTTGGGTTTTTAATTTTGTTTTGTTTTTAAGATTTATTTGAGGGGCCGGTGTTGTGGTGTTGCAGGTAAAGCCGCTATTTGCAGCTCCGGTATCCCATATGGAAGCCCGTTCAAGTTCTGACTGTTCCACTTCTGATCCAGCTCCCTACTAATGGCTTGGGAAAGCAGCAGAAGATGACCCAAACGCTTGGGCTCCTGCACCCACTTGGGAGACCCCAATGAGGCTCCAGGCTCTGATCTGGCCCAGCCCTGTCCATTGCAGCCATTTGGGGAGTAAACCAGTAGATGAAAGACTTCTCTCTGGCTCTGCCTTTCAAATAAACAAATAAAATCTTTAAAAAATATATTAATGTGAAAGGCAAAGGGAGTTAGAAAGAGGAAGAGACATAGAGAAAGATCTTCCATTAGTGGGTTCATTCCTCAGATGGCCACAACAGCCAGGGGAAGCCAGGATCTTGGAACTCATCAGGGTCTTCCACATGTACTTGGGGCATCTTCTGCTGCTGGGTGCATAGGCACACTAACTAGGGGCTGGATGGAATTCAGAAGAGCTGGGAACTCAAACTGCTGCTCTGATTGGAGACGCTCACATCACAAGGGCCGCTTAACCTGAGACGTTGCAACACTGGCCCTGAAACTGACTTTAAAACTCATAAGCTTAACTCTTATATCCTTGGTGTGAGATGTCCTAAGGACAAAATAACTAAATAAAAGGCAAGTCAATGACAGCATCAATAACTGTGTTGTCAGTAATAATACTGGTACTGTTAAATAGTTGTATTATACATATTATATAATGTATATGTAGACAAAATAGCAAGTAAATATCTTTATATCATTAGAACCCAAGGTTATTAGTCAAAGAAAGGAGATGCATGTGCCAAAGCAGTGAATGTAGGTTTAAATTTTAGTATATGTGCTGCCGAAGCGAGCACAATAGGTTTAAATTTTATAATCTGAGATTTGAATGGGCAAGGTCAGTATGAATTCCTCATTAATTTTTGTCATTGTGTAAATATATATGAGTTACATCTAGCAGTGTCCACTGAAAAGAGCAAGAAGCATGGGCCAAGCATGGGCCAGGCACTGTGGCACAGCAGGTTAAGCCTAGGTTTGGGCCACCTACACCCCATGTCAGGGTGCCTAGTATGAATACCAGCTACTTTTTTTAAAGATGTATTTATTTATTTATTTGAAAGGCAGAGTTACAGAGAGGCAGAGGCAGAGAGAGAGAGAGAGAGGTCTTCCATCTGCTGGTTCACTCCCCAGATGGCTGCAACAGCCATCTGAGCTGTGCCGAAGCCAGGAGCCAGGAGCTTCTTCTGGGCCTCCCATGCAGGTGCAGAGGCCCAAGGACTTGGGCCGTCTTCCACTGCTTTCCCAGGCCTTAGCAGAGAGCTGGATCGAAAGTGGAGCAGCTGGGACTTGAACCAGTGCCCATATGGGATGCTGGCACTGCAGGCAGTGGCTTTACTTGATATGCCACAGCGGGAGTCCCTACCCACACCCACCCCCCAACTACTCTTTCAATCCAACTTTCTGTTGATGTACCTGGGAGGCAGATGATAGCCCAAGTACTTGGGTTCTTACCCAGGGAGACAGGAGACCCAGATGGAGTTCTAGCTCTTGGCTTCAGCTCAACCTAACCCCAGCTGATGTGGACACTTGGGGAGTGAACAACAGATTGGAAGATCTCTCTCTCTCTCTCTCTCTCCTCTTTCTCTCCTCTCTCTCTCTCTCCCCCATTCTTCCCCCCCCCCGCCTCTTTTTTTTTTTTCAAATAAATGAATAAATCTTAAAAAACCAGGAAACAATGGCATAAGCACTTCTAGTTTCCAAATTCATAGTCTAAGTGCCATTTTCCACTTAAAGAGCCAGAAATCCTTTAGGAAATGAATCAATTTCCGAGCTGGGGCAGAATTTGTACAAGATGAGCCTGCGGCATTGTGTTATGCCAGAAGGCACGGTAGCTATCAAATACTACTGAGATTATGTCAAAAGAACTGGAGTCAAGATGAAACAATTTAAGCATGAAAAAGAATCATGATTGTCACGAAGTGCAACACATCAAATATGCAGCAAATCAATGAATTCATAGTGATACCAAAAAGAAAATACCTCCTTTGTCACCTCTACATCAACTAATGAATTAGCTTGATTTTGAAAATTGGTAAAGAAAAGGACAAAATTAAGCATTTATCCTGCTGGATTTGTCAATGTTCCCAAATAGTCTCTGTAAGGATAAGGAATGCAACAGTACTGGTGGAATTAGAAAGTCACTATCCATACCTCTTATAGCATTGGAAGAAAGCAATCAGCATCCGCAGCTGTGAAAATTAACAGAAAAGGTTGATGGGAAACTTTTTAAAAAAAGATATCAATTTGAAAGGCAGAGAAAGAGGGAGAGACAGAGAGAGCGAGCGTCCATCTGCTGGTTCACTCCCCAGATGGCCTCAATGACCAGGGCAGGGCCAGGCTGAAGCCAGGAGCCAGGAGCTTTATCAGGGTCTCCTATGTGGTGGCAGGGGCCCAAGCACTTGGGCCATTTTCTGCTACTTTCTCAGGCACATTAGCAGGGAGCTGGTTGGAAGTGTAGCAGCCAGGACTCAAACCGCTGCCCATAAGGGATGCTGGCATCATAGGCGGCAGCTTAACCCACTATGCCATAACGCTGCCCAGGGATAACTATTATAGTTATGTGGGTTCTAAGGTTTTGTAAATTGGGTCTGTCCTAGGTAAACGTGATTACCTGGAATTACACAATTTTGTGTCAGTATTGTTGGATTGGTAATGTTACAGGTGATATGATGATATGATTTGGATATTATTTTGGGGGTTCCTGCAGGGTCTGAGTCCACCCGTACAGGATGGACTGGGTCCGAGGAAAGGTGAGTGCGCCGCTCGCCCGTTCCCCAGCCTCCCGATCCCAGAGACAATCAGACGCAGCGGGGAGCCAAGTCTAGCAAGGACTCGTTTATTCCGTGTGTAACAGAACCTTTTATAGCACAAAACTGCAGAGTCATTGGGGCAGGGCTAAGGACCAACCAATCACTTAAAAAGTCACCTTACAGGGGAATTTCTATAGGACTAGCCTTATGTCTATACACTTGTTACTAGTTTTGTTACCTCCCCTGATGTTGTATAGCCAATTAGTTTTAGTGGTAAACAACTTTGGATTCCGCCCACCTTACTTCCTCTGGGCGCCATCTTTGAATTGCTTCGTGTAACTAATTTCCCCACAGGGTCCCTTAAAGGCCCAGTGTTTAAAGTTTGATCCCCAGGGGCCAGTGTTGTGGCGTAGCAGGTAAATCTGCCTCCTTGAACACCAGCATCCCATATGGACACTAGTTCCAGTCCTGGCTGCTCCACTCCCGATCCAGCTCCCTGCTGATGCTCTGGAAAAGCAGCCGAGGACGGTGCAAGTGTTTGGGTCCTGGACCCATGTGAGAGACCAAGATGGGGCTCCTGGCTCCAGGATTCCATCTTGCCTAGCCCTGGCTATCTTTCCCTCTCTCTCTCTCTCTGTAACTGTGCCTTTCAAATAAATAAAAATAAATCTCAAAAAAAAAAAAAAAGATAAAGTTGATTTCCAGAGTGGTATTTTTGGGAGACATTGGAAGCTTTAGGAGTTGGGGCCTAGTGGGAGGTTCTTACATTCTTCAATGTATGTGCCCACAGGAAGTAGTTCTCAAGACCTTGTTGTTATGAAATTCCGTGTTTCTCTCTGCTTCCTGGCTTCCCATGTGACCTTTCCTCCTCTCAACTCCACCATCATGACCTGTGGCCCTTCCAAGGCCAAACCCATGGGACTGCAAGGTCTTGGACTTGAGCCTACAAAACTACAAGCTAAAGAAACCTCTCCTTATAGTTAGATCCCTTGGGTACTTTGTTATAGAGATAACAAGTTGATTAACATTTTTAAAGCTATTTGTTAGAAAAGCAATTCTCAAATTTTTGGTCTCAAGACCCCTAATAATGTTAAAAATTATTGAGGCATACTCCCTAGAATGACTAGAATTGAAAACACTGAAAATAACAAATCTGGACAAGGATGTGGGGAAGTTTGAAGTGTAAATGGTACGTGCAATGTGGAAAACAACTTGATGATGTCTCTGCAAATTAGACAAGGTTAAGCAAATGATCTAGTGATTCTGTTCCTAGCTCTACAGTCAAGAGAGCTAAAAGTATGTATTCATATAAAAACTTTGACGTCAGTGTTCCCAACAGCTCTACTCATGGCAGCCGGTAGAGGTGACCCTGAAGCCAGTAACTGATGCATGCAAAATGTGGTGTATACCTGCAGTGGAATATTACTGAGTCGTAAAACGGAATAAGGTTCTGAGACACACAGCAGCATGGATCCACCTTGAAGACGTTGTGCTGAAGGAGATACACTGCCTGTTGTGTGATTCCACTTGCGGGAAATGTCCAGAGTAGACAGATCAGTAGTCAGAATGTAGATTAGTGGTTTTAGGAAATGAGGGGAAGGAGAATTGGGGGAGACTGCTGATGGGTGTGGGGTTTCCTTTTAGGGTAATGTGAATTCTCTGGAATTAGCTAATGGCAGTTACCCAATGTTGCAAATACATTAAGATCTACTGAGTGGTACACTTTAAAATGGTGCTTCTTATGGTTTGTGAATTAAATTTCAATTTGAAACAATTTTAAAAGAGTGTTGAGGACCACAAAGAGATTTCCTTTATTTAAGATAGGTATTTAGATACACTCTTTTCTATGTTAGAAATTGGGGTATTCCTTCCTTAGAGCCCCACTGCTGACTGCTGAGGCAGTAGGTTTCTGACAAATAAGTATTGCCTTGTTCAAAAAAAAAATTAAAACATAAAATTTTAAAGTACTCACTTAGGGACCAGCAATGTAATATAGTCAGTAAAGCCATTGCCTGCGACACCAGCATCCCATGTGAGTGCCAGTTTGAGTCCTGCCTGCTCCACTTCCAATCCAGCACTCTGCTAATGGCCTAGGAAAAGCAGTAAAAGATGACCTAAGTATTTGGGTCACTGCTACCCTCAGGGGAGACCTGGATGAAGCAGAGCAACACAGAGAGAAGGAAGAGTGTGTATATGTGTGTGGGAGAGAGAGAGAGAGAGAGATCCTGCATCCACTGGTCCATTTCCTAAATGGCCACAACAACTGGGGCTGGACCAGGCCAAAGCCAGCAGCCAGGAACTCCATTCTTGTCTCCCACATCCACTGCAGGGATCCAACTACTTGGACCATCTCCTGATGCCTTCCCAGGCACATTAGCAGGGAACTGGATCAGAGTGGAGCAGACAAGACTCTAACCAGCACTCTGATAAGGGATGCCCACGTGGCAGGTAGTGGCTCAACCCACTGTACCCCAATACGGACCCCATAATGGAGAGACCACATAAAAGATAGAGGACGAGTGTTCTCCCTACCTCCCTGCTTGCTGGCTGGCCATGAGGTAGTTCCTCCATTACAGCCTCTGCCAGATGCCAGACTATTGTGGCTGCCTGAACTTGGACTCTGAACCTCCAACAGCAAGCTGAAATGAGCTTCATTCCCTCCTAAGCTGCTCCTCTCAGGTATCGTAGTGAAAACAATAAAAGGCTGACAAATACATTGCTCCTGTTTTAATCAACGATTACATCACTGTGTGATCGACTATGGGGTAGTCAATAGTAGGGAAAACCAAGGTGGAGAGTGATGAATTGGCTAGAGTTCTGGCCTTTGACAGGTTTCATTTACTGGGAACACAGTGATACACAGGAGCCATGGGAAAGAGCTATGATGAGGGCATTTGACATATGATCTCCTGCAGTTAGTAAGCCCCCAGACACTGCTCGGAGCCTTGCACAGGTTTCTTCCTCACAGCAGATACCTTAGGTCTCTGATTCTAAAATAGCTCCACTCTTTTTTTTTGTGAACCTCTCAGTTATACAATCCTGAGACATGGCTCGCCTTGTACACCTTATGAATGGCACTCAGCAGAGGCCCAGGCGGGGACCTCAGAGAACCTCCAGTGCCTAGGAGAGCCAAAAATAGTGGCAATACTCCACCTGTCTCCACTCAGTCCATGTAACTTCAATTCAGGGAATTGGAGGCATTCTTACCAAAATGTGCTTTACAGTCTTTATCTCGTCCTTCAGTTTTTGGGAAGTAATCTGGCAACGTCTCTTAAAAGAATAAACCAATTCAATGGCATCTCTAGTCCTGAGACCAGCTGTGTCCTGGATGAGCCTTGACCCTGGGGGACTTCTCCAGCCATTTTTTTTATGTATTTGAGACACAGAGAGAGGGAGAGAGTGGGCTCCCATCCGGTGATTCACTCTCTAAATGTCCACAATGATCAGACCTGAGCTGAAGCCAAGAGCTGAGAACTCAGTCCACGTGGGTGGCAGAAACCCAAGCATTTGAGTCATCAACACTGCCTCCCTCTGCATTAGCAGGAAGCTGGAGCCAAGAGCAGGTTACAATGGAGCCCAGGCACTCTAATATGGAGTGTGGGCTTCTGAACTGTCAGGCAAATGCCTACCCTGTAACCATGTTTGCTTAAAAAAATGACATGGAGCTTTAAAAAAAAAAAAAGGAACTTTCACTCCACAACTGGTTATTTGATCATTCTGAAATACAGCTTGTACAGGAAAAGCAGGAAACATGCTTATTTCTTCTCCTTTATTTACTGATTTTTAGATTAATGAATTTAGTGCCTTAGCAACTTCTGATGAATACCTGGTATTTTGGTGTTGTTCTTGTTCATTTCATATGATTTAAAGTCATTTTATAATTGTTATGAGCTTCATTACATTGTTATTTTTCTTTTCATTCTCAAGTTATTCCATCTTTGGCTTATGGGAGTCTTTTCTTTTAGCCCCTGGGTTTCAGTAGTCTTGGAGTCTTGTTTTCTACAGCAGAAAGCTCAAGTCAGCATTTCTCCAAAGAGCCCTCTGGGTAAAAGCTACCACCTGAACAGAGAGAGGCCACTGGTCCTGAGATTTTGTAGATCTTAGTCTTCTAGGCTACATCAGTCTACCTGGTGGGCATATCTGGGAAATGGGTATTTTTCAGAAAGAGAAAAGAAATCATGACTTCATGTTGATATTTCCAACTCAGATTTAAGATTTTAGGCTTTTATTTCTTTAATATGAGACATATAATCTCTTGGTTTCTAATAATTACTTCTCATAATTATTTATCTTCAAATATACACATGTATGTATTAAACTAGCAATAGTGTCACTACTAAGCATAAGATTACTGAAAGTAGTTGAAGATTTCTTTGCTGTTCTTTCTTTTTTAAAAATTTGAGAGAGCTATTGTCTCCTGATTCAGTCCTCAAATGCCTGCAGTGGTTGGTTCAGGGCCAGGGCCAAAGCCAAGAGATGAAAACTCAACCCAGACCTTTCGCATAAAGGCAGGAACCCAATTGACTGAACCATCACTAACCTGCCTCCCTGCTCTAGCAGGCACCTGGAGTCAGGAGCTGGAGGTGGGTCTCTAACTCAGGAACTGACAAGGGATGTGGTTATCTTAACTGCTCGGCTAAATGCCCATCCCCCCTCATTCTTCTTTTTGGTCTTCAGCGTGTACCTAATAAGATGACAACTTGACTGGGTTAAGGAAAACCTAGATAGCTGATAAAGCATTATTTCAGGGTATGTCTTGTGTCTCTGAAAGAAATTGGCACTTGAATTGGGGAACCAAGGATGGAAGATGGATCTCACTCAGTGGGAGCATAGACCATAGAAACCACTGGAGGGTCTAGAAAGAACCAAAAGGCAAAGAAAAATGAACTCACTGTTCTCTTCTGGCATTGGGGTATCGGTTTGCTCCTGCCCTTGTACATCAAAACTCCAGATTTTTGGACCTTTGAAGTCTGGAACTTCCTAAAGTGGCCCTCTGGGTTCCCAGGCCTCTGACACAGGCTGATTTATGCCATCGGCTTCCATGGTTGTACAGCTTTTGAGTGGCAGATGGCAGGACTTCCCAGCTTCTCTAATCACACGGGCCAATTCCCATTACAATTCCCTCTGATATGATGGTTTTCTGAAAAAGTCCATGGAAAATGCATGCAATGAAAATAACATGCATGGGTTCAAAAATTTATGCATCAGGGTAAACTTCCAATTCCATTTTCCATGATCTCTATGAAGTGCCTTTGTATTTCTACATCCTATGATTCTGTTTCATTGGCTAGTACAATAACTATGTGACCAAATTCTCATATGAGGATATTCAGATTCACTTGTTTTTGCTTCTTTTCAATTTTTAGGAATGGCTGCTTTCTTCCTCCTCATTCACTTTCTAACACAATCAATTCTTCCTCCACCCTACTAAACTAGCAAAGCTGCTCTTGCTCAGGCCACCAATGGCCTCTTCATTGCCAGATTCAGTGGACATTTTCATAACCTTCTTATTTACTCTCCACGAAACATTTGACCTGATCGAGCCTCCTCTCCTCTAGCTAGTGGTGGACCCACTTATTGCTCATTCCCCTCCCACTCCTCCGTCACGCCTCCTCTCCCAGGTCCTCTGCTTCCTCCTGGTCTTGAAAGGTCGTGGCTCCTTGGGCTTTGTCTTGGAAACTCTCCTCATTATCCACCCTTCTCTCCTGAGAAGGTGACCTCGTGACTCCCACGGCCTTCAGTATCACCTGTATGTGCAGCCCCTACCTTGGGTCTCTTGTCCATACCCATTGCTAAACTTCATAATCATATGTTCAAAGTCTTACATAGTATCTCCTTTCATATGCCTCATATGTAAATTTACCATGTCTAAGTTAAAGTTTTAATCTTCTCCTTTAAAGTTTTTTCTTCCATAAGTTTCTCATTCTCATTGAACAACCCTTTCATCCCCCTAGTTATCCAAAACCTGAATGTCATCATCGCTAATTCTCTCCTTCTCTGTAGGCAATCTGTCAACACATCCTTTCGATTTTGTCTCCAAAATATATCTTGAATTCTTCCTTTTCTGGTGCCAATATCACCGTCTCAGCTCAAGTCCACCTCTCCTGAACTGTTCCAGTAGCCTTCTGATTGGCCTCTCCTTCTTGTCCACATTTCCATTTCCATTAAAAACTTAACTCAGATAATGACATTTCTCTGCTGAAGTCCAATTATCATAAATTAAAACTTCTTACTATGGCAACTGAACTTTATATTATAGGTCCTGCCCTGTGTCCCACTGACCTCATCCTTTTTTCTAAAATTTATTTATCTATTTTTTAAAGATTTCTTTATTTATTTGAAAGTCAGAGTTATACAGAGAGAGAAGGAGAGGCAGAGAGAGAGAGAGGTCTTCCATCTGCTGGTTCACACCCCAAATGGCCACAATGGCCGAAACTGTGCCCATCCGAAGCCAAGAGCCAGGAGCTTCTTCTGAGTCTCCCACGCAGGTGCAGGGGCCCAAGGACTTGGGCCATCTTCTACCGCTTTCCCAGGCCATAGCAGAGAGCTGGATTGGAAGTGGAGCAGCCAGGACTCAAACTGGTGCCCATTTGGGATGCTGACACTGCAGGCGGTGGCTCTCATACTATGCCTTAGCACCGGCCCTTATTTTTAATTTGAAAGGCAGAGAGAGACCTTCCCCCAGCTGATTCACTCCCCAAATGCCTGCAATAGCCAGGGTTGGGCCAGGCTGAAGCCAAGAACCAAAGAACTCAATCGTGGTCCCCTGTACAGATGGCAGGGACTCAAGTACGTTAGCCATCACTGCTGCCTTCCAGGGTAAGCATTAACAGGGAGGTGGAATTGAGAGCAGAGTTGGGATTTGAACCTAGGCATCCCAAGCAGCATTTTAACTGCTACACCAGATGCTGGTCCCTGACCTCATCTTATACTTTCCATTACCTGCTCTCACTCAGCTCTTCCCACACTAGATGTGTTCTCCAACCATCCAAGCTCTACTCTGCCTCTAAGTTTTTATGCTCTTTTGTCTAGTCTCTTCTCATCTTGGTCATTCTTTTGGTCTCAGCTTAAATACCTCTAGATCAGAAAGGTGTTTGTGGACACTCCCCCTCCTCCCTGTTTAATTTATTTTTAAAAGATGTATCTATTTATTTATTTAAAGGCAGGGTGATAGAGAGAGGGAGAAGGGAGAGGGAAAGAGAGAGATGCAGGGTCTGAGTCCACCCGTACAAGGATGGACTGGGTCCGAGGAAAGGTGAGTGCGCCGCTCGCCCGTTCCCCAGCCTCCCGATCCCGGAGACAATCAGACGCAGCGGGGAGCCAAGTCTAGCGAGGACTCATTTATTCCATGCGAAACTGAACCTTTTATAGCACAAAACTGCAGAGTCATTGGGGCAGGGCTAAGAACCAACCAATCACTTAAAAGGTCACTTTACGGGGGGATTTCTATAGGACTAGCCATATGTCTATACTAGTCTTGTTACCGCCCCTGATGTTGCGTAGCCAATTAGCTTGAGTCGCGCCCATCTTACTTCCTCTGGGCGCCATCTTCTTTGCCCCTCCTTGCGCCACCCAGTCCGGGGGCCACGTGCACGCAAGCCGGGCCCCTCCCTGCGCTGCTATCCCCGGGACACCTGCCGGCTGGCTCCTCGGGCCCTGGCTCGGGTTGGTTCACGGGCTCGGCTCCACGTGGCTCCATCCCACGCAGCTTGGGCGGGGGCGCCCGCGCATGCGGAGCCCCAGGGCCTGGCCTGGCCGCACCATGGCCGTACTCATGCCCCACAGAGAGAGAGAATCTTTCTTCTGCTGTTTCATTCCCCAAATGCCTACAATATCCAGGTCTTGGTCAGACTGAAGCCAGGAGCTCAGAATTTCATGCAAGTCTCCCATGTGAGTGGCAGGAACCCAAGTACGTGCACCATCATCTGCTGCCTCCCAGGGTATGCATTAGCAGGAAGGCGGATTGGAAGCTGAGTAACCAGGACTCAAACTGGCACTCCAATATGGGATGCAGACATTTCAAGCATGGCTTAACATGCTGCACAACATTCATCCCCTCCCTGTTTAATTTATGTAGGCCCTGCCTACCTTGTGGTGGTGCCTGCTTGTATGTGTATGTGTTTATCTCTCCCAGCAAACTGTAAACATCTTGGGAGCAGGCACAATTTTGGTCTTGTCCATTGGCACAGTGGCTGGCACAAACTAGCACATACTGGCACATACCAACTCAGTGTGCTGGCTATTGAATTCATTTGAAAAGTTTGGACTCTAGGTACAGTTATCCATATCAGACTTGGCTGTAAATGGCAAAGTCAGTGGATATCAGCTGCGCTCAAAGAAGTGAAGTAAACTGTGTGACAAAGTACACGCCCTACAGAGGCTAGCTGTGTTAATTAGGATGGTGATGATAAGGAAGGTGGGAAAATACAAGCTTTCTTGTTTCTTACAGACTTTCTTTCACGTCCTCCTTTGGCTGCACAGCTCTCTGTGACTTTAAGACAAAAATAGCCCATAGTTAATATGACCTTCAGTCTTTCACAGACTTTTTTTGTGTACTCTTCCTAAGCACGCCCAGAGGCAGGTACTGTTATCTCCATTTTACAGAGTAGACAAATGAGGCTTAGAGAGAGTGCAGCACAAGGCTGGGGTCTCCCAGCTAATTAGAGGCAGAGCTGGGTTTACCACCCATTCTTTGGATTCCAAAGCTGGCTTTGTTTATTCTCCTGTACAAATTAATCTCATAATGAGCCATAGAAGGGAAAGTCTCCGTGTTTTCCTAAAACACGGCCATGTTTCAGCACAGCCTCTCGCCAGAGAACCTTTTGTTTCCCGCATACTGGGCCCTTCTCCTTTTAAAACTGGTAACTATGAACAAAACTCATTCATTCCAAGCTGTTCTTTCTTCGTCTGTGCTAGTTTCGTGCCTTTCTGTTTGTAAGCAAGACTTCCAAGAAATTACTTCTGCTTGTTGCCTTCCACAAGCACAACTCACTTTAAGAAAAAGCTATTTTTATATGCAGATGTTAGTGCCTCAAAGTCTATAAATTAAAAAGTGCAGAAATCCTTACATCCTGTTTGAAAGAACGCTTTAGTCATTAAGAGACATCACATAGAGTTCCTTTGAATAATGAAATCAATGAAATCCCCTGGGCATGTTGAAGGCAATTATGCAATTCAATGTGCACAACTTGCAGAATGCATAAAGCAGTGACTCCTGTCACTCATTAGCCTGGCAGTAGAGCCTGCGTTTCTCAAGGTTCTCAAACTGAACGTGTATGTTTCAAATCTTGCAAACCTGCAATGAGTTTGTGGGGTTACGGTCTTTGCTATGTCACCAGCGTATAATAATAACAATCTGCTTTTTGCTGGAACGATTAAGTCAAGGGTATGGCTTCCTACCCATGAGGAAACACAAGTCTGCTCCCCCCTTCCCTCGCGGTTGGCAGACTTCCTTTCAAAAAGGTTGCTTAAAGTGGTGCTTAAAAGATAATTCTAGCTTGCTAAATTTAGGGTGTGGAAAACACCCAAAATGAGACTATCCCATGGGTAATTATGCAAGATGTTAATATGTGCAGTAAGGGGAGCATGCCCTACCCTCCTCAAGCCTCCCTCCATCTCTTTGTCTTGACACACAACATGTAATTTTGCAAGGTTAAAAGTTAACTGAGACAGCGAAGAACTCTTTACCACTGTCACCGCACTTTAAATGTAAAATGATTTCATGCCCGAGTTACTCGCAGAGCACCCTGAAGTCAGAACAGCCTTCAACATTTATCAGCAAGTCATCTGCTTACCTGCAGATTTCTGGTAATCCTCAGTTCACCAACCAAAACAAGCTGTGTATAAAAGTGGATAGAAGGTGCCGGCGCTGTGGTATAGTGGGAAAAGCCGCTGCCTGCAGTGCTGGCATCCCATATCGGCAGCGGTTCAAGTCCCAGCTGCTCCACTTCTGATCCCTCTCTCTGCTATGGCCTGGGAAAGCAGTAGACGATGGCCCAAGTGCTTGGGCCCCTGCACCTGCGGGGGAGACCCGGAAGAAGCTCCTGGCTCCTGGCTTCAGATTGGCGAAGCTCCAGCTGTTGTGATCATCTGGGGAGTGAACCAGTGGATGGAGGAAGATCTCTCCCCCCCCTTTGCCTCTGCCTCTCTGTAACTCTGCCTTTCAAATAAATAATTAAATCTTAAAAAATAAAAAGTGGATAGAAGTGTACTGGTGTCTGAAGCTTGCTTTGGAATGTGTTTTTAAAAACCCCACATTGGTTGAGGGTAGTATGTGGTAAATAGAGCAAAATTTTTTTGGCAGGATTCAGGTAGCTTGTTCTCCAGCACTGCAGCACTTCGTTTGCAAAGAGTTCAGATGGCGGATCCCAAGATTAGTGGGGACCCGCCCTTTAACTCTTAGGTAGCACCAGAGGTTGTACCAGTGGGGGCAGCTGTGCAGCATCTGGATAAATGGGGCCCTGGACCCTTCAGGCTCCACATATCAGACCAGGCACCAGAGATAATAGACAAGAGGTCTTTTGTGCCCAGAGGAGAGTTTAATGGTTCAATAGTGTGTGCAGGGTGGGTGTTTAGCCTAGTGGTTAGAACATCTACATCCTATATCAGAGTGCCTGGGTTTGATTCCCAGCTCTAGTGCCTGACTCTAGTGTTCCTGCAGACCCTAGACGGCAGGAATGAGGCTCAGATAGTCAGTGTGATCTCACCTGTCCCCTGGAATTTGGGCAAGACTTCAGCAGAAGATTCACCTGTCAGTGAGTGACAGTCACAGGCACTCAAGATGCCCAGAGAGACAGAAAAGAGTGAAGGGTCAGAAGGCAGAGGTTTGGTCTTATCTTGGGGGAAATGCTACAGCAGAATTAGGGAGAAATAAAGAGCCCTGGGGAGAACTGGAAAAGCCTTCTCTGATGGAAGAGAAGGGGCACAGGGGGCTTAATGCTTCTGCCTCTCTGGCAGTCAGGGAGTTTCAAATTCTGCCCAGTGGGAGCTCATTCTCATTCCAGTGACCCATTTTGCAAAGCATGGTTCCACATAAGAGTTCTATAAAAGTAAACACTGGTAGCACCAGTTCAAGTCCCAGCTGTTCCACTTCTTACCCAGTTCCCTGCTAATGTGCCCTGGGAAGGCAGTGGATGATGGCCTGAGTATGAGGGACCCTCACATATGTGGGAGACCTGGAAGAAACTCTTGACTTTGGATTGTCCTAGCTCCTGCCATCGCAGCCATTTGGAGAGTGAATAGTGGATGGGGGACCTCTCTGTCTGTCTCTGTAACTTGCCTTTCAAATAAATGAATAAATCTAAAAAAGTTAAAAGAAAGAAAAGGTAATCCACTGTGGAGTTAAACATCCCTAGATAATGCAAGCACACAAATCATTTAGCAATTACTTGGGCTTTGTCTTCCTGGACACAGCAGCCCAGGGGTTAACAGCACCTGGGGCTTTCTAGTGTCTTCAGAGAGATATGCTTCCAAAGCTGCGGGGGCGGCAAGGCCAAGCTTGAACTTAGATCTGGCCTTGGTTTGTGCCTTGTTCCTGATTGTTACTATCTTTGTCATTGAGGGTGAGCCTTGTGCATTTCTCAACATGTTTTCCCCTAATCTAAAACTCAGAGAGGTATATTCAGAAGAAAAAGCAAATTGTCTTTGGTGGGAGAAACTCTGCAGGTTAAGTGCTCATTATCTTTGCAATGACTGAAGGGTGTTTGGCTGCCACAGATAAGATCACTGAGGTTGGGAGCCTGGTGTGTAGGATGCTTACCCAGCTTCCTTCAGTTGTTTACCCTTTCAAACACGCTCAGGATGTAAATTCTTCAATAATGAGAATAGTGCCAGGGCTGAGGTAGCTGCCTATGAACACTCGGAGAAGGTAACTTTCTCTGCTCTCAGATGTCCTCAGCTTAAAGTCCGATCTAGAGTAATTTCTTGTTGAACATTTTATCAAGGCTCAGGTTCCTGGCCCCACACGGAACTTACCTAACCCCCAGCTTTCCCCCACAACGACGTACTAAATTAGCAGCGTCTGACCCCAAACAGGCTGGTGCTTCTGTGGCTTTGCCTATGCTCTCTGGAGACTCGGGTATTACATCCTGGCAGGTGCACTTTGCTGTGGCTTCCACATGGGTTGCACAGAGGTCTCTGCGTCATACAAATGTGCTTCTTCCGAGTATAGCACTTGTGCTGCTTCCTCCAAAGTGAGGCTCGTTGTGTCTCCGAGAGCCTGGCAGAGTGCCCAGCCCTAGTGGCAGGCACTCTAGAAACCTGGAACACTTAAGACTATGAATTTGGACTTGTGAGTTTAAGCTTTGTTTCTGCTGCTGCCAAATCATCTCTGATCAGCTAAACAATATCTAGTTTTCTACCCTGGAAATTGTACAAGGCACTTTTCCCTTTGTCTATTTTGATTTTGTGGATTTGAAACTTGTGAACAGGCATTGTATTGCTAACACTGTCATCAGCTAACATTGAGGGTTTTCCTTAAGAGGAAGGAGAGAGGGCTGATGTGGCACAGCAGTTGAGCCTCTCTTGGGACACCAGCATCCCATGTCAGAGAGCTGGTTTGAATCCCCACTGCTCCACTTCCAATCCTGCTCCCTGCTAATGTGCCTGGGAAGGCAGCAGAAGATGGTCCAACTACTTGGGTATCTCCCACCTGCCACCCCGGTGGGAGATACGGAGTTCCACGCTCCTGGTTTCAGTCTGGTCCAGCCACGGATGTTGAAGCCATCTGGGGAGTGACCCAATGGACAGAAGATGCCTCTCCCTATGTTACTCAGCCTTTCAAATGAATTTAAGGAAAGAGGGTGGGGAGATAGTGAAGCAAGAGTGGAAAGCAACTGTTTACTTGTGTTCCCCACTGGATCCCAGCAAAACTTCCACCATGAGGAAGCAGCAGCGGCTTTGGGGATGGTTTCTGTGTTGCTTAGGAAATGTATTTTACTCTCCACACTAAGGCAAGCTGACAGTGCTACATGTGGTGGCCCAATAAAGACAGGCTCCATAGGCTTGGCAGCAAGAGGTGGGGTGTTGGGGTTTTAAGGAGCAGGGATTATCCCTTAGAGTGTAAAGTGGGAGAGGTAGCAAGAACAAGGGCACCCTTGGGCAGAAGACCCTACCAAGGACAAGTGCCAGACTTGGGTTGTCCAGCTGCACCTTGAAGCTGTCTAGGTGAGTGTAACCTGTGCAGATAACCTCAATGCTGATGACACAATCATGGGGGGGGGTCTGGTGCCTCTGGATGCCTGGGTATCTGTTGCACATCTGACTGATTGGCACGCTATGCAGGATCTTCAAATAATTCACAGAAAATGCATGAGAAAACTGTGTGGATTTAAATTTTTTTAAACCAAAACCAATGTCTTGATTCCACTTTTTCCATGGACCTTCTGAAGGATCCTTGTATGCTGTGTTTAGCACCCCAAATGGCACGAATGCTGCTGTGTTCCACCAAGCTGGGGGGGGCATGACTCAGCTACTCTATACTTTTGATGACCAAGGAACTCTCTCAATACTCTGTTCATCTCACATACCCATAATTGATCAGTAACCCTTTGGGTTAACAAAGTTGGAGGGCATGAATGCAAGGTTTACGTGCACATGAGGCCATGAAGTGTTCCCATGCAAGTTGGAGGTAACAGCAATTGTCAGCTGGCAGGTAAGAGACATCAAGCCTCTAAGGTAGCAAACCCGGACCTTTCCAGTTGTGTTTGGTGGTGTTAAGGGGATCGAAAATCACTTGAGTTACAAGCAGAATTCTATTAGTTTTTAGTTGATGGAATGCCATGGTTGGAACTATCAACTTTCCTTATCAATATTCCAGAAATCGACTAAACAACACTGGCTCAGTCAGGTCTTCATGTACATTGGTGTAATTCCTAATCTAGGCTGCACAGGTAATAATATCAGTTTGTCTTTAAGGATTAGAAACATGTGTCTATTTTGGCTTTGGATGTGGGGAAGAGAGAAGAGGCAGTCAGAAGGCTTTGTTCCCTCTACTGGCAGAAAAGGCCAAGAGGAGGCAGGTGTTTAGCCTGGAGGTTAAGATGCCTGTGTCCTGCAACTGAGTGCCTGGGTTCAGGCCCCAGCTCCAGCTCCTGACTCCAGCATTCCTGCTAATGCAGCCCTCGGGAGGCAGTTGGGATGGCCCAAGAGATCAGTTTCCTGCTACCCATGTGAGAGACGTGGGTTTGAGTTCCCAGCTCTTGGCTTCAGCCCTGGGCCAGCCCTAGCCATGACAAGTATTTGGAGAATGAATCAGCAGATGGGGGCTCTCTGCTTCTCAAATACACACAGAAATAAGAAAGAAAAGGGCCAACCAGCACAGACCACAAGGTTAGAGAAACGTGTTATTAAATTTAATAGTCTTTAAATACATAAACTTTCTCCCACCCCTCCCCCACCTTGTTCCGGGGCATCCACGAGCAAAGCCTGAGATGGTGAGAAGGAAGTAGAAAAATACTATTCACAGGGGGACGAAGGCGTCCGTGTCTCCGTGGCCCGCAGACACCCCCAGCCCCCAGCCCCTTTTGTTCCTTTAGGAAAAGCCCCTGGGAATCCGTTTGAGTGTAGACTTCCCCTAGAGGGGCACTCAGGCCCCACACAGAATAGAAACTCCGAGAGGAGGAGGGAGAGAACTGATAGCACCTCAGATCCTGGCAGGGGAAGGAGTCTCCCCTGCCAGCTTGTAGTCGGCCAGCCGGCAGGCCAGCCTTTGTTCCAATAGTCCCGTGTAAACATCGACTTTTTCCTCCTGTCCGGCCCTGCTCTTCCCTGTTGGACACAGAGCCTCCTGTGCCCCCAGGGCGGGTCCTTGGTGCCTTGTTTTTCCTTCCTTCCTTCCTTTCCACCCTTCCTGTGGAAGGAGTCGGGAGAGGATGAGGGACCAGAGGTCGGTCAGAGCAGCTTGTCCTCCTAAGGGGAACCTTGGGCAGAGACGCCCCATGTTCCTGGCTAGACAGGAGCAGACTCCTTCCCCCAGAGCAGGGACCAGGAAGGTAGGTCGTCCAGTACCAGGAAACAGCGGCCTGGGTGGTGACAGCATCAGGGCTGAGAGGAGGGTGGAGGCTTCAGGAGGTGGAAAGGTGGGTGTTCTTGGCAGTGGCCTTGCTCTCCCTGAAGGCGGAAGACCAGCCCTGGCCCGTCCTCTCCTCAGGTGAGCGTGACCACTCCCAACAATCTTTCTCATCGTAGCTGCGCAGGGGGACCAGGCACTCCCAAGTCAAGAAGTCTTCTCCAGGTCTGGGTGCGGAAGCAGCCCTCACACCAGCTCATCCAGGAGGATCCCAATGCTCTGAGAGGCCTCCGAGGGCCCAGCAATGGGCTTGTTGCACATCGGGCACACACAGCGCACTTCCAGCCATTTCACCAGACACCTGCAAACAAAGGAACCGCTGTTGGCTCTAAGAACACAGCCCAGGCTGCTGCTGTCTCTCGCCGACCCCAGCTGCTGCTCCAGACAAGGGCAGCCCTATCCCCACCCAGCCTGCCCCCTCGGACTTGCACGCGGGATCTAGCGGATGGCTGGCAGGGGGCCGGGTGGCAGCGAGGGGAAGTTCTAGAAGGTGCTCCCTGACTGCTTCTCCTCTCAAGGGAACCCCGGACGCATCCCCCACGTACTTGCGGTGAAAGGCGTGTTGGCACGGGAGCACGCCCAGCTCATCCTTCCCCTTGAAGTCTTCCAGGCACACTGCACAGGTCTGCTGTGGAAGGAAGCGCTGAATGTGAGAGGAAATCAGGGAAGCCCCTCACTCCTCCATCCCCGACTTCCATGCTCTCAGCCCCAGCCCAGCAAAGTCCTGGCCCAGTGTCCTCTATCAGCCTGAGGACCTTCAGCCATATTGCACCATACTGCACTGGTGGGATGGCAGCCATTACAGACAAGATGAAATTATATTTTTAGGGGCCAGTGCTGTGGTGTAGTAGGCTAAGCCTCTGCCTGTGGTGCCGGCTTCCCATAGGAGCACCGGTTCACGTCCTGGCTGCTCCACTTTGGATCCAGCTCTCTGCTATGGCCTAGGAAAGCAATCCTGTCCCCTGGTTTCAGCCTTCCCATCCCAAGCCATTGTGGCTGCTGGGGTCAACAACCAGAGAATTGAAGATCCCTGTCTCTGCTTTTCTAATAAAATGAAAATAAATTTAAAATGTGTTCCCTGAAAATAGAATTACATGTTTACCTTGGTGTAAAAATTCTTGAAATCCATTTATATGAGGGATCTTCCAAAAGTTCATGAAAACTATATTATGAAAAAATTGTGCATGGACCTCAAAAACAATTTTGCACCTGAATAAGCTAATTTTTAAATTGCACCTTGGATTAACTTTTTGAAATATCCTCTCCTAGGAGAACTATCCCCTATCTGAAATGCTTCCAATCCAAAGCATATCAGATAACAGAATTTTTAGATTTTGGAATATTTCATAGAGTTTACCTGTTAAGTACACATACTTTGTAAACCTGAAATGCAAAAACCCAAAACAATTCGGGCATCGTGTTGGCACAACATTTCCAGTTTTAGATTCTTAGACTGGGATGCTCAACCCCATCTGGACTGCTGGGATGAGTCCCTTTGATTTGACCCAAGGAGATATGAAGGACTGAAAATCTTCCTGCAGGAGCCGGGACTGAGAGCTGGAGGAAAAGTGCTATTGGCCCTCCTGCTGGCTGTCGCAGCACACTTACCCCATATAACTGTAACTTCTTGGCATCGCCTTTCAGCACCACCTGGGAAGAAAAGGAGAGGTATGATGTCAGCAGGAGCCACAGGGACCAGGAGGGATCAGCCAATGAAAGGCGTCCCAGCCCTTCACAGGAGAGCCTGCCTCTCTCCCTCCAAGGAGGAGGGCAGTGGTCAGCTTGGGGCAGAAGCTAGCCTCATGGCTGCCTAAGCTTGTCCCTGCCACGCCCCTTTCAGAGCAAGTAGCAGAGGAAGTCTTGGAGGGAAAGATGTGGCACTTTACCTCCTTGTATCCGTATCGTTCACTCTGTGCCTGGTTCCGGAGTTTGCTGGGGGAGAGAGAGAAAGGAGTGAGCGCACGTTACTATGCCTCTGCCCAAGCAGAACACTCAAAGCAGGAGAGGCTGACTGGCTGCTCACCAAAAGACTGCTGTTTGTCCTTACACAGGCACACAGAACTAGGTAACCACCAAAGCTCTTCCTTAGGCTAGGAGTCTCGAAACTTCCTGGCAGGTGCCATGCCCAGACTGCATGCTCCTCTGGCAGAACACCCCCCATAGCTCCTTTACTCTCTCTGTCCTCTCCTAGTAGGCAAATTCCTCCAGATACCCAAACTATATGACCCAGCAGTGCACTTACTGAGTGTACAGAGAAGCTAGACATTCTTCAAGAGATATTGCCATTAAGCCAGGGTAGCTGGCTATGCAAGTCTCTTGACCCTGGGGAATTTTCCACCAGGAGAATCTAAATATTCTGGGCCCATAGCACACTCTCCTTTCCCGGCCCCAGACACTACAAACGATGCCTTCTTTGTTTCCTTCTTTTCGTTTTAGGCTGGTATCCCGCATACGGCCAAACTCTCAACAGTCAAAACACAGAGTGTTGCTACTGACAGCAATAGCATAATAGCTCCTCGGCGTTTGCTGTGTGTTGCCCGGACGCTGACACAGTCACATAGGTTCTCACCGAAGCCAAGCAATTTGAAGAGCGAGATATGTTCCCTTTCACAGAGGAAGCAAACGAAGCTCAACAAAGTAACCTGCCCAAACTCCACAGAGCTCACTGGCGGAGTCCAGATTTGAGCCGGAGTCTCTCTGCTTACAGAGTTCAAGCCTCTTACCACACAGTATGACCTGCTCCACCAACGAGGCGGAGCACATCACAGGGCAGGTGTGTTGTCTGGTCTTGGGAAGCACCCTACATTTCATCAAGTCTGTGACTTGCAGAGCAGCCAGGAATATAACCACACACTGACTTTGTGCTTCGTTTTCAAGGAGGCAAACTTTTGTTATGAATTCTGCAAGCAGTTTTAGATGGCCACTTATGTGTGGGCTCTAACAGGGTACTGGATGGGACTTTCTCTCTCAGTGATTTCTTTTTCTTTTTTTAGATTTTATTTATAAATTTGAGAGGTAGAGTTACAGTGAGAGAGAAAGAGAGAAAGGTCTTCCATCTGCTGGTTCGACTCCCCAAATGGCTACAATAGCCAGAGCTTCGCCGATCCAGAGCCAAGAGCCAGGAGTTTCCTCTGGGTCTCCCACGCAGGTGCAGGGGCCCAAGGACTTGGGCCATCTTCCACTGCTTTCCCAGGCCATAGCAGAGAGCTGGATTGGAAGAGGAGCAGCCGGGACAAGAACCGGTGCCCATATGGGATGCTGGCACCACAGGGAGAGACTTAACCTACTGTGCCACAGCACCAGCCCCTCTCTCAGTGATTTCTAACACAGGCCTGTGTTATGGCTAAGAACCATCAGGAACTCAGCAAGTTAGGGTACTAGTGGCCAACTATGGTGTGAGGGTCGAATCCAGCTCACTACCCATTTATGTATAGTCCACAAGCTAAGAATGGCTTGTTTGGCTGATGTTATGGTACCAGCAGGTTAAGCCACTGCCTGCGATGCCGGCATCCCATATGACCACCAGTCCGAATTCTAGCAGCTCCACTTGTAATGTAGCTCCCTGCTAACGTGCCTAGGAAAGCAGTGAGAGATGGCCCAAGTACCTGGGCCCTTGACGTTCACATGGGAGACTCAAATGAAGTTCCAGGCTCCTGGATTTGGACTGGCACAGCCCTGACTGTTGTGGCCATTTTGGGAGTGAAAAAGCAGATGGAAGATCTCTCTGTCTCTTCTTCTTCTAACTCTGCTTTTCTTTTCTTTCTTTCTTAAGATTTTATTTATTTATTCGAGGGAAAGAGTTACAGATAGTGAGAGGGAGAGACAGAGAGAAAGGTCTTCCATCGGCTAGTTTATTCCCCAAATGGCTGCAATGGGCAGAGCTGGGCTGATCCGAAGCCAGGAGCCAGGTGCCAGATGCCAGGAGCTTCTTCCCAGTCTCCCATGCGGATGCAGGGGCCCAAGTGCTTGGGCCATCTTCTACTGCTTTCCCAGGCCACAGCAGAAGAGCTGGACTGGAAGAGGAGCAGCCAGGACTGGAACCGGCACCCACATGGGATACCAGCACCACAGGCAGAAGATTAACCTACTACACCACAGCACCAGCCCCAAACTTTTTTTTTTTAAGATTTATTTACTTACTTGAAAAGCAAAAAAGAAGAAGAAAAATAGCATCATGTGATATATGCAAATTATATAGAATTCAAATTTCAGTGTCCATGATGTCTCTGGTACCCAGCAGAATTCACAGTTCACATACTAACTGTGGCTGCTTTCGCACTCCGAGGAAGAGTTTGCTAGTTGTGATCCAGACCTCATGAGCTGCAAAGCCCTCTACAGAAAAAGGACTGAAAACAGAAGCTGAAGTCACAGAGAGTGCCCAGCCCAGGCACACAGCACCAGGGCTGAGACTGCTCCCTAGGTGGTGGAGAAGGCAGAAGGTAGGGACAGATCCAGGCCCACAGTGTGGGGCAAGGCAGATAAGAGCAGGCTGCCAGCTTCCTCTGTCCTTCCTGACGGGAAGTCAGGTGGCCTGGCCTGGCTGGTGCTTCCTGGCACCTCTAGGGAAACTGCAGTCCAAGTGGATCCCTGCCATGGCTTGGGGCTGGGGTTGCACACCCAGTGTCCCCTTCTCGTCTCTCTCTCTGCTCGCAGCAGGGCTGGGCTGAAGGCCTAACTGAGGCTCCATCCTTAATCTGCAGAGAACGGCTTTGTCTGGAGAAGAGTTTCCCATCTCCGCACGCCTCTTTCCTAACCAGCAAGTGAGAGAGATGCAGGGAAGGATGCAGCGTAGCTGACGTGAGCTGCTGCTACCTGACACGGAGCGGAGCTGCG
This sequence comes from Sylvilagus floridanus, assembly GCA_949820135.1. Lineage (NCBI taxonomy): Eukaryota > Metazoa > Chordata > Mammalia > Lagomorpha > Leporidae > Sylvilagus > Sylvilagus floridanus. The sequence continues at coordinate 79,244,012 of OX463242.1, forward strand.
GAGGAAACATTGTCATCACTAGGGAGCCAGACACTGCAGCTGTGCTGCGAGGTCCATGCAGAGCAAGGCAGGAAGTGGCAAAGAGACTGTGTGTGTAACTCTGCCCAGGGCACCACTGTGGATGCTCACAGGCCTTATCTGCCAGGTGGCCACCCTTAGGTGGTATGTGGCATCTTCTGCTTGCTTTACCTGGGTGCCTAGTGTGCCCTCTTCTCGCATGCTCACCCCTGCTGTCCAGCTGCCTCCTCTGAATGGTGCCACTCAGAGGTGGGGGCCTCTTTTCTGCCAAGGGCCATCTATATATTCATGACATCATTTGCGGGCCATGCAAAGTTATGAACTTAAAAATTAGCCTGCTATAGATGTTCTGACTTTCAAGTCACAACACCAGACCAGGTGACTCTGCGGACCTGGTACGACCCCTGTGCTGGATGTTCCCTATCTGTGGTCTAACTCAAGGGCCTTCTAGAATTTCTCAGAAGAGGAAAGGGCTCCAGAGCTGCCCCATCAGCCTGCATACGGATTTCAGCTCAGAAAGGTGTCGATCACAATTAAATGGGGCCAAAAGGTTGCAAGGAAAGCAGAGCTTATGAAGCAAAACCCCAGGGCCATCCCAGCTGAAGTCGGAGTGCCAACAACTTTGGACAGGTGGCCTTCTCAGCTGTTGGGTGACCAAAACAACTAAAAATACCTCCACTTCCATGAAGCCAGTGGGCTCTCCCGTCCCTCTTTTCCCTTTTAGGACAAACAATGCAGCCAGATCCCGAAAATAATTGTCCCTTTCCTGTCTATTTGTACTTCCCTGGCCCCTCCATCCTGTGTAGGGCAGAAGTCAGCTCTGCTGGGGCCGGGGGGGGGGGGGGGAGAAGCGAGGGCACGCCGGGGGCGGGTGGAGGCTGGCTTTGGCGGATGAGATCACCAGGTCAGGAGCAGAAGTCAGGGGCCTATTTTGGCTGAGGAGGAAACCGAGAAGCAGGGAGAGGAAGTGGCGTCTGCAGTTGTGTGTCCTTCTATATATAGACACACACAGGCTGCCAGTGGGCGTCTAGATCCACAGAACTTCACGTCCACTGGCTGCAGGCAGGTTGCAGGACAGAGGGTGGGTGACAAAGGAGTCGATTCCCGCAGAAGGGACAGGTGGCCCCAAGCGGCTCCTCAGCTTTCACCATCATGTGCTGACTGCTATGTTCTCTCATTCCAGCCAGACACACCAGCAATGCACAGCCTGCCCTAGGCAGGAAACCCCTCACCCAGTTCGACAGAGGTGGCCACAGCAGCTTTTCCAACTTCTACTCAAGGATTGAGACCCATGGCAGGCAATGTCTGGGAGGCACCTGCAAAACTAGCCCGTCATTACCAGGTTGGCACGCCAATGGGTCTCCCTGGATGGTGAACGTGGGTAAATCCTAAACCATCAGGGCGTTGGTTTCTTCCTTTATAACCTGGAGGGTGGGTCTGAGGAATAACAGAGCTAGATGATTTTAAAAATGCTGACCACAATGCCTGACATACAGGAGAAAACCTAAGGTCATCCCTATTAGCGGCACAATCAAGGAAGGAATCCTGTTCACCAACTTTCTAGCCCAGAGCGATTTTCTCTGCTTGACCACTTTTGCCATTTGGGTGTGTGTTTGTGCGCCCGTGTGTGTAAGGGACCAGAGTTAGCTTTGCAAACCCCTCCACAGAATCAAGCCAAGTGCTTGGTATGGAGATGGAGGAAAGGGTCATGGGGCAGAAGAGTTTGAAGGAGAAAACTCAGATGTCAGGAGAAGTGAGAGGACGGAGAGGGGAGGGAAGGGGAGACACCAGACAGATGCAGACATCACACTCAGCTGTACAACAGGGAGAGTCAACCCCTGTCTTCTCTGCACAGGCTTCAGTGAAAAAATCCATGTTCTGTGGGGGGCCGGCGCTGTGGCTCACTTGGTTAATCATCCACCCGCACAGCCAGCATCCCATATGGGCACCGGGTTCTAGTACCAGTTGCTCCTCTTCTGATATTGCTCTCTGCTGTGGCCTGGGAGGACAGTGGAGGATGGCCCAAGTGCTTGGGCCCTGCACCCACATGGGAGACCAAAAAGAAGCACCTGGCTCCTGGCTTCGGATCAGTGCAGTTCCGGCCGTAGCGGCCATTTGGGGGGGTGAACCAAAGGAAGGAAGACCTTTCTCTCTGTCTCTCTCTCTCTCTCACTAACTCTATCTGTCAAATAAATTTTAAAAAATTTATATAAAAAATGGCCGGCGCCGTGGCTCAACAGGCTAATCCTCCGCCTTGCGGCGCCGGCACACCGGCTTCTAGTCCCGGTTAGGGCACAGGATTCTCTCCCGGTTGCCCCTCTTCCAGGCCAGCTCTCTGCTGTGGCCTCGGAGTGCAGTGGAGGATGGCCCAAGTGCTTGGGCCCTGCACCCCATGGGAGACCAGGAAAAGCACCTAGCACCTGGCTCCTGCCATCGGATCAGCACGGTGCGCCAGCCGCAGCGCGCTGGCCGCGGCAGCCATTGGAGGGTGAACCAACGGCAAAGGAAGACCTTTCTCTCTGTCTCTCCCTCTCACTGTCCACTCTGCCTGTCAAAAAAAAAAAAAAATTATATATATAAAAAAAAAAAAAATCTAAGTCCCAAGGGACCTGTTTTGAGAAATTCTGAGGAAGAAGAGGCCCAAGGCACGACATCCCCAGGGAGTAGACTTCGGGCAAAGCCCAAGGGGACAGCTTTTTCTTAGAGGGCCTCTCCCCGGCTGATAGAATACGGAGCACTTCTGCCCTGGCCTTCAGGTTGAAGCACTCAAACCCAGCAGGGCTTCTCGGGAGGGAGCCTGCGCTCCTTAGCCTTAATCTCCTTAAAGGATTTGGTCAGACACCAGCCTGGAGTCCGGCAGATGTCTCCCTGGGTATTAGCAGTGTGTCAGGGAGGCGGGGGCAGGCGGAGCCAACTGTGACAATGGCTCCAAGTCTAACTAGCATGTTGGTCTGGTCAGGGATGTCCAACACTCTCCCGGCCGCAGGACCATCCCACACAAGGAGGAACTGCCCACAACAGCAGCACGCCCCAGGCAGGCACATAACTACTTTGATTTCACTCAAAATGCCAACCACACCTGACAATTTTTGTTTAATGTTATATAGAAAACAGCCACCAATTCCCACACCTTTCAACAGGAGCATGGCCAACCCTGCCAAGTTCAAGTCCTTCCCTGGATCCTTAAGCAATTAAGAAAAAGTGACATATTTAGAATTTCTTTCTGCACTCTCAAAAATAAGAGTTTACAAGGCAGAATAAACACACAGCTCTCCAGACACAGGCTTGCTAATATTAGCATCTGGAGGACTGACAACAGGATTTCCCAGGAGGGCAAAGGAACATGCCACTGGTAACAGATGCCCCCTACTCCTGGTCTCCCAGAGGGCATGGGTGGGCAGTGCAACAGGACAATTAAGGGACCACCAACTTTCCTACCCAAATATTAATTCTAGGCTGCTGGAGACAAGCTGGCCAAGAAGTGGGATGCAGTCCAACCCCTGATGACGCTGGGCCACCTCGATGGACTGATGCACATAGAAACACCCGTCTTCAGGGGTCCCCAGGAGGGCAGCTAAGCCATTTCCCCAAAGCAGTGGCTCCAGCGTGCAGCAAAACCCTATTGTGGGACTGTCACTCAGCTCACTCTGCCCCTGGCCTCTTCCCCCCATGACTTCCACATCCCAGTCAGCCAGTGAACCACTCACCTGATAAAATAGCAGCAGAATATGAGGCTGAGCATGAAGACAAAGATGCCTGTGCCGAAGATGACCATGTAGATGTTGAGAGGAAGGTCTTGGAAACTGATGGGTGGCATTGAGCAGGACTTGTTGGTGCTAACCAGTCCCAAGCCACAGAAACACCCTGCAAAACAAGAGAAATACGATTAGAAGCTGGAAATCTACCATCTTGGCTGATGGCACTGTGTATGTGTAAGCAAGGATGAAAGAAAGAGCAGGCCCAGGACACCAAACTCTGCCTCAGTGACGACCGCTTATATCCCAGCTCTAACACTGGCTAGCAAGCAACGTGATCCGGGGTGAAATTTAACCAATCTAGCCAACGGAATACTATAACAGCTTCCCATCTAAGGGACCAGGGGTTCCAGCAACGGGCAGAAAATGAAGAATTCTAGTTGCATCAGGTAGAAGCCCACACAGTGCAGTGACAGAATGAAGAGTCCTTTTTTAAATGTGAGAAAATGTATTATTTGAGTTCAGGTTCCACCTCTCCCTAGCTAGCTAGTGACCTTTAAGAGTTACTGCTCTCAGCTTCACTTTGTCGTATGAAAACAAGCAAAATACAGAGGAGGGAACGTGATGGTGGAAGAAATATGCTTTGTAAATTACAAAGTGTAATTGCAAAGGTCATTTGTCATTATTAAGCCACCTGCTCTAGAAGACAAGCTGTGCCAGGACTAGAATAGAAATTGTTCACTCCAAGACCCGGTCAGCATTCCAAAGAGCGGCAGTGCAGATGGGGGTGGGGAACTGCAGCCTCCCTCACTGGTCACCTTCCCCCTTTCTACCCAAAGCCTTGCTACGGTGCCCATGACATCCCAGGGAGCTTATTAGAAATGCAGACTCTCCCTGGCCCTCTCTCCAGATGAATGAATTAGAATCTACATTTTAACAAGATCCTCAGTTGATTCCCGTGTACACTCAAGTTGAGAAGCACTGGTGAGCCATTTCTCAAAGTGGCTACATGGGGGCTGGGCATTGTGGCACAGCGGGTTAAGCCACCGCTTGCAGAGCTGGCATCTGAGATCGAAGCCCCAGTTTGAGTCCCTGCCTCTCTGCTCCCAATCCAGCTCCCTGCGGGTGTTCCTGGGAAGCAGTGGAGGATGGTTCAAGTACTTGAGCTCCTGCCATTCACATGGGAGGCGGGGATGGAGTTCCTGGCTCCTGCCTCCTGGCTTTAGCCTGGCCCAGCCCTAGCTGTTTCAGCCATTTGGGGAGTGACTTAGCAGATGGAAGATTCCCTTTCTCTTTCTGTAGCTCTGCCCTTCAAATCAATCAATCAATTTATCAATCAACAAAATAAATAAATAATCGGCCGGCGCCGTGGCTCAACAGGCTAATCCTCCGCCTTGCGGCGCCGGCACACCAGGTTCTAGTCCCGGTCGGGGCGCCGGATTCTGTCCCGGTTGCCCCTCTTCCAGGCCAGCCCTCTGCTGTGGCCCAGGAGTGCAGTGGAGGATGGCCCAAGTGCTTGGGCCCTGCACCCCATGGGAGACCAGGATAAGCACCTAGCACCTGGCTCCTGCCATTGGATGAGCGCGGTGCGCCAGCCGCAGCGCGCTGTCCGTGGCAGCCATTGGAGGGTGAACCAACGGCAAAAGGAAGACCTTTCTCTCTGTCTCTCTCTCTCTCTCACTGTCCACTCTGCCTGTAAAAAATAAATAAATAAATAAATAAATAATAAAAAGTGGCTATGTACTTTTCTTTTCACGTAAGTCAGGGATAAATCCTGACTGGCCACCAACTATAGTAGTCACCCCTCACTTGCCAGTATTTTATGTGAAGCCTAAGTTCTGGGCAAACAAAGACATTTGCTGGAAAGATTTTCAGTCATGGCATCCCAGGAAACCTAGAATGGTGGTAGCCATGTTGTGGTGAGAAAGAACAGCCCGAAAGAGAGACAGTGGTCGAGATAGCTGGAAAGAGAGAATGAGAAGAATCTTTGGGGCCAGCACTGTAGTGTAGTGGGCAAAGCCGCCGCCTGCAGTGCTGGCATCCCATATGGGTGCCAGTTTGAGTCCTGGTTGCTCCACTTCTAATCCAGCTCTCTGCTATGGCCTGGGAAAGCAGTAGAAGATGGCCCAAGTCCTTGAGCCCCCGTGCCCACGTGGGAGTCCTGGAGGAAGCTCCTGGCTCCTGGCTTCAGATTGGCGCAGTTCCTGCCGTTGCGGCCATCTGGGGAGTGAACCACTAGATGGAAGACCTCTCTGTCTTTCTCTGTGGCTCTTTCAAATAAGTAAATCTTTAAAAAAAGATTTTTGGCTAATGAGAAAGTGAGAGTTTACCATACATATACCTGCTACATCTTGAGCACATGCTACCAATTTAATCTTTTTAAAAAACATGTTAAGATTTTATTTCATTTAAGAGCCAGAGTTACAGACAGGGAGAGGGTCAGACTGAGAGAGGTCTTCCATCCGCTGGTTCATTCCCCAATTGGCCTCAATGGCTGGAGCCAAGCCAATCTGAAGCCAGGAGCCAGGAGCTTCTTCCAGGTCTCCCAATGAGTGCAGGAGCCCAAGGACTTGGGCCATCTTCTACTGCTTTCCCAGGCCATAGCAGAGAGCTGGGTCAGAAGTGGAGCAGCCGGGACATGAATCAGCTTAGTCTACTACAGTACCTGTCCTCCAATTTAATCTTTCTGATGTCACAGTGAGAATACTACTTTCCCCCACCTATGGGAAAGTCTCAATCACTAAATAATCTTCACCCAGCTAAGAACGCCTCACTCCAAAAGCCTGTGCACTCAAGCCTGGGTCTAGGTACTCCCTGCCATCTCTGTTGGGAGCCATAACCCATCAACAGACTCAGAACTCCGCTGTATTTACTCCTGCAGCCACGGCTCAGCAGAAAGCGGTGCCAAAATCTAGAAGTCAACTTTTAAAGATTTATTTTATTTATTTGAAAGATAGAGTTACAGAGAGAGGCAGAGAGAGAGAGGTCTTCCATCTGCTGGTTCACTCCCTAGATGGCCACAATGGCTGGAGCTGCACCCATCAGAAGCCAGGAGCCTGGAGCTTCTTCTGGGTCTTCCACATGGGTGCAGGGGCCCAAGGACTTGGGCCATTTTCTACTGCTTTCCCAGGCCATAGCAGAGAGCTGGATCAGAAGAGGAACAGTTGGGACAAGAACCAGCACCCATATGGGATGCCAGTGCTTCTAGGCCAGGGCTTTAACCCGCTGTGCCACAGTACCAGCCCCTGGAAGTAAACTTTCACATCATACATCTCATTTCTTTTCACGCCTTGCATCTACCTGGTGACTATTCAACAAGCCTCCAGTCAAACCTCTCAGACCACATACCCCTCTCTACTTCACGCACTGATTACATATTATTGTACCCCATTGATGTCCTGTATCTGGTTCCTTCTCCTCCCACTTAACCCGCACACTGGACACATTCTCCATTTAGTTTATCACATATTTTTCAGTCCTCCCAGACATGCACCCTGTCCCCTTGCAGCTTCACGCTCCACATTCTCCAACACCACACATTGTGGGTCAGTCTCCGTGCCACTGTCCACCCAGCTTTCCCCGCCTGGAGAGCTCCCTCTCCCTTTCTGCCACCAGCCAAGCCTGGCCTTTTGTAAGAGTCCAAAGACCCCTTGCTTCCTTCCCTTAAGCCTACAGCTCTCAAACCTGCACCGCTTGTTCTGGCTCTTGCTTTACTCAGAACCTGTCTTTACATTGCCAGTGCTCCTAGCATCGACTTAACTTGAACTCAAATATGCATTAAGCATTGATTATAAAATTGCATGATGACAGACGAGATAAACAAGCAGAGAGGAATGACTGGGTAATCTTACCACGAAGGGAAGCAGACAAAAGGGTTTGCATCATGGGAAGTGAGGTACCCTAGAAGAGACGCGTGTATAATCCTGAAGACAAAGCTAACAGCCACTAAGTACGCTCCACCCTTTAAACCAGCCTGAATCCTCCAAGGTCTGAGGACAAGGACTTCGACTTTTATATTCTCCATGCCTCGCCTCGCCTACTGTTTTGGCTTGTTTTCAATAACTAGTTAATAGATAAATAACTCCCCGTTTTCTCAAAACAACCTGGTCCTCTGGACAAAAGCTCCTATTTCACAGCAAGGAGGCTGAGGTTTGGGAAAACTGCCCAGAAGTTGCCCTCAGCGAATGGGTCACCAGTCAAGCAACAAGCTTTGCTGAGAGCCTGCTTTATGCACGGATCTAGACATGGGGGAAAACAGAAAGTAAAAGAAGTGCTTGTTCCGAAAGACTTTCTGATGGATTTGAAATTAAAGAATAATGACCTGCTAACTGTGCTGTGTCCAACAGGAAGCCCTTGCTTCTAGGTTCCTGCAGCAGTTAGAAAAGTAGTTTTCAATTGGGGGGGGGTGGTGGAGGGCATGTTATGTCACAGAGGGTGAAGCCACCCATGGTGATGCCCGTTTCCTAGGAGTACCAGTTCAAGTTCTGGCTGCTCCATCTCTGATCTATCTCCCTGCTAACGCACCCAGGAAAGAAGCAGAAGATGGCCCAAGTGCTTGAGCCCCTGCATCCACGTGGGAGACTTGAATGGAATTCCAGGCTCTTGGCTTTGACCTGGCCCAGCCCCAGCTGTTGTGGCCATTTAAGGAGTAAACCAGTGGATGGAAGAACTCTCTCTTCTCTCTCTCTGCCTCTCTTCTCTTTAACTCTGCCTTTCAAGTAAGATTTTTTTAAAAAAAAATTTTTTTCAAGTAGTTTTTGCCAGCCTTCCCCACTCAAACAATTACTCTCTTTGCAAGCCAAAGATCCATTTTTCCATGAAGACACAATGGTGGACTGGCTAGAGAGGGAAGACCTTCAGCATATATCAGGAAAGGGCCTCACCATCTCCTTCCCAAAAAACTAAATTCTCAACACCAAAGAGGCCCTCGGCCCCACGGTCTCTGCATCTCTTGCCTCAGCAACATCTGATGCCGCAGGATGGCAGAACCCCTTATCTGCCTAGGGTCTCCCGTGTACCTTCTATGAGCTGGATCTTGGCATCTTCCTGGCCCTAGAGAAACTTTCTTGATGTCTGGTTCTGCACCTGCAGTGCAGTGGCAGTGGGCCCTGCAGAGGGGATGTGTGTGTACTTTGCAGGCGCACTGGGTCCTGCAGGCATCAGCTCACTCTATCTCTACCATCTTGCCCTGACAAAAGCTTTCCCTGGGACTCCAAGATTGAGCCAGCCTGGGACTTTATGGGATAAAGAGCTTCGCGAGTTCAGAGGAGGTGTCTACTTACAGGTTGAGTATCCCTTTTCTAAGATGCTAGAGTGTTTCAGATGTTTGAATTTTTTTCCCCCCAGACCTGGGACTATTTGCATATACATGATGAGACCAAACTCTCAGCAGGAAATCCATTCATGCTTCATCTACACAGAGCCTGCAGGCAATTTTACACACAGGGTTTCAGTGTTGTGCATGCACCGAAGTTTCATGGTGTGGAATTTTCCACCTGTGGCATCAGGCTGGATGCTCACAAAGTTTCAGGATTTTAGAGCATTTGGAGTTTTGTGATGTTCAACTTGTGGTATAAAGAGAAATGGAAACAGGGTGTACTGTTCAAAAGCTGACAGTGGAGTAAGTTTCCCCTGTAAAGCAGTTAACTAAGGGGGCGGCCTCACGTGTTTGCGGAACGGAGAGGGACAGGATCTCCCCAGCTACAGACAAAGCAGCCAGCCTGGAAGGGGTGCACAGCAGTGTGGCGCACAGCAGCCCCTCAGTCCTGCTCCCCTCGCCCGGGAGTCTGTGTCCCATTGTCTTACCAACCTATGAAAGCCTTGACATCAGAACTCTCCCTCAGCTGGCGGGCTGGGAGCATAGATGACGTCAGAGAAGGGCTGGCCAAGGAAGGCCAGTGGATCTGGGAACTGCTGCTCCTTCCCAGCCAACGGGAATCTTTCCCAGGCTGGGATGCACCCTGCCGTCCCCCACCCCCAGCCCACTCCCCCGCCCCCTCTCCCACATCGCCCGCCTATCGCACACAGCTTGGGTCGTTTTCAGGAAATTAGATCCGACCAGCAAAAGGAGGAAGAAGGGGGGATGGGGACACTCACACACATGCTGCCCAAACCTTGCCCTAAAACAAAAGCCTCTTGAAATAATTAATCCAAGATCTGGCAGGAGTCGACTCTACAGAATGGATTTTTTTTTACCCCGTAACTAGCCAGGCTGCCTCACTCAAACAGAAGGCCAGCTGCTCCTCCGCACCGCCCCCCTCCCTCAACTACCCAAGTGCTGGAAAAACGGACTCCAGGACCCCTGAGGGAGGGGCAGGCGGGTTATGAGTATTCGCGGGTGCGGAGTGAGCCGCAGGAACCAGACCCAAGCCTAACCCGTGTCACCTGGACCACTAAAAGGCCTCAGGTGCGATGCACTAACTCAGCAGCACTGCCCAGGCCTGGAGGCGGGGGGAGGCGGAGCGGAAGCGCGGGCACCCACGGGGCTCAGGAGCACACCCAAGCCCCCGCCAGGCCGGCGTCCCCGGGAGAGCCGCGGCCGGTGCGAGACTCCACGAGTGCAACCCAGCGGCGCGCTCTCGGCCAGCGCCTTCCACGGGGCTGTCCGGACACAGCCAACAAAGAGCGCGCGCGGACGCCCCGCCGCGCCGGGCCCGCACGCCGCTCCTCGTACGTGTTTAGAGCAGCCTGCAAAGTTTCGGGGCCGGGAACTTGAGCTCCCTCTAGGAGGAGATCCCAGCCCCGGCGCGGACCTCTTTCGCCGACAACCACAACAAAGAACCGAGTTGGAACGCACAAAGGCAAGGGGCAGCGGGTGTCGGAGCCCAGCCGGCCACACAAAGGCAAGCAGCCCCCCGGCTCCCACACCCCTCGAGCTCCGCCGCCAGCCCGGAGACCCCTAGTAGGCGCCGGCGTCCCCCCCCCCCCCGCCCCGCCAACGTTGTCTCTGAGCCCGCGCTGCACACAGCAGCGCCGGGACCCCCTCCGCCGGGCGTCCAGTCGCACCGGGGACCCTGGCGGCCCCCAGCCCGGGACTCACCGTTACACCACTGGAATGGGTGCATCAAGGAGGTGTCCGCGAGTTCCCTCGGGCAAGCGGGCGCGGGCGGCGGGGGACGCGCGAGTCTGCAGCAAGGGGCCGGTGCGGGGCTCGCGGCCGCCTCTCTCAGGAGCGGGGGGCTGCGGCGAGGCTGGGGTCGAGTCTCAAAGCAGGAAGAGGAGGCAACGGACGGCAGGGAAGTCCGCGGAGGGGACTCACGGAGGGCTCCGGGCTGGGGCGGGGGGTGCGATGCGGAGCGCCGCGGGCAGGAGCTCCTGGGCGGCTCGGCGCGGAGGTGAGCGGGCAGCTGGGATCCCGAAAGTGACACCCGGCCGCGCACGCCCCCGTCCTCTAACAGCCCCCCTCCTCCCCGGGAAACTCCGCCCCCTGCCCGTCAGCCGCCCTCCGGCCAATGGGAGCCTTGCTCCTGCCCGCCCCCCCCCGGGGGGCGGTGTTTCCGCGGGGCCCGCTCCCGCCCCACGGCTGGGGGAGTCTGTCGGCGCTCCGGGCGCTTCCCGGCTCCCGGACCCGGGAAACTCCCGCGGACGCTGCGGGAAGCGCGCCGCTAGGGCTTCCCGGTCTTCCGCCCGCAGACCCGTCCGCACCTGACGTTCTTCTAGCTCCGGCAGCAGCCAATTCCCGGGAGGCGGCTGGCGCGCTCCCACGCTCGCCAGGTCTGGAACCGGCTCTGTCCGAGGTCCTTGTCCGGGCTAGCCCGGCGTGCGGACGAGGGGAGGCGGGCCCAGGGCTGAAGGTGGCCGGCTTGCCCCAAGCAGAAGCAACCCAGTGCCTCGGGGCAGGCCCTGCAGCACCTGTCACCTGCTTAGGGATTGACCAGATCTGAAGTCCCCGGCAGATATTCTGTTTTTTTCTTTTCTTCTTTTTTAACGTGATGTTGGATCATTTGTTTCATTTTTGTCTTAAAGTTTTTTTCTTTTTTTTTCCCCCCCAGTAAGCACTGGCCTTGAGCTTCTCCATGGGGAACACACTCACCCAGAAGCTGTATGGCGTCGTCGGAGCCAGCAGGTCCTGCTCTGGGGACTCGGAGTGCGGGAGGAGACCCTAATCGAGCATGCTAGCCCATGCAAGCACATGCAAACAAATGCATACAGGCACATGCAAGAATGCCACGGTTCTCCTGCGAAACTCCTATCTCTCTCCTCAATCTACAGATTGAGGAGAGAGATAAAGGCTTTATCTGACTCCAGGAAATCCGGGACACCCAATGAGGTTATGCACACGCCGGCCTTGCTATTTAAAAGCATTATCTTTAAAGTATCAGACGATTTAAAAAGATCACGGGGAAGGCTGGAATAAATGCAGCCCTCCCTCCTAGGACGTCCCTCAGGTATCAAAATCTCTCCGTGCCCAAGTCCCTTCTGTAAATGACATTTGCCTGAAACCTGTGCAACCCTCCCTCCCCTATGCTTTAAATCATCTGGAGTTTTCTAGGCAAATGTAATACAATGGAAATGCTATGTACATAGTTGTTATATTATACTGTTTATGGAATGACAAGAAAAAAAAAGTCTGCTGCTCAGCACACACGTTTTTCCCCAGGTTATTGCAGTACCCTCCCCTCCCCCACACACACCCACAAACATGGAGGCCAGCAGACTAAGTTAGCACTTAATTATTCTTCTTTCTGAGCTAGTCTGCAGTGGCATCGGCGTGTACGGACCCAACTCATCTATTAGTTGGACAGTTGTAAAAGCCTCCTAACTGGCCTCTCTGATTCTGTATCTTAGACTTCAAAGCCCACAGGAATGTCTTTGATGGTAGAGATGTAACATAGGCAGATTCCCCAGGCCTTGAGCCCAGAGTTTATGATCCAGTAGTTAGAGGATGGGCCCCAGAAATCTTCACTTTAATATACGTTGTCCCCCCCAGTTCTCCCACAGTTATTGAGAGAAATAACACTGATTTGATTTACTCTCAGGCCCATTCTGCATGCCAGCTCCACGGTTATTTCTCTAAAACCTAAGTCTGAATATTAATTGCCTTTGCTTAATAACTTTTACTGGTCTCCAGTGCCGACAGAAGAGAGCTCCAGTCTCCAGGGTGGCATTCAAGGCCTTTGAGTCTAGCCTATGCATGTCTTCCTGCATCTCCTCTCCCCACACTATTCATCAGCCCACAAGTGTTCAGCCATGGTCACTGTTCCTTGAGCGCTGTATGTTCCCTCCTGACTGTCATTTCCTACATGCTGTTCCTTCCGTTTGGAGTGTCCATCTTCCTTCTGTGCCTGACAAATATTTTGCAAGAGGCAGATTAAAGACCCAACTCTTTTGTGGTCCTCTCTTTTAGCCATTTTCTGTCTCCAAATCTCTTTTATCACTTGGCATGTACAGTGTAGTATGTGACAGGATTATAAAGACAATTATGATTTTCTGAGCTCAATTCCTTCATGAGCCTTTTTTCCTAAGAGAAAAAAAGTGTGGACCACTTTTTGTGGTTCTAGCCATTGGTTCAATACATGTTTTTGGAACTTAATGTGTTGTACGTGCATGTGAATTAAGTAACCATGCAACTTAAGCCATGTTGTAGGTACAGTGTAGAGGTGGAAAAACTGTGTAGACTCTACACTGTATGATTCCAACTGTTTGCTGTTATGGAAAAGGCAAAACTATAGAGTCAATAAAAAAAGTCAGTGTTTTCCAGGGCCTGTTGAAAGGGGATACATTGGTGGAGTACAGAGGATGTTTAGGGCATGAAACTCCTCCATGTGATACTCTAATGGTGGGAACGTTGTCATTACACATTTGTCTGAACACTTAGAATGTTCACCATCAAGAGTGAGTGCTGATGTAAGCTGTGAACTTGGGGTGAGGCTGCTGTCTGTGTAGGGTCATCAAAGAAAGCAGATGTACCTCTCTGGTGAGGGGTGCTGGTTGTGGGGTTCACCATGCGTGGCAGGAGAGGTATTGGAGATTTCTGTAACTCTAGTTTTGCTGTGAATCTAAAGCTGCTGTGAAACAGTCTATGAAAAGAACAGGTGTGTGCAATTGTTACTTACCCAATAGTTCTTTCTAGTCATTGGCTCAGGGGAGAGGTGCGAAGGGCAGGCCTGATTTCCTTAAGGCTCCTGCTAGGTGCCGGTAGTGCGACTGTGTGAGAGCCTTTGAAGGGGAAATTGATAGGAGGTGGAGAACAGCTCCCCATCGCACTCCTTCTCAGCCTAAAGACAACCTCAGTGGGGAATGCCTTGAAGATGCTTTCATGTTCTGGAGCCAGAGCTGGATGGGCAGGACAGTGACCTTTCGGGTGACACCTGTGTGCATTGTGACCGTTGTCATCAGACGAGATGCCGGTAAGTTCTCCTGAGGCTTGGAAACACGGTCATATCCCTCCCCAATCTCTCAGGGGCAGTGCTTCAGATGGTGGTTTAGGCTGCGGTTCATGGGACTGGAGGAAGGGCTTTTCCCTGGGTTTCTTTAGAAGCGCTGGGTCAGGCCTGTGCCTCCCTCGACTGGAGGGTCCTGTTGAAGACACACTGACTTCTCACATCATGTCAGTCCCCTTAGATCTGTCACCCAGCCACACCCCTGCCATGCCAGATGATGTTCATACACTAAGCTTTGTGTGGATCAGGAAGAGATGGGCATTTTCCTGAGTGGGAAACTGAGAGCCAGTGTAGTGGCACAATGGGTTAAGTCTCTGCATCCTGCAGCAGAGCGCTGGCTTGAGTCCTGGCTACTTTGCATCTGATCCAGCTCCCAGCAAATGTGCTGGGGAAAGCAGCAGAGGATGGCCCAAGTGCTTGGATGCCACCCACATGGGAGACCTGGCATCAGCCTGGCCTAGCCTGGCTATTGTGGCTGTTTGGGGAGTGAAAAGCAGATGAAAGATCCTCTTTCTCTCTCGCAAATAAATAAATCATTTAAAAAAAAAAAGCTGAAAAGATTAAAGAGGATGATGGGATAAATATTAAAATACACGCAAGAAATTAAAAATCGAATTATGTTTCTGCATCTTCTCTGGAAAGAGGGAAAGGTAAAACTAAGCCCCACAAGAACTTCTAATCACTTTATTTCTGCTGCACAGCCACAGCCACAGGATCCTTTTTTTTTAAATATTTATTTGAAAGTCAGTTACACAGAGAGAGAAAGAGAGGCAGAGAGAGAGAGAGAGAGAGAGAGAGAGAGAGAGAGGTCTTCCATCCACTGGTTCACTCCCCAATTGGCCACAATGGCCAGAGAAGTGCCAATCAGAAGCCAGGAGCCAGGAGCTTCTTCCGAGTCTCCCATGCAGGTGCAGGGGCCCAAGGACTTGGGCCATCTTCCACTGCTTTCCCAGGCCATAGCAGAGAGCTGGATTGGAAGTGGAGCAGCCAGGACTTGAACTGGCACCCATATGGGATGCTGGCACTACAGGCAAAGGCTTTACTGGGTATGCCACAGCGCTGGCCCCACACACCATCCTCTTATATGTCCCTATGAGCCCTCTCGTTTTAAGGCCTTGCAATCATTGGAAAAAACACTTTGGGGAGAGGCAGCCACATCGATGGTAGAACATGGGGCAGAGACCCTAATCGCCACTACTTCCTTCCATGGGCCTCTTAATCCAGCCCTGAAATATGGAAAAGAGTGCTAGCCATGGTTGACTGTAAAACATTAATTAACCTCAAGTTAGCATGCCATACTTCAAAATTAGATGAATTATCACAATATTTTCCCAAACCTCTTTATTTTTAGAGTTTTTGTTGGAGGCACCTGGGATTTGGTAAAGAGGTTGAGAATTATTTGTAGTATTTTGGGCAGATGAGGTCCTTCTATTTTTTAAAAGAAGATTTATTTACTAGGGCTGGCGCTGTAGGTTAACCCTCTGCCTGCAGCACCAGCATCTCATACGGGTGCTGATTCTAGTCTCGGCTGCTCCTCTTCCAATCCAGCTCTCTGCTATGGCCTGGGAAAGCAGTAGAAAATGGCCCAACTACTTGGGCCCCTGCACCTGCGTGGGAGACCTTGAGGAAGCTCCTGGTTCCTGGCCTCGGATGGATGTAGCTCCAGCTGTTGCGGCCATTTGGGGAGTGAACCAGCAGATGGAAGACCCCTCTCTCTGTCTCTCCCTCTCTCTCTGTAACTCTACCTCTCAAATAAAATGAAATTTTAAAAAAAGTTATTTACTTATTTGAAAGAGTTACACAGAGAGGAAGAGAAAGCTCAAGACCTTCCATCCACTTGTTCATTCCCTTGGTGGTGGCAGTTTGGAGCTGGGCCAGACCAAAGCCAGAAGACAAGAGCTTTATCCAGGTCTCTCACATGGGTGCAGGGGCCCAAGCACTTGGTCCATCTTCCCCTGCTCTTCCCAGGCCATTAGCAGGGAACTGGATCAGAAGTGGAGCAGCCGAGACTTGGACCAACACCCATACGGGATGCTGGTATCCCTGGCAGTGGCTTTTCCTGCTATGCCACAACACTGGCTCTCTTTGCATCTTTTAAGTATCCAGCCTTCCACTGTTCAGGTACCCCAGAGGTCTCAGAAGCAGGACTATTTTGGGAGATCAATGCAACTCTTAGCTAAAAGTATTCATAATCTTCCCAGTAGTGCCCCCAGATCAGGTTCTCCAGAAAAGTGAAGAGGCCATTTGCCTCCTGCCAGCCCACAGGGGAGGTCTAACAGGAGAGGAAGGCGTTATCCCTGACTGAGCAGAAAATCCGTTCTCTCTCCAGGGGCAAAGCCGCTTCTGGAATGGTGCAGAGGCTTTTCCCAAAGCATTGGTTAAATATGCCCGGATGCTTCTCCTAGGCACCAGGGGAGGCTGGGAGGGAACAGATGCTCTGAGGCTCAGGTTGACCTGGTTTCTCAGGAATTCTGCACAGTCCTGCTTTGTTCTGGCTTCCTGGAGGAAAGCCAGTCCTCTAGCTGGAGCAGAACCATCTCATGTGTGACACTGCAGACAAGAGTAAAGCCTAGGAGGGGAGAGGACCATCTTTTATTTACTTATTTGAAAGGTAGATTGACAAGGGGCAGCGGGCCAGGTCCGGAAGAGACAGGGAGTAAGAGATCTTCCAACGCTGGTTCACTTTTGCAAATGTTTGCAACAGCCAGGGTTGGGCCAGGTCAAAGCTGGGAGTCCTGAGCTCCATCTGGGTCTCCCACATGCGTGGCAGGGGCACAAGCATGTGGGTCATCCTCTGCTTTTCCTAGGATTGCCAGCAGAAGCTGGCTGGGAAGCTGAGTAGCCGGGACTTGAACCAGCACTCTGGTTTGGGATGCTGTTGTAGCAAGAGCAGCTTAACCTGCTGCACCAGGACACCGACTCCAGCACCACCTCTGATTGACCCCCCCCCCACACACACACACCCACTGGGTTCCAAGCTCTGTACTCAGTATGGCTCCATTTCATGCCTCACTACAGTTTGTGGAGGATTACTGTTGGCCCCAGACTTCCAACCAAACTTGATTCTCTCCCAAAACATTCTTTCCCCAACACCAGTACAGTGGTTAGGTCTGGCAAGGGGTCCACCCTGCTAAACCTCAATTTCCTCAACTGTGAAATGAGGGCTATGGTAGAAGGCACTCCAGAGGGGTGTATGAGGGACAAGATATTAATGATTATTGTCCTTAGACTACCTCAGGAAGTATCATGGCTCTGAAGAGGCGTTGGACTAGGAGTTGGTAGACATAATGCATGAATTGGGATGCAGCTAGGCTACTGTCATTATTCATTTAAAAATATATTTATATTTTATTTGAAAAGCAGAGAGAGAGAGAGAGAGAGAGAGAGAGAGAGAGAGAGAGAGACCTTCCATCCACTGGTTTAGTTCCCAAATGCCCACAACAGCCAGGGCCAGGTCAGCCAAAAGCCAGGAGCCTAGAACTCAGTCAGGGTCTCCCACATAAGCAGCAGGGACCCAGGTTGTTGAGCCATCACCTGCTGCCCTCCAGGAGGGCAGCACTGGGAAGCTGGATCAGAAGCTTGGACTCAGGGCTGGTGCTGTGGAGTAGAAGGTTAAGCTTCCTCCTGCAGCGCCGGCATCCCGTGCGAATGCCAATTCGAGTCCTGGCTGCTCCACTTCTGATCTAGCTCCGTGGTAATGGCAGTGGAAGATGGCCCAAGTGCCTGGGCCCCTGAACTCATGTGGGAGACCAGAAGGAAGCTCCTGGCTTTGAATCGGCCCAGGTCTTTGGATCAGCCCAGCTCTGGCTGTTGTGGCCATTTGGGGAGTGAACCAGCGGATGGAAGACGTCTTTCTCTGTCGCTCTTTCTCTCTCTCTGTCTGTAACTCAGCATCTGAAATAAATAAACAAACCTTATAAAAAAGAAGCATGGACTCAAACCAGGCCCTCTGATCTGGGATGTGGGTGCCGCAAGCAGCGACTTAGCTGCCATGTCACGTGCCCATCTCTAGAGCCTTGTTCTCCTGCCCTGGAGTTGGGCCTGGACTTTGATCATTTTTCTAGTACAAAGAATGAGGTGGAGGTGAGACCGGGCCATGAAAATACACTGCATGTTCCTTCTTGGTCGGTTCTTTCTCCTCTCTCTTTCGTCACTAGCTCCAGGGAAAGGCAGGGGTCATGTCATAAACACTTATGTGTGGACAAGTCCAGGGAAAGTAACTGAGGGCTCCGAGAACAGCCCTGGGAGCCTGGGAGAGGATAGTCTCGCACTACTCAGGTACCTGGGTGATTGCTTCTATAGCCCCTGCCAGCACCCTGGCTGCAACCTCATGAGAGGCCCTGAGACACAAGCCCTCCCGATTCCTGACCCGTAGAGACTATGAGATACCAATAAATGCGCGCTGGGGGCGGGTGTTGTGGTGCAGCAGGTTAAGATGCTTCTTGCATCCCATATCTGAGGCAGGTTCCAATCCTGGCTGCTCCATTTCTGATCCAGCTCCCTGCTAATGCGCCTGGGAAAGCAGCAGAAGATGGTCCAAGTGCTTGGGCCCCTGCACCCCTGTGGGAGACCCAGATGGAGTTCCTGGCTCCTGGCTTTGGACTGGCCCAACCTGGGCCATTATGGCCATTTGGGAAGCAGGTGGAAGATCTCTGTGTTTCTGACTCTGTGTCTCTCCCCACCTCACTCTGTCACTCTCCCTCTCAAATAAATAAATCTTTAAGAAGAGATAATAAATACTTTCTGTTTGAAGCTACTGAGTTTTGGGGTAATTTGTTACCTAGTAATGGATAAATAATATAGCTACTGTAACAAAAGACAAACTTACTCCAGTGCTCAAACAATGTAGATTATTCTGACTTGTAAATATTCCAAGAAAGAGAAAGGTGCAAGGCATGCAGATGATTCTGCTTCAAAAAGCCAACCAGAGACCAAGTCTTTTCTGCTCGACAGTGTCTAAGGTATGTCCCCTGTGCATATGGTAGAAGCTGACTTATGGCTATATCAGGAACCTTCAAAAAGTTTATGAAGAAACTATAGGCGCTGGCATCGTAGTGTAGTGGATAAAGCCACCGTCTGCAGCCCTGGCATCCCGTATGGCCACAGGTTCCAGTCCATTAGCTACTCTGCCACTAATCCAGCTTCCTACTAATGCATCTGGGAAAGCAGCAGAGGACCACCCAAGTGCTTGGACCCCTGCACTGTGTGTGGAAGACCCGGATGAGGCTCCTGGCTTTGGTCTAGCCCAGCACCAGACATTGCAGCCATTTAGGGAGTGAACCACTGTGTGGAAGACATCTCTCTCTCTCTCTCTCTCTTTTAAATATATAAATGAATCTTTTTGTTTTAAAGAGCTTTATTTAAAAAAAGAAATTATGCATAGAATTCCATTTTTTGGCACCAAAATAAATTTAACTTCTTTTTTAAAAAAAAAAGAATTATTTATTTTATTTGAAAGGCAGTTACTGAGCGCAGAGAGAGGTCTTCCATCTGCTGGTTCACTCCCCAATTGGCCTCAATGGCCATAGCTGCACCAATCTGAAGCCAGGAGCCAGGAACTTCTTCCAGGTCTCCTATGTAAGTGCAGGAGCCCAAGGACTTGGGCCATCTTCTACTGCTTTCCCAGGGCATAGCAGAAAGCTGGACTGGAATTGGAACAGCTGGGACTTGAACTGGCATCCATATGGGATGTTGACTCTGTGGGCAGCGGTTTTACCCAGTACTCCATAGCGCCAGCTCCAATTTATCTTCTAATTCCGTTTTTCAAAAATGTTTTGAAGCCTGTTGTACCTCTTATGTCCCTTTTCTCCCACCCCTAAACCATAAATTAGAACCAGAATGGCAACTGACATGATAAAGTGGAAGAGGGAAGGAGACTGCAGGGGAGAGGGTTCTATCTTGTGTGCCAAAGAAAGGGTAGGGAAGAGTGAAACCGAGCCCCGCTTTACAAGGTCGCTTCTCTTGAAAGCAGCCTCTAAGTGGATGGTGTAATAGCTCTGTGCAGCTCTACCCATGAAGGTGGGCTGGGGGGGCGGAGAGAATGCTGTATTGCTCGGCACCATGGGGTCCTGCCTAGCCGGCTCTGCAGACCCAAGTCCTGGTTTGGGCGCTCTGTTCGCTCTGTCCGAGGAGTGATTCACCTGTCAGACTCGCTTTTCTCGTTTAACGTGAGGAATTGGCTATGATGGGTGGTTTTCCGACCTTTTCCCCCAGTAACACAATCTTTTAGTGATGTAATATTTAAAAACAAACCGCATGTATGAAAAATAAAAACAAAGCTCTGTTTGAGTGGAGGAGGGGAGGTAGGGGGAGGCAGTTTCTCTCCTTGCCCTTCCTCCCCATCCCCACCCCATGCATAATTGAAGGCTATTTTAGTTACTGAGAATCAGACAGGGAGGCAGAGACAGAGGGAGTAAGAGAGAGCTCCCTCTGCCGATTTTCTCCCCCATTCGCACAACAAAGCCAAGAGCAGGGGAAATCAATCCAGGTCTCACGTGGATGGCGGAGAGAACTCAGCTACTGGGGCTGCCTCCCAGGGTCTGCGTCAGTAGGAAGCTGGAGCCAGAAACAGGTGGGAATCAAAGCCAGGCACTCTCAGGTGGGATGCGGGAGTCCTAGCTGGCTTTGTAACTGCAAGGACAAATGTTTGCCCCTGAAAGCTAGTTTCAGTTCTAGGGCTCTGTGAGTCACGGAACAAGATGTTCTCCTGGATTCCTTCCAGTTCTGGTGCGTCTGAGGATGTGATCATTCACCTGTGTGCCCCGAGCGGGGCAGGGAGACAGTCTGGTTTGTGTGTCGCCGTGGTGAGTTTCTTCTTCTTTTTCTTTCTTCCTTTCCTCCCTCCCTTTCTTTCCTCCTTCCCTCCCTCCCTCCCTGCCTCCCTGCCTCCCTCCCTTCCTTCTGTCCTTTCTTTGTAAGATTTATTTATTTATTTGCAAGTCAGAGTTAGATAGAGGGAGGAGAAGCAGAGAGAGAGAGAGAGGTCTTCCATCCGCTGGTTCACACCCCAAATGGCTGCAGCAGCCAGAGCTGGGCTGATCCGAAGCCAGGAGCCAGGAGCTTCTTCCTGGTCTCCCACGTGGGTGCAGGGGCCCAAGGACTTGGATCATCTTCTACTGCTTTCCTAGGCCATAGCAGAGAGCTGAATGGGAAATGGAGCAGCCGGGACTAGAACTGGCACTCATATGGGATGCTGGCATGGCAGACAGAGGCTTAAGCTTCTATGCCACAGTGCAGGCCCCTGCAGTGAGCT
Organism: Sylvilagus floridanus; assembly: GCA_949820135.1. Classification (NCBI taxonomy): domain Eukaryota; kingdom Metazoa; phylum Chordata; class Mammalia; order Lagomorpha; family Leporidae; genus Sylvilagus; species Sylvilagus floridanus. The sequence goes on from OX463242.1 coordinate 79,265,359, forward strand.
TCTTGGCCCTGGCCTGTGCTGGCAGAGGAGAACAGAATGCGTGTTCAAGCGTCCTCACTTCCTTTCACTCCTCATGAGACGAACCCCTCCTTGCTCCTTTGCGGCCTCTGAGGGCCAAGGTACACGGGGCCAGGATGGAGTATGGCCTCAGACCCACACTCTGCCCTTCTGGTGTGGACTTGGAGATCCTTGGAGCAGACTGTATCCCTCCCAGGATTAATGATTCCACTGACCCCTCTGCTAGGCTGCCGTTGGTCTCAACTGGCATCAGGAACTTGGGCTCCATCCAGGTTGCATACTGAGAATGTGGACTTGCCCAGCCTTCAGCCAGTCTGGGAGTGAACTCCAGTGGTCAGAGAGGAGGGGTCCGAGTTAACCTCACCCTCTCTCAGAAACATCAACTGCCCCAGGGAAAGCTCCCAGCGGAAGCAGGAGGGGCTCTGGCCTTTGGGTCTGCAGCTCTCAGAAGCTGGCTCAGGGACTGATAAACACACCCCTGCCTGCTACCCAGTGACAGGGCTGGGCCTCTTTCTGCTTGTTCCCAGCTTCCTTCCTGAGGCGCGGGCTGTGCCAGCCACCCTCTCCCAGGCTGGCTGCAGATGCCGAGCGGGAATTTGGCGGGGAGCTGACGTGTCTGCTGGATCAGGGGGAGCACCCAGGCCACTCTGAAGGCCTGTAACCACTGCTCATAAATTCAGAACATTCCAGGAATGGCTGGGAAAGGATGTGGAATCAGGAGAAGATGAGAGGAGACTTCTTGGGATGACAAATTTTTTACTTATTTATTCTTAACATTGAAAAAAATTTTACTTTTAAAAAAGATTTATTTATGTATTTGAAAGTCAGAGCTACAGAGAGAGAGAGAGAGAGAGAGAGAGAGAGAGAGAGGGCAAGACAGAGATTTTCCATCCGCTGGTTCACTTTCCAGATGGAGCAACAGCCAGGGCTGAGCCAGGGAGAAGCCAGGAGCCAGGAACTTCATCCTGGTCTCCCACACGGTTGGCAGGGGTCCAAGCACTTGGGCCATCTTCTGCTGCCTGCAAGGGTGCTCATTAGCAGGAAAGCTGGATGGGAAGTGGAAGAGCTGGCACTCCAACCAAGTAGAGGGAGTTGGATTGGGAATGGAGCAGCGGGGACATCAAACCAGCATCCATAGGGGATGCCAGCATTGCAGGCCAGTGGCTTTACCAGATACACCACAATGTTGGCCCCTATTTACTTTTATTTGAAAAGCTCAGAGGAGGAGAGGGAGAGAAAACATGAGTTCTTATATCTGCTGGTTGACTCCCCCAATGCCTGCAATGGTAGGGGCTGAGCCAGGCCAAAGCCTGGGGCTCAGAACTCCATCTGCGTCTTCCATATGGGTGGCAGGTACCCAAGCACTTGAACCATCACCTGCTGCCTGCAAGGGTGCTCATTAGCAGGAAAGCTGGATGGGAAGTGGAAGAGCTGGCACTCCAACCAAGTACTATCATATAGGATGCAGCACCACCAGTGCCAACTTAACCACTGCACCAAATGCTTGTACTGGAGGGGAAAGATTTCACATTTCTTGGTGAGACATTAGCACGCAGTGATGAAACCTCATCACTTATCCTGGATTTACTGGGACTGATTTTAAGGCCTGAAGCAAATCTTGTGTAAGAAAGTAGGTGGAGGGGGCAGGCATTGGCTCAATGGTTGGACATCCACATTCCACGCTGGAGTGCATGAGTTCAAGTTCCCATCCCACTCCTGATTCCAACTTCCTGCTAATGTGCACCCTGGGAAGCGGCAAGTGGTGATTCAAGTACTTGAGTCTCTGCCACCCACGTGGGAGAGCCGGAATGAGTTCACTGCTCCTGGCTTCAGCCAGGAATTTGGGGAATGAACTAGTGGATGAAAGATCTCTCCCTTTCTCTCTTCCTTTCAAGAAACATGAAATAATAGAAATTAAAAAAAATTAAGTAGAGGTGGGAAGGTGTGGACTGGCAAGCTGGTGATTATCCTTTCAACTTTTTAAGAGAAACTGGATTGTGCCCCAGCTTCTAGTGCCAGTGTTCTAGGAGGTAGCAGTACGTAGGTTCCCGCAAGTCACATAGGAGAACTAGATTGAGTTCCTGGCTCCCAGCTTTGTCCTGGCCCAGCCCTGGCTATTGTGGGCACTTGGGAAGTAAGCCAAAAGATTGGAAATCCTGTCTCTCTGCCTCTCAAACAAACTTAAAAAAACTAATCTTGGGGAGGAAGGGGGCTGGCACTGTGGTATTGACAGTAAAGCCACTGCCTGCAGTGCCGGCATCCCTTATTGGGGCCAGTTTGAGTCCCAGCTGCTCCACTTCCAATCCAGCTCTCTGCCGTGGCCTGGGAAAGCAGTGAAAGATGACCCAAGTCCTTGGGCCCCTGCACCCATGTGGGAGATCTGGAAGAAGCTCCTGGCTTCAGATTGGCACAGCTCTGGCCGTTGCGGTCATCTGGAGAGCAAACCAGCAGATGGGAGACCTCTGTCTCTCTCTCTCTCTCTCTCTCTCTCTCTCTCTGATCTGCCTCTCTGTATCTCTGCCTTTCAAATAAATAAATCTTTAAAAAAATTAATTTTTTTTCAAAAATAAGTCAAAGCATTTCAGTTATCAGCTGTGAGTGCTATTGAAAAACTTGATTCTAAGCAACACTATAATTTCTATACAGGTTAATTTTGTTTGTATGAGGGAAAGAAAGAAACTGAAGTTCAAATTCTGTGGTTTTCCAGTCGTGTAAACTCAGCACAGGCAGCACAGCACCCTCTGCTGGTGGATTCTGTGCACCGACCACTGCTCTGCAAACCCAGATTCCTAGCCTCCTCCCTGCACTTTTTGAGTTGTATAGCTCTCAGTTTTTCCATATTTTTAGAGATTATTTCCATCACTTATTTATTTATTTTTTTGGAAAGTACTAACACACACATACATACACAAACACAAATCTTTCATCAGCTGTTTCACTCCTCAGATGCCCATAACAACCAGGACTGGGTCAGGCTGAAACCAGGGGCCTGGAACTATGGCTGAGTCTCCCACATGACTCAAGTACTTGAAGTGACACCAGCCTGCCAGGGTGTGCACCAGCAGGGAGCTGGACCGGAAGTAGGGCACAGTCTAACCTTGGCACTCTGATTCAGGATATAGACGTCTGGAGTGACGTCTTAACTGCTGCACTGGGACACAGGCCCCTGTTAACCAGCGGCTGGATGTCCAGGGGAAAGGATTTTACAGTGAGGCAAGGTACTTGCATTAGTTTCTTGTTGCTGCTGTAACAATAACCCAAGCTTAGTGCCGTCGGTCCTACAAACTCAGTATCTTACAGTCAGGTGGAAGTTGGAGCAGATGTCGCTGGGCCACAGCCAACCCCCATCAGCACAGCTGCAGTCCTTCCTGGAGGTCTTAGGGGAGAGTCTACTTCCCAGTGGACTCCTTACCATGGAAAGTTAGCCCATCTCCCACCCAGTGTCTCACCACACAGAAGAATCTCTCCACTTTTAAGAATTCTGGGCTCACTGAGATGCCCCCAGAGGGATCTCCCCATGTCATCGTTGTAGTTTTAATCCCTGCAAAATCCCTTTTGCCAGGTGCTAAGTTTGGATGTGGTTTGTCCCGAAAGTTCCATGTGTTGGAGGCTTGGTCCCAGCGTGGCCGCGTTGAGAGGTGGTGGAGCCTTTAAGAGGCGGGGCCTAGTGCAAGGCTGCTTACATCATTGTGGGCACCGCTCTCACAAGGGATGAATGTTGTTCTCCTGGGACCCAGTTAGTTCCTGGGAACCCGAACCCTGAATCTCTGCTGTGACCTCTCCCTGTCACACGTCCTCTGGCCACGATGCCATTTGTGAGACATGGTTCAGTCCAGGGCTTCTCACCAGAGGCCAAAGTCCTGGGGCTGCCTGATCCTGGACTTCTCTTCTGTGCCAGGTGCCCCACTTTGCTATTTTGTTGTTGAAAGCAGACTGGACCCTGTGTTGTGGTGCAACAGGTTAAGTTGCTGCCTGCGATGCTGGAATCTCACATCCAGAGCACCAGTTCAAGTCCTGGCTGCTCCACTTCTGATCCAGCTCCCTGCTAATGTGCTTTTTTTTTTTTTTTTTTTGACAGGCAGAGTGGACAGTGAGAGAGAGAGACAGAGAGAAAGGTCTTCCTTTTGCCGTTGGTTCACCCTCCAATGGCTGCCGCGGACAGCGCGCTGCGGCCGGCACACCGCGCTGATCCGAAGGCAGGAGCCAGGTGCTAGGTGCTTTTTCCTGGTCTCCCACGGGGTGCAGGGCCCAAGCACTTGGGCCATCCTCCACCGCACTCCCGGGCCACAGCAGAGGGCTGGCCTGGAAGAGGGGCAACCGGGACAGAATCCGGCGCCCCGACCGGGACTAGAACCCCGTGTGCCGGCGCCGCAGGCGGAGGATTAGCCTGTTGAGCCACGGTGCCGGCCTAAATGTGCTTGGAAAAGCTGCAAAAGATGGCCCAAGTGCTTGGGGCCCTCCCAGCCACGTGGGAGACCTGGATGGAGTTCCAGGCTCCTGGTTTCGACCTGGCACAGCCCCAGTCTATGTGGCCATTTGGGGAGTGAATCTGCAGATGGAAGATTTCCAGCTTTCTCTGTCTCTCCCTTACTAATACAAATAATAATTTTTCTCACCAGTGCCGTGACTCACTCAGCTAATCCTCCGCTTACGGAGGGTTAGTCCCTGTTGGGGTGCCAGATTCTGTCCCAGTTGCTCCTCTTCCAGTCCAGCTCTCTGCTGTGCCCTGGGAAGGCAGTGGAGGATGGCCCAGGTGCTTGGTCCCTGCACCAGCATGGGAGACCAGGAGGAAGCACCTGGCTCCTGCCTTCAGATCAGCGCAGTGCATCGGCCGTAGCAGCCATTTAGGGGGTGAACCAATGGAAAAAGGAAGACCTTTCTCTCTCTCTCTCTCTCTCTCTCTCTCACTGTCTAACTCAGCCTGTCAAAAAAAAAAATAATAATTTTCTAAAAAAAAACCCTAAAATACCAGGCAAGGTGGCATAGTCGCTCATTTTTGGATTTCACCTTTCAGCCAAGAAAATCCTTGGAACAGAAATCTACAATGCCCTGAGGTTTATCTTCCTTATAACCTGGCCCACTCTGCCTCTACTCAGACTTCCTTTGCTCTAAGGGACCTGTTCCTCATGGCAGCTCCAAGCCCTCCATAGCCAGCCCAGTTCTGAGCTGCCCGCCTGGCTGCTTCCCGCTCCCTCTGCTCTCCTGGGCGCAGAAGCAGCAGTTTTCTCTCAGCTGCCTCTCCCTGTGGAGCCGCCCAGCTGGGATCAGTTGTAGGGCAAGGACTCAGGAAGCAGTCCTTCCGCTCCCCAGAGAGCCAATGCTCCAGGGCCTGCCCTGAGGGGTTGAGTCCACAACATGGAGCTGGCTGGAGGTAGTGGCTAGATTGCCTTGGATCTCAGCCCCGAGGGATGAGGCTCAGTCGCCTGGAAGCACAGCCTGAATCTAACAAGAGCACTTTATTCCTGGCAATTTTACAGCCCTTTGCTTGGGTCTCATTGGTTCTTTGCCCAAGAATAGCATGGGAGAGGCTGGACTTTCCATCTCAGTTTGGGGAGGTGGGCATGAGGCTCACCCGTGACAGGTGTCACTCGCAGCCCCTTTGCAGGCTAGAGCTGATTCTACCTGTGCAGTGACCGGGCTGTGGCCCCTCTCCCTACCCCTAAACCACATACTCCCAGGTCCCTCTAGAAGAGAGATAATATCTATCTGGAAAGATAAAGAACTCTTCAATCAACTGGTATCTCCTCATGTAAACAATCAAAGCAGCAGAGAGTGAAACTTCCCAGCCTGAAGGGGGGGCAGTTGCTGAGGAGCATGTCCTCTTCCTCACCCCTCCCCACGCACATGCTTGTGGGCACGTGCGCACGCACGTACTTACGCTTTCGTATGGGGCACTGCACAAAGTGTGTGGAAGAAGGGATTAGAAGACCAGTTTATTTTGCTCCAAAATTTTTTTGAAATCCATGTATATGCGTTTTCCACAAATGTTAAAAAGTTTTATTTTATTAACTTGTTCGATGAGTGTAAGGTCCCAGGTTTCGGCACCAATGTAAGGTCGCCACAAAACACACCGAACACTGGAGTAAGGGAAAGAGTTTATTGGGAAAACCCAGCAGGCCAGAGGGAAGGGGTGAGAAAGGAAAAAGAGAGAGTAAGAGAGAGAGAGAGAGGAGAGAGAGGATAGAGGGGAGTGAGAGAGAGGAGAAGACAGAGCCACGTGTTCAGGAACAGGTCCTTTTAAAACTTTGCTGGATGGACGGCGGGCGGGAAAGTAGGAGCAGGGAATCCCATTAGGATGGGGGTGGAGCTTGACACTGGTGGTTGGGCCTTGTGGCCATCTGGCTTCCAGCAATGGGAGTGGTGGGGGGGCGGCTAGAGCCTAGGGTGGTGCCAGGGTGTGGAGAAGTAGATAAGACTGCACCATTTTCCTAATAATGAGAAAGAGAGGGAGAGAGAGAGAGAGAGAGAGAGAGAGAGAGAGAGAGAGAGAGAGAGAGAGAGAGAGGGAGGGAGAGAGGAAGAGGAGGGGAGGGGAGGGGAATGGAATGGAAAGGAAAAGGAAAGAGGAAATGTATCTGCTGGTTAACGCTCCAAATACCTCCAGTGGCTGGGGTGCCCTGGCCAAAGCCAGGATCCAGGAACTCATTCCAGGTCTCCCAAGTGGATGGGTGACAGGGACCTTGCCTTCCACAAGCTGTGTCCGCAGGAAGCTGAATTTAGCAGCCAGGACTTGAACCCAGGCACTGTGATACGGGTCGTAGCACCTTAACCACTGCACCAAACACCTGCCACTCTGGGAATCTTTTGAAGATCCCTTGTTCACCCTCCAGTGGTGGAGCTGAGGGCCAAGCATAGGAGTGTGATGGTTACACACACAGGTTCTGGAGCCAGAAAACCAGCTTCTAGCCCTGGCTCTTCCACTTACAATTAGTGTGTTTCTGGGCAAATTGGTTATGGCCGATCTCCCTATTCCTAAGAAGTGAGTATGTGTGTGTCTACTGCACTGGGTTTTTATGAGGATAAATAAGTCAATGTCTATAAAGAGTGCCTGGACATAGCTATCATGTGTCTTTCTTGACTACTAATAAGAATCTGCTGTATGAACAGTCTGGGAGTCTGTTTTTTTGTCACATAGACTTCAGCAGCTGTACTCCCCTACTAGAAGTCAGAATTCAGTTCCTAAGTTATTCAACATGAAAAATATCTAGTCTAGGGAGGGTGGCACTGGGGCACAGAGAGTTAAGCCACCACCTGTGATAACCGGCATCCCATTTGAGCCCCTGTTCGAGTCCCAGCTGCTCCACTTCCTATTCAGCTCCCTGCTAATGTTCCTAGAAAAATGATGGAGGAGGGCCACATGCTTGGGTTCACTTCCACCCACATGGGAGACCAGGATGGAGCTCCTGGCTCCTGGCTTGTGCCTGGCCCAGCCTCAGCTGTTGTGGCTATTTGGGCAGTGAACCAGAAGATGGAAGATCTCTCTCCTCTCTCCCCCACCCCCTTTCTCTGTAACTCTGCTTTTCAATTAAATAAATAAATCTTGAAAAGAAAAGAACTTAACAAATAGGATGTGGCTGTTAGGGTAGATTAGCAGTATTGTACTGCTAATCCACACCAGAACAAAGGAGGTGAACTGTCAGTTCTGTTGCACCTATACTGGACCAACCAGTAGAGTCAGTCCTTTCAAGTATTCTGGGGGTTCCTTTTCATTATATTTAAGTCTTCTGGCCCATGGCTCTGACAGGGAATCAACACATTTTAATTATAAGCAGCATTGCTAATGAAGGTCTCACTCTGTGCTTAGGTAAATTTGTCCCTCAAAAGTGACCAGTGTCTGAGATCCCAGCCAATAGATTTGGCTGGCCTCCCATCGTACAAGTGTAGCCAGAATAGCCAGACCTTTACATCCTGACTGATCCAGAGTTCTCGTTGCTACAAGCAGAAAGGGAAGGCAAATTGGCAGGGCTGCTTAGGAAACCGTGTTAGAAGCAGTGGGAACTGGTAGGCTGAAAGTACCACAAGAGTGGGCTTCAGCCCACGGGGAGACCTGGCACAAGAGGTGCAGTCGGAGGAAGAACATGAAATACTGTGCACAGGCTTATACCTCTCAACTAATTCAACCCCATGGAAGTGGCCAGAAACACTGTCACTAAGCACATGGGCAAGGGGGAAGTGACTTGCCCAGATCCCCTACTTGGTGCATGGAAGGCCAGCCCAGGAATCCCAGGTTGTTGGGTCTGCCAATCTCATTTCTCTATCACTGTAAAAAGACTGCTTCGCGTGTGTGTCAGGCAGAGCTTTCTCATGTCCAGAGAGGGAATTACACAGTGGTTCCCCCTCATCCAAAGGTCCAAGCCGGGGCCGGCACTGTAGCATAGTGGGTAAAGCTGCTTCCTGCCGTACAAGCATCCCATAAGGATGTCGGTTCAAGTCCCAGTTGCTCCACTTCTGATCCAGCTCTCTGCTGGTGGCCTGGGAAAGGATCCGAGGAGGATCCAAGTCCTTGGGCCCCTGCACCCAAGTGGGAGACCTTGAGGAAGCTCCTGACTCCTGGCTTCAGATTGGCCCAGCTCTGACCATTGTGGCCATTTGGACACTAAACCAGCAGATGGTAACTCTCTCTCTCTGTCTTAAAAGAAAGGTCCACGTCAAGGTTTGCTAATCATCATCGATGACACCATAAAGATGATTTTCCTGGCCTCATCACAGTGTGGAAATGAATCATCTATGATGGCAATCTTTAAAATTTTGTTTCAAAATTTTGGGATAGGATAGACACTTTAGATATTTCAAGAGATTTAGCTTTCTTCCTTGTATTTTTTACTTCCTCTTTTGTTCTCAGAACATGTTTATTTATTTATTTGAAGGATTATTTATTTGAAAGGCAGAGTTAGAGAGAGAGAGGGAGAGAGAGAGAGATATCTTCCATCTGCTGGTTCACTCTCCAAATGGCTGCAACAGCAGGAGCTGGGCCGATCTGAAGCCAGGAGCTTCTTCCAGGCCTCCCATGTGGGTGCAGGGGCCCAAATACTTGGGTGATCCTCTGCTGCTTTCCCAGACACATTAGCAGGAAGCTGGATCAGAAGAGGAGTAGCCGGGACTTGAACTGGCGCCCATATCAGATGTCAACACCACAGGTGGTAGCTTTGCCTACTATGCCACAGTGCTGGCCCTTTTTAAAATTTTTAAAGATTTATGTATTTGAAATTCAGAAGTGTAGAAAGAGAGGGAGAGAAAAAGAGAGAGAGGGACAGAGAGAATCTTCTATCTAGTAGTTCACTCCTCAGATGGCCAAAATGGCCAAGGCTGGGCCTGCTGAAACCAGGAGCCAGAAGCTTCATCTGGGTCTCCCACGTGGGTGGCAGGGGCCCAAGGACTTAACCAGTCGTCCACTGCTTTCCCAGGTGCACCAACAGGCAGCTGGATCAGAAGTGGAGCAGCCAGGACTTGAACCGGCGTCCACATGGGATGCTGGTGTCACAGGCACTGGCTTTCTGTACCGCATCACAATGCAGGCCCCAGGGACACGCTTTTGTAAAAAGGAGCGATGCGGTGGCAATTCGGCAGTTGGGCTAACAGAATGAACATGTTATTGTTTCCAGTTGTTGAGTCTAATGTCTGATTAAATTACTGGGGAGATTGTGTAACTTCCCTCAGGAGCAAATTTGTAAAGAGCAGAAAAGATAGCAACCTTGGCTTCAGGCGACACACAAAGCCCCACATGCAGGACATTTAGGCTGGGGCTGATTCAAGATTAACATTCTGGGGCAGGCGTTTGGCATAGCAGTGAAGCTGCTATTTGGGTTCCTGCTTCCCACATAGCAGTGCTTGGGACTGAGTCCTATCTACTCCACTTTTTTTTTTTTTTTTGACAGGCAGAGTGGACAATGAGAGAGAGAGAGACAGAGAGAAAGGTCTTCCTTTTGCCGTTGGTTCACCCTCCAATGGCCGCCACGACCGGCACGCTGCAGCAGGCGCACCGCACTGATCTGAAGGCAGGAGCCAGGTGCTTCTCCTGGTCTCCCATGTGGGTACAGGGCCCAAGCACTTGGGCCATCCTCCACTGCACTCCCGGGCCACAGCAGAGAGCTGGCCTGGAAGAGGGGCAACCGGGAGAGAATCCGGTGCCCCGACCGGGACTAGAACCCGGTGTGCTGGTGCCGCAAGGTGGAGGATTAGCCTATTGAGCCACGGCGCTGGCCCCTACTCCACTTTTTTTAAAAAAAATTATATTTTAAAGATTTTATCTTTTATTACAGGCAGTGAGAGGGAGACAGAAAGGTCTTCCATCTGATGGTTCACTCCCCAAATGGTTGCAATGGTCAGAGCTGGGCTGATCTGAAGCCAGGAGCCAGGAGCTTCTTCTGGGTCTCCCACGTGGGTACAGGGGTCCAACCACTTGAGCCATTTTCTGCTGCTTTGCCAGGCCACAGCAGAGAGCTAGATCAGAAGAGGAGCAGCTGGGACTTGAACCGGTGCCCACATGGGATGCTGGTACCACAGGCAGAGGATTAACCTACTGTGCCACAGCACTGGCCCCCACTCCACTTCTGACCCAGCTTCCTGCTTATGCACACCCTGGAAAGCAGCAGATGACGGTTCCAGTACTTGGACCTTTGGCACCCACGTGGGAAACCTGGATGGAGTTCTGTGCTCCTGGCTTCAGCCTGGCTCAGCCCTGGCTGTTGCAGGAATTTGGGGAGTGAACTGGCTGATTGAAGGTCTCTTGTCTCTCTTCTGGCCTTTTTACTTTTAGAGGATTTATTTATTTATTTGAAAATCAGTTACAGAGAGAGAAGAAGAAACAGAAAAGAGATCTTCAAAACGCTGATTTACTCCTCAAATGGCCACAACAGCCAGGAACCAGGAGCTTCTTCTGGGTCCCCCACGTGGGTGCAGGGGCCCAAGGACTTGTGTCTTCTTCCCACTGCCATCAGCAGGGAGCCGGGTCAGCAGTGGAGCAGCTGGGGCTGGAACTGGCACCCATAGGGATGCCAGCACTGCAGGCAGTGGCTTGACCCACCCTGCCACAATGCCGCCCCTTAGCCTTTTAACTAAGATGAAAATAAATTAAACAATTGGAAAATGATTCCTATCAGACTGAGGCATTCACATAGATACGAGGATGACATTTTTAGAATAAAACAACGGAGCCGGCACCAGGGCGTAGAGGGTAAAGCTACCGCCTGCAGTGCTGGCATCCCATGTGGGCGCCGGTTCAAGACCTGGCTGCTCCAATTCTGATTCAGCTCTCTGCTGTGGCCTGGCAAAACAGTGAAAGATGGCCTAAGTGCTTGGGTCCCTGCATCCATGTGGGAGACCCAGAGGAGTCTCCTGGCTCCTGGTTAGCTCCATTGGTTGCAGCAATCTGGGGAGTGAACCAGCAGAATGAAGACCTTTCTTTCTCTCTCTGTAGCTCTGATTTTCAAATAAATAAATAAATAAATAAACTTTTTTTTTTTTTTTTTTTTTAAGAATAAAATGACAATTCTTAACACAGCTGAGTGTATGAACAGAGCCGGAGGGGTGGAGGGTGTGCCCTGAAGTTTCTGGTCCTCTGCTGCCCCTTGGTGGATCAGCTGGAAATAACAGCTCAAGATTTTGCTAGCTGCAGGGGTGTGAAACCAGAGCCATAAGATTGCGTGGCAGTTTGGAGGCTGGTGCAAGCTTCTCACTGCGCGGAGGGAAGCAGGAGCTGCAGCTGCCCCTGGCAAGGCTGGGGATCCCAGGAGAGAGGCACAGAACTTTGCTAAACTGTCAATGACTTCAGGCAGCTCTCTTCTTTTCCACCATCTTTATTTTTCCTCCAGACACCTGGATCCAGTAAGCAAGTGACCCTCTGAAGACTCCCAGCCCCTTTCTGGCCACGAGCAGCACTCCCAGGCACAACGCCAGCCCTCTTCCTGTGCTTGCAGCAACAAGTCTGTGGGCGTCTCCCTCTGTGATCTCAGCGTCTCACACCATCTCTTCCCCGTCTGTGTCTGTTCTCTGGTCTCCACACCCCTTTCCTCCATCCCATTCATGCTCATCATATCCCCGTGCGCCTGCACAGGACAGAGGGGCTCTGGCCTTTTGGTCAGAGAGAGGGCACAAGACGGGAAAGGATCCCTGGGAGAAACCTGGCTGGAACCCCAGGGCCATCTTCTACCTACAGCCTGGCTGCCTCCTTTCCTGGTTCAGCCCCTGCTGGGTGCCCACCCACCACACTGCCCAGCCTGACCCCATCCCTTCCCACAGAAAGCAGCAGTGGTCTAGGCCTCTCACGCTCTTGGGTTACCTGGGTCTCCTACCACCTGCCATCTGGGCCTCGTCTCTCCACCTAGGAGCCAGGGACCCACCTATGGGCCTGGCCCCACCTCCCCTCCACGCCCCTCACGCCTCCAGACCCTGCCGCAGCCTGCGGTCCAGGGCCAGGAGCTGCCGCAGGAAGCCCCGGTTGGGGATGATGCCTCTGTGGTCCTTGACCTTCTTGATGGCCTCCACGAGGGTGAGTCGGTGGTACAGCATGAGGTAGGCCAGCACCAGCGTGGCGGATCTGCTCACTCCCACGGCGCAGTGCACCAGGATCTTCCCTGCCAGGAGAGACACAAAGACATCGCCGGGAGCTGTTCTGGGTGGCGTGGACAAGGCTAGGGAGAGGCTGACAAGTTCAGGGGAAAGCCGGTGGAGGAGGGTGGAGATGGGAAGGGTGTTGAGGATGTGGGCTTGTACAGAGTGACATGCAAGGGACACACAGCAGCTCACTACCCATATGTCCGAGAAGGGCTCAAGGCAGAGCGCCATGCCAGCTGTGAAACCAAGCTCAGTACAGGGCAAGACCTCAGTGGACAGCACCCTCTGCCTAACCTGGCCCTTCTTCAACCTCTCCTCAGCCACTGAATCAATTTTGATTTGCATCATTTTTTTTCCCAACCACTAAAGCATTTTCACCATGTTCAAAGGTAAAGATCAATGAAAAACATGTAAAGAAACCAAAAATGTGAAACTCTTTCATTCCAAATCTTGCTGCTGAGATGCAGCTTGCCCCTCTTAACATTTTGTATGATTTCTTCCTTGCCTTTTCATATACTGCCTTGAAAGCAATGGCTGAGGGACAGGCTTCTTCCCTGAACATTATGTCTCGAGCATGTCATCATCTCACTAAAATCTCTCCCCATGGGGGCTGCTGTTGTGACATAGCTGGTATAGCTGCCTCCTGTGAATCTCTCGTCCCATACAGGGTCAACTCCCTGCTAATATGCCTGGGAAAAGCAGCAGAAGCTGGCCCGAGTGCTTGGGCCCCTGCACCCATGTAGGAGACCTGGAAGAAGCTCCTGGCTCCTGGCTTCGGCGTGGCTTGGCCCCGGCCACTGCAGCCATCTGGGGAGTAACCCAGTGGATGGAAGATCTCTCTCTGTCCCTCCCTCTCTGTAACTCTGTGTTTCCAATAAATAAGCAGATCTTTAAAACAAGGTCTCTCCCCTCACTTGAAGCCCTGGGCTTCTCCTAAGCTCCTCGTCCATCACTGTTTCCTCCCTTCTGCTCTGCCCGCCTACCTCCCGGCTGGCTCAGCGCCCGGTGGATGAAGTCAGCGGCCGTCTGGAAGTGGACACTCATATCAAAGGCTGGCGAGTCGTGGGCCTCCACACCCAGGTAGCGGATGCCTAGCCCCTCGTAGGCCTCCGGTGTGCCTCGCCACCGGCTGTGCGAGGCGTTGAGGACGTGGGTGATGCCCAGACGGCGAAGCTCCCGGCGGTTGTTAGCCATGTCCCTGCGTTGAGCAGAGGTTAGAGCCAGGGTGGGGAAGCCAGGGGACAGGCTCCTTGTCTGCCTCGATTTGTCACTGGCTCCAGGCCTACTTAGCAAGGACCCAGAGGGGAGCAGCCGAGATGGGCAAGGACTTGAGTTAAGGCCTCTGGGCCTGTGGGCAGGAGCTGTGAGTACTGGGGCTGTTTTGTCTTGGGAAGAAAAGATTAAGGGCAGAGGGCAGCCGCAATCAGATGGATGGAGCACTCAGAGCAAATGGAATTTTCCCAGGGCTGCAGGGCCCTAAAGGGTAGAACCGGGATTGAACCATGGGTGTCCCTGGGAAGCAGATCCCAGGTTCATGCAAAGAAGCACCAGCAGTGGCATTTGTTTTAGGAAGGTGGGAGTGCCTGGAGAGAGAGATTTTGCTGCCCCCATGGTGTTCAAGCAGACAGAGGAGATCATGCAGGCACGGATGGTGCCCTGGGGATCTGAACGTCAGGTGGGTTGTTGGACCTGCTCACTGTTAGCGTCGCTGTTGACCTTGAGGTTTCCATGACTCTAACTCTCGATCCCACATCCGACTCCCCAGAATGCTCGTGTTTTGTCAGTTACCCCACTTTACGATATCCCCTGTGGGTGTTCAACCAGCCCGTACCCCTCAGCTGAGTGGTAGACAGAAGTCTCTCAGGGCAAATGCTCGGTCCAGTGCAAACTCCTCAAGTAGAAAGAGCACTGAACTTGAACCTCCAAGTCCTGGCTCTGCTACTTACGACCCGTGTGACCTTGGACCTGTCACAACTTCTCTGAGCTTCAGTTTCCTCATCTGTAACCTGGGGACAGTGGTACCTACCTCACAAAGCTGTTGTGAAGATTAAGAGAGAAAATGCATGTGAACAAAGTCCTTGCATACTGCAAAGCCCTCGGGGGACAGGGGAGGGGCCACTCTTCCTTTGATGGTCCTCTCTCCGTAGCCCCCAACTTGCCAAACCCCGCAGGCACTGCAGGGTCTCAACAGGCAACGTTGCCTGCCTCCCTCCAGCTCCTGGCTCCACCGGGTGCCTTGCCCAGAGCCACGACGTACTAGATGGAAGGTCAGAGGAGTCATCTCCTGGGCCTGGGACAACACGCTGGCCCTCAACTCTGAACATTTGCTAAAAGGATGACTCGACTACTTGAACTTTGTTTCCCCCTACGACTCGACTACTTGAACTTTGTTTCCCCCTACATGGGTATTTCAATAATCTTGCCCAAACTCCCCCAAACCCTACAGCCTCTCCATTCTGCCCCCTCCTCTCGATCCCCCACAATGGAACCAACAGCAAGACTCACTGCCTCTCTGCCTCCCTTCTCTTCTCCTACCACACACACATACACACACACACACACACTCAGCCGTGGTCCCAGTCTGCCCCATACGTACTGGTCTCCGAGGTAGAGGCCCGGCCAGACCTCGTCGGCGTGGTTGCAGGCTGTCTTGCCCGTGTAGAGGAGCCGCTCCAGCTCGAAGACGTTGAGGAATGGATGCTGAACGGCTGGCATCTCCTCCAGGCTCCCTCTGGTGCGGACAGGAGTCCTTGAGCCGCTCCGGGAGAAGCGGGCCATGAAAGTCATGGATGCCCAGAGCCAGTTACCAGGGCACATCTTACAGGAGACAGGAACCTCGGAAGCCGCAGGGGTGGCTGCGTGATGACAGGAAAGAGGCTGGAAGAAGGGGTGCGAGACACACTTGGGCGCGTCTTGCAGCCGCCTCCCTTCCTGCCGACTGGGCTGGGCCCTGGGGAGCAGGTAAGTGCAGCTCTGGTGGGGGCCTCCAGGACTGGCTTCTCCTTCCAGCAAAGGCAGCTTCTTTCACTCCCGCTCTTTGGCTCTGGCTCGGCCAGGCAAGGAGGTGGGAGCATCACATGTCCTTGTTTACGGGAAGAGGGAGCTGCCCAGCTGCTGGGTTTCTGCTCCACCTCCCCACGCCCTGCTGCTAACACACACACACACACACACACCACACTTGGCATTTGGGTGGCCAGACACACTGCTGGGGCTCCTGCCAGCCCGATCTGGGTCTCTTCTGCCTGGGGCTGTAGGCAGAGAGCCTAGGGATCTGGGATGGGGCTGGAACACGCTCTGAACCCATCCAGAGAGAATTAGCAGGAAGATAACAGCAGCTGGGGCCATGACATATGCTAGGCCTGCCTCCCGAGTGCCAGAGAGATGAGCTGCCTTAACCCATTCCTGTCGGCCACAGTCTCAGAGATAATCCTATCATGGGAAGTGTGTGTGTGTGTGAGGTGAGCAAGAGCGAGGGAGGGTAAGTTTTGGGAAGCTACCTGCTGAATGCAAGAGCTAGTGAACGCAGATGCTAATCTCTGGGTGCAACAGGCAAACCAGGATCTTTGGATCCAGCATAAGGACACTGTTGATCAAACCTCATCCCTCATGTGAGAATTCTGGGTTGAAGTGGGGCTGGAATGTGTGGCTGTGTGTGTGTGTGTGTGTGTGTGTGTAGGGAAGTGGGAAAGGGAGACTGAGGGTGGGGACCTGGGGGGCGGGAAGGAAAGGGAAAAGGAGGCACCTGCCAGGCCCAGGGACTCAGAGATGCAGAAGTAGCATCTGTATTGCAACAGAGGTTTAGTAGGTGAGCTTCAGGCTGCTTTAGGCCAGGAGCCCTTGAGCAAGGAGAGCTGTGCCCTGCAGAGCTGGGAAGGGTCAGCCTTTTAGACTTGCCCTGGGAGTTTCAGGCAGAGGGGCGACCAGGCCAAGCTCTCTTTCCCTGGACGCCTCCTCTCTCGCCTCTGCTTCTGCCTACTGGACAGGGCGGGCCAGCCTGCAGAATGCCTCCCCTTCTGCCCAGGGACCTCTGTCTAATGTCCTCTGTGAGAGACCATCTTTGACCACTATCACCAGGGCCCAGCACCCCCTTCCTCAGGGCAGGGAGAGACCGAGCAGTTGCAGGGGTTCTTAGGATCAGCACTGAGTAGGGACCACTGGGTTTCTAGGGTGTTTGAGCAGAGAGATTTTTTGTTTTCTTCTTCCTATGGCTGGGTCAGAAAGGCACAGAGTATGCACTACACCCACCACCATCACCCTTACCGTTCTCATCAACCTTCTCAGCACCACCACCAGCGTCATCATCCACCTGTCTCCGGGGGCCTAGAGACCCCACCATTTTATTCCCAAGTAATCCCCCCTCTTGAAATATCCTGCTGCCTACGTGACGACGAAGCCAAGAGAAGGGGGAAGGAGCCCAGGTGTAGGTAGCTAGCCGTGGGACCTGGAGAAGCCCTCTCTGTCCCGGGATATAGCCCCCAGCCCAGGCTTAGCCTTCTGCAACCCCTCGGCCGCTTTCGGGGCTCCTATCTGATCGCAGTTCTAACAGGTTCATGGCTGTCGCTCCCGACTGCCAACCCAGACAGCCTGGCGCCGAGCGCGGAGGAGGGCGCGCCAGGGGAGCGCGCAGCTCCTGGTTTCTGCTCCGGCCTCCTTCTGCCTCCCAGCCCTGAGCCCCCGCCCGGGGTGGGAGAGGCGACCACCCGCCGTAGCCCCTCTACCTCTTCGCCGCGCTGCGCGGGGTCTCAGTCCCGAAGGCAGGTGCCAGGCGCAGGCAGCCCCCCGGCCATGACCGTCTCCCGCGCCGCCGCCGCCGCCGCCGCCGCCGCCGCCGCCCGGGCTGCTGCAGCCAGATGAGCGGCTATTTTTAAGCCATGACACGCCCGTCGAAGCGGGGCTCGAGTCTGGGTGTGTGTGGGCGACACGCAGGGCCGCGGTCCCGCACGGAGCGGCGCGCGTGCCACGCAGCGTGGGCCCCGCTGCACCCGGCGCGCGGGCGGAGCGCACCCAGACCGCGCAGCGCCCCGCACGCGCAGCGCTGCGAGCCTGGCTGCGCCACCCGCAAAGCGCTGGGCCTCGAGATGCCAGGCTGTGCGGCAGACACGCGCCCTCCTCCCAGACGGAGCGTGTGTACGCGGACGCATCCCCTACCTCGTCTCAGGAAAACCGCGTCGTAAAGAACCAGCCTTACTGCTATGGGAGTCGAGGCAAAGCTGGACACCTGTGACCATCAGCAGTCTATGAAATCGAAATTAGCATTAGTATTTGCGTTTTCGGGAGGGGGTCGAAGTGCAGAGAGGCCAAATCATTTGCCCAGGGTTGCACAGCAAGTGATTGGCAGAGCTGAGCTTTAAATGATGCCCCGGCTGCTGGGTTTATGTGCTTCCCGGGGGCCCCTCCCACGGTGGACAGTGCACCCTAGGTGTCCTCCAAGACGCTGCCTCCACCGGCTGAGCTCCTGGCAGAGCCGCTTTGCTAGGACTCCCGAACTGTCCGCCTGCCTTGACCCGCCTGCCGTGATGTGCCTCAGCGATGTGCCTCACGGGGTGATGAGTTGCGGCTCAAAGAGATGGAAGTAGGGATGGCAAAGCAGTTTATTAACGCACTTCCACAGAGAGACAAGGGCCTTGGAGAGGAGGCGGGGCAACCTTTCTTCCCGGTAGGAGACTTTTCTCCCTAAAGCTTAAGGATGTTGACTGATGGTGGGAGTTTGTGGTTGACATCCGCGAGTTGTATATCCTTGGAGGCTGGGGGCATGGGGGTGTTTGACCAAGCTCCCATTTTATCAGGATACTTTAGCCACAAGTTAAACCACGAAGTGAGCAGCCGTGGGTGGCCCTGGTTGGAGAGCAAGGTCCCTGGCTTCGCTCCTGGAGGAGGGGCTTGGGGTTTCCTCCCAGAAGCTCATGCCTTAACTCAATCTGACCTTAAACCCCCGGCCTCTCCGCTTTCGTGAGCACCTTGTAAACGCCAAGACAGCTAGCGCACTGAAGTCAAGGCTGCCTTGTCTTCCCCAGGGCTTCTCTCTTGTGTTGTGGGGGAGGTAGGGAGATCACAAATGCTACCAGATGATGATGTTGAGAACCAGGCCATCTTGAACTCTCGGTGGCTCCTCGAAGAAAGGCAGGAAGTAGGGGCACCCGCAGTGGCACAGTAGGTTAATCCTCCGCCTGCGGCACGGGCATCCCATATTGGTGCCGGTTCTAGGCCTGGCTGCTCCTCTTCCAATCCAGCTCTCTGCTGTGGCCTGGGAAAGCAGTAGAAGATGGCTCAAGTGCTTGGGCCCCTTCACCCACATGGGAGACCTGGAAGAAGCTCCTGGCTCTTGGCTTTGGATTGGTGCAGCTCCAGCTGTTGCAGCCATTAGGAGAGTGAACCAGAGGATGGAAGACCTGTATCTCTCTCCCTCTCACTGTCTGTAACTCTACCTCTCAAATAAATAAATAAATAAATAAAATCTTCAAAAAAAAAGGCAGGAAGTGGATAAACTCAGGCTGGAGCTGGATTAGGACACATGGATGGTATCCCTATAGCTGAAGTCAGGAGTAGGGACATTCCCAGCAGCTGTGACAGATCAAGCTTTGATTCCTGGGTCAGAGGAAGTATGGCTCAAAGTGACACAATGCCTGGGTCACTTCTGTGAGAAAGGGGAGGTGACTTCACTGGCTGCCCTGTAGACTAATGTACTCTCTCGACTTTCCTTCTTTATGGAGCAGCAAGCCTAATTCCTTTTCAGTTCTCCCAGTGCTTCCTCCATGGCACTGTGCGTGAAGAAATGGAATTCTTATTGCTGAGGGCCAGTGCTGTGGTGTAGTAGGCTATGCCTCTGCTTGCTGGCATTGGTTCATGTCCGGCTGCATATCTGCTATGGCCTTGGAAATCAGTGGGAGATGGCCCAAGACCTTGGGCCCCTGCACCCATATGGGAGAGCTGGATCAGCCTAGCTCTGGCTGCTGCAGCTATTTGGGGAGTGAACCAGTGGGTAGATCTTTTTCTCTGTTTCTCCCTCTCTTTGTAACTCTGCCTTTCAAATAAATAAGTGAAATCTTAGAAAAAAATTCTTATCATTGCTGAGAAAGAATTGAGTATTTCATTTGTAGATCCAGAACAAACTAGTTAAAAAAGGATCACCCAATAAAGTGTGAAAGGGCACTCAATAGTAAGATCAATCTCATTTTACATGACAGTCTACAGTGTTGGCAAGATGGAACTCAATCTTTATCAAGACTTCTATTTCAACCTTGTGTTGAACTTTTCTCAAAAAGCTGGGAAAATCTGGCTTAAAGCACATCATATACCCATTGTTTATGGCTAAGCATAGAAACTGCCCATGCCAGCATTTCCATGGGTCAATCTACAGCCCACACAGCTTCATATTTCTCTTTGTCTATAGGAAACTGTAGGAAACTGATAACACATTCAGGTGACATCAACTACACAAAGGGAAGTCACATGTATTGATTTTTTTTTTAAGATTTATTTATTTGAGAGGCAGAGTTGCAGACAGAAGAGAGGGAGAGACAGAAAGAGGTCTTCCATCTGCTGACTGGCTCCCCAAATGGCCGCAATGGCTGGACCTGAGCCCATCTGAAGCCAGGAACCAGGAGCTTCTTCTGGGTCTCCCACATGGGTGCAGGGGCCCAAGCACTTGGGCCATCCTCTGCTGCTTTCCCAGGCCACAGCAGAGAGTTGGATTGAAAGTGGAGCAGCCAGGACTTGAATTGGTGCCCACACGGGATGTTGGCATCACAGGCAGAGGCTTAACCTACTCTGCCACAGCGCCGACCCCGTATTTTTAAACTGTTAATTCCATGGGCTTCAAACACATCAGCTCATTTAATCCCCTGTACAATAGAAGTGGTGGTTAACATTATTGAATACCTGAGGAGACTGACGTTGGCCAGATTGGGTAACACATCCCCAACTAGTGTGCACTAGGCCATAGACAGAAACTCAGAGCTATCTTAGAGAGAAACTTTAATATTTCAAGGACCAGCTGAAGACTCACTTCCTCTAGAAAGCCTTGCTGGATTCACTCTTATGCATCTATTTCCTTCTTGCACTCACATGGACTTCTGTCAAAGGACCTGGAGCTATATTACTTCACTTGTTTATGTATATATTTAAAACTATTCCTGGGACCAATGTTGTAGCACAGCAGGTCAAGCTCCTGCTTGTGATGTCAACATTCCATAGAGAATGCTGGTTCAAGTCTCAGCTACCCCACATCTGATCCAGCTCCCTGCTGATGTGCCGGGGAAAGCAGCAGTCGATGGCCCTGCCACCCACAGGGGAAACCTGGATGGATTTCCTGCATTCAGCCTAACCTAGTCCCAGCCATTGCAGTCATTTGTGGAGTGAACCAGCAGATGGAAGATACCTCTGTTTCTGTCTCTGTCTCCCTCTCTTTTTGTCAGTCTACATTTCAAATAAATAAATAAATCTTAAAAAAAAAACCCTCTATTTTCCATACTGGAAGTCATGGATAGATATAATAACTGTGATGGACACATCAGAGATAAGATTTGTTTATTTATTTGAAAGTCAGAGTTACACAGAGAAAGGAGAGGCAGAGAGAAAGAGGACTTCCATCTGATGGTTCACTCCCAAATTGTCTGCAACGGCCAGGAGCTGCGCAGATCCGAAGCCAGGAGCCAGGATCCAGGAGCTTCTCTGGGTCTCCCACGTGGGTGCAGGGGCCCAAGGACTTGGGCCATCTTCTACTGCTTTCCCAGGCCATAGCAGAGAGCTGGATCTGAAAGGAAGCAACTGAGACATGAACCGGTGCCCATATGGGATGCTGTCACTGCAGGCGGCGGCCTTACCTGCTAATCCACAGCGCTGGCCCCAGGCACAGATTTCAAAATGGATTTGAGTGAAATGACATTCCTCCCAAAAACAAATAAATTAGTGGGGGAAAAAGTTCAGTGAAAATAGAATGTGGAACAAACAACCCAAGAAAGACTGGGCAGCCAATATATTGGACGGCCATTCTAACCATTTAACTGGGGGCTGGGCTTTACATCATTGGCTAATTTAATCCCATAAATAGATATTATTAATTCCATTATACGGTTGAGGAAACAGGTTAAGAGTAGTGGTAAATCCACTCTGCAGAGGTTGAAGACATGAGTGGAATCTGAGCATGGACTTAAAGCCTTGGACTGTTTTAAACCAAGGCTTCAGGTGTTCAAATGTTATAGCACCGACAACTCCTTTTTCTGTGATGAGAGGAGTGTGGTGAAGGGAGGAGAGGGTGCCCCATGATGAGACTGCTTTAGTTTTCTATGCCTCCTCGTCGGCTTCTTCCTCAGCCCGTATTGAACACCTTCCTCCTGCTTTCCCCACTTGTGATTGGGTGTCGGTCCTCTGAGGTGCCAGCCAGGTATTACTGGGATTTACTCAGCTGGGCTCCTGCTCTCTCTGGTCTGGGAAGCAGGGCACATCGGTTCTTCCAGTAGAATCAGAATTAGTTGGGGCTGGCATGGTGGTGTAAAGACAAAACCATAGCCTGTGATGCCAGCATCCCATATGGGTACCAGTTCATTTCTTGACTGCTCCGCTTTAGATCCAGCTCCATGCTAATGGCCTGGGAAAGCAGCGTAAGATGGCTCAAGTGTTTGGGCTCCTGCCACCCCTATGGGAGACTCGGAGGAAACTCCTGGGTCCTGGCATTGGCCTTGTCCAATGCTGGCCACTGTGGCCATCTGGGGAGTGAACCAATGGATGGAAGCCCTCTCTCTCTCTCTGACTCTGTGCGTGTGTGTCTCTCCTTCTCTCTCTGTAACTCTCACTTTTAAAGTAAATAAATATTTAAAAAATACAGAAAATTGGTTTTGGCTTAGATTCCCATTTCTTTTTTTTTTTATTTATTTGACAGTTTTTTTTTCTTTATTTATTTGACAGATAGAGTTAGATAGTGAGAGAGAGAGAGAGAGAGAGAGAGAGAGAGAGAGAGAAAGAGAGAGAGAGAGAGAGAGAGAGAGAGAGAGAGAGAGAGAGAGAGAAGGTCTTCCTTTTTCCATTGGTTCACCTCCTAAATGGCTGCTACGGCCGGCGCACTGCGCTGATCTGAAGGCAGGAGCAGGTGTTGCCTCCTGGTCTCCCATGCAGGTGCAGGGGCCCAAAGACTTGGGCCATCCTCCACTGCCTTCCCGGGCCACAGCAGAGAGCTGGACTAGAAGAGGAGCAACCGGGACTAGAACCTGGTGCCCATATGGGATGCCGGCGCCGCAGGCAGAGGATTAACCAAGTGAGCCATGGCGCTGGCTCCAGATTCCCATTTCTTCCTTCTCCACTAGTGAACTCTGTGACCATTTTCCCACTAGGGATGGAAACATTTTGCCACCATAAATTTTTTTTAACTTTATTTATTTGAAAGGCAGAGTTACAGAGAGGCAGAGGTAGAGAGTCTTCCATCCACTGGTTCATTCCCCAAATGGCCACAATGGCCACAGCTGAGCTGATCCAAAGCCAGGAGCCAGGAGCTTCTTCTGGGTTTCCCATGTAGGTGCAGGGGCCCAAGGCCTTGAGCCATCTTCCACTGCTTTTCCATGCCATTGCAGAGAGCTGGATCAGAAGTGGAGTAGCTGAAACTTGAACTGGTGCCCACATGGGATGCCAGCATTGCAGGCGACGGCTTTACCCACTATGCCACAGCACCGGACCCCCACCATAAATATTAATTTCTTAGGACCGCACATATTGCAGGGAGAAGAAAAGAAAAATAAAGAAAAGAAAGAGAAAAAAGAAAAACATGTATGCAAACACATTTTGTAAGATATTGTCAGGAAATATGCCAAGTATTAAAAGAGGAGGGGCTGGCACTGCAAGTGGTGGCTTTACCCACTATGCCACAGTGCTGGCCCCTAAAAGGAATTTGAAGATATGGCTAAGGTAAGCCCCTTGAGAGACAGAGATATTACCCTGGATTTCTACAAGGACTCAGTGTATTCACAAGCATCCTTATGAGAGGGAGACAGGAGGGTCATAGACAACAAGAATGCAATGTGATGGCAGAAGCATAGAGGAGATACTTGAAATGCTGTAGTGTTGGCTTTAGAATGAAGGAACAGAGGGCAGTACTGTGGCTTGCCACCACTCTTAATGCCCCTATCCTGTATTGGAGAGCCGGTTCAAGTCCCAGCTGCTCTGCTTCTGATCCAGTTTCCTGTTAAGGCATCACTGGAGGCAGTGGGTGATGGTTCAGGTGTTTGAACACCTGTTACCCATGTGGGAGACCTGGATGGAGTTCCAGGCTCCTCCCTTTGGCTTGGCCCAGCCCTGGACATTGTGGGAATTTAGTAGTGAATCAGTGAATGAAAATCTCACTTGGTTACTCATTCTCAAATGAAAAATAAATAAATAAACAACTCTTTAAAAACAAAGTGAAAGAATGGATCACAAGCCAAGGATGGTAGGTGGTCCCTGGAAGCAAGCAAATAGATTCCCTCTTAGAATCTCTGGTGTAAATGCAACCTGTGGACAGATCTTAAGCTTTTAATATCCAGAAATATAAGTAAATAAATCTGTGATGTTTTAAGATATATGTTTGTGGGAATTTGTCATAGCAGCAGTGGTAAACTAACACAATGTCTCTTAATTAAAGAGATATAAACTATCTTTAAGTCACTGGAAGACTGTCCCTATGGGAGACCATAGCCTGAACATTTCTGGAACCTGCATAAACAGACTCTGGGGAGAGACAGCATTCGCCTGAGAACCTTAGACCAAGAAGATACCCATGGGAGGTGCAGACAGTACCCATCCAAGAGCCACACTTTATGACCATAGCCAGCCACTCATTGATGTATTCCTTTGTTCTCTGCTTCCCCAGCCACTTTCTTTGCTCTGTTGTTGATTTAAAACTTTTTCTTACTACTTTATTCATTAAACTCCTAATTTTTTAAAAAATTTATTTGTTTGTTCATTTATTCATTTGAAAGGCAAAATTACACAGAGAGAGAAGCAGAAACAGAAAGAGAAATCTTCCATCTGCTGGTTCACTCCCCAAATGGTTGCAACAGCCAGAGCTTGGCCTGGCCATAGACAGGAGCCAGGAGCTTCTTCTAGGTCTTCCACATGGAGGTAGGGGCCCAAGCACTTTGGCCATCCTCCTCTGCTTTCCCAGGTGCATCAGTAGGGAGCTGGATGGGAAGTGGAGCAGCCCATATGTAAAGGCAGCTTTTCCTGCTAACCTACAGCGCCAGTCCCTTGACCCCTATTCTTTTTTTTTTTTTTTAAGATTTCTTTTATTTACTTGAAAGACAGAGTTACAGAGAGAGGTAGAGACAGAGAGAGAGGTAGAGACAGAGAGAGAGGTAGAGACAGAGGTCTTCCATCCACTGGTTCACTCCCCAGATGGCTGCAACAGCTGGAGCTGCACTGATCTGAAGCCAGGAGCCAGGAGTTTCTTCCAGGTCTCCCACGTGGGTGCAGGGGCCCAAGGATTTGGGCCATCTTCTACTGCTATCCCAGGCCATAGCACAGAGCTGGATTGGAAGCAGAGCAGCCGGGACAAGAACAGGCACCCATATGGGATGCTGGTGCTTCAAGCCAGGGCTTTAACCCTCTGTGCTACAGTGCTGGCCCTGATCCCTATTCTTAACATTGTTGTTTGCATCCTTTATCATTCCTTGATGAATCCACTATCTAGATCAATTTACATAAGAACTTGCTAAAGCAGACCATTTAATTGTCCGTCGAGCTTATATACCTTTTCCCTGGGAACCTACCAAACTTCCTTTCATTCCAAGTCCTTATAATAATCAGGGGGATTCTGGGTAATTGAACCATTAGGTGATGTGTTAGAGGATAATCTCCATAAAAGGCCATGCATCCAAAATCTAAACTCCCCATCATACCTAAACTTTTCCCATTTCTACTAAAATCATACTTAGAAATGTGGTGTTGGAGTTATCTTTAAGACCAAACTTCTATTGAACTAGAATTTGGAAGAAGATTTGAATATGTCTCAGTTTCACATAGATTGCAAGTCAGACACATGTTTGTGTCTGACACATTTTTGCTTCAAATCAATGGTACTGCTATAGTTCGAATATTACTTTGTGTGTCCTTCAGGATCCATGTTTAGGGGCTTGGTCCCCAAAGTCTTATGTTAATGGTTAATGAATTAATGGCGAAGACTTAATCTAAATGTGCTGTATGAAGATGGGACCTTTGGTAAGTGATTAGCTTGAATTGAGTTATTGGGTGAGCTCTCGTGATCAAACCACAGTGGCTTTATTTATTTAGTTAGTTAGTTGAAAGTCAGTGTTACACAGAAGGAGGGAGAATGGAGAGAGGGGAGAGAGAAGAGAGATCTTCTCTCCACTGGTTCACTCCCCAGATGGCTGCAACAGATAGGCTTGTGCCAAGCTGAAGCCAGCCTCTAGGAGCTTCTTTCAGGTTTCCTATGTGGGTAGCAGAGTCCCAAGCACTTGGGCCATCTTCTGCTGCTTTTCCCAGGATGCATTAGCAGGGAGCTGGGAAGTGGGACAGCCAATACTAGAACTGGCACCCATAGGGGATGCTGGTGTCTCAGGGGGTGGCTTTACATTGCTACGCCAAAATGCCAGCCCCCTCATGATAGCTTTAGAAGGAGAGACACATGGATGTCGAGGAAAAACATGCTCTCTCTCTCTCTCTCTCTCTTTTTTCCTGGCTTACCACATGATCCCTCCTCTGCACACATTTCACCATGCACCACCCTCATCAACCAATCCAATCGGATGACTGTGAAACTCCAAAACCATGAGAAAATAAATGTTTTTGCTTCCAAAATAGCTTCTTTTGGGTGTTTGTGATCATGACCAAAACAGGTGCCCATTTAGGAATTTGGCCCCCTCTACCATGAGATATTTGGCACTATCTAGAGATATTTTTGGTTGTCACACTGGGGAGGTGGGATACAGGGGTGGAGGTGTGACTAACATTTCATGTATGGAGGCCAGGGATAATGCTAAATATGCTATAATTCATAGGAGAGCCCCCATTCAGTACCAACCCCAACTGAGGTACTGCGATATGGTTTTGACACTCACTACCTGGAGTTAACAGAGACATCACAGGTTAGGTTTAAATTCCTCACAGGACTGCTATCACTTTAGACACATACCATAAATCTATGGGTCCCCAGCCAGTCCAACTGACTGGCTATAAATTTGAGGCTCCCCTAAACCCCTCAGGTTCAATAATTCTCTGAATGACTCACAGAACTCAGGGAAGTAAGCTTTACTGTAAAGGATGCACATAGAGTGGCATCTAGGGGTGAAGCTCTCCCATGCCCTCTCCTGCTGGAATCAAGTCCATCACCCAGCTGCTGCATCAGTATGTTTACCAACCACAAAGCTTCTCTGAGCCTCAATGTCCAGAATCTTTATTGAGGTTCCATGAAGTAGGTGTAATTGATGAGATCATAGGCCATAGGACTGAACTCAGTCTCTACCCACCTCAAGGCTGTTTGGCTAAAAGTCTCAAGGCTCTAATCACATGTTTGGTCTTCTGGTCACCATCACCCAGGACAAGTTTTTGAAGGTCCCACCATAAGTCACCTCATTAGCATAATAGAGACACTTCTATCACTCGAAATTCTCAGGATTTAGAGTCTTACTACTCAGAACTAACAATAAAGGTCAAATTCTTCTTCATTATACAATGTACACAGGAAATGATCTGGTCTAAAATGTCAGCAGTGCTGAATTTGAGAAATCCTGCTTTAGACCTATCTAATGATCTTTTAAAATTTTTTTTTTTTTTATTTATTAGGGTCAGCACTGTGGAGCAGCGTGTTAAGCCACTGTCTGAAGTCCAGCACCCTAAATGGGCACCAGTCAAGTCCCAGCTGCTCCACGTTGATCTAGCTCCCTGCTAATGTGCCTGGGAAAGCAACAGAGGATGACCTAAGTCCTTGAGCCCTTGAACAAGCATGGGAGACCCTGAAGAAGCTCCTAGCTCCTGGCTTTGGCCTGGCCCAGCTCCAGTCGTTGTGGCCATCTGGGGAGTGGAATGGAAGATCTCTCTCTCTCTCTCTCTCTCTCTCTCTCTCCCCCCCTTCCTCTCTCTGTGATTCTTTCAAATTTGAAAGGCAGAGTTATAGAGACAGACAGGTCTTCCATCTGCTGGTTCACTCCCCACATGACTGCAACAGCCAGGGCCAGGACTGAGCCAGGCCAAAGCCAGGATCCAGTAGCTTTATCTGGGTCTCCCACATGGGGGGAAGGGGTCCAAGCACTTGGGTCATCTTTTGCTGCTTTCCCAGACACATTAGCAGGGAGTTGGATCAGAATTAGAACAGCTGAGACACCAGCATTGCAGGTGGTGTCTTAATCTGCTGCACCATGCCAGCCCTAATGACCTGGATATTACAGATTTCATTGCTAAATACCAAACTCTTCTTGGTATCACATACAAAATGTTAAAACTGTTGCATAATCCATATGATTATCTTCAAGAAAAAAACATCATTGGACAGCCTCTGGCTACTATATGGAATAATAGCACAAAGACTTAGTGGCTACTCCCTTTAAGCCGGACAGGGATATATTACTTTTACAAAGCAATGCCCACTTTCAGGAGGGTCACTAGTGTCACCCAGGGTCCATTTTGGCCCTTCAGTTTCTTCCCTAGGAAAAAGAGATGATTAGGTGAATGAATTCAAGTTAAAGAAAAACCATGGAAAATAGCCACTCGAGGAGAATTTTGTATTGCTTTCCTTCCTCCTCAAACCTCTTCACATCATACTTTGTAAGAGGTATGAAAAGTAAGGTGAGGGGAAGCCTGCATCTTCTATTGGAGTGCTGGTTCAAGTCCCAGCTCCTCTGCTTTGATCCAGCTTCCTGCTAATGCACCTGGGAAGACAGTAGATAATGGTCAAATACTTGGGTTCCCTCCACTCAAGTATGTGACACCCAGATGGAGTTGCAGGCTCCCTGGCTTCAGCCTTGGACTAGACCTGGCTGCTAGTAGCATATGGGGAATGAACTAGAAGGTGGAAACTATCTCTCTCTCTGTCCCCCCACACACCCCCAACCTTCCATTGCTCTGCCTTTTAAGAAAGAAAAGTAAGATGAATCCGAGAGTGTAGCAGGCAAGTTTGGAGGGTGACATCAAGGCTATGGGACTCCTTGCCTGAGGGGTTATGAAATTGGACAAGCAACGGTATGGAATGGAGAAAGTGGAGTAGATTTGACATTTGTCTCTGCTAGGGAGCAAGTACTCTTTTTAGGAGAAGAATGTTGTATTGAAAACCTCTTACATCTTCTCTGAAATAATATTTAAAATATTAATAAAAATAGAGGAATGAACAAAGAAATGAGAAAATTCAGTAAGTTGGCTAATAACACCAAATTTGATTTTGTGGGACCTTCAAATCAGGTATGTGATCTAGGCCTTGATTTAAGTTGGGCACGCTTGGCTCCTGGCTGAGAAGTGAACCAAACTCTGACCATGATCCTTCTCTTAACATATTATCAGAGTTCCAGGATTCAAAGGGCCTCTAGAGAATTAAATGCTAATGCATAAACTGGTTCATCAAATCGTTCAACAAATAATTATCCAATAAAAGAAAAATCTGATGCTTATGGAGTTTGAAACAAACACCTTTAGTGGTTGGGAAGTTGAAATGATCATTCCCAGGAATTTTTTTTTTTACTCTTTTAAAATGTTTGTTTGAAAGACAAAGTTACAGAGACCAAAGAGACAGAGACCAAAGAAACAGAGACCTTCTGTTCACTGATTTACTCCCCCAAATGGCCACAATAGCCAGGGCTAGGCCAGGCTGAAGCCAGAAGCCTGAAACTCAGTCTGGGCCTCTCAAGTGGGTCCAAGGACCCAAAAACTTGGTCCATCTCCTGATGATTTTCCTGGTACATTAGCAGAGAGCTGGATCAGAAGGAGCAGCTGTATGTGAACCAGTGCCCATATGGTATGTTGATATTGCGGCAGCAGCTTAATCTGCCCTACCACAATGCCAGCCCCACAATCCCAGGAACCTACATGATACCAGTAAAGATCTGGGGTAACCACCACCCAGAAACTAATGGTCTTTCCTTCAGCTCAGGATGAGGAGTGGCCAGGGGAAGGACAATGAGAGCCCAAATGACCCCCGCACACAGCTTGCTGTCTGTACCACCAACTTAACCGCTCCATTGTCTTCACTGGCCTAACTCTGATACCCCTTGTCCAAGAAGAAAAAGATCACACTCACAAAAGTAATCGTTCATTGTAGGAATTTAGCAAGAGACCCAGCAACTCTAGAAAGCATCAATTTACAGTACACATGCATCCCAAGACACTTTGAACTACTCATCTCAAAATCCTCACTTAGGACAACCATTGTGGTGCAGGGAGTTAAGCCACTACCAATAATGCTGACATTCCATGTGGTTTCAGCCATTTGGGGAGTGAACCAACAGATGGGAGGTCTCTCTCTCTTTCTCTCTCTCTCTCTCTCTCTTATTCCCTCTGTCTCAATAACTCTGCCTTTCAAATACATCTTTAAAAAAAATCCTCACCTTGCGGTTTCCACAATCCTAAACTATTTATCACATGGTAATACTCAGTTCTAATCAAGTCCCTGCATTGAAAGATCCACCTTAAAGCAAACTTCAAATTCTTAACGAATCAGTCTGCAGTTTCTTCTCAGAGCTGTTATCTGCCTGGGTAGCATTTTTGCTTGCTGTGCTAAATAGAAAACTCAGCTTTGTGTTACCATGAGGCTGTTCTGGTGGTATTTGGGAAGCTGACATTCTTCAAGGACAAAGAGAAAATTCTAAAGCCAACAAAGAGGAAAGGTGGATCTCAATAAAGAAATAGCGAGGACCCGAAGGAAAGCACTTCTCATCAGCAGAAATAAGTGCTGGATGTACTGAAGAAACACAATTGGGAACCTAAATTTCTACACTCAGGAAAAAATATCATTTACAAGTCAAGTCAAATGAGACATTTTTAGATATTCAAGCATTTAGAAATTTACTACCGATAGTCTCTTACAAAAAGAGCCCCTTCATAGGAAAAAAATGAACCTAGAAGAAACGAACAGAATAAAGAAGCAACAGTATGCAAAAGAATTGTTTAAAATGCTGATAAGTCTAAATAAATATTGAATGAAAAAAATTAGAATAGCAATCATTGCTCCTGTGTTTTCAAAGACCAGCTGGCACTTCCAGTTAAAGATAGCATATTAAAAACAAGTACTTAATTCTGCTTCTTCCTGAAGCCCCATAAAATGACAGTCGATTAAAAAAAACTAACCCCCCAAAAAAGAACAAGAAACGCTTAATAGCAATGAAATACTGGATGTGAAAAGCAGAGAACAAGCCATTTAGGGGAAATTGACAACTGGTCTGAATTATACCACAGAACATCCAAAAGTCCGAAGAACAGGCAACAGGTAGCCCTGGCATAAGCGTGAAAAGAAATTCGATCGGAAGTCTCTGCCATCGCTGCGGCCAGGAAACTTCCTTTCCCTACTCCAGCATAAGATACAGAGTTTATTCCCTGGGGCAGTAAAACAAAGGATCTCTTGATAAAGAAGATACCAAACACATTTTGCATGGCAGCACCAGTGCAAAACCAGAGAATGCCCACAAAAAGAACTAGTGTAAATTAAAATAAAAAGAGGATGCCCAGGAAACAGGACACCCAGAGATAAAAATAACTCCACGCAGCAAAGTCAAAGTCCATCCCAATGTGACAGCTCTGCAGCAATGTAGAGGGTGCACGATCCACAGGGGGTAAGTCAGACTGCTCCAGAAAGACTTCTTGAAAAAGCTGACACTGGGGTGAACATTGGCACAGCACTTAGAAGGCTGCTTAGGATACCGTCACCCCACATCAGAGTGCCTGAGTTCAAGTGCTGGTTTTCAGGTTCCTGCAAATGCAGACCCTGGGAGGCAGCAGGTGATGGTTGCAGCACTGGGTCCTGATGGGGAGATCCTGATGGTCTTCAGAGCTCCTGACTTCACCTGGCCCAGCCCCAGCTGTGGCAGGCATTTGGCGAGTGAGCCTGTTGATGGAAAAATCACCCCTTCTCCCCACCTCTCTCTCTCCCCTCCCTTCCTTTCTCTCTTTCTCTATCTTCCTTGTCTCTCCGCCTTTCAATTAAGTTAAATTAATTAATTAATCAGCCGGCACTGTGGCACAGCAGGTTGAGACGCAGCCTTTGAAACCAGCATCTCATGAGTGCCAGTTCAAGTCTTGGCTGTTCCACTTCTGATCCAGCTCCTTGGTACTGAACCTGGAGCAGTGGAGAATAGCCCAAGTGCTTGGGCCCCTGCCACACATGTGAGAGGCCCAAATGGAGTTCCTGACTCCTCTTTGGCCTGGCTCAGCTGCAGCCAGTTGAGGGGGGGCAAATCAATGGATGGAAGATTCTCTCTCTCTCTCTCTCTCAGTGGGTATCTCCCCACCTCCAACTGAGCCTTTCTAATAAATAAAATAAATCTTTAGAAAATTAAGAAGAAAAAGGTGATATTGATATTGAGAAAATAACTCATATATTTACTGAGATGAGGTTTAAACAATCAAGAAAATGTACTGGAGTTGGATTAGTGAGACATTCATTGACAAATAAGCAACCAAACACAAATTAATTATTAAATGAAGGAAAAACAGAGTGCATGCAAGAAAAGCAATCATGTCATATGACATGGTTCAATTATGAATAACAATTACATGGTTTTAATATTCTAAACTTACAATATTTATGTAATAAAATTGCAAAGTAGCTGCATCCAGGTACAATGCAATGTACAAATTATGGGAGTTGGATTTTGCTGTAATTGACTGCAAGGCAGCAGATTCCCACAGTGCACAGCTTTACTCTCACTAATCCCAGCCAAATGATGTTTTTCAGGTCACTCTTACAAAGCACTAAGTTATGTTCTATTGCAAGGCTAAGTTATTGGCTTTTCCTTTCACCCACGCTGTGGGAGTACTTTCTCTCTCTCTCTCTCTCTCTCTCTCTCTCTCTCTCTTTTCAAGATTTATTTTATTTGAAAGACAGAGTTATAGAGAGAGGGAGAGACGGACAAAGAGAGATATTTTCTATCTGCTGGTTCACTCCCTAAGTGGCAACAGCCAAAGCTGAGCAAGGCCAAAGCTAGGATCCAGCAGCCAAGAGCTTCATCCATGTCTACATGGCTGTAGAGGTCCGAGCTCTTGGGCCATCTTCCGCTAGGTTCCCAAGGCACATTAGCAGAGAGCTGGATCAGAAGTGGAGTGGACGAGACTTGAACCAATACCCATGGGGGATGCTGGCTTTGCAGGTAGTAGCTTAACCTGCTGTGCCACAGCACCAGCCTCCCCCGCCCCCACCGCCGCCTGTGCTTTACCTGTTATCTGGACTTCTCTTACAGGTATCGAGAGCAGAGCAGCCCAGTCTCCACCTGCAGACCATCTCAAGGACTGAGTAGCAATGTCTCAGCAAGCTCGGAGCCTGGGTGACCAGCGCTACCCTGAAGATGTGCTCCTCCTCCATTGTCTGTGAAACCAGCACCCCTTCTCTGCAGCTTTAATAAACCCCCAGACCATCCTCACTGAGCAAGACATAGTGCTCGAGAGAGTTCTCTGCTAACGTCCTTGTCTGTCGACATATGAAACTCTCTGCTTTATCCTCAAACCTTGTCCTCCTTGTTTTGATTCGGCACTGATGACAGTGACCAAGCTTTCAGTTACATAGCTACAGGAGAAAGATAGGAGAGAGGGGATGTTTGTGTAGATCTTGGAGAGAGGGTGGAATAAAGGAAAATCCTCAGCTTTCATAGTGAGAATTTAATAGATAACGCCTAAAACCGAAAAATCAAGGAATAGCAATACTAGGAAGAGGGTTGCTATTGATTCCTTAAGCTATGTGATTATGACCTGAGTCCTTAAATTATGTGCATTATGTGACTGATGAATATTAACATGGTTTTCCCAAAAAGCTAGTCTGAGGGGTGGGAGTTTGGAACATCAGTTGAGACACTGCTTGGGATGCCCATATCCCATTTCAAAGTGCCAACCTTCAGCCCCCAGCTCCACTTCCAATTCCAGCTTCCTGTTAAGGCACACCCTAAAAGGCAGCAGTGATGGCTCAAGTAGTTGGATCTAGATAGAGCCCTGGGATCCTGGCTTCAGCCTGGCACAGCCCTAGCTTTCACAGGCATTTGGAGAGTAAACCAACAAATAGCAAACATCTCTCTCTTTCTCTCTTTCAAGTGAAAAATGAAAATAATTTTTTTTTTGATAGGCAGAGTTAGTGAGAGAGAGACAGAGAGAAAGGTCTTCCTTTTTCTGTTGGTTCACCCGCCAAGTGGCCGTTACAGCCAGCGCGCTGCGCTGATCTGAAGGCAGGAGCCAGGTGCTTCCTCCTGGTCTCCCATGTGAGTGCAGGGCCCAAGCACTTGGGCCATCCTCCACTTCACTCCCTGGCCACAGCAGAGAGTTGGCCTGGAAGAGGAGCAACCGGGACAGAATCTGGCGCCCTGGCTGGGACTAGAACCCGGTGTGCCGGTGCCGCAGGCGGAGGATTAGCCTAGTGAGCTGCGGCACCGGCAAATGAAAATAAATTTTTTTTTATTTTTTTGACGGGCAGAGTGGACAGTGAGAGAGAGAGAGACAGAGAGAAAGGTCTTCCTATTGCCGTTGGTTCACCCTCCAATGGCTGCCACGGCCGGCGAGCTGCGCTGATCCGATAGCAGGAGCCAGGTGTTTCTCCTGGTCTCCCATGGGGTGCAGGGCCCAAGCACTTGGGCCATCCTCCACTGTACTCCCAGGCCACAGCAGAGAGCTGGCCTGGAAGAGGGGCAACCGGGACAGAATCCGGCACCCCGACTGGGACTAGAACCTGGTGTGCCAGCGCTGCAAGGCGGAGGATTAGCCTATTGAGCTGCGGTGCCGGCAAAATGAAAATAAATTTTAAAACAGAATAAAATAAAAAGCTAGCTTGAGAATGCAAAATAATAATAATAATAATAATAATAATAATAAAATTGAGGGAAACAGTATTTCTGAGAGAAGTTAATATAAAATCCCCAATTAAATTTCAACTTTTTAGATTTTTCAAATCAACAGAGGTCAATCCAGAGTACAATGAGCACCAGATAAATCCAACCAAAGAGGGAGTGAAATTACTGGTTAAGATGCCCAAGTCCCGTATTGGAGTTTTGGTATTCGTTATACCTCTGTCTCCAAGCTCCAGCCTCCTGGAAGGCAGGGGTGATGACTCAAGTAATTGGGTTCCTGGATCCCACATGGGAGACCTGGACTGAGTCCTGGCTCCTGATGTTGCAGGCATTTTGGAAGTGAACAGAGTGTCTCTCTCTCTCTCTCTCTCTCTCTCGCTCTTGCTCTCTCTCTCGCTCTTGCTATTGCTTTCACTCTCTCCCTCTCTCTCCTCAACCCCTCTCCTTAAGTAACTACATAATTTCTTTTAAAATCCCAGGTGTGTGTTTGGCATAGCAGTTTAGACACTGCTGTGGATGCCTGTGTCCTGCCCCAGACCTGGATTCAAGTCCTGGCTCCATTCCCAATTCCAGTTTCCTGGGAGGCAGTGGTGATGACTCAAATGCCTGGGTCCCTGCCATCCGTGTCGGAGACCTGGAGTGAGTTCTGAGTTCCTGGCTTCAGCCTGGCACAGCCCTGGTTTTTGCAGGCGTTTGGGGAATGAACCGGCAAAGAATGGGAGATTTCCCTCTTTCTCTTTCCCTCTCTCTCTGCTTCTCAAATAAAATAACATAAAATAAAAATGCAAGAATCCAATCAAAGAAAGAAAAAGAGAAAACACAATAAACAAGATAATGGAAATTATTTTAAATATACCAATAATCATGGGGTCGGTGCTGTGTTGTAGCAGGTAAAGCCACCATCTGCAGTGCTGGCATCCCAAATGGGTGTCAGTTCTAGTCCCGGCTGTTCCACTTTTGATCCAGCTCTCTGCTATGGCTTTGGAAAGCAGTAGAAGATGCCCAAGTCCTTGGGCCCCTGCACCCACATGGGAGACCTGGAAGAAGCTTCTGGCTCCAGATTGGTGCAGCCATTTGGGGAATCAACCAGCGGAAGGAAGATCTTTCTCTCTTCTCTCCCTCTCACTGTAACTCTACCTCTGAAATAAATAAATAAAATCTCTCTCTTTTTTAAAGCTGTTAACTTTGGAGTTGTGCTTTTGGGAGACCTAAAAAAGAGATTATTTTAAGTATTTTTTAAAAAATTTTGTCTTGGCCAATGAATTGCTTAAGAAAGATATTTTTGACTCTGAATTTCTTTTAGGTGATCCCCCACATAAACAACAACAAATAAAAGATAGACCCATTAGTTGTATGATTTTAAAAATTTTACTATGCCTTTCAAATAAATAATTTTGTTCATATCGAAAGTTCCTGAGAGTTGTCACTGTAATTCAAAATTATCTTTGTTGGAATTTTGGCTTTTACAGAAGATAAGTATTCAGGGGTAGGTGTTGGCGTATCAGTTAAAATGCTCCTTGGGACCCATGTCAGCGTGCCTGGGTTTGAGTCCTACCTCTGCTGCCAGTTCCAGCTGCCTGCTAAGGCACTTGATGGGAGGCATCAGGTGATGGCTCAAGTAGTTACAACCCTGCCATCCATGAAAGAACACCTGGATAATTCCTGGCTCCTGGCTGTGACCTGGTCCTGACTCAGCTGTTACATGCATTTGGGAGTCAACCACCAGGTGGACCCTGGGAGACAGTGATGATGGCTCAAGTAATTGGGTTCAGATTCTGGCTCTTGGCTTCAGCCCTCACCCAGCTCCAGACATTGTAGGCATTTGTGGAATGAACCTGCAATGGGAGTGCTCTGTCTCTCTTTAATTCTCTTATCGCTCAAGAAAAAAAAATTAAATGTAAAAAATCAGTCTGATTTTGATGCAAAAAAATTTGAAATCTATGCATAGAAAGAGCCTTCAAAAAAGTTAATGAAAAAGGTATGTCATGAAAAAACTATGCATGAATTTCAAAAATTTTTTGCACCAAAATAAACATTGTTTTATTCAATTTCCAGTATCTTTGTATTTTTTATTGCAACTCAAATTTAAATACTCATCTCTTTTAATTAAAAAAAATCTTTAATTTTATTTATTTGAAAGGCAGAGTGATAGAGAGGGTGGGAGGAAGGGAGAGACATATTCCATCGCTAGTTCACTCCCCAAATAGCTGCAATGGCTCAGGCTAGGCCAGGCCCAAGGCAGGAACCAGGGACTCCTTCTGGTCTCCCATGCAGGTGGCAGAGGCCTAAGAACTTAGGTCACCTTCAGCTGCTTTCCCAGGCACTTTCTCTCTGCTAAGGTGTGGGGGAAGCTGAATCCAGAGAGGCCTAGAAGAAACTTCCTGAACCTGCCCCAGGGCGCTTCTGCCTAAGGATCATTAAGATGGTATAATAGGAGTGGCTAGGACCCCTTTGCATCACAACACCCCACCCCTTGCCCACATCCTCGCATCTACTCTGTACCACCTGTTCTGTACCTCAGCTATATATACACCTCCTTTTTACAATAAAGTGAGACCCTGCTTCAACTGGCTCCACACCGCGCCTGATTGTCCCCTGGGTTTGGGGAAGGCTGAGTGGCGGGTGGCGCACTTCCCCTCTTCGGTCAAGACAAGCTGTGGGCAGCCTGCCTAATTCTCCAGCGGTGGCGAGGAACAGTCACCGCAGCTGGCGCCCAACGTGGGGCACACAGGGCACGTCCAGAACGTCCAGCCGAGGCCAAGCGGTTTGTCGGGGTGAGTGAAACCCTAAAATTAGGGGTAATGCAATTCCAGCAAGAAAGGGCCCAACCCTGAAAGCCCTACGGCTTATGCTCAGGTCCAGAGGCTTGGAACTCTTTTCCTGGACCACATGGGCAAGGGTTGAGAAAATAGCCATAAATAGAGAGAAACATCTGGGGATAGCCCCTCCGCTGGGGTTCTTCCCTACCATCTCGGCTCTCAAAGCCTCATTTCACCCAGAGGGCCTGCTTCCCCCTGTAAGAGAACAAGGCGGTGAGGCCTCCTCCCCAGCCTGCAGCGATGCTGCTAAGGCATTCTCCCAATACAGGGAGAAGATAAGGGCCCTGTGTCGGGAGCCATAGGTCCTGTTCGGCCTTCCCAGGGGTTGGAGAAGGGCTCACCCCATTGTTGCCAGGAGGGTGGGCTGCATCAGGTGTCGGCCGCATAGGAAGAGTGCAGAAAGGAGGAAGCCTGGGCTGACTTTAGCAAACCTGGAGCCGCTCGGAGCCTGAGGAGGGCAGGGGCAGGGGCAGGGGCAGGGGCTGGGGAGGCGGGCGTAGATGTGCCTACAGCCACAGTTCCCCCTCCCCCTGAAAAGGCTCAGGGACAACGGAACTTCCTGCCTCCTATGTTCCGCAAGTAGCGGCTGAGGTGGGGACAGGCAACCTCAAGTCCTGGCGTGATCCTGGAAGTGATTGGGCATGTGCATTGGATCGCCCCCCCCCCCCCTTCTCAGGCCAGAGGGGGGGATTCACGAGCAGCACCAGCTAAAATCCAGGCCTTCCTGGTCAACTTAGAGCCTGGGGGAGCCAGGCCACAAGCTTTGTACCCCTGGGAGGCCAAAAACCTCGAGGAGCTCCGCAAGGCGATTACTGAGGATGGCCCCAATTCACCATGGGTGCTTACTCTCCTTCAGGACATAGCATATCACCCCTGTGTGCCTAAGGATTGGCTTGAGTGCACAAAGGCTATTCTCACTGGCCCACAATTCATTAGATGGGTGGCATATTACAAGGAGAAATACAGGAATCTGCCAAAGCTAATAGGCAGGCATGGCCAGATACCTCTAGGGGGAGATATCCGTAGGGCTGCTTTTTTCCTCTCCATTTACAATTCAATGCCCTCCTCACTAGGAGTGGGGAAGGGAACTGGCCTTACCTAAGGGAACAAGAACCTCAGTCCACTAACAGTTTTCAACCTAATGAGTCTTTGCAGTTAGTAAAACTTTTCCTCCAGCCCTGCAGAAGTCTCTCATTATCTGCCGCTTTGTTTCAGGATGTGTTTCCCTGTCCTAAGCAATGGGCTCCTATGATGATGATCAGCTCTTTTCTGTACTGCTATAGCTAACTTATCTGATGAGAGTTTGCACATGTCTTGGAGGTTGCGTGTTTTATTGGATTTGTCTGTCTTTAATGTTTGAGTGATTACCTAACTCTGATCAGATCTAGCCCACAGCCTTGGTTAAAATATTCAGGTTATACATACTAGTTTTGGCTGATTGGTTTGACTCTAACAGTTTAAATTTTCAAGTGGAGTCTAACAACTTTGGGACTTCCAGTAGGATCCCTGGATCTCTCAAAGAATGGGACTCTAAATTTGTTAAAGTAACAACTGTTTGAGTCAATTCAAATTATGCAAAGTGTATTAAAATGTTGTAAATGATGTCAGACCTATGTTGTATTCATGTTTTTGCTTTCCAGCTAAAGTGGTTTTATATTCTGAGTATACAAGTCTTTACATGTCCTTAATATGCTTTAAACTTGTTTCTTTTACAGATCTGTTTTTGCAAAAACTACAGTGTCTCTTTAACAGTGTCTACTTAATCGGTTACTCTGCCATCTCTGAAGTTAGGTCATGTAAGCTCTTTTTAGCTCTGTTAAATAGTTCTGAGTTATGTGAGGATTTTGTGTGCTAACTCTTAGGTTCAAGGTTTTTATTTCTGGTTTATTCAACAACAAAAAACGTAAAATTCATGTTCTGCCAAGGTAATCTATTGTATACTCTACTGTCTCTGTTGAGTTCAAATTAAAATAAAAAAATTAAGTCTTAAAAAGCTACATAAATATCATTAAATCTGGTCTAAAAGTGTTAAGATCACCCTGTCTAATAAAGGGCTATCATTTCAGGATGCTAAGGAATTCTATTCTAACCAGATACTGTAAGTTCTCTTGGCACCTTTAACAAAATTTCTAAAAATCAAAGTTCTAAAGTCTCTAAACTTTTGGTATATTCAAAAGGGCCCCTGGAGATGTCAAAAGATAAATCTCTCATCTTACAGAGATAATAACCAATCAGGATCTTTAGATTAAAAAGTGCTGCCAAGATGTAAAATAATTCAACACTCTACTAAAATTCCTCACAACCCACAGGAAGAGGCTATGGTGGAAAGAAACCATCAATGCCTGAAAAAACAGTTGTTAAAAACAAAAAGGGGGAGTGGCTACTCCCCATCTACAGTTACATAAGGTCTTGTTTACCATCAATATTTTAAATTTTTGAAAGGGTCAAGGGAATCAAGGTTCCAAAAACATTCGGGATATTTAACCCCTAAACCACAGATGCTCGTTAGATGGAGAGACCCTCTCACCCGACTCTGGAGAGGACCTGACCCACTGATTCAGTTGGGAAGAGGATTTGGCTGTGTGTTCCCCATAGGGGAGTTGATTCCAATTTGGATACCAGCCAGAAATATCAGGCCTATGCCTGATGCAAGTAACAACCCACCCAGGGAGTAGTTTGCCCCTGAGGGAGATCCCCTTGTCTTTCCTCTTCCAGAAATGGATGGAGATCCAGAGGCAGGTGATGATGCGGACGCTACTCTTCACTGTGATCCTGACAAGAAGTGTCCAGCCAGTGATGGGGGATTCGATGACCCAAACGTGATCATCAAAACACTTCGGGAGGACCTGGAAAAGATGAAGAGAACTCCAAGAAAGCCCCTTTTGGATGGGCCTTAGTGGACTCTTGCCTACCTCCTCCTTCTTGGACTGTTTCTTGCCCTGCTTCTAATCCTTGCTATTGGCCCATGCATAATGAATAGGCTTATACAGTTTATACAACAGCGCATAGAGGCAACAAGGGTAAGACAGGTTGAGGTTCATTACCAGAGGCTGGTAGCCACAGAGGGCTACGATCCCCTAAACTGGGGAAGTGCCCCCGGTGCTCTCCACATTGCCAATGATGAGTAAGATTCTGGATGGACCAGAACAACCTAAGACAGGCAGTGGAGAAGGCTCACCATGCTCCCATAATTACAAGTCACGAGACACCCCAAGACGGGTAAAGCACCCAGCATCCTGTACCAACCTAAGACAGGGCTCATGGCCAAGCTGCCTGGGTTACCAATGACGGGTAAGGGCAAGGACAGCTGGGGGCAACCTAAGACAGGGACCTTGTGCTAAAACAAAAAGGGGGAGATGTGGGGGAAGCCGAATCCAGAGAGGCCTAGAAGAAACTTCCTGAGCCTGCCCCAGGGTGCTTCTGACTAAGGATCATTAAGGTGGTATGATAGGAGTGGCTAGGACCCCTTTGCATCACAACACCCCACCCCTTGCCCACATCCTCGCATCTGCTCTGTACCACCTGCTCTGTACCTCAGCAATATATACACCTCCCTTTTACAATAAAGTGAGACCCTGCTTCAACTGGCTCCACACCGCTCCTGATTGTCCCCCGGGTTTGGGGAAGGCTGAGTGGCGGGTGGCGCACTTCCCCTCTTCGGTCAAGACAAGCTGTGGGCAGCCTGCCTAATTCTCCAGTGGTGGAGCTGGATAGGAAGCAGGGCAGCTGGGATTCACACTATGGGATGCTGGTGTTGCAGGTGGCAGTTTAACAATGCCAGCCCCTCCAATAACTTTTTTGAAGTGCCTTTATATGCAAATAGGAGAAATCTGCCCTAGGGGGAACACTGGCTTAAATGTAGGCTAAGACAAACCAATCCAACTCCAGGGACAGTACGTGCAAATATTTTTTTTAAAGTAGTGATTTTCTTTCTTTAAGATTTATTTTGGCCGGCGCCGTGGCTCAACAGGCTAATCCTCCGCCTTGCGGTGCCGGCACACCAGGTTCTAGTCCTGGTCGGGGCGCCGGATTCTGTCCCAGTTGCCCCTCTTCCAGGCCAGCCCTCTGCTGTGGCCCGGGAGTGCAGTGGAGGATGGCCCAAGTGCTTGGGCCCTGCACCCCATGGGGAGACCAGGAAAAGCACCTAGCACCTGGCTCCTGCCATCGGATGAGCGCGGTGCGCCGTCCGCGGTGCGCCGGCCGCAGCGCGCCGTCCGCGGCGGTCATCGGAGGGTGAACCAACGGCAAAGGAAGACCTTTCTCTCTGTCTCTCTCTCTTACTGTCCACTCTGCCTGTCAAAAAAAAAAAAAAAAAGATTTATTTTAATTTGTTTTAAAGACGGTTATAGAGAGAGAGAGAGAGAGAGAGAGAGAGACAGAGGTCTATCCACTGGTTCACTCCTCAGATGACCACAAAGGCTGGAGCTGTGCCTATCCGAAGCCAGGAGCCAGGA
Organism: Sylvilagus floridanus; assembly: GCA_949820135.1. Lineage (NCBI taxonomy): Eukaryota > Metazoa > Chordata > Mammalia > Lagomorpha > Leporidae > Sylvilagus > Sylvilagus floridanus. The sequence continues at coordinate 79,307,143 of OX463242.1, forward strand.
GCTTCTTCCAGGTTTCCCATGCGGGTGCAGGGGCCCAAGGACTTGGGCCATCTTCCACTGCTTTCCCAGGCCATAGCAGAGAGCTGGATTGGAAGAGGCACAGCCAGGACTAGAACCGATGCCCATATGGGATGCCAGCACTTCAGGCCAGGGTGTTAACCCACTGAGTCACAACGCTGGCCCTGCAAATATGTTTTGGGAGTGCCATTCAGCTACAAACCCTGACAAAATTTGGAGCATCAGGCGAGCACAAAAGTCTTGAGGAGTAAAATCTCTCCTAGAACTAGCGTCTCATATACAAAACAAGGCAAAGCACAGGAGGATTCCCTTAGGGGTTTGGTAAGTGGCTCAGGGCAAAGTTTCTGCCGATTACTGGTCTGAGAAGAGCCTTCTGAATGGCTCAGTCTCCAGGGCAGGTTTGACGAATGAGTTTATTTTGGGCCCTTTGTTCCCCATCTTCTCTCCTTTGAACTTTCCTGGAAAAGCTGCCTAACAAAATGACAAGGACAGACACGGACAAATGCCAGAGCTGTTAGTCGTGCAGCAGATTTTCACCAAAAGGGAAAGCTATTTTCAAATCTACTCATGTAACCAAAGGATTCATTAAAATGGTTTATCACACTCAGGAGACAAAAGAAGTTTGTGCATTTGGGAAACTCATGGAAAAGAGACCAGACTCAACTTCGAATTAGAAAACCTTGTTGGATGGGGTTGGCATTGTGATACTGTGGGTTAAGAGGCTGCTTGTGCGGTTGGCCATCCCACATCAGAGTGCTGGTTCCAAATCTGGCTGCTCTGCTTCCAATTCAGCTTCCTGTTAATGTGCTTGGGAAGGCAGAAAATGATACCCTGGTACTTGAGTCCTGGCTACCCATGTGGGAGCTCTGGATGGAGTTTATGGCTCCTGATTTTGGCCTGGCCAAACCTGGCTATTTGGCTGTTGTGGGCATTTGGGGGATGAACCAGCAGATGATAATCTCTCTCTCTCTCTCTTTCTGCTTTTCACATAAATAAATAGATTTTCAAATAAAATGGAGGTGCTGCAGCTATGGTGTTGAGGGTTATACCTCCACCTGTGGTGCTGGCATGCTCTGTGGGCTCCAGTTTGAGTCCTGGCTGTTCCACTTCTAGTCTGGCTTCCTGCTGGTGTGCCTGGGAAGGCAGCAGAGGATGGTCCAGGTCCTTGGGCCCCTGAACCCATGTAGGGGACCTGTAGGAAGCTCCTGGCTCCTGGCTTCAGCCTGGCCCAGCCCCAGCCATTGAGGCCATTTGCAGGCTGAACCAGCAGAGGGAGGATCTCTCTCTCTCTCTCTCTCTCTGTCTGTAACTCCGCCTTTCAAATAAATAAATAAATAAATAAATAAAAATAAAGAAATCTCTGTGGCAGAAGTTCTCAATGGACAGGCTGTTTCCAAATCCAAGGTCTTGAATCTTCCTGGGAAGAACATCTTGGTCTTGACCCCTTCTCACTGATACCACCCAGAAGACCAAATACCAGGTTATAAGTATTGATTGAACAATCTGTGGATGAGACAAAGCCAGACTTCATTGCTCAACCATGGCAAGGGGGAATGATGCCTTGACTGAGTCTGGTAGGGTCTCTCCATGGAAGGCTTAAGTCTCATCTTGAAGCCGGTTGTGAAGTGGGTCATTCAGGGTGCTCCTCAATTAGGATGGAGTGAGTGATGTGCTAGGTTAGGATTTGGGGAAGCAGCAGGATGAGGATTTTGAGATGAGAAGTTCAAAAAGACCTGAAATCTTTTTGAACTTTTTGATCTAGCCACTGCTGCCTGCTGCTCCAACTCCAAGATAGGAAAACCCTTTGTCAACTTTGTGTGTAAAAAGGGCTTTCATCCGGCCTCCAAATTCAATGTCAAAACCATGTGGATGGCAGGATAGAAAATATCATGTGATGGGCTGGTGCTGTAGCTCACTTGGCTAATCCTCCTCCTGCGGCGCCGGCACCCTGGGTTCGGGTTCTAGTCTCGGTTGCTCCTCTTCCAGTCCAGCTCTCTGCTGTGGCCCGGGATGGCAGTGGAGGATGGCCCAAGTGCTTGGGCCCTGCACCTGCATGGGAGACCAGGAGGAAGCACCTGGCTCCTGGCTTTGGATTGGCGCAGCGTGCTGGCCATAGTGGCCATTTGGAGGGTGAACCAATGGAAGGAAGACCTTTCTCTCTGTTTCTCTCTCTCAGTGTCTAACTCTGTCAGTAAAAAAAAAAAAAAAACTCACATGACGAGAATAAGGAGCCCCTCTAGAAAAACCTGCCTGAGACAACACAAGCATCAGAGATCAGCCCTTCGGTCTTCAAGTTTGAGAGCTGGGGTGCATTAAGCAGCACAAATGGGGTTCTGTCAACACAGAGAATGCCCTGTGCAGGTTCAGCTCCCACTGACTCCTCAGGGCTGTCGAGGCACCTCAGGACAGGAAGCTGAGAAGAGCAGCAGTGGCTTTGCACCGAGAAGGAGTGTGCTTGAGAAAAACTGACTGCAAATGACCCATCACAGGAATGTGCTGCCCGTGAGAGCAAGGAAGATCCGGACACTGAGTTTTTAAAGTCACCAACACCAATGACAACCAGAAACCCCTCAGGAAATGGAATCCTCTTGAGCAGAAAGAAAATAAAAAGGTAGAAGATAGAAAAACTTCAGAAAAACAAATGTAAACACAAAAAATAGTAAAAAATCCTTTCCATTCCTACTGAAACTTTGGAAAGCAACAGCGAGAGTGACTGTAAAGAAATAAATTAGAAAAAAAGAAAATAAAAAACCCAAATGTTCCGTGCTTCCAAGCAGAACAGTGTAAGAAGACGAAACTGTATTAAGAATTTTCTAGCAAGCACAGTAGCAAGGAAGAGCCCAGGTTTTTAAAACAGGAGGAGTGTTCTGGGAAGAACAGCAGATGGAGCCTTCTGATTCTGACAGAAAGTCCAGAAGCCGTATCATTGCCCAGAGACAGAGAATCTGAACGTCACAACAGGAGCAGCAGCCAGGACAGGGGTGAGAGGAAGCCCTGGTGGTTACAAGAAAATGGACACGGTGGAGTCCCAGGGAAGAGATGGTGCCAGGAGAAACTCAGGGGAGCAAATACACATGAGAGCACTCTGCAGACAAGCAAAAGTGGCCCAAGAGAATGAGACTGAGAGAGAGAGAGAGAGAGAGAGAGAGAGAGAGAGAGAGAGAGAGAGATTCAGAGACTGGTGTAGTGGGTTAAGCTCTGCCTGCAATGCTGGCTTCCCATATGGGCACTGGTTCAAGTCCCACTTGCTCCACTGCTTCACTCCTGCTAATGCGCTTGGTTAAGCAGTGGAAGATGGCCCAAGTCCTTAGGCCCCTGCCATCCAGGATGGAGTTCTTGGTTTCTGGGTTTGAAGTAAACCAGTGAATGTCTCCTCTTCTCTCTCTCTCTCTCTCTCTCTCTCTCTCTCTCTCTCTCTCTCCCTTTCAAATTAAACAAAGTAAAAATAACTTTTTTAAAAAAGGAAGTAGAGACAGAAAGTGTGTAGAAATTACCTGGAAAGAAAAATGTCTCCATTTTCCTGTTGAACACATTTAGCAAGCGCTAATTTATGTACCATTGGCTTTCTAGCAAAACAAGCAAAGAAAACCCTCTGCCTCTTTCTGTTTTTCAGGGCTTTTATTTTAAATAAAGTCTTGCGATGGAAACTGTTGATGCTTTCTAGAGTTGCTGGACATTTTGAGAAACTTCTATGAGGAGCAATAGAATTATTTGCCAACGTTTACTTTCTTGACAAGAGTCTGCTGGGGTAGAAAAGCTACACCAGAGAAGAACAGTTGTGTTAGTGTGGAAGTGAGCTGTGTGGGAGCAGTCGCTTTATGTTCTCAGTGCCTGAGTTTTAGAGGAGTAAATTACTTTATTTCTCCTCCCTGGTGTTCTGGAGTTTTGTGAAGGATTTTCATGTGATCGGATACAGGTCTGTGAGTGTCTACAAGTTATGGAATGCAGCCTTTCCTGAGGAAAGAGATGACCTAGAGTTGAGGTCACAGTTGTTTCATAACCTAATATTAGAAATAGATCCCATTGCCTCTGCTCTATGCTATTTTGTGGGAGTGAGTCACTAAGGGGGAGGGGCACAAAGCTGCACCCCATGAAAAGAAGAATCCAGGACTACCTCTGGGGACAACTGCTTTATATCTTTGAAGTCCTTTCTCCAATTTTTTTTTGGTAAAAATACTTTTTTCAATATCTTTGGTTGATATGGAACTATTCAGTTTCATGGATGTAGAACAATCTACCAATTCTTTTTAAAAATAAGTACTATTTTTTAATCTTCAAGATTTAATAATCTTTTTTGAAGACTATTTATTTGAAAGGCAGAGAGGGAGAGAGAGAGAGGGAGAGGGAGAGAGGGTGAGGGAGAGGGAGAGAGAGAGAGAGAGAGAGAGAGAGGTCCTCTGGTTCACTCCCCAGATGGTCACAACAGTTGGAGCTGCTCCAAACCGAAGCCAGGTACCAGGAGCTTCCTCCAGGTCTCCCATGCAGGTGCAGGGGTCCAAGGACTTGGACCATTCTTCACTGCTTTCCCAGGCCATAGCAGAGAGCTGTACCGGAAGTGGAGCATCTGGGACTCAAACTGGGGCCCACGTGGGATTCTGGCACTGCAGACGGCAGCCTCACCTGCCATTCCACAGCACAGACCTCAAGATGTAATAATTTTTAACATTTTGATGCATTCACTTATTGTGTAGACACTATAGACATAGGGTTATATGCTATTTTCTTCTTCTTCTTTTTTAAAGAGTTTATTTATTTATTTGACAGAGTTACAGACAGTAAGAGAGACAGAGAGAAAGGTCTTCTTTCCGTTGGTTCACTCTCCAAATGGCCGCAATGGCTGAAGCTGTGCTGATCCGAAGCCAGGAGCCAGGTCCTTCTTCCTGGTCTCCCATGCGGGTGCAGGGACCAAAGCACTTGGGCCATCCTCCACTGCCTTCCCGGGCCACAGCAGAGAGCTGGACTGGAAGAGGAGCAGCCAGGACTAGAAGCCGCGCCCATATGGGATGCCGGTGTTGCAGGCGGAGAATTAACCTCGTGTGCCACGGTGCTGGTCCCAGCTATTTTCTTCTTGATACCAGAGATACTAATATCACAAAATGGGAGATGCATGATAACGATCATGACGTGGGGAAAGAAGGGTATATTGGAATGCATATAGTATGATTCAGTTACAGCATATACCAAACGATGTGATATCCACACAATTGTTACACTCATTCTATGCTAACTTCTACACATGAGAGAAAACATGACATTTGTCTTTCTGGGTCTGGCTTATTTCACTTAGAATAAAGATCTCCAGTTCCATCCTTTTTGTTCTTTTTCCATTTTGTCCTCTTCCCACTACAGGCATTGATTTTTTAAACAGTTATTTATTTATTTGAAAGTCAGAGTGGGGGTAGAGAGAGATATCTTCCATCTACTAGTTCATGCCCCAAGTGGTTGCAACAACTAGGGCTGGGCCAGGCTGAAGCCAGGAGCCAGGCACTTCTTCTGGGTCTTCCACAGGGCAGCAGGGGCCCAAGCACATGGGCCATCCTCCGCTGTTCTTCCCAGGTGCATCAGTAGAGAGCAGCTGGGACCTGAACCATTGCCAATATGGGATGCCGGCGTCACAGGTGGTGACTTAACCCACTACACCACAATGCTGGCACCAGGTAATGTATTGTTTTAAGGAATACCCATCCACTTTTATTTATTTGAAGGCAAGGAGAGAGAGAGAGAGAGAGAGGGAGAGAGAGAGAGAGAGGGAGAGAGAGAGAGAGAGAGAGAGAGAGAGAGAGAGAGAGAGAGAGAGAGAGAACCCATCCACTGGTTCACTCTCCAAATGCCTGCAACAGGCAATGCTGGGCTAGGCTGAACCTGGGAGATGGTAGCTCCATCTGGGTCTCCCATGTGGGTGGCAGGGACCCAAGCACTTGAGCATCATCTGCTGGCTCCTGCGAAGCATTATCAGGAACTTGGACGGGAGCAGAGGAAGCAGGACTCAAAGTGTCACTCCAACATGGGATGCAGGCATCCTAAGTGGTGTTTTAACCATGGTAACATTTTCTAAAAACTGTATTTTACTTTCTAATTGTTTAATATAAGGAAAATATACTTTGCCCGTGTCTTCTCTTGGTAAATAGTAGATCACTTTATTTATACTTTCTTTCCAAGATAGTCTCCCGCCCCACTAAACTGAACAATATATCCTGGAGGTCATTTATTTGCAGTACATCATTCTTGAACTCATGTAGTGATACCATGGTACATTCAGCCAAGACCCTAGTGATGGCATACAGCTTGCTTTCGGTCACTTGCTGCTACTAAGAGTGCTGCAATGAATATTTCTCTTGCTGTTGTTAAAGGTTCTGGACAGTGGTGCAGACCCCTGGGCTGTGGAATGCTTCTTTACTGCAGCTTTGTGAGGGCTCCGTCTTAAGGTTCTGTTCTCAGAATAAAATTCACCACTGTGTCCTGTACCAATATGTGGTGACCACTCAGGGTTCTCATCACGCATGGATGCTTCTGCTGTATCAACAGCCAGGAATTTCAAATGTCAGGTGGCTTCCAAGGGGAGCTGGCAGGGGGTCTGTTCACAGGCAGGAAGTTTACTCCAAGTTCCTAGCTTTAAAGCATTTCTCCGCAGGAGTTGACATGCCTTGGGTCTCAGCTTAGACACCAGAAATCCAGCTCATGCGGTGTCTGCTCTTGGCCCCACTGTGAGAACCTTGACCTCAGTCCCCTTTGGCCCATCTTCTGCTTTGGATTATAGAGGTTATGTATTTTTGTCATCAATATTTTATGATGAAAATTTCAAACTGAAAGTTGAAAACATAGTGGAATGACTACTACACAAGTATATCCATTGCCTAGATTTAGAAATTGTTAGTATTTTGCCACATTTGCTATCCCCCCCCCCCCCCCCCCCCGCTCTGGGGTTTAAGTTAACTCATTGCACACAGGGTTGGTTGTCTCAGGATTTTTTAAATATATAATTAATTTGGCCAGCGCCATGGTTCAATAGGCTAATCCTCCACCTTGCGGCGCTGGCACACCGGGTTCTAGTCCCGGTCGGGGCACCAGATTCTGTCCCGGTTGCTCCTCTTCCAGGCCAGCTCTCTGCTGTGGCCCGGGAGTGCAGTGGAGGATGGCCCAAGTGCTTGGGCCCTGCACCCACATGGGAGACCAGGAGAAGCACCTGGCTCCTGACTTCAGATCAGCGCGGTGCGCCGGCCGCAGGGGCCGTTGGGGAGGTGAACCAACGGCAAAGGAAGACCTTTCTCTCTGTCTCTCTCTCTCACTGTCCACTCTGCCTGTCAAAAAAATAAAAAAATATGATTAATTTATTCATTATTTACATATATGATTAATTTATTCATTTAGAAGTCAGAGTTACAGTGAGAGAAGGAGAGACAGAGAATCTTCCATCTGCTGGTTCAAGTCAAGATCCTGGAACTCCATCCAGGTCTCCCATGTGGGCCATCTTCCACTACTCTTTCCAGGCATTGATGGGTGCCTGTATGGAAAGGTGGCATTTCACGCAATTTCCTTATCTGCTATGCCACAACGCTGGCCCCTCAGGATATATTTAGAAAGGCTTTTCCATAGTTATTAATCCAGATTCAAAATAGGTAACAAAGATTAATTTAGCCAAAGCTTAATTACCCATTGGAGGAGGAAGAGTTTGGAGATTCCATGTATGTAGACTTGAAGATCCTTTTACCAATGACCTGAGAAACTGTATCCCATGAGCCCAGTGGACAATTCTAACTGGAGTTGGTCAAAGACTGGCGAGGAGTATGTGGAAGTTCTGTACACTATTCTTGCAACTTCTCTGTAGATTTGAAATATTTCAACACAAGCAGTTAAAAATTAAAGGCTCTGGTGCCTAAAATGAATGAAATAGATGTAACAAGAGTATTTTAATCTGGATAGCACAACTGAATTATTTTTTAAAGCTTATTTTGCTTACCAGAGTATATTCCCCCCTTTCCCAATGTAATCCCAACATGTTTGGTTTATCTTCTAAATCTGTAGGAAGTGTTTTTAAAAAAGATTTTTATTTATTTATTTGAAAGGCAGAGTTATGTGGAGGGGGGGAAGAGAGAGAAAAAGAGAGAGAGAGAGAGAAAGAGAGAGAGAGAGAGAGAGGTCTTCTATCCACCAGTCCACTCCCCAAATGGCTGCAACAGTCAGAGCTGGGGTGGTCTGAAGCCAGGAACCAGGAGCTTCTTCCAGGTCTCCCATGTGGGCCATCTTCCATTGCTCTCCTAGGTGCATTAGCAGGAGCTAGATTGGAAATGGAGAAGCCAGGAGCCAACCCAGTGCCCATAGGGGACATGGATGTTGCAGGCAGTGGCTTTACCTGCTATGCCACTGCATCAGCCTCATCTGTAGGAAGTTTAAGGAAATAAAACAGAAATCTGGAGAGGTGCTATTTAACAACCTGGATGTAATTGGATGCTCAGGAAAAGAGAAAGTTCTAAGAGTCAAAAAAGTGTGGAAGTAAATAGTCCTCAATACTTTTGTGGCTCTTGGGACTCTAATGCTTTATAGCATTTCAAAACTAAGACTTTGCTCCATTCCCAATTCCTACTCCCTGTTAATCCACACCCTAGGGGCAGCAGGTGATGGCTCAGACACTTAGGTTTCTGCCATCCATGTGGGAGACCTGGATTGAGTACTTAGTTTCCGGTTTTGGCCTGACCAAGCCTTGGTTGTTGTAGGTGTTTAATGGATAGGATCCAGGGTTTAGGAATGAACCAGTTGTTAAGATCAATAGGATCTTGCTTTCTCTGTTTGGCTGTCAAGTACAAATAAATACATAGAAGTTTTTAAAAAGTTGAATGAACAAGTTAATATTGGCAAATGAATTTACAAATGTAAGGTAATTAGCACAGTGTTTGGCACATGGTAAACACTAAATAAATATCAGTTATTATTAGGTTACCATATTATGTTTGTGTTGTTACACAGAAGGAAGACAAGTGTCACAGTTCATTTTGTGCAGCTATAACAGTTACAGACTGGACAAATCATAATGAACAGAAAGTTACTTGGTTCATGTTTCTGGAGGTTAGGAAATCTAAATTCAAGGGGCTCAGTCTGGTGCCAGCCCCAGCCCTTTGATTGCCTCATTACACAGTGAAAGGCATCACATCTTGAGAGAGCAGGAGCCAGAGAGGGAGCTGGAGGTGACTGAGCTCACTTTTATAACAAACCCACTCTCGCAGTCACAACATTAATCCACTCATGAGGGCAGAGTCCTTATGACCCATCACTTCTCATGTGGTCCCACTTCCCAATACTACTGCACTGGGGACTGTGCATTCCCAAGACATGAAAGCACATTGAAACTACAGCAACGTGGAGCTCTGTGGAATTTTGTGCTGGATGAACTGCTGAAGGAGATGACGAAACCTCAGTGTCTCCCATGTCCCCATGAGAAACGTAGACCCAACTGACCTCCCCTGCCACCACTGGAGTTGTCCCCATGCTCGAGTGGACAGGGTGGGGCTGTGGCTTCCATTAGAAGGCAGCCTTCCCTAGCATATCCCAAATGCTTTAACAACAACTGAGGTGGACAGAGGAGAGGAAGGAGGAGACATGGGCTGTAGAGGGCAAGTGAGCCCTTGGCTCTCTTAGAAAATTCAGCGATCCTCGCTGAGTCATTTCCTCAAAATGCAGTTGATATCTAGAGCTTCTTTCCCATGGAGAATCGAAAAATGTTGGCTCTGGCATGGGGATTTCAGAAGGCAGGAAGGCAGGAGTAAATAAAGGAGCCCAGGGGCTTGTGTTAAGCTGCCACCTGTGGTGCGAGCATCCCACATCGCAGCACTGATTTGAGGCCACTTCAGTACTGATGTCAGTCCACTCTGAGTCCTGCTAATGTGCCCCGGGGGGGGGGCAATGGGGGCTCACTCAAGTGCTTGGGCCCCTACCACCCACATGGGAGAGCCACATGGAGTCCCAGGCTCCTGGAGGCCATTTAGTTAGTGAACTGGTGAATAGAAGGTCTCTCTTTCTTGCTCTCTCTCTGTCTCACTTTCTCTTTGTGTTGTGCTACTTTTCAAATCAATCAATCACTCTTAAAAAAGAAAAGGAACGCCATGTTTGAATACTGGTTCTAGGTACCTTTCATTGCCTGTGGCAAGTCACTTAATCTCATTGAGCCATATGAGTTATTAATGTTCTTCCAGGCTGTTGACCTCATAGGGCTGTTGTGAGGCCCATGGATTTCTCTCTCTCTCTCACACATCTACACAGCTCTCTAAGGTGCAGATTGAAAGGGTTATTTTGAAGTTGGGTGAGGGGCTCAGGAAGTTTCCCTCAGATTCTTCCAAAATCACTCCTCAAGGGCAGCAAAGCATATCTGCTAAGATCAGAGGTTGTGGATCATGGATCTCTGCCTCAGTGTCTCTAAATCTCAGTTGTTCATCTATACCGTGCTTGACTTCTTGTGGGCACCCAGTGACATAAACTGTGTAATCCCTCGCCACAGCACCTGGTTTATAGTAAGCACACACCACATAGCTGTTACTGTGACTCCACTGTGTATAAGGCAAATACCAACTTCTCTCCGATTAAGACTTTTTAAAAAAGATTTATTTTTATTTATTTGAAAGAGAGTTACAGAGAGAGAAAGAGAGAGAGAGACAGACAGACAGACAGACAGAGAGGTCTTTCATCCTCTGGTTCACTCCCCAATTGGCCGCAACGGCTGGAGCTGTGCCTATCCGAAGCCAGGAGCCAGCCAGGAGCTTCTTCTGGGTCTCCCACGTGAGTGCAGGGGCGCAAGGACTTGGGCCATCTTCTACTGCTTTCCTAGGCCATAGCAGAGAGCCTGATTGGAAGAGGAACAGCTGGGACTAGAACCGGCGTCCATATGGGATGCTAGTGCTTCAGGTCAGGGCTTTAGCCCACTGCACCACAGCGTTGGCCCCAAGACATTTTTTTAAAGAAGCTTTATTTATTTATTTGAAAAAGAGAGAGAGAGAGAGAGAGAGAGAGAGACAGAGAGAGACAGAGAGACAGAAAAAGTTTCCAAAATGGCCACCATAGCATGACCACAATAGCTAGGTCTGGACCAGGTCAAAGTTAGGAGCCAGTAGCTCCATCCTGATCTTCTACATGGGTGGCAGCCTTCCCAGGTGCACCAGAAAAATTCGAGACCAGAAGCAAAGCAGCAGGGACTTGAACTGGCACTCCAGTATGGGATGTCAGAAGCTTAACCCACTGTACCACACCATCTGGCCCCCATCAAGACTTCTTTGCTGGGCTGGTGATGTGGGATAGTGAACCAAGCCTCTGCCTGTGGTGCCAGCATCCCACATGGGTGCTGGTTTATATCCTGGATGCTCCTGTTCTGATCCAGCTCTCTGCTATGGCCTGAGAAAGCAGTGGAAGATGGCCCAAGTGCATAGAGCCCTGCACCCACATGGGAGACCTGGAAGAAGCTCCTGGCTCCCGGCCCAGCTCCAGCCATTGTGGCATTTAGGGAGTTAACCAGCAGATGGAAGATCTTTCTCTCTGTGTCTCCCTCTCTCTGTCTGTAACTATGCCTCTCAAGTAAATAATAAAAATCTTTAAAAAATAAAAAAAGACATTTTGCTCATTCATTTTCTTAGATATTTTCAAGCATATTTCTGTGTATGTGTGTGTGTGTGTGTGTGTGTGTGTGTGCTGTGTGTATGTCTTCAGTCTTTTCTCATTTAAGCTGGCACAAGAGAACTGAGAGGAATATTAGGGATAGTTTGAGGGGGTCAACTATATTTTCTGCTCCAAGAATCAGAACATATGATCGGACAAAAACAAGAGTGTAAGAAGTGATGGGCATTTTGAAGCGGGATGTTTGGCTGCTACTTGGGCTTGTTCTGTTAGGGTCCCTGCTACTCCACTTCTGACCCAGCTCCCTGCTATTGCACCCCGGCAGGCAGCAGATGATGGTCCAAGCATTTGGGTTCCTGCCATCCATGTGGGAGATCCATGGACCTCTAGCTTCAACTTGGCCCATCCCTGGATTTTGTAGGCATCTCGGGGAATGAACCAGCAGATGAAAGATCTCTCTTTGTCTTTCAAGTAAATGAAAATAAACATTTTTTAAAAAGTGAAGGGAAGGGGATAAAATGACAGGATATCTGAAACTGAATTGCTTCAGAAAATCTGGGACTATGGAGCCGGCGCTGTGGCACAGTGGGTTAATCTTCTGCCTGTGGCGCCAGCATCCCATATGGGTGCCGGCTCTAGTCTCAGCTGCTCCTCTTCCAATCCAGCTGTCTGCTGTGGCCTGGGAAAGCAGTAGAAGATGGCTCAAGTCCTTGGGCCCCTGAACCCGCGTGGGAGACCCAGAAGAAGTTCCTGGCTCCTGGCTTCAGATAGGCACAGCTCTGGCCGTTGTGGCCATTTGGGGAGTGAACCAGTGGATGGAAGACCTTGCTCTCTGTCTCTCCCTCTTACTGTCTGTAACTCTACCTCTCAAATAAATAAATAAAACTATTTAAAAAATAAAGAACGTCTGGGACTTGAAGTTATAAATGAACAGGGAGAACAAAATGAAAAGATTTAGGGAAAAGCAAGGAGATGCAGGAGGAATTCACCTCTGCAGCCACTGGAGGCTGCTCTGGCTTTTCTGATGAGCAGCTCTGTGCAGCAAGCAGGCTTTCCTGGCCACAGGCTCCCACACTGAACACTGAGGCTCCAGCATGTGAGGGAAATAGGATCATCAAAGGAGGAGACTGTGGAGACAGAGCTATTGGTGCCTGGCAGGAGAGGGACAGATCGTGACCAGGGGATCTCTTTTGAGGACATAACTGTTATTTATGAAAGTCTGGAGGGGCAGTAGGTGGGCTAAGCCACAGGAGATCTGAACTTTCTGGAACTCAGTCAGATTTCCTGCTAATTACAGAGCCTAATGGGAAGGTAAATACCTCTGGGGAAAGGTGTCAAATTCACACTGAGGTGCAAATGACTAAACACCAGGCCCTTTCCTGAGAGCCAGCCTCACGGCACAGAGGAAGGAAGCAAATCCGTTTCCTTCTAAAAGCCTGTTTCTTTCTTTCTTTTTTTAAACTTTTATTTAATAAATATATATTTTGAAACTACAACTTTTGGATAATAGCAGCTTTTTCCTCCCATAACCTTGCCCAAATGCAACCATCCCATCTCCCACTCCCTCTCCCATCCTACTCTTCATCAAGATTCATTTTCAATTCTCTTTATACACAGATCAATTTAGTATATATTAAGTAAAGATTGCAACAGTTTGCACCCACACAGAATCACAAAGTGTAAAGTACTGCTTGAGTACTAGTTATAGCATTAATTCACATTGTACAACACATTAAGGACAGAGATCCTACATGGGGAGTAAGTGCACAGTGACTCCTGTTGCTGATTTAACAACTGACACTCTTGTTTATGGTGTCAGTAATCACCAGAGGCTCTTGTCATGAGCTGCCAAAGCTATGGAAGCCTCTTAAGTCCACAAACTCTGACATTATTTAGACAAGGCCATAATCAACGTGGAAGTTCTCTCTTCCCTTCAGAGAAAGGTACCTCTTTCTTTGATGTAAAAGCCTGTTTCTAATTATGAACATTTCTGTTATAAGAAAAATACAAGAAAACATATTACTTATTCCCACAATCTAAAGGTAACTTCTGCTGATTTGGTAAATTTATTTTCAGTTTTAAGATTTGACAGTGGAGGTAGAGAATAAATTTCTGAGACAAAACACTTGAAACCATATTAATTTTTAAACTCTAGAATATTAAATATTCATTTTTTTGAATTCAGCAAATGCAAAAAAAAAATACAGTAAGGAGGTACAAACAATTGTTCCAAGATCCCAACACCCAGAGACAGGCAAAATAGTGTTTTTCCTCTTTTGCTTTTCAGTTTTTCCCCTGTGCATACACACATATTTTTACAAAAATTAGAATTATATTGTATATACTCTTGTAACCCGCCTTTTCCCACTTAGGAGTATTTTGTGACTATTTCTCCTTTCATTAAATATTTTCTAATACAAACAATTTTAAATGGTCACATACTATTTCATTGTGTGAGTGTATCATTGGTAGCCAATTGGAAAGGCACATTTTAAAAAACTGCGGGGAAAGAAGTTGCTTTCTTATATCCTTAAGTGCTTTGGAAGTAACCATTTAAACCCAAACAATTATAAAAGTCTTACACATTCACAAAAAAATCCAATAAAGCAAGACAAATCAGACACAAAACAAATAAAAGCAAAACAAAAAATAAAAATGAAACGCAGCAAAACAAAAATATGACACAATCTCAGAATTTTCCACTAAGTCTATAATTTAGTTTTCCATTATTTCAAATTCATCTTTGCCCAGTGAGTCTAAGCCCATGAGGATTTTTTGTATTAACATTTCTTTTACAAGCTCCCAAATTCAGTAGTTTCCAAACCGAACTGTCCTGCTCCCTATGCGTCCCTCATTAGGAATGCAGCTCCCCACTTCCCCCTAGTGGCTGATCCAGAAACCTACACTCCTCATGCTCCCCTGGTTCTTTCTCTGTATCCACCTTACCCAATCAGGAACCAAAATAAGTCCACGCCACTTATTCTAGTCTTTCAGCTTGCTGTCCTCCTCTGCCCTGGCTATCTCTCCTTGGGTGGACCCTCCTCTTCTTAGTTGGATGACCAGAACAACATTCCACTGTCTGTTTTGAATCTAGAGTACAGTGACTTTTTTTTCCCCCAAAGAATTATTCATTTTTGAAAGGTGGGGCAATAGAGAGAAAGATGTGGAGTCAGAGAGAAAGACCTTCCATCTGCTGGTTCACTCCCCAGATGGCCGCAATGGCTAGGGCTGCTGCAGGCTGAAGCCTGGAGCCAGAAACTCCATCCAGGTCTCCCACATGGGTGGCAGGGATCCACGTACTTGGGCCATCTTCTGCTGCTTTCCCAGGCACAAAGTCGGCGGGAGCTGGACTGGCAGCAGAGCAGCCAGGACCAGGGTTGGGTTCTGTTAGGGGGATGCCAACTTTGCAAGCAATGGCTTAACCAGCTGTGCCACAACACTGCCCCCAACAGTGATGTTTTAAATGCAAGTTTGCCTTTGTCCCTACTGCTTAAAGTAGTTTGATGGCTCCTCAGTGGCTTAGAGAAAATGCAAACTCTTTAGCATGGTGGTCCTTGTTTCACTCCATATCTGGCCAATTTCCCACACTATTCAACAGTCCCAGACAACAATGTACAAGTTCTAAAATAGTCTATCTTCTTCCTCATCTTCATGCCTTCATATAGACCTAGGATATCTTAGCTTGTTCTCTCTCTCTCCCTCTCTCCTTTGCTGTAGCTACTCATCATTGACAACTCATGTCCAAGGTTATCTCACCTGGTATTTCTCTCGCCCCATTCACTCTTTAGTCTAACACAGTTATTTCTTCCATGAGTTCCTACAATCCTCAGAAGCATAATTCTATCTAGAATTAGAATTAGATAGAATTCTAGATAGAAGTAGATAGCACTTAGCACACTGCATTGGAACAGCTGTCTGCTCACTTCTCAATTACACCAAACCCCAGCCATCTGAGTCAGGGACAGTCTTTAACCCTGTTTTCTCTTCTTTCTGCTGAGTTCTTGACCACTGGTGATGACTAGTGCTATTTCACTCACAAGTGAATGATGAACATGTTGGACTGGGAAAGGGCTCATGCCATTCACAAATGAGTTGTTAAAGTCAAGAAAAGAATGAATTTCTAGTGTGTGGGAAAATTTCAAGACCTGTGATGGCTTTGAGTACTTAACAGAGTTATGATCTCCCTCTTGGGCAAGTTTGTGTCTGTGAATCAATCAGGCAGTCTTAAGGCTGTTGCTATATTATGGGGTGTAATTCCAAGTTTTGGAGAAGGTGTTCTGTTTCTAGCATAATATTTCAGGCTTATGAAGAAGCAGTAAACTTGTACCTGTTAAAAGTGGACACTTGGGCCAGCACTGCGGTGTAACGGGTTCAGCTGCAACCCAATGCCCACATCCCACATCAGTGTCAGTTCAAGTTCCACTGCTCCACCTCTGATCCAGCTCTCTGCTAATGGCCTTGGAAAGCAGTGGAGGATGGACCAAGTACTTGGGTCCCTGTACCCATGTGGGAGATCCAGAGGAAGCTCCTGGCTTCTGGCTCCTGGGTTTGGGTTGGCCCAGCCCCAGCCATTGTGGTCATTTGGGGAGTGAACCAAAAGATGGTAGATCTCTCTCCTCTTTCTCTCTGCAACTATGATTTTCAAATAAGTAAATAAATAATTCTTCTTTTTAAAAAAAAGATTTATTTATTTGAAAAACAGAGTTACAGAGAGGCAAAGAGAGAGAGAGAGAGAGAGAGAGAGAGAGAGAGACAAAGGTCTTCCTTTCGCCGGTTCACTCCCCAGATGGCCCCAACGGCCGGAGCTGCACCAATCTGAAGCCAGGGGCCAGGAGCTTCTTCTGGGTCTCCCACGTGGCTGCAGGGGCCCAAGGATTTGGGCCATCTTCTACTGCTTTCCCAGGCCAAAGCAGAGAGCAGGATTGGAAGTGGAGCCCATATGGGATGCTGGCACTGCAGGCGGCTGCTTTACCTGCTATGCCACAGCGCCGGCCCCTAAATAAATAATTTTTTTAAAAAGTGGACTCTCATTTTCTCTACCTCCCCACACTGAAGTACCTGAACAAAACAGTTGATGTCACTACAAAGTTTCCCTACCTGGCCAGTCCCTGCTTCCGGTTCAGGTCACGTAGCTCCAGAGAGCAAGTAGCGGGCAGAGGCCTGGCAGCGCAAAAAAAAAAAAAAAAAGAAAAAAAAGAAAAAAAGAAACCTTCTTTCTTAACCTTGGAGCTGAATTTGGTTTCCTCTTTCCTGGGCTTAGCCTCAGGTTCCTAGAAAGCAAAGTTCCTGTTGGTACTTGAAGTCTTCCCGGCAGAATCTTCTCCCAAGGCCCAGCACACGCCACCTGGTGGGAAGAATGTGAAACCGGGAAGCCGCGGGCCTCTGGCCGCCCTTCCGCGTTTGCGAAATTCCTGGATTTCCACCTTCTGGCCTGACAGAGGCAGCAGGCGGCAGCCGCGCTCCAGCCCCGTTTCAAACTGTACGTTCAAGACTCTGGGTTTGCGTCGTTAAGTGTCTGCACTGCGGGACCCCGCGTGTTGCAAAGCTCTCGGGGCCCACCCCTGCTGCTGTTGGGGGGCGGCTGCGAAGTTTTGGGAGGTGGGCTTGGAGGAGTCGGGGTTCCGGGCCCCCCAGGCCAGTTCCATATGTCCTTCATTGACATCCCTGTCAGGGCGCCAGAGCTTTCGAGAGGCCCCAGCCGTCACCGACACTCAAGGTCAGGGGCGGAGTGGAAGTCCGCGGGGGCTGCAGCCACAGGCCCACTCCTGGCCACGCTCCCGCTGGCTTCAGGGACGCCGCAGAAGCAGCTGGTGGCGAAGCTGGTGTTCTGAGTCTGAACAGCCGGCCTGCCACAGAAATCCTCCTGACCCTCTCTCTTCCAGCTTGAGAGTGACGTGTGGATCCGCGTGGCTTTCTTTCGGGCAGCCTCTGCCCATGGCTTTCTGACTATGAGCCCCTAGAAGTCAGGGGGATTGACATCGTATTTATATGTTTTCATTTCGTTTGAAAGGCAGAGAAAGAGACAGGCATCTTTCACCTGCTGGCTCACTCCCCAAATGCCTGCAGCAGCCAGGGCTGGGCCAGGACAAAGCCAGGAGCCTGGGTCTCCATCTGGGCCCCCAGTGGTGAAGTACTCGAACTTATCACCTGCCGCCTCCAAGATGCACGTTAGCAGGCAGCTGGATCAGAACTGGGCTTTCCAACATGTGGTGACTGAACTGTCCCTAAGTAGGGGGATGTCTGTTAGTGAATTCCTTTTTATTTTTTTCTTTTTTTTAAGATTTATTTATTTTATTTGCAAGTCAGAGTTACACAGAGAGAGGAGAGGCAGAGAGAGGTCTTCCATCTGTTGGTTCACTCCCCAATTGGCTGCAATGGCTGGAGCTGTGCCAATCTGAAGCCAGCAGCCAGGAGCTTCTTCTGGGTCTCCCAAACGGGTGCTGGGGCCCAAGGACTTGGGCCATCCTCCACTGCTTTCCCAGGCCACAGCAGAGAGCTGGATCGGAAGTGGAGCAGCTGGGTCTTGGACCGGTGCCCTTATAGGATGCCAGCGCCTCAGGCCAGGGTGTTAACCCACTGCGCCACAGCACCGGTACCTGTCACAGAGATTCATTTGCCTTCCTGATTCCTTGGTGAACTTCTCTCTGCTTCTGATCCAGCAACTCCAGTGTGGCTCCGTCAGCTCCCAGCCAGCAGGGGGAGTTTTCTGTCTTTCCATTTTTCAGGGGTGGGCTGCTTGGTTAGAGCTGAGGTGGGGATTGGGAATACCCTGGTAGAAGTCATTTTCCAAATCCTTTCCCCTCTGCTGCCTGCCAGTCTTTGAATCTCTGGGGACGCCGTGGGTTATTTAAAAGGCATCCGTTTGATTGAGTTCTGCCCAACCAGCACCTCATCCTGCTTAATTAACTCGAAGACATGAGACTTTATTTACAGCTGCCAAATCCCTCCTTCCCCAGCTGCACCTCCAGGAGGGTTTGGTGGGCTAGCTGGGAGGAGGTGTGCTATAGGCCATCCTGGGAGCAGGGATCACAAACGGTAACCAAATCCAGAATATGTTTATGAATTTAGCTAAAAGATGGACTGAAAATGTCGCTTTTCTGGCTCTGGATAGGTGAATTTCCCCTTTATATGGCACGAGTTGAGTTCCTGTTTTCTGTAGAATAAGTAGAAAACAAATCCAGGATTTCCTTCTGTGGTTGCTCGTTTGGCATGGTTTCCTCTCACTTTGCAGGTCCTCAATGGCAGTACCCTGTCTCAGCATTCCTCATGGTTTCTGCTCCAGCAGGTGCTGCCTGTGCACAAAGGCTTAGGCGACCCTCTCTCCCAGCTAGGCAGAGCAACCCAGGTAATGCAGGTATGTGAGGGCCCTTTAGGTAGGCTGAAGATGGTCCACCAAAAGATATTCCGGGGATGGCACTTGGCACAGCAGTTACGGCACCGCTTGGGATAACCACATCCTTATCAGTGTGCCAGGATTTGAGTCCTAGTTCTGCTCCTGATTCCAGTTTCCTGTTAATGTGCACTCTGGGAGGTTGTAGTTGATGCTTGGGTCCCTGCCAGCCATGTGGGAGACCTAGATTGAATTCCTGGCTCCTGGCTTCAGCCTGCCCCAGCCCTGGCTGTTGTAGGCATTTGTACTGAATCAGCAGATGGGAGATTTCTCACAAGTAAAAAAAAAACAATAAAATTATTTTAAAATAAATGTTCCTATTCTAATCTCTGGGAGCTGTGAATGTTTCCTTATGTGGAAAAATGGTCATTGCAGATATGATTACATTCAGGGATGGGGAGATTATCCTGGACTATCCCAGTGGGCCCCAGATGCCATCACAGGTATCCTTAGAGGAGGGAGATATGGCAGAGACAGAAGAGAATAACAACATGATCGTGGAGGCAGGGACTAGTGTGACAGGGCCACAAGTCAAGGTGTGCTGGGAGAGATCGGGAGAGGCAATGATTGTCCCTCAGAGTGGCTGGAGGGAGTGTGGCCCTGCCCACAGCTTGGTTCCAGCTCAGTGATACTGACTTCAAGATTTTGGCCTTCAGAACCACAGGAGAATCAATGGTTGGGTTTTTTTTTTTTTTAAAGATTTTATTTATTTTACTTGAAAGTCAGAGTTAGACAGAGAGAAAGGAGAGGCAGAGAGAGAGGTCTTCCATCCACTGGTTCACTCCCCAGGTGGCCAAGATGGCTGGAGCTGGGCCGATCCGAAGCCAGGAGCCAGGAGCATCTTCTGGGTCTCCCATGTGAGTGCAGGGGTCCAAGAACTAGGGCCATCCTCCACTGCTCTCCCAGGCCATAACAGAGAGTTGTATCAGAAGTGGAGCAACCGGGACTCGAACCAGCACCCATATGTGTTGCTGGCACTGCAGGCAGCGGCTTTACCCACTACACCATAGCGCCAGCCCCGGTTGAGTTGTTTTAAGCCACCAAATTTGTGGTCCATTGTTCCAGAAGTCTAGGAAAATGATGCAACTCTGAAAGTTAAGCTTTGCTAACTTCACACCAAATACAACTGCGTATTTACGTCTTATGTCTTTGGTGAGGTGGAGTGAGAAGGTGAAGATGGGCGGATCGTCCATCTTCAGGAAGGTGTTTTGGAGCTCTGGCTGTCTCCTAAAAAAGGAAGTCAGGTCATATGTCTTAGCTTGCGTTGCCAAAGCAAAATATCACAGTCTGGGTAACTCCACGAATATTGATTTCTCATGTTTCTGGAGGCAGGGAAATCAAGAGCCCTTGATCAAACAGAGTGAGTATCTGGTGACGGTCCTCTTCTTGGTTTGCAGATGGCTACTTCCTTGCTGTATGAGAGAGACAGAGAGCAAGATCGAGAGAGAGAGGGAGAGGAGAGAGAAGCTGGGAGAGTCCCTCTTCTTCTAAGGACACTAATCCCATCTGAAGGCTCCACCCTCATGGCCTCATCTGAGCCTAATCACCTCCCAAAGCGCCACCTCCTCACGCTATCACACTGGGGTCAGGGCTCCATCATAGGAATCTGGGGGAGGGGGACACAGACATTCGGCCATAGCACTCTGACTGTGGGGACTTTGGATGGCTCGTTGAGCCAGGCGCATTTCCCACTGTTGGCATTTTTGTGGCTGCTCTGCTGGCTTTCATGCTTAGCAAGAATGGAAGGGCCTGAGTGCTTGCTTTGATAGGGACTGTAAGAAGGAGCTAGATGAGAACAATGAATTCTTTTATACAGTAAGTCCTGGGAGGAACAGGGAACGGAATCTTATGGAATAAAATGGAGCCAGCAGTTTTGAAAACAGATTTTTTTTTTTTTAAATATAGGTCCCTGAGGCTCAAGACAAGAAAATGGGAAAGCCGGAGCTGCTGCTTAGCCAGAGATGGGCACTAATGGGTCCTGCCTCATCAGCTGGGCACAACTCTACGTAGATTTTACTTCTATTAGGAGAAGATGGAAGAGGAAAGCTATTTATTGCCCTGTAGCAGATTGCATTATTGTTCCTGATTGTTTTCTGTGTCCTTGCCGGGAAGAGGAGTGTGTATCTCTGTCTGTGTCTTGAGATTTATGGTCATGCCTTCCAGGGTGAGCAGCATTCTTCCTACCTTGCCACACTGGGATCAGGCTTCACGGTAAGATTTGATTTGCCGATGTTATTGGGAAGGGTGATATTACCAATGGGAGCTCCAAGAGCCACTGGGATGTTTCTCCAGCATTCTTGCTTCTCTCCTGCTTGGGGATCAGAAAGTCCCAGATGGAGGGGTATGGAGGCTGTTGCTTTGAACCCAGAAGCACAGCCAATGCAGATCCATGGCTGACTCCCCACTGACACAGAGCAAGAACAATCCCTCTGGTTCTTAGATTTTAGGATTGTCTGTTCCCACTTAGCTCAATAATTAAGCAGAGCTCTGGGGAAGGGGAGAGGCTCAGTTACCTTACGCATTAAGACAAGGGTTATAGTGGTGGTGTAGTGAACTTTTCAGAAAAGGAAGCGTGTGTGGGAGCAGAGGGATGGGATGGAGGAGCAAGGAGGGCCACTTTTTAAAAAATATTTTTTTCTATTTATTTGAGAAGCAGAGTTACAGAGAGGCAGAGGCAGAGAGAGAAAGAGAGAGGTCTTCCATCTGCTGGTTCGCTCCCCAGATGGCCACAATGTCTGGAGCTGCACTGATCTGAAGCCAGGAGCCAGGAGCTTCCTCGGGGTCTCCTATGTGGGTGCAGGGGCCCAAGGACTTGGGCCATCTTCTACTGCTATCCCAGGCCACAGCAGAGAGCTGATCAGAAGTGGAGCAGCCAGGACTTGAACTGGCTCCCTTTTGGGATGCCGGCACTGCAGGTGTCAGACTCACCTATCACACTGCAGCAATGGCCAAGGAGGGGCTTTTTAATCAGGGGGCCCCTAGCACGAATGAACTGTTAGAAGGATGGGAAAGCATTAGCTCCATGGAATCTGGAGGAAATGTCTCGGCAGAGAGGGCGCTGCAAAAGAGGTAGACAGTATGAGGGGTGGGCATTTGGCGTAGCAGTTCAGCGCTGGTTGGGGCTTCTGCACCCCATATTGGAGTGCCTGGGATTGACTCCTGGCTCTGTTCCTGATTCTGGCTTCCTGCTAAGGTGCACCTTTGAGAGGCAGCAGTGGGCTCAAGTACTTAAGTCTTTGTCAACCAGATGGAAGACTTGCATTGAGTTCTTGGCTCCCAGGCATTTGGGGAGTGAGTGAGCAGAAGGGACCTCTGTCTCCCTCTGCCTCTCAAATAAAAATAATGAAAAAAATAATCCCAGTAGAAGAAAGAGGATGTTGTCCACAGAAAGCACAGAATGGCTGCATTAGGTTGTATGAGGGGCTATGCATTTCTTGGAAAGGGATTTGGATGTCACCCCAATAATCCCTGGGGAGCTAATGAAAGGTTTTAAGTGGGAGCAATAGTATCACATTTAGATGTTAGGACGGAGGGAATGGATGCTGTTTTAGGCATCAGGATGTGCTATAAACATTTGTTGAATGGGTCAAAGGAAGCAGTGAGAACTGTCTGCTAACTGCTCCACAGTGCTTTGTTTGCAGATGTGTTTGAGGGTGCCCACATCATTAAAGGCAGCAGTGGCATATTTCAGTTTCTATTAAAACATGCATATAATAGCATGAGTATTTTTTCCCTTTTAAAAGAGAACAACGTGAGATCTGAGAGTGTTAAATGAGTGCTTCTCAATGCAGCCGTGGTAGAATTACTGCTCCGTGGAACACCATTAACTACCATGGTGATCTTTATATACTTTTGATTTCCACTCTCAGTCAATGATAGTTTAATATATTCCTATAATATGCTGTTGGCTGAAGAAAGGAAGTGTAAGAAACCCAGATGTTAAAACACAACCAGTTAGGAGTGCATTTTAAAAATATTTCTGCAAATTCCCTTCAGGAGGATGTATATCATTGGTTTGAGTTACCTTCTGCTGATCAATGTTTTAGAGAAGCACTGAATGTCTCTGGCCTTGTAGATAGGTTAGAAACAAAACCCCACGGTGGTTATACTCTAGGTTTTATCCAAAGCAAAAATGTGTTATCCTCTGAGAAGGACTTGCAAATATCAACTCAAAGCCTCTCATCTTGTCAATTAGAAATGTTAAAATAAGCCATTACCTAATAAAACGGTGCTTTTGTTATTACCTAGAAAAAAAGCCACTTCATATTTTCATGCCAAATGCATACATTCAAAAGGTTAGGTTGTTGGCCGGCGCCGCTGCTCACTAGGCTAATCCTCCGCCTGCGGTGTTGGTACCCTGGGTTCTAGTCCCAGTTGGGGCACTGGATTCTGTCCCGGTTGCTCCTCTTCCAGGCCAGCTCTCTGCTGTGGCCCGAGAGTGCAGTGGAGGATGGCCCAAGTGCTTGGGCCCTGTGCCCACGTGGGAGACCAGGAGAAGCACCTGGCTCCTGGCTTCGGATCAGTGCAGCATGCTGGCTGCAACGTGCCAGCCGTAGAGGCCATTGGAGGGTGAACCAATGGAAGGAAGACCTTTCTCTCTGACTCTCTCTCTCACTATCCACTCTGCCTGTCCAAAAAAAAAAAAAAAAAAAGGTTAGGTTGTTAAGGTAGTTTTTGTCAGGATTTGATGACTTAACATGTGGTTTACTTGAATATTTTGATATAAAATCAGTCTTCAAATCTTGTTTGATATGATACCAGTTTTCACCTCATTTTTGTCAATAAAAAAGCCCATCTTTTTAATCCATAAGTAGTTTAAGCTAAATGACACAACCTATCCCTTATTAAATGAGAGTAATTTTGTGTCTTAATGAATTAGAATAGTGTTTGTCACTTATTAAAGTGTCAATCCATATCTGTTGAATAAATGAATGCATATTAAAATTATATTAATATTAACTATAATTTTAATTACATTAAAATTTAAATATATTAATATATTTAAAAATTATATTAGTATTAACTAATTTTTTTTATTCACAGACACACACACACAGAAAAAGATAGTGTGAGCGAGCATGCTCCCATCTGTGGTCTGCTCCCCAAATGTGTGCAACCGTTACATCAAAGCTGGGTGCTAGCAACTCAATCCAGGTCCCCGCATGAGTGGCAGGGACTCAACTACTTGAGTCATCACCTGCTGCCCCAGAAAGCCTGCATTAGGAGCAAGCTGCAGTCAGAAGACAGAGGTGGGTATCAGGCCCTGGCATTCTAATATAGACTGGGGCCATCTCAACCAGTGTTTTACTTGCTAGGCCAAACACCCAATTCTATAAAACAATTTTTTTAAGATTTATTTGTTTATTTGAAAGTCAGAATTACACACAGAGAGAAGGAGAGGCAGAGAGAGAGAGAGAGAGAGAGAGAGAGAGAGAGAGAGAGAAAGAGAGAGATGTTTTCCATCTGCTGGTTTACTCCCCAGTTGGGTGCAATGGCTGGAGCTGTGTTAATCCGAAGCCAGGAGCCAGGAGCTTCTTCCGGTCCCCACGTGGGTTCAGGGGCCCAAGGACTTGGGCCATCTTCTACTGCTTTCCCAGGCAGTAGCAGAGAGCTGGATTGGAAGTGGAGCAGCCAGGTCTTGAACTGGTGCTCATATGGGATGCCGGCACTGCAAGCGGTGGCTTAACCAGCTACACCACAGCACTGGCCCCCATCTATAACATAATCTTTTTTTTTTTTTTTCTTGAGACAGGCTGAGTTAGATAGTGAGAGAGAGAGAGACAGAGAGAAAGGTCTTCCTTCCGTTGGTTTACCCCCCAGATGGCTGCTGGTGTGCTGCACCGATCTGAAGCCAGGAGCCAGGTGCTTCCTCCTGGTCTCCATTGCAGGTGCAGGCCTCAAGCACTTGGGCCATCCTCCACTGCCTTCCCGGGCCACAGCAGAGAGCTGGACTGGAAGAGGAGCAACTGGGACAGAACGGGTGCCCCAACCGGGTCTAGAACCTGGGGTGCCGGCGCCGCAGGCAGAGGATTAGCCTAGTGAGCTGTGGCTCCGGCCTGTAACATAATCTTTAAAGATAAATAGGTCTAAAATAGCATTCTCTCCACATAAAATCTCTTGATTATCATAGGTTAGTAAAATGGTGGAATTCTGTCTTCTGAGAGGCTGTCTTAGGAGATTCTGTTTTATTGTGTATGTTTTTGGGTCACTGTTCACGTAGAATATGATGTGAAGACATGGGAAATACAAACATCTCCTTACACAGATTGTCTCTTTAAATCCCCCAGCCTCCTCAAAGGGTATGTTATGGATGTGAGGAAGCCAGGGTCAACAAGATCATTGCCTTGCTCTAAGCCACTTGGCCAATCAGTGGAAGGACTAGGACCCTAGCACACATTTCACTAGTTCAAACCCCTACGCTGTTGCCTCCTAATCCTGTCAGACTGGCTTATTACCCTCATGGAAATGAGCAGTAAGGGAGGCCTGGAAAGCTGGAGGAATGCAGAGGATCAGAGCTGAAAACATCCAGCAAGGGTCCACTGGGTGTGAGGTGCAGGGAGCAGGTGCTGCCCTCAGAGGATGGAGCTAGTATGACGGTGTTGAGGGCTGGGAGATGGTTTAGTTTTGGATGCCTGTGCTTGTGATACTTTTTGTACAAATTTCTTTTTCATTTTATTTGAAAGAGATCTTTCATCTGCTGGTTCACTCCCCAAATGCTTGCCACAACAGGGCTGGGCCAGGCTGAAGCCAGGAGCCTAGAACTCAATCCAGATCTCCCTTGTAGGTGTCAGGGACGGAAGCTGTGGCACCGTGTCCTGCTGGAATCAAAAGCGCAGCTGAGACTCAACCCCAGGGACTCCGATAGGGGATGCGGGCATCCCGAGTGGTACCTCCATCACTTAATCACCAATGCCTGTCCCTCATGGCTATAACTTGGTAGGGAATGAAAATGGACAGGCTCCTAAGATTATTTTGAGAAAGAGATATGGAGGAGATACCAAAGCCAGTACTTACCTCCTTCCAGTATTAAGCTGACAAATCAAGGGGTCCTTGATGGCTTAATTCAGGGTTTCCTGGAAATGAATTCAGATGAAGGCCCTGCACTGTAAGAGCTCAGGTGAGCCTGTCCCAGGCCCACCTGCAGCCCCCGTGTGATATTTACTGAAGGCTGTACAGGTCAGCTGCTCACCTCTGTGCACAGCAGACACTTTATAGGCTTTGCATCTATACGACCCAGCCTGGTCTCAGAGTACATTCAAGGTGCTCTCCCGGTATTGTGCTAGACCGTGGAATACCAGTGAATGTCACTGGGCCAGGGGCCTAACTCTGCTGCCAGGAATGTGAACAGACCCTGTGACCCTTCTAGGTAGATGAGCTTGAGCTTCTGCCTGTGGCTCTGGCTGAGACCGAGTCCAGGTGCTGAGAAATGGTTTGATGGGACAGGGCATCCGGACTTGACCTCTGCTTCGAGGCAGAGCTTGCAATGTTACCATGGTGTCTATTGTAATTTATCACTTTTAATAGGAACACAAAAGCTGTATTCTCCTGGGCTGCCAAGTTTAGCCTTCATAGGCAAGAGATGTGTGTGTGTGTGTGTGTGTGTGTGTGCGTGTGTGTGTGTGTAGGAAGGAGGCAGAGTGATGGGGGTGGGGGATGGAGAAGGGCAGGAGTTTAAAGCAAATGAAAAGAATCAAAAGGCTGGGAGAGAGACAGAGAGGAGCTATGGTGAAGGTAAATCATATCTAAGTGAACAATGATAATTTACTGCGGGAAAGGGCAGCAGGCAGCAGCTGATATCTAACATTGTCTGCCTATGAAAGAAATAACCTTTCTGGAGAGTAAGGCATTCACACAGGGCAGAGGAGGAAGAGGCATTGTTCTTTGCAGGGCCACATTGAATTTGGCTTTTATTAAAATAAGAAAGGTCGGAGGGAGACAGGTGTTGAAAGCGGGCAGAGTTCTGTTGAAATCATGCGGGTGACCCCACAGCAGAGAGGCCTTACTTGCTCCCTGCAGCCTCCTGCTCTGGTCACTGTGCAGCCTTGGCTGAGCACTGCTTCGTGCTGGCTAGTCAGCCACAGACTGACAGAGACGCACCTCTTTGGGCTCCGTGGGGAGGAGTTTAGGTAGATCACAACTATTCAGCTTAGTGAATTTAGCCTGCATGGCTTCAGCGATATTTGTCATCCCTGCAGAACTTGTTCATCTGAATGGTGCTCTGTGCACTGGTCTCCTTGTGAGAAGGTAGAAGGGTTGATAGGCAGTTAGGAGTAACAAAGCAGGTGTTTGTATGAAATCTGCCTTGTGCTGATTAGACAAAAGACATTGCCCCAAGAACGTGATAGGTAACACAATGCGTCCCAGCTCATAGGTAACTAACCAGAACAACCCCCTTTCTCAAGTGGTTGGCAAGCTGGTCAGGAACCGTGACAGCCTCCTGAGAGACATAGAAAAAAACAAAGAAGACCCCTGATGTATAGAAATTACAGAGAAGAATCGATCATTGATATGCACTCCCTGTATAAGCTCCCAGTACCCAGATTTTAATGGACCCCCTCCCTTGGGTACCCCTTCTGGTAGGCAAGAGTCTCAGTTTCTCCATACAGTCTATTTTCACTTTCTTTGCCCCCTACTCCATTGTAATTCTTCATTGCCAGGAAACAAAGAACCAGCTCAAAACTCCTGTAATGTCCTCAGTGGATGAGGATGTCAGTTTCTGGGACAAGGTGCTAAGGGCTCTCCTCTGTTAGCTGCTAAGAATCACTCATCGGAGTGCCTTTCCCCACAGGATGGCTGTGGAGTGGGAGCAGTCTGCCCAGATCTACAATCCATGTTTTTTTTTTCTCATGGAAAATGAACCTGATATTTTATTTTGTATTATATATATATATATATATATATGTACTAAAGATTTTATTTATTTGTTTGAGACATAGAGTTACAAACATGGAGAGGGAGAGACAGAGAGAAAGGTCCTCCATCCTCTGGTTCACTCCTCAAATGGCTGCAATTGCAGGAGCTGAGCCTATCTGAAGTCAGGAGCTTTTTCCTGGTCTCCCACTTTGGTGCAGGGGCCCAAGCACTTGGGCCAGCTTCTGCTGCTTTCCCAGGCCATAAGCAGAGAGCTGGATTGGAAGAGAAGCAGCTGGGAATTGAACTGGCACCCTTATGGGAGGCTGGCACCCTAGGCAGAGGCTTAGCTTACTACACCTCAGCACCGGCCCCTGTATTATATGTTTTAAAGCAATCCATGGTCACTCTTTCAAAAATTTTATTTATTTGGGGCCAGCGCTATGGTGTAGCAGGTAAAATCAATGCCTGCAGTGCTGACATTCCATATTGGTACTGATTTGAATCCTGGCTGCTCCACTTCCAATCCAGCTCTCTGCTATGGCCTGAGAACACAGTAGAAGATGGCCCAAGTCCTTAAACCCCTGCACCCACATGGGAGACCCAGAAGAAGCTCCTGGCTCCTGGCTTCGGACCGGCGCAGCTCTGGCCGTTGAGGCCATCTGGGGAGTGGATCAGAGGATGGAAGACCTCTCTTCTCTCTCTCTCTCTCTCTCTCTCTCTCTCTCTGCCTCTGCCTCTCCGTAACTCTGCCTTTCAAATAAATAAATAAAATCTTTAAAAAATTTTAAATTCATTTTAAAAAAAGGTTATTTGAAAGGAACACACACACAGGAGAGAGAGAGAGAGAGAGAGAGAGAGAGAGAGAGAGAGAGAGAGAGAATCTTCTATCCTCTGGTTCACCCCCAGATGGCCAAATGGACAGGGCTGGGCCAGGCTGAAGCCAGGAACCTGGAACTCCAATTTGGTCTCCTACGTGGCTGGTAGGATCCTAAGCACTTGAGTCATCTGCTGCTTTCCTAGGTGCATTAGCAGGGAGATGGTTTGGAAGCAGAGCAGCCACAGGGAGCAGCCAACAAGGACACAGGGGTCTCAGTCCAGCAACCACATGGACTTGAATTCTGCCCACAGCTGGAGAGATTCCTCCCCACAGCTGTAACTGCTATAATTTAAGGAATATTTATCCTCCACTTGGTCTTACAGACACTTTCAGAAGAACTTTTCTTAAACTGAAGTTATCCTATTCCCCACCTTTATCACTCCAATTTCTTTCCTCTTATGATCTGAATCTGTAGATGGCACAATCATCCACCCAGAGTTAGCCAGGATCAGTATTACATAACAGGTTAGTGGATTAAAATACATGTTGGGCTTTCACAGGAAAGAAATTCAGAGTAAGGCAAATCAAGGCTTGTATGGTGGCTTCTCAGTTATCAAGTACCTAGTCTGTTTTGTTCCTTTATTTTTTAATGAGTTATTTATTTATTTGAATGACAGAGTGATAGAGGTAAAAAGAGAGAGCAAGAGAGAGATATCTCCCATCTGCTGGTTCACTCCCCAAATAGCTGCAACAGCCAGGGCTGGACTAGGCCGAAGCTAGGAGCCAGGGGCTAGGAGCCAGGAACTCCATCCTGGTGGCAGGGGCCCAAGTACTGAGGCTGTCTTCTGCTGTTTTCCCAGGAGAGTTAGCAGGAAGCTGGCTCAGAAGAGGAGCCAGGACTTGGAGTGGTACTCCAATCTGGGATGCAGGCAATGCAAGCAGTGATTTAACCTGTGGCGCCACAATGCCAGTCCCAGACTCAGGCTCCTATGTCGTAGAACGTGGTTTTTGCCTCAAGGTCACTTCAAGGTCTTTAAGACAGTTGTCAGAGGTCCTGACTTGTGTGAGATTCTAGGCAATGGGAAGGAGGGCCTAAGCTAAGACTGAATGGGTGTCTGAGTATATGAACATTAAAGGAACATCTTTTCTCTCCTGGATAAATTTGAGATTCTATTCCCAAGCAAGAAGGGGAGAATGGAAAATGTGAGACCAAACAGCAATTTCAGCTACTTAAATACACTATTTTAAATATTTATTTAAATATTTATTTTAAATACACTAAAAAATTTAAAATAAATAATCTTTGTGCCTCAGAGACCTAACAGGTGCTTGGGTCTTAGTAAATGCTTATTGAATTAATGAATGCATATATAGAATAAAGTAGATTCTAAATAAATGCCTGTTGCTATATGAATAAATCGCATTTCTACCAACATTATGATTTTTTAAAAGAATGTAGTTAATAAGAGCTCAATGCCAAGACTTTATCATAAGACAAATTCACACTTAGGCCTCTGGTGTTCTTGAGTGAGGAGAGAGATGGTGTACTTTTAGAACTGTTTTAAGGAGTTAGTAAGATAAAATAGGACATGAGAGGTCTGGTTTAATGCTTGCCACATGGAAGAAAACCAAGAAATAATCCTACATTTAATTCCTCCCCAGCTTCTCTCTCTTTCTATTTTCCTTATTTCTTGTTTTCTTTCTCCTTTTCATCCCAGACACACATTGTGTTAACAGAATAAAGGACTCTGGATACAAAGATGGGAATTTGAATCTCAGCTCTGCCACAGACCATATTTGCTGTTTTTTGAAATTGTATACGCTGTTCTCATTTTATCCCTTGGGTTACGGTTCTTTGTTTCACTTGCAGCCCCTACCACAGTGCTAGATACAGTCTGTTCAGTCACATTTATGCATCCAGGGACTATCCGTTGGGTGCCTATGGTTTCCAGCTACAGAGCCTGTGCAGGAAGAAGGCTTTCTGTGGTGGACGAGGGCTGACAGGTTCTGGTGAGCCTGCAGCTGCTGACAGGCTCAGGACTGGCTCTGAGCCATCTGCTTGGCCAGTAGTTGATTGGTTGAACATAGATACGAATGAAGACCAATCAAGAAAGATGACCTTTAGTGGAATGAAGCAATTTGCAAGCAGCTGCAGAGATTCTGAGACCCTAGGAAGAGCAAGCAGATCTGCCTGGCTTTTGTGTTGGACTCACATCAAACTCGTTCATGTCAATAAGAGAGAAATTGAGCTTGTCTTTGTTGTAAGCCTAATGAAGCCTCTGCTGGTTGCACTAAATCCCTCTCTTTGATTTCCCTCTCTTTGCCTTTTTCTGTTTCCTTTTATTTAGTGTCCCTCATGGCAGCAGCTCTTTCATTCTATTTTCAAGCAAGGGAGGGGAGAGCGAGATGGGAAAGAGAAGTTTAAAGAATAAGGGAAGCTTTAACTATAGTGATTAGCCCTTTTCCAAGGCAATGTGCTTGGATCCCTACAAGTCCAAATCTGGGAAAACCCTGCTGTGGATTACTGGGTGGTGAGGTGAAGGTGGAGTACAGGAATGAAATGGGTTGGAATTCACGCCAAGGAAGAGCTGGGTTCCTCCCTCCCTGTGGAGCCACAACTCACTATGAACATTAGTAAATTTTGGCTGTTAACTTCTTTCTTTTTTAAAAGACAGTTTCATTGTTAGTTATTTATTTTAAACTTACTTGAAAGTCGAAGAGACACAGACACAGGGAGGTCTTCCATCTGCTGGTTTGTTCCCCAAATGCTCTCAACATCTAGGACTGGACCAGGCAGAACCCAGGAGCCCAGAATTCAATCCAGTTCTCCCATGTGGGTGGTAGGCACTCAAGTACTTGAGCCATCACCCTCTTCCTCCCAGAGAATCTGTTATTAGGAAGCTGGAATCAGAAGCAGAGCTGGGATTCACACCCAGGCATTCGAGTATGGGATGTAGGCGTCCCAAGAGGCAGCTAAACCACTGTGCAAAATGCTTGCCCTCCAACTCACTTTTATGTGATAAAATAGGTTGTAGGTAGCACAAAACCCATTTCAAAGTGACTTAAGCAAAGGGAAACTTTATTAACACACAGCTTAAAAATCTCAGAGTAAATCTGGCTTTGGGTGCTATTTTCTCCCCATGTCTTGGTTTTATAGTTAACTTCATCACAGGCTTCACATGGGGCTCTTGGAACTCCAGGATACTATCTTCCTAAGTCTAAGTTCAAAAACAACAAAGAAATATATGTTTTGTATAATATGGCTGCTGCATAAATCCTGGGATTAGTTATGAATGGACTAGTTTGAGATTACTGAACTAATCACAGTGACCAGGGAATGAAGTTCCCAGACCTAAATGTTGGGGTAATGACTTTTAAGTCTTGGTTACAAATTTCCCTTCTGATCTGGGGTAGATCCAATCCCAATCATGAGGACTGGGAACTGAGAAATTTCATATTCCTGAGAACGGCAAAGGATACTGTTGCCATTAAAAAAATATAAAGGAATAGATACAAGGAACTGCTATGGTTTGAGTATGTTTGCCCCCTCTAAAACTCATGTTGAGATTTAATCCCCATTATGAGAAATTGCGAGATGGGACCAGGTGTAACCTATAAGAGCTGATGAGGGTGCTGGCCTCATGAATAGATTAGTCTATTCATTTAATTAGTGGGGTAATAGGTTATCTCAACAGTCTGCTATAAAAGCCTAATGGCTGCATCTCTTGTGTATTCCCCATCTCTTGCCCTGTGCTGCCTTTGGAACTCTGTCAGCAATAAAGCAATCACCAGATGTGTTCCCTTAACCTTGGACCAGAACCCTGATCCAAAATAAATCTGGGGTTTTGGCTCATCAGGTCTAGATACAGCTCATGCTGCCACTCAGAAGCGAGTAGCAGCAGACTATGGTTGTGCCCATGTGGTGCTAATTCTGAGGGTGCAAAAAATGAAAGAGCTATGAGATCAGAGTAACTTTCACCAGGAATTCAAAGGGAAACCTGGGTGGCCAGGTGGAGGCAATGCAGTGCTGGAGCTCCTCATGAAGTCATGGGAGTGGGCTTTGTTTTTGTTGTATAAGATTGCTTTAGCTGTTTGAGGTCTCTTGTGTTTCCATATGAATTTCAGCATCATTTTTTCCTTATCTGAGAAGAATCTACTTGGTATTTTAATTGGTGTCACATTGTATCTGTAAATTTTTTTTCAGTAGTATGGACATTTTGATGATATTCTTCCAATCTATGAACATGGAAGGTTTTTCTTTGTGTCTTCTTCTATTTCTTTCATTAATGTTTGTAATTTTCACCGTAGAGATCTTTGACATCCTTGGTTAAATTTATTCCAAGGTGTCTGATTTTCTTGGTAGCTATTGTGAATGGGATTGATCTTAGAAGCTCTTTCTCAACTGTGGCATTGTCTGTGTTGATTTTTGTGTGTCACTTTTATATCCTGCTACATTTCCAAACTCTTCTATGTGTTCCAGTAGTCTCTCTCTCTCTCTTTTTTTGACAGGCAGAGTGGAGAGTGAGAGAGAGAGAGACAGAGAGAAAGGTCTCCTTTTGCTGTTGGTTTATCCTCCAATGGCTGCCGTGGCCGGCGTGCTGCGGCCGGCGTGCTGCGGCCGGTGTATTGCGCTGATCCGAAGCCAGGAGCCAGGTGCTTCTCCTGGTCTCCCATGTGGGTGCAGGGCCCAAGGACCTGGGCCATCCTCCACTGCACTCCCGGGCCATAGCAGAGAGCTGGCCTGGAAGAGGGGCAACCGGGACAGAATCTGGTGTCCCAACCAGGACTAGAACCTGGTGTGCCGGCGCCGCAGGCGGCGCTGGCCCCAATAGTCTCTTAGTGTAGTCTTTTAGATCCTCTCTATGTAGGATCATGTCATCTGCAAATAGGGATTGTCTGATTTCATTTTTCCCAATTTGTATCCCTTTGAATTCTTTTTTTTTTTTTTTTTGTCTAATGGCTCTGGCTAAAATTTCAGGACTATATTGAAAAGCAATGGTGAGAGTGGGCATCCTTGTTCTGGATCTTAGTGGAGATGTTTCCAACTTTTCTCTATTCAATAGGATGCTGGCCATTGGATTGTCATAAACTGCCTTGATTGTGTTGAGGAATGTACCCAATGTTCCTTCTATTCTCAATTTGCTTAAAGTTTTCATCATGAAAAAATGTTGTATTTTGCCAAATGCTTTCTCTGTGTCTATTGAGATTATCATGTGGATTTTGTTCTTCAAATTTTTAATGTGATGTATCACATTGATTGATTTGCAAATGATGAACATCCCTGCAAACCAGGGATAAATCACACTTGTTCTGGCTGAATAATCTTTCTAATAATGTTGTTGGATTTGATTGGTTAGTATTTTGTTGAGTTTTTTTGCATCTTTGTTCATCAGGGAAATTGGTCTATAGTTCTCTTTCTCTATTGTATCATTTTCAGCTTTAGGAATTAAGGTGATACTGGTTTCATAGAAATTGGGAAGATTCCTTCCCTTTTGATTGTTTTGAATAGCTTAAGAAGAATTGGAGTTAGTTTTTCTTTAAATGTTTGGTAGGATTCAGTGGTGAAATCATCCTATCCTGGGCTTTTTATTGTTAGGAAGGTCTTTATTACTGATTTGAGTTATGTCTTGGTTATTGGTCTGTTTAGATTTTCTGTCTTCACAGCTCATTTTTGTAGGTCATATGTGTCCAAGAATCTATCCATTTCTTCGAAGTTTCCTGTTTAGTTGGCATACAGCTTTTTGTAGTAATTTCTGATGATTATTTTTTATTTCTGTGCTGTATGTTTTACATTTCCTTTTTCTCTTTCAAAAATATTTATTTATTTATTTGAAAGAGTTATACACAGAAAGAAAGAGAGGCAGAGGAAGAGGGAGAGAGGTATTCCATCTGTTAGTTCACTCCCCAATTGGCTGCACAGTGGGAGCTGTGATGATTTGAACCAGGAGCCAGGAACTTCCTCCAGGTCTTCCCATGCAGGTACATGGACCCAAGGACTTGGACCTTCTTCTACTGCTTTCTCAGGCCATATCAGATAGCTGGATCAGAAATGGAGCAGCTGGGACTCAAACTGGCACCCATATAGGATGCCGGTACTGCAGGTGGTGGCTTTACCTGCTATGCCACAGCACTGGCCCCTACATTTCCTTTTTCATCTCTAATTTTATTAATTTGGGTCTTCTATCTCCTATTTTTGCTTAATTGAGCCAATGGTGTGTCAATTTTATTAATTTTTTCAAAAAACTGGCTCTTTGTTTTCCAATCTTTTGTATTGTT
Source organism: Sylvilagus floridanus (assembly GCA_949820135.1). Classification (NCBI taxonomy): domain Eukaryota; kingdom Metazoa; phylum Chordata; class Mammalia; order Lagomorpha; family Leporidae; genus Sylvilagus; species Sylvilagus floridanus. Next base: position 79,342,089 of record OX463242.1, read on the forward strand.
TTTTGGTTTCGATATTGTTGACTTCTCTAATTTTAACTATTTCTTTTTTTCTACTAGTTTTGGGTTTAGATTGCTATTGTTTTTCTAGGTCCTTGAGATGCATTGATAGCTCATTTTTTTGGTGCCTTTACAATTTCTTGATGTAGGCACAATTGCCCTAAACTTTTCTTTTAACACTGCTATTGCTGTATCCTACAAGTTTTGATATGTTGTATTGTCATCTTCATTTCTTTCCAGAAATTTTTTGATTTCTCTTTTCATTTCTTCAGTGACCCACTGTTTGTTTAGGAGCATGTTGTTCGGTCTCCGTGTGTTTGCATATGTTCTGGGGATTCCTTAGTTGTTGATTACTAACTTCATTCCATTGTGGTCTGAGAAGATACATGGTATGATTTCAATTTTTTTGAATTTGCTGAGACTTGCTTTATGGCCTAGCGTGTGGTCAATCCTAGAGAAATTTCCATGCACTGGTGAGAAGAATGTGTATTCTGTGGCTGTAGGATGAAAAGCTCTGTAGATATCTGTTAGGTCCATTTGGTCTATAGCATTGACTAACTCTACTGTTTCCTTGATGACTTTCTGTCTGTTTGATCTGTCCATTGCTGAAAGTGGGTATTAAAGTCCCTCATTACTATTGTATTTGAATCTATGTCTCCCTTTAAATCCATTAACATTTCTTTTAAATAGCCAAGTGCTCTGTAATTAGGTGCATATATGTTTATAACAGTTACATCTGCCGTTTGAATTGATCCCTTAATCATTACATAGTTCTCTCTCTCTTTTTTTTTTTTTTTGACAGGCAGAGTGGATAGTGAGAGAGAGAGAGACAGAGAGAAAGGTCTTCCTCCTGCCATTGGTTCACCCTCCAATGGCCACCATGGCCAGCATGCTGTGGCCGGCGCACTGTGCTGATCCAAAGGCAGGAGCCAGGTGCTTCTCCCAGTCTCCCATGCGGGTGCAGGGCCCAAGGACTTGGGCCATCCTCCACTGCACTCCCGGGCCACAGCAGAGAGCTGGACTGGAAGAGGAGCAACAGGGACAGAATCCAGTGCCCTGACTGGGACTAGAACCTGGTGTGCCAGCGCCGCTAGGTGGAGGATTAGCCTGTTGAGCTGCGGCACCAGCACATAGTTCTCTTTTAACAGTTTTTGTGTTAAAGTCTATTTTGTCTGATATTAGCATGGCTACAACAGCTCTTTTTTGGTTTCTGTTGGCATGGAATATCTTTTTTTTTAAGATTTATTTTATTTATTTGAAAGAGTTACAGAGAGAGGTAGAGCCAGAATGAATGAGAGAGAGAGAGAGATATCTTCCATTCTGCTGGTTTACTCCCCAAATGACTGCAACAGCCAGAGCTTAGCTGATCCAAAGCCAGGGGCCAAAAGCATTCTCCAGTTCTCCCACGTGGGTGCTTTCCCAGGCCACAGCAGAGAGCTGGATGGGAAAAGGAGCTGCCAGGACTTGAACTGGTGTCCACATGGGATGCCGGCACTGCAGACTTGGGCTTTAACCCATTGCACCACAGCACTGGCCCCAGCATGGAATATCTTTTTCCATCCTTTCACTTTCAGTCTGTGAGTATCATTTTTGGTGAGGTGTGTTTCTTGTGGGCAGCAAATAGATGGGTTTTGTTTTTAAATCCATTCAGCCATTCTGTGTTTTAACTGAAGAGTTGAGGCCATTTACATTCAGGGTGACTACTGTTAACTAACTACTTTGCCCTGAAATATTTCCATTAATAGTCCCATTTTCACTTTGGGTTTCTTATGTACTTTTAATGGGTGATTTTCTGCCATCACCTTCTTCCATAGTGATGTCCCTGTTTCTGTGTATAGCATATCCTGATGTCCCTGTTTCTGTGTGTAGCATATCCTCGAGCATCTTTTGTAGGGCTGGGCAGGTAATGACAAATTCTTTCAATTTCTGTATGTTATGGAAGGTCTTTATTTCACCTTCATTCATAAAGGAGAGATTTGCAGGGTACCGTATTCTGAGTTGGCAGTTTTTTCCTCTTAAGACTTGGAATATATCTTGCCATTCTCTACTAGCCTGTAGGGTTTCTGATGAGAAGTCCGCTGTGAGTCTAATTGGGGTTCCTCTGAATGTAATCTGGCTTTTCTCTCATGTACATTTTAGATTCTCTTCTTTATGTTTTACAGTGGAGAGTTTTACTACAATGTGTCATGGTGAAGATCTTTTCTGGTCATGTCTATGTGCTTCCTGTACTTGGATGTCCCTTTCTTTCTCTAAGTTGGGGAAATTTTCTGTTATTATTTCACTGAAAAGGCCTTCTATTCCATTCCATGCCTTTAGGAACTTCTAGGACCCATATATTGGGTCATTTGATGGTATCTTATGGGTCTCCAATGTTTTTTTTTTTTTTTAATTTGACAGAATTATAGACAGTGAGAGAGAGAGAGAGACAGAGAGAAGGGTCTTCCTTCTGTTGGTTCACTCCCCAAATGGCCGCTATGGCTGGCGATGTGCCAGTCCGAAGCCAGGAGCCAGGTGCTTCCTTCTGGTCTCCCATGCGGGGTTCAGGGCCCAAGCACTTGGGCCATTCTCCACTGCACTGCAGGGCCACAGCAGAGAGCTGGACTGGAAGAGGGCAGCTGGGACTAGAACCCGGCACCCATATGGGATACTGGTGCTGTAGGCAGAGGATTAACCAAGTGAACCACAGTGCTGGCCCTCCAGTGGTTTTTAGTTTCCTAATTTCTTCTTGTTTTTGGTCTGACTATAAAATTTCCAATGATTTGTCTTCTAGTTCAGACATTCTTTCTTCTGCCTCACCTACTCTGTTGTTATGACTTCCCACTGCATTTTTATTTGATCTATTGAATTCTTCATTTTTAGTATTTCCCTCTGATTTCTCTTTAATATCTCAATTTCATAGGAAAAATTTTCATTCATATCATGTATAGTTTTCTGTAGTTTGTGATTTTGCTTCTGATTGCTTCTAAGAAATTTGGTGATTAGTTTTCTGAATTCTGTTTCTGGGATTTCCTCAATCTCTTCATCTTTGCCTTCTAATATTGAAATGTAGTGTTCCTTGTGGGGGAGGACTCATAGTGCCTTCCCTTATTCTTATTTCTTAAATTTTCCTTTGTTTTCCGGCATTTGTGTAGTTTTTAAAAATTGTTTGGTGGATTTTATCTTTGGTCTGAAGAATGGTCACCTCTGTTGGTGTGACCCTCCCCTCTCCTCACAGCTGTGGGATGCCCTGGTGTTAGTCCCCAGTGTTCTTACCACTCACCCGCACTGCTCACTGAACTGCACATTTGATCTGTGGAGCCTTCCCTGTGAACATGCTTCTCTCTGTTATGAATTGCTATTGGTAACTGAGGAGCTTGGTGGGTGGGGAGAAGTGCTGTCTGGTTGCCCAGGGCCTAGCCACTCTCTGTCTCCTCTTATGCAGTCACTGTTTGCTCAGACTCAGTTCCCAGGGCTCTCCAGGTCTTGGATTGTCAGTGGGGCCGCTCCACCCCGCTAGCCAGTCCTGTCTAAGGTGTCAGTGGAGTGGGTGGGGCAGTGGATTTTTTTTTCTCTGGTTAGGTCTGTGGGTCACATGCACCCAGAGCCCCCACCCATTGCAGCCCTGCTCACTTCTTTATGGTGCTGGTGGGTAGGAGAGTCCCATGAGGAGGGCTTCCCCTCTTCTCCTGTTGCCAGGCAACTAGATGGTACAGCTTGCGCCACGGGGGAAGGAATTCTCCTGAATTGTTGTGGCCCTTGCTGTTTGGGTGGGGAGGTGAGGCGACTCCTGCCATTGCTGAGTGTGTGCCTGGAGGTGGGGCGGCAGCCACCTGCCTGGTCTGCTGGGGCAGGCTTCTTCCTCCACTGATCAGGTTTTCCTGAAACCTTTTAACCCCGGGCAGAACCATGAATCAGAATAAACCACTTTTCTTTATAATTTATCTAGTCTGTGGAATTGTGTTAGTCACAACAGAAAATGAACTAAGATGGCAAACCAGACCAAATCAAATTATTTACAAAAGTTGAGTAGCCTACAGATAACTGCTCTTTCAGCACTAGAAGCGCCCTATGTCACTGTTTGCCCTAGGTCCTTGTTATGTTTTTTACTGATTCAGTCTTGCAATATTCTCCAAACTCAGACTCCTTGTCAGGGTCCACAAATGCCACAATACTAGATCACATCTACAGCCCAGAGCCCACCAAGACTGGTGCCTCCCTGGGGTGCTACAGACAACTCTTTCCTTTTGGCTTTCTTCAACGAAACTTTTCTTTCTTTCTTTCTTTTTTTTTTTTTTAAAGATTCTTATTTATTTATTTGAAAGTCAGAGTTACACACAGAGAAGAGAGGCAGAGAGAGAGAGAGAGAGAGAGAGAGAGAGAGAGAGAGAGGTCTTCCATCCACTGGTTTACTCCCTAGATGGCCGCAAAGACTGGAGCTGCACCAATCCAGAGTCAGAAGCCAGGAGCCTCCTCCAGGTCTCCCATGTGGGTGCAGGGGCCTCAGGACTTGGGCCATCTTCTACTGCTTTCCCAGGCCACAGCAGAGAGCTGGATTGGAAGTGGAGCAGCCGAATCTTGAAGGGTGCCCATATGGGATGCTGGCACTGCAGGCCAGGACGTTAACCCACTGAACCACAGCACCGACCCCAATGAGACTTTTCTTATGATTATAACAAGACAAGGCACTGTGTGTGTAGCTGCTTCCACTGGCGTCTCTGTAGGGAGGTGGTTGTCAGAGACTCTTACTCATCTGACATCTTGGTTCCAGTCTTATTCTTGTAATTTTAAATACCTTTGTTTTTTTTTAAAAGGATTTAGCTACTTATTTGAAAGGCAGAGTTACAGAGAGAGAGGATGAGACAGAGAAAGAGAGAGAGAGATGTAACCACATAAATGTCCCATTTTCTTCTGTTTTTTCTTTTTTCTTTTCTTGCACTCACACACACAGGCTCATGGCTGTCTTCTTACCTAACAAAACTGAAAAAAAAAAACAGCAAAAACAAAAAACTCCCAAACCCTGAAAAACAACAAACAAAACAAAAAAAGCAGGAGCCAAGAATAGCCTTTTATACATAATTATGATAGTGGGTGATGAGCTATAGAGTATGACTAAATTAGCTGGCACATGGAGTCTAAAAATTATTTATTTATTTAAAAAAAATTTTTGACAGGCAGAGTGAGACAGTGAGTGAGACAGAGACAGAGAGAAAGGTCTTCCTTTTCCATTGGTTCACCCCCCAAATGGCTACGATGGCCAGTGTGTTGCGGTGATCTGAAGCTGATCTGAAGCCAGGAGCCAGGTGCTTCTCCTGGTCCCCCATGTGGGTGCAGGGCCCAAGCACTTGGGCCATCCTCCACTGCCTTCCTGGGCCACAGCTGAGAGCTGGACTGGAAGAGGAGCAACCGGGACAGAATCCGGCGCCCCAACCGGGACTAGAACCCAGGGTGTTGGCGCAGCAGGTGGAGGATTAGCCAGTGCGCTGTAGCTCTGGCAATATTGTTTATGTTTATTATTGCAAATATTCAGAGTATATTCACAGTCCTCGACCAGCCTTTCAGAATGAGTGACTTATTTTCATTAGTTTGAGGAAAAAGGAGACTATTACCCAAGTAGTAACATACATCGTGAAACATGTATTAAAAAATACAATTAATTTACAATAATTTTTTGCAATAAAACTTTCAGAGTACATAATGTTTATTGCAAAAAGGACTGTGGGAGGAAGAACTAAAAAAAAAGGCTAGATAATTTTTGAGTGACAGGGAATGCTAATTCACTTTCATGCAAATGAAGTAACAAATATAAACTCAGTAAGGCCATAGAAACTGTTGTGTGTATAGGGTAGATAGTTAAAATAAACCTTCTGTGAGAAAAATAATTTACAACCTTGGTGAACCGTTTACTATAACAAACAATTATAACAAATGTAGTTTCTGATAATAAACATTCACAGTATCAGAATTTTAAGTTAAGTATTAAAGAGATTTTTCAATATACAGGAAACACTTTGCCATTTTTAGTAATCATTTTTAGACACACTCAACTTCATGCCGACAAGACACAGAACAAGGCCGTGTTTGCCTTGGATTTTTTTTTTTAAGATTTATTTTATTTATTTGAAAGACAGAGGTAGAGATGTAGAGAGAGAGAGGTCGTCCATCCCCTGGTTCACTTCCCAAATGGCTGCAATACCAGCGCTGGGACAGGCTGAATTCAGGAGTTAGGAACTTCTTCCAGGTCTTCCATGTGGGTGCAGGGACCTCCGCTGCTTTCCCAGGCACATTAGCAGGGAGCTGGATCAGAAGTGGAGCAGCCAGGACTCAAACTGGCACCTCTACGAGATGCTGGCACTGCAGGCCAGGGCTATAACCCGCTGCACCACAGTGCCAGCCCCTTTGCCTTTGATTTTTGGTAAGTTTACAAACATGGGGTGGCCCAGCTTCCTCTGCACCCTCAAGGGTGGAGTGTCTTCTGGACTATTCCCTCTTCTCAACGCCTTCATTCAGCTGCTCATTAGGTTTAGGAGCATTTGCTGTCAGTTCTAATCAAGGCTGAATTTAAAAAGATGGGGCACTGCTTTAGGAGAAATGTCATCAGCGGCTGTGATTTCTCCGCTGGGAGGATGATCCGGTCATTTACGGAGACCATAACCTCTCGTCCTGAGACTTTGCCTGTCAGCCTGAAGGAGACCTGGGAGAGAGGGTACCCTGCCCGGCCTCAGTGCTGTGAGGTCAAGGATTCCTTCTTTCTCTTTTGTGTACCCCACATGCAGTGCAGATGCATAATAAATAGAGTGTACATATCAAAACTGATCTTCCTGTTGTCATTGAACCCAGCAGTGAAACCAAGGAGACTGTAGTCGCAAGCAAATAATGTTAGAGATTGCTGCCTACATCCACACCTTGGATTTTACATTTTTTTTGTTACTACTGTTGTTATTTGAAGTTATTTCTGTATGCAGAGTGATACTTTCTCCTGGACTCTATGGCCAAAGCACAGAGCACACAGTTTAATTGTCACTGCAGACCCAAACTCGTGTGAATCTCGTACTTATCTATTTTCAAGTAGATGAGCGAATGGTTACTCACTGGCGGAAACTATTAAGTGTGAATATGCCAGTAATATCCATCTCTGAGTTTAGGAGTGCAAATTCTGAAATTACCCTCCACAGCATGACTTCAATAAGATATACTATTTTATGCATCTCTCTGCTGTAACTGCAAGAAAAAAAAAAAAAGATCTTTGAACACCCTGTTCCCAGGAAAGTTTAGGTTTCTTATATAGGGGTTGCTTCAACTGGTTAGGCTAAGTCTTTTAAGTGTGGCTATGCTGATACAGGGGGATACCTTCCCGCTTTCAGCATGGAGCCTAAGATAAAAAGTCATGGGACATTAGTTCAAGATAGTGAAGGCACTCACCTGATGCTTTGTGCCAAGATTGAGGTGATTGAGGTGTTTCCCCTCAAAGTCTACCCACTCAGCTCCCTGAGCCCCTGTGCCTGTGGAAGCTGGCCATGGTGAAGCAAGATCCTGTGGCTGCTTGGACTGGTTGGCTGTCCCTCAGGTGTGGGAATGTGTCTGAGACACTTTGGAGTGTATTTATAAGAGGGCTACATTTTCTCTTCTTGGGGAAGGCTTTGCGTGGGTAGAAGTGTGTGTGTGTGTGTGCGTACTTTCACATGTTGCTGAAAGCCATCTACATATGCTGAGAAATGCGTTCTTAGGCGGTTTGTCCTCATGTGCCCATCATAGCGTGTTCTTACACAGACTTGGATGGTGTAGGCCAGTCGCGTGCCATGTCTCTTGATACAATAGGAGACTCTGTAAGCAGAGGTGTTCGGGGCTGGTGCCAGCGTAGGGCAGCATGTGTTTTTTTTTTTTAAACTATTATTTAATGAATATAAATTTCCAAAGTGCAGCTTATGGATTACAATGGCTTCCCCCTCCATAACCTTCCTCCCACCCGCAACCCTCCCCTTTCCCGCTCCCGCTCCCTCTCCCCTTCCATTCACATCAAGATTCATTTTCAATTCTCTTTATATACAGAAGATCAGTTTAGCGTATATTAAGTAAAGATTTCAACAGTTTGCACCCACATAGAAACACAAAGTGAAAAATACTGTTTGAGTATTAGTTATAGCATTAAATCACAATGTACAGCACATTAAGGACAGAGATCCTACATGAGGAGTAAGTGCACAGTGACTCCTGTTGTTGACTTAACAAATTGACACTCTTGTTTATGGTGTCAGTAATCACCCTAGGCTCTTGTCATGAGTTGCCGAGGCTATGGAAGCATTTTGAGTTCACTGACTCTAATCATATTTAGACAAGGTCATAGTCAGAGTGGAAGTTCTCTCCTCCCTTCAGAGAAAGGTACCTCCTTCTTTGATGACCTGTTCTTTCCACTGGGATCTCACTCACAGAGATATTTCATTTAGGTCATTTTTCTTTTCGCCAGGGTGTCTTGGCTTTCCATGCCTGAAATACTGTCATGGGCTTTTCAGCCAGATCTGAATGCCTTAAGGGCTGATTTTGAGGCCAGAGTGCTGTTTAGGACATCTGCCATTCTATGAGTCTGCTGTGTATCCCACTTCCCATGTTGGATCATTCTCTCCCTTTTTTATTCAATCGGTTAGTATTTGCAGACACTAGTCTTGTTTATGTGATCCCTTTGGCTCTTAGTTCTATCATTATGATCAATTGTGAACAGAAATTGATCAAGCATGTGGTTTTATCATCAGTTTTCTGTGTGTGAGTAGAAGTACACTCTACACTTTGTGTGAATGTGAGTAGACGCACACTCTAAAATAACCGCACAAGTAGTAAACACATAGACTAGTAAGACAGTCGTTTGTTATATTAAGTGTTAGAATTGTATGGGTTACACTGTGGTGCAGTAGGGCATTCACACTGGCATCACCACAAGCATGGGAGTAATGTGCTGTGGCTTAGAGGTCACCAGGGGTCTGGGGTTTTAAACTGCATTCTAATCTGATGGGGCTGCCTCCCACTGTTGACTGAAATGTCATTATGTGTCATGGGTCTGTATGTGAGCAGACAGCATGAAGAGGTGTGTGTGTGTGTGTGTGTGTGTGTGTGTGTGTGAAGCAGCTGGATGATATTTTTATCGTACGATTTCAAGTGTGCTCCTGAGCGTTTTCCTTTATCTGACCCATCTCTCTTCCCTCTGTCTCTTTCAATTCTTCCAGTTATTCATGCTTTTAATTAAGGTTTGGGCTGAGAAAGGCCTCTGTCAATACGCAAATATTTGAGAGTAGTTAATACATTAAATAATCAGCCACAGGAACTTGGCTCTCAGTTTATGTGGTTTGCCAGAAACAATTAGCCAGATCATGCAAGAGTGGAATACTAGATCAGTGAGTTATGTTGGGGAGGTGATGGGTGGTGGTGGAGGAGGAATCAGGAAAGGGCCCAAGTCTGGGAGGTCCCAGGCATTGTAATGTGATTTACTGAGGATCTCAAAAGGATAATCTGGACCACTAATACTTAGCAGAACATGGGAACCATGGGGAACAGGAGAAAGGGGAAGATACAACTCTAAAAGCTGAGCCAGATGCAGGTCAGACTTGCGTCCTGCATTTTCTGACGTTGGTTTCATCTTTCTTTTTCTTCTCTTTTTAAAAGTATTTGTTTATTTGAAAGAGAGAGAGAGAGAGAGAGAGAGAGAGAGAGAGAGAGAGAAGGAGAGGGGGAGAGAGAAGGAGGGAGAGGGAAAGAAATGGAGAGGGAGTTAGGATAGAAGAGGGAGAGAGAGAGAGAGAGAGAGAGAGAGATCCACCATCTGTTGGTTCACTCCCCAGATGAATTCAACAGCCAGGGCTGGGTAGGCTGAAGCCAAGAGTCTGGAATTCCATCCAAGGCTCCCATGTGGGTGGCAGAAGCCCAAGCACTTCCAACTGCTTTCCTGGGTTCATTAGTAAGAAATTAGATTGGAAGTGGAGTAACTGGGACTTAAACCCACACTCTGATATTGCATAACAACGTCGCAAGCGGCTCCTCTCTTTTTCTTATTTGCACCTGGATCGCTTTATGCATTCTGAGTGAAAGAGGGTCTGGGCTTGTCTATATTTATCTGAATGGTTTTTGCATCTACATGTATGTCCACGTGTACATATACACATTTGGGTTCCCAGAAGAAAAAGGGATTTTCTGGACACTTGTTATTTGGTGTCCTTGTACACAGCCTGTCCTGATCCAGCAGCATCGAAGCTGTCACTGCAAACATTGTGTCCACATTAAGTCACTCATTTTGAATACATGGAATGAAAGAAAACACAAGGCCAAGTTGCTGTGTAGTGGGGCAAATTAGTCAAACAGTGTAGCCTACGGGTAAGTTAGGAGAAGAACAGTGTGAGTGTAGCTGGGTAACAATGTTCTGAGCTATTGGGATAATAGAACTATTATCTTTCTCAGAGCAACACCCAGGTGTCAAAATACGGATTCATTTCTTTATTTTTTGCCTCCGAGGAAAGCGATTCCACTTCCATTCTGCAGGTGGCAGTATTGCTGGCCACAATGTCGTCTCAGCCGCGGTTGACTGAGTTTGTGTGATGAATCTGCCAGGGCAGAAATGCTTGTTTACATTACAGGAGACTGTAGCTTTTAGAATTTCATTAGGAAGACAAAGGCCACATTTAGTGCTATTACAATCATTTTACATTCCCCATATGTCTCAAGAGCAGGCAAACACAGTAGCAGTGTTATAAGTGCCTGGGTGGCTATTTCACAAACAGGAATAAGAATTTGTTAAATTCTTGCCCACAGTGAAAATACATGTACTGCTTTTAATTATATTTACAAAAATAAGATTAGTGGCAAGTCTTGGCAAATATTCATTGCATTGGCTATGACTATATTCTTAGTTTTCAACCAGACATTTTTTTTCACATATTGTATTTTCTTCACTTTTTTTTTGAGTAATGCCTTATTAAATAATAACCAATTAGTAGCACGTTTCTACCATGTTCCAGGGTTTGTGCAGAACATGAGATTCTTTAGACTATGAGCTCCTTGAGCTAATACTGACAGAATGCATATGAAAATGATGAAATTTAATATTTATTGAGCACTCAGTATGTGGCATCACTGTTCAAATACTTTACATATATTAACACTAAATTCTCATTGCAATGGTCAAAGGAATGAAGTTACAATTCCCATTTTACAGATGAGGAAATTGAGGCACAGAGAGATGAAGGAGCTTTCAGACAGATAATTAGACATCTGAGATTGGGGAGGGGTCACTAGACCCTCCTCCAGGCATGAAACCAAGGACTCTGCTCTCGGTCGGGATCCATCCAAGACTACTCACTTTGCAGTGTAGATTGTGGTTAAAGTGTCTTGATAAAACAGGAGCTTGGCCAGATGAGCACATGGACAGAGGACCAGAAGAAATGCAACACCCAGATGTCAATCACAAATGCTACTCGTGAATGTTACGGCCACATCACAGTCAACCTCCCTCATACTGGGAAGAAAGGGGGCCATGTATTTTCTTGACAGGCCCATTCTTTCCTTGGAACCCATTTGAAATGCCAAAATATTCTTATAAGAGTTACTGATAGGGGCTGGCGCTGTGGCATAGCTGGTAAAGCCACCACCTGCAGTGCCTGCATCCCATATGGGTGCCGGTTTGAGACTGGCCACTCCATTTCTGATCCAGCTCTCTGCTATGGCCTGGAAAAGCAATGTAAGATAGACAGTCCTTGGGCCCCTGCACTTACTTGGGAGTCCTGGAGAAGCTCCTGGCTCCTGGCTTCGGATTGGCACAGCTCCAGCCGTTGTGACCATCCGGGGAGTAAATCAGTGGATAGAAGACCTCTCTGCCTCTGCCTCTCTGTAACTCTGTTTTTCAAATAAATGAATAAGTAAATCATAAAAAAGAGTTGCTGATAGTTTTAACTTATTCTAAATTTTTTAGAAAAATATTTATTCATTTATTTGAAAGAGAGAGAGAGAGAGAGAGAGAGAGAGAGAGAGAGAACATCTCACATCCATTGGTTCCCTAAACAAATGCCCACAACAGACAGGACTGAGTCAAACCAAAACCAGGAGCCAGAAACTGTATCCAGTTTCCCATGTGGGTGGTAGGGGTTTGAGTACTTGGGCCATCTTCTGCTGTTTTTCCAGGTGAATTAGCAGGGTGATGGGGGGAGAGTTGGAACGGGAGCAGAGCTTTCCATCTGGGATGCTGCAGTCACAAGAGGCTGCTTAACTTGCCAAGCCACAGCGCTGGCTTCCCAAACACTTTTAAATGAGAAGTAAAGTGTCAATATAGGCAAAATATGCTAATTTGCTAAGTACTCCTAGTCTATGAAATTTTACCATAAATATAGTTTCTAGACTTAGAAATACAAGACTTATGTTTAAATAATCATTTTGCTCTGTGACCTCATGTGAGTCCCTCTAAATCTCTTAGTCAGAGTTTCCTCATCTTTAATGAGAATAATAATCTTTGTGTGTCTCTTAGAATTGCAGAATGGACTGATGAGTTAATGGCAAGAGGACACTTAGGGATATGAATGACCGTAATTGTAAAACTGTGATCAATATCGCTAATGCTTTGCGTTTGTTCGACAAATGGCATAGAAAGTCTTTGCTTTGTGTCTAAGCAGCCCATGCTAGCCCGTGGCTCTTGTTCAGCACAAACAAGAAATGCAGGGGCATGCTGGGTGGTGGTGCTGACAGTGCTGGTAGACACATCATTCCCACTCAGTGAACGGTAGTTTTGAATTGGGGGATGGGGATAGTGTGTAGTCTGACTTTTTCAAATAGGTCCACCCAGATGGATATCAGGTATAGCCCCTTACGATAGGGATTGGAATTTAGAGCTACTACAATGAATAACTTGTCACATACTTCCTTCCTGTTTTTTTTTTTTTTAATAACACAGCTGAGCTCACACTTTAGATGTAATTTTCCATTCTGTCTTTTATACTTAAAACCATGTTTTAGGCATTTCCCTATCTTTAACTTTCCATAGCATCATATTAATGACAGCAGGATGTTACTTGGTTTTCTGCTAATTGACTTAAGCGAATACCTACTGTTGATTTTTGTTATTATTCGTTTCTTAGGGCCAATATGGTACGGAGGTTTGCTTTGCTCTACTGTGGAAGTACTGGTCTAACTTCATCTCTTTGTTAGGAGAATGAGCCAGCCTCTCTGGTGCCAAGAACCTTGGTTCCTAACAGGATTTTCCGTCAACATAGAAATGCTAAGAAGGCCGTGTAGGTCTTGCTGAGACTCAACAGGGTCTTCCCAGACTCTCGGAGACAACTGTCACTGTGCCAGACCCCCAGATTTCTTTCTTGAAGGTGGGAGCAGGCTGTGGCATTCCTGTTTCCCCTGTTTAAAACCATCACCGGACTGTCATTTCAGCAACATCTTAACAAATGACAATCCTCCACCGAGTCAATAGTAATTATAGGAATTTATCACAATTGCCAATCAAGGTGTTCTGAAGAGACTCATCTTTCTTGTTAAATTAGCTTTCACTGCACGCAAACAGTGAGTTATCTTTAGGAAATCAATTGCAGGGAAATTACAGCTTTCATGGAGTGATATAACCTTGCCAGCCGTCTTGTTATACATAATTCCTGTACCAAGAAACTCAGCTGGGCTCACATGACTTATTTTTCAGGACTGTATTTCAATGCTATAAATGTGCAAAAGTTAACTTCTAAAGGCCCAGGAGAATGGAAGAGGCAAGGACCTTAGAAATGTCTCAAGACACTTGCAGCCAATTAAAGCTTCACCCCCGGAGAGGTCAGTAGGCCGGGGTTTGTCTTTTCAAGAGTCTGATCTGCTGGATTGAGGGTTGATGCTACCAGCTCCTCTTACATACCTGCACTGGAAGAAAAGCCTTGGTTAGAGGACACTTTTAGTAATTATTAAGCTCTTTAAAGAAGCAGTAACATAGGGAAAATTTTTTTTTCTGAGAAGCCTTGGAGGTAACGAAGTGATCAGGGATCTTTTCCTGTAGCAGTTGGAGCAAGTCCATTTTAGCATTTAATCTCTGCTGCAGGTTATCACATCAGATGTATGGCTCATTGATGCCATAACAAGATGGTAATTAATATGCAATTAACCCAGAACTACTAGGGAATTGCCATGTGGTTTTCAAATGAACTTGACTTAGCAATTTTTATATTTATTGGCTATGTCTAGCGCATGTTTTTCTCCTGGAACATTTGTGCGTGTTTTGGATGATGCCAGTTGCAACAAAAACCAGACAACATCCTAGACTTTTTTTTAAAGCACAATCTATATGAGCATGGTATGTGTTTAAAGCAGACATGACTCACTCAGGAGTAGAACTCTTAGTAGAACTGGCAGAAGGACCTCTTTCGAGTGCCCTGTCAAGAACTGCATTGAATGCCTCTTCCATGAGTTACCTCCTTTGATCCTCATCAGAACTTTATGGGGTCAGCCTATTATTCTTCCCATTTTGCAGCCCAGGAAACTGAAGCACTTGCCCGAGGTGGCAAAGCAGGGAAAGGGCAGAGAAGGAGTTTGAACCGAGGCAGTGGATTCCTGGGCCCCCATGCCCTGCCTCTTTCCTCACTCTGTTCTCAGCAAGGACGCCGAGGGCTGTGCACTGTCAGTGTGAAGGCGCCACAGTCTGTGCTCCTGCCTTTCCTGAGAGCACCAGGGACAATTTCCCTGGACAGAAGCCCAGTCCTTCTCTGGCTGCTGGACAGATGGAGGTTCTCAGGAGGAATAGATTTATAAGCTGAGCATTATCTTCCCAAATGCTTGGTGCAATTTTGGGTTAGATCATGTTCATACTAGGTGTCTTCTTTTTTTTAAAAAAAGATTTTATTTATTTATTTGAGAGGTAGAGTTACAGACAGTGAGAGGGGAAGACAGAGAGGAAGGTCTTCCGTCTGTTAGGTCACTCCCCAAATGGTCGCAACAGTTGGAGCGGTGCTGATCCGAAGCCAGGAGCCAGGAACTTCTTCCCGGTCTCCCATGTGCGTGCAGGGGCCCAAGGACCTGGGCCATCTTCTACTGCTTTCCCAGGCCACAGCAGAGAGCTGGATTGGAAGGGGAGCAGCTGGGACTAGATCCTGGCACCCATGTGGGATGCCGGCACCGCAGGTGGAGGATTAACCTATTGCGCCACTGCGCCGGCCCCACTAGGTGTCTTCTAAACAGCAGAAATGTATTTCACAGTTCTTGAGGCTGGGACACTCAGGATGAGTGTGCTGGCATGGTTGGATTATGGTGAGGGTCTTCTAGATTACAGATTGCCTCCTGCTCACCGTGCCCTCGCATGGTGGAATAGGAGGATCCTGATGCCTTCATCTTCCTGTTGGGGTACCAGTCCTGTGCATGGGGAGCCTAGTCACCTTCTCAAAGTCCTACCCCTAGTCCCATCACATTCGATGTGAGGTTTCAAAGTATGAATTGTAGTAGGGGAGGGACACAAACATTCAGACCAGAGCAGTTGCTTAATATTTCCTGCCTCAGAGGCTTAATTTTGCTTCCTTCTTTAAGATAAAAATGCATCACATGAAGGCCGTGATCCTGTTCAGATACCAGATTTATCATTCTTTGGAATTGATCATTTTAGACACATCCTGAATTATCTACTGTATAGTTTCAGGGCTCTCACCGCAGTTCTGAGGCTGTGAATTCAGAGAGCCTGGTTAGGACTCAGGAGGATGTTGTTATCCAGGGGTCACTGAGCTAGAGGAAGGGGCTAGGAAGGGGAGACAGGGCCCTGGGAGGGGGTCAGTGAAGGCAGCATCCGAAAGGGACATCAGGGCTGGCATTTGTCGAATGTGAAAACTGTAGCAGGGCTGGCGTTATGACACAGTGGGAAAAGCCGCCACCTGTGATGCTGGCTCCCCACATGGGTGCCAGTTTGTGTCCTGGCTGCTCCGCTTTTGATCCAGCTCCCTGCTAATGGCCTGGGAAAAGCAGTGGCAGATGGCCCAAGTGCTTGGGCTCCTGCCATGGACATGAGATTCCTGGATGAAGCTCCTGGCTTCAGCCTGGCCCAGCCCGGCTTTGTGGCCATCTGGAGAGTGAACCAGTGGATGGAGGATCTCTCTGTCTCTCTCTCTCACCCCTCCTCTCCCCCTCTCCTCCATCTCTCTCCCTTTCTCTGTAACTCTGACTTTCAAATAAATAAACAAACATGGCGGTGTGGAATGCACTTCATAGGCAGATTTCTGTGCTGTTCTCACACAGGACCTGATGGCCCATGGTTGTCTCCATTTACCTGCTTACTCAGGAGGGGCTGCAACCAGTGCACACAGTGTTTTGTGTGAACTGGGGCAGGGCAGACAGCCCTTGGGTGGTGTGGCTTGGGGAGCAGATCATGAGATCCTGAGAAAGTGCTCCTTCTTCCTGGCAGCTGTAGCTGTGCCAGGGAGGGGACTGGGCACCAGGGTCTTGTGCAGGAGGTTGGCACCTTGCTAACCATAGCCAGGTGCCCTGGTACAGAAACAGCTGCACCACCACATACAGTACATCCGCGAGGGGCATCAGGACCCAGAAGCTGGTAGAATCCAAGGCTTAGGTTGAAGGGAGCAGCCCATGTTGCTACAGGGTTAAATTTCTGCTGTCTCTGAGAATGGCCTTGTATCTGCAGAGCGAAATTGAGACGTCTCTCTGATTCCGTTTGCCCTGTTTATAGGCCGCAGCTTCTGATGTATGTCAGGGGCGCTAATACTTGTTGGTTCTGCAGGGTTGATAGACTGGAGAGATAGCGCGAGGGCATAAAATCAACCTGCCATTCCTAGTTTCTCTCCTTGATCTAGTTATGAGCCTAGCAGCCGACATGGTTTATGGCCCACTCCTGCCTGGAGAGGCTGTTGGGGAAGCCCTGCCTGAGAAATGCCCTTGCACTAATTCAGCGCAAAAATGAGGGCTGCCAAGCACCCGGAGTCGGCGCCGTTACGGTGCCTTTCAGAAGGGGAAGGGTGAGGGGCCTTGGAAGCTGCAGCCTTTGAATCAGAGCCCAAGGCCAAACACAGTTTGATGGCTCTTCCATGCCCTCAGTGTCCCCTGAAATCTATAGAAGGTGGCAGCTCTTTCCCCTGCAGCGGCCTTGGAGCATCCTCCAGTAGTTCTATGCAAACTTCTGTCATTGCTGGAAGCAAACGCTGCCCTCTAGGCCCCGAGGGCTTAAGGGACAGGGACTCAGAGTACGTTGGAAGCTGGAGGGGGCAGGGATGTGGCTCAGTGTTCAGCCAAGAAAGCAGCTGATTTAGAAAAGGAACAGAACGCTTTTTCTTTTGTCCTTGTTCATTGCAAAAAGCAACCTAAAATGAAACTGGAGAAAAAATGGAACCCGCAGCCCCCATGTCTTTGCAGTAGCCATTTTCACGTTTCCAGATGGACTTTGAGTTCTTATTCTGTGTATTTACACAGCTAGTTTCAGGGCTATAAATCAGAGTCGCAGTTTATAATGTATTAGCTGAAGGAAGCAGAATGCTAAATGCATCTCATATTTCTCCTTCGTATCTCCCTGATTCTCAGTTTTAATGGTCAGATAATATTTATATGCTAGAATAAGATTATACTTTCAGACCTTGCTCTTTAACCTTTTACACTTAGCCTGGCCTTATGCTTGTATCTTTTCTTAACTTCATCCTGTGTAGGGCAGGAGGGAATGAAGCTTAGTATTTTTTAAAAGATTTATTTTATTTATTTGGAAGGCAGAGTTACAGAGAGAAAGAGAGACAACGAGATCTTCCATCTGCTGGTTTATTCCCCAAATGGCTGCAGCAGCCATGGCTGGGCCACTGAGGTCAAGATCCTGGAACTCCATCCAGGTCTCCCATGAGGGTAGCAGGGGCACAAGCACTTGGGCCATCCTTTGCTGCTTTCCCAGGTGCATTAGCAGGGAGCTGGATTGGAAGTGGAGCAGCCTGGACACCAACTGGTGCTCTCATGGGATTCCGGTGTCTTAGGAGGCAGCCTACCCTGCTGGCAAAGCTGCCCCCAACGAAGCTTATTGGATTATATCTAAATTATATTATATTCTAGATTCTGGACTGGACTGACATCACTTACCTTTATGTCACTTGTTGTCAGTGAATTTCTATCAGTAAGTCCTCTGATAGTTTATAAAGTGTCTTATAAGATGTTCATCATCACTGTATGGTAGCTATTTTGTAGACGAGGACAGAGAGCCACACAAGAAGGCAGTGGCACGTCCAGAACTTCTGACTCATCCTCTAGTGAACTCCTAGTCACTCCTCATAGCTCAGTTCTGAAGCTGCAACTGCTTGGGGCCAATGCTGTGGCATAACGGGAAAAACCGCTGACTGTGACACCAGCATCCCATATGGGCACTGGTTTGAGAGCCGGCTGCTCCGCTTCTGATCCAGCGCCTGCTAAAGTACCTGGGAAAGCATCAGAAGGTGGCTCAAGTGCTTGGGCCTCTGTACCCACATGAGAGACCTAGAAGAAGCTCCTACCTTTTGGCTTCAGCCTGGCAAAGCCTTGGTTGTTGCAGCCATTTGGGGAGTGAACCAGCAGATGGAAGATCTCTCTCTCTCTCTTTCTCTCTCTCTCTCTCTCTCTCTCTTTGCAACTCTGCCTTTGAAACAAATAAATCTTGAAAAAAAAAAAACAGCAAAGTTGTGACTTCTTGGTAGCTTTTGTTATCAGTTCCCTCCTAAATTTCCTAGGATAGAAATTTTCCCTAGTTGTTTCTGAAAATTGTGGTAAACACAACATAATGTGAAGTTTGCTGTCTTAAATATTTTTAAGTTCAGGGACATTAAGGACATTCATAGCGTGGTGCAACCGTCACCACCATCCGTCACATGAATATTTTGTCTTTCCCAGACAGAAATTCTGCACCTAGGGTTGGCATTCTGGTGCAACAGGTTAATCCACTACCTATCCCCTGTGAGTGACATCCCCTGTGAGTGCTAGTTTGGGTCCTGGCTGCTCCGCTTCCTATCCAGCTCCCTGCTAATGCTCCTGGGGAGGCAGTGGAAGATGACACAAGTGCTTTGGCCATTACCACCCATGTAGGAGACCAGGATGGAGGTCCAGAATCTTGGTTGTGGCCTGGCCTTGCCCGGCCATTGTGGTCATTTGGGGAGTGAACCAGCAGATAGAAAATCTCTCTCTCTCTCTCTCCCCCCCCCCCACCTCTATCCTCTCTCCTCTCTGTCTCTCTGTTTTTTTCTTTCTCCTCTTTCTCTGAAACTCTGCCTTTCAAATAATCAATAAATCTTTTATAAAAAAAAGCAATTCTGCATCCCTCTGACAGTAATCCCCATTGCCCCTTCCTTCTAGCCTCTGGCAACTTCTGTTCTATTTCCTTCTCTATGAATTTGCCTATTCTAAGCACCTCATTAAGTAGAATCATATACCATTTATCCTTTCATGTCTGGCTTATCACACTCAACATATCTTCAAGGTTAATTCATATTGTAGTATGTATCAGAATTTCCTCCCTTTTCAGGGAAAATGGAGTTGCAGTATAACACACACATACACACACACACACACACACACACACACCCCACATTGTGTTTCTTCATTTATTAGTTAATGGATACTTGGTTGTTTCCAAATGTTGGTTACTATGAATTGTGCTGCTATGGATATTGGGGTACAAGTATTTGTTGGATTGGAGTCCCAGCTTTCCATTCTTAAAGGTGTATGCCAAAAATGGTGTTTCTGGGTCACAAGGAAAACCTGTGCTTAACTTTTTGAAGAGCTGCCCATCTGTTTTCCATTTTACATGCCTATCAGCAGTGCATAAGGGCTCAAATTTCTCCACACCCTCCTTGTCAGCACTTGGCTTTAAAAATAATTTTATATATGAAAAGCAGAGAGAGAGAGAGAGAGAGAGGAGAGAACATGAGTAATATCTTCTTTCCGCTGGTTCACTTCCCAAATGCCTTGCAATATCCAGGACTGTGCCAGCCCAGTATCAAGATCCAGGAAGTCAATCCAGGATTCCCAACATTTGAGCCATCACCTCCTGCCTCTCAGGACACACATTAGCAGGAATCTGGATTCAGGAATGGAGCCAGACCTGTACCCAGGCATTCTGATATAGGATGTTGCTGTCCCTTGTGGAGTCTTAATTGCTGCACCCAATGCCTGCTCCCTTCATTGTCTTTTTTTACTTAATCTGGTGGATTTTAAGCACTTTTGAATATACACTCCCATATCATACACATGAGGATACTTCGGAAATTTAATTGAAAAATGAGATTAAATATTTTGAAATCCATGAATTATTTATTTATTTATTGACAGGCAGAGTGGACAGTGAGAGAGAGAGACAGAGAGAAAGGTCTTCCTTTTCCATTGGTTCATCCACCAATGGCTGCTGTGGCGGGCTCACCACGCCAATACGAAGCCAGGAGCCAGGTGCTTCCTCCTGGTCTCCCATGCAGGTGCAGGGCCCAAGCACTTGGGCCATCCTCCACTGCCTTCCTGGGCCACAGCAGAGAGCTGGACTGGAAGAGGGGTAACTGGGACAGAATCCAGCACCCTAACCGGGACTAGAACTCTGGGGAGCCAGCACCAAAGGCGGAGGATTAGCCAAGTGAGCTGTAGCGCTGGCCCCTTCGTTGTCTTTTAAACATCCTTTAAACATGATTCTCTGCCCACCCCACCTCTGGCCCCAGGTTGTGGGGTTTCCCCTGAACTCTGTGATAGATCTGAGAGGTTTGAAGGTGGGGGCCGGGCATTCCCAGTGCCTGGCACAGAGTCCAGCAGAGAATAAGTGCTCAGCAGGTGCTGGCTGGATTCTGGAAACTCGCTCTCTCCTCATTTTGATTTACTTCCTGCCGTTCCTTTACAAAAGTGCCCTTTCATTGTTTTGGTATATTAGGAAGAGATGAGGATAAAAAGATGTTTTTGTCCCCTGAGGAGTCTGTGGGGGAGAAACTGTGTTGGGCATAATTTAGCCTTTCCACTTTATCACAGCAACCAAGAACCTCACCACTCAGTAGCACATTCCCTGGACTTTATTAACAAGATGTTTGAGAGCACCTTTTGGATGACAGATAATGGGTTAGTGCTAAAGACCTGAAATTAAACAAGATACAGTACCTGTACTTGAGAAATTCCTGGCTTTTGGGGGAAAACACAATCAAATAATGTGGGCAGGGGCATTGTTTATGATAAAGACATGGGAGATGGGACTGGTAGTGTGGGGAGGGAGACAAAAGGCAGGCTGTATGTGTGCCGAGTCAGGGAGGGAGGTGAGAATGGACATCTTGGAGTAAGGGGCAGAGGGCAAGACTGTGAGCCCAGGAGGACCCAGCAAAGAATTTTAAATGGAGAAGGAAAGGGTGGGCTAGAGGGAGCTAAGGTAGTCAACCCATAAGGAGATCTCATCACACCAAGTCTCAGAGCGAGAAGATGAGGGTCTGCTCACATGGTTAGCAGTAGGGAATGAGGGACAGAGGGAGGTGGTGGGCATTTCTTGGATTTGGGAGTGACAGTGTGTAGGTCATGCCCAACTGGAGAAAAGAGGTGAGAAAAAGGAAGCCATCAGGTAGATGACTCTAAATTTCTGCAGGGAGTACCTCCTCCCTGTTCCTCAATGTTTCAAGTGTATCTTAAACTATACTGGGTGATGAGTTTATTACCAGACTTTTGGGTGTGACTCGAAACTACCAAAAATACACATGATATTGATTGATTTTTGGTCTTTGGAGGCCATGTCTGCCTGCTTCTGGACCTTCTTCATAGTCACATTATCAGATAGCAGGATCAAAGGTTAGGAATCTACTATGTGCTAGGTGCTTGCTCTATACGTATCCACCCTCCTTGGATTTCTGCAGGGTGTCATTGTTATTTCCAGGTTGTGGTGTGTCACAGGTAGGGTGCTGATGCTGTCGTATTATTTTCTCTAAATCAAAGCAATTTGACTCCGTGTACCTCTGTCCCACTGAGTCAGTCTGTCATTGTTGGGACTCTCAACCCTTCCTCCAGGGAAGCACAGAGATCTTGAGGATCTTGTGCCAACAGAAGCTTTAGGGAATGCTTTCTGGTTTTCTACCCATGTGGATCACAGCTCATTTGCTCATTGTTCAAGTCCACATGGTTTTGTAAAGGCATCCTTGTCAAGACCCAGGACAAAAGTGCTATGGGTTATGCCTCCCTGTGATACCTTCCAGCCATCTCTCTCCTGTAATGTCACCTCCCTAGGAACCTGATGGCTTTTTTTTTTTAAATCAAGAAGACAAGTTGTCTTCAGGCATCATAAATGGGTCAAGGGAGTTCTGGCCATCTTTTTAGAATGGGAATAAAAAAATACAATGATAATACAAAATACAATGTAAGACACCACAACACTCCTTTGACAGTTTACTTTTAGAGTAGTCAACCTATGCTTTTTGAATACTCAGGAAATTTGCCTAAGTCACGCAGTAGTTGGAATAATGACTTCCCAAAGCTGTCTGCATCCTAACCTGGGGAAGCTGTGGACATGTTACTGACACAAAGGAATCTGCAGATGTGCTTAATAGATTACCGTGCATGATTTGAGTGGGCTCATCTCATCACATGAGTCCTTGGGAAGCAGAAGATAGGTCACGGGCCTTGAAGATGGGCGAGGGGAGCCTTGGGCCAAGGAACGGCTGTCAGCCACCATCAACAAGGAAACCAGAACCTTGGTTTTACAACCAGAAAGAACTGAACGATGCCCACATGTTGAGCCAGGAAATGTATATTCTTCTAGGATTTCTGGAAGGACAGCTTCACGAACCCCTTGCTTTTTTAAAATATTTATTTATTTGAAAGAGTTACACTGAGAGAGGAGGGGCAGAGAAAGAGAGAGAGAGAGACAGAGGTCTTCCATCCATTGGTTCACTCCCCAATTGGCTGCAATGGACAGAGCTGCGCCGATCTGAAGCCAGGAGCCAGGTGCTTCTTCCAGGTCTCCCACGCGGGTGTAGGGACCCAAGGATCTGGCCATCTTCTACTGCTTTCCTAGGCCATAACAGAGAGCTGGATTGGAAGTGGAGCAGCTGGAACTTGAACCAGCGCCCATATGGGATGCTGGCGCTTCAGGCCCGGGCGTTAACCCATTGAGTCACTGCGCCAGCCCTAAACCCCTTGATTTTAGCACAGTGGGTCTGTGTAGGTGTGACCTACGTGAACTACGCGATAATGAATTTGTGTGGCTTAAGCCTCTAGGTTTGTGGTTATTTGTTACGGCAGCAGTAGGAAGGGAATACAGTCACAAAGCTAATAAAAGCCAGGATTGCACCTCAGGTCTGTTGTACTTTGTGGCTCAGGATTTCACCATTGTGTTGTTTTTCATCATTTTGAAGTGTTCCCAGGTCCACCACTGTTCTACACAAAGTTAAATTAGAAAATGGCAGATGTGATTTTTTTTTTCTTTTGCACGAACTTCTGTTGTAAAGATAACAGAACTTATTCAAAGAGAGTTAAACAATACATAAAAATACACAAAAAATAAAAGCTCCCAGAAATTCCATAATCTAAAAATCAGCAGTAATATCATTTTCACAAGCACCCTTCCAGAAAATTTGGTTTGTATGTATGGATGATAAATATTTATACTTTTATATATGTTTCTGTAATTGCTTTTTTGACCAACTAATTTTTCATGGATATCTTTGTGTCCATAAATATAGCTCAACACCATTACTTTAGGTGATTGAGTAATATCCTATTGTGTGGATGTTTCATAATTTATTTAAGCAGTTCTTGTAAGCGGACATTCATGTTGTTTTAAATATTTAGCTTTTATAAACAAAACTGTGATTAATGCCCTTTTTTGGTTCCTTTCTTGTTGGAAGATCCCATTAAGGTAATTTCTGAAAATGGAGGTTTTCAGAGTATGAATAAATTATATTTTATATATTTTGAAAAAACTGCCCTACAGGGTGGCTTTATAACTTGCAGTCTTAACAACCAGTGAATAACTAAGTCAATGTCTTCTATAAACTTATTATATAGGATCTGCCCGCCTTCATCTTTGCTAGATAAGTAAACAAACAATAAATTATTCTTTTGCTTTAGATTTTTTGCTTATTAGCACAATTGAATTTTTTTAAAAAAATTATTGGTCACTTAATGCTGCTTCTCCCAGCATCTTATGAGCAATTGATATAATATAATGTAAAAGTACAGACTTTTTTGAATAACTATTTTATCATTTGCTAATGATACAGTCTTGAACAAGCTATTTAAATGAACTGAGCTTCAGTTTTTCCCCCTGTCAACTGGGTATTACATTATTTACTTCTTAAAGATTTTGAAGCAATTCAAGGAGGTCATTCAGGTAAAGCACTTTAGCTTATGCTGGGCATGTAGTGAGATGTTGTATAAAAGTTCTTAATGAACTATTTTTCTGTTTTATTTGTAGGATATGAAAGGACTCTTAGTTTTTCAGGCTATTTGTCCTTTGATAATTGTATTGTACAATGTTCTGTGTGAATATATTTAAGCTCATAAGAACGGGGAGGAAATATGCAGGAGCAGTCACATAGAAAAACAGTTACTCAAAACAGTCTTTAAAAAATGAATCAGTGTTTTAAATCTGCAAACTCATCCTGATTAGGGAGGCTGCATATGAAAAACTAGAGAGTATCCAGAAGGTCTGACTATAGCTGGCTGTTCCTTCTATACTGCCATTTGCAAGGTGGCTGAAGTTATTAGTTCTCAGGAACTGAGTTGGGCTTAGGGACTTTAGCTTATTGCACAGACAGGAGGGGAGAGCCCATAGTTAATTCCAGCCCTCCTTTAGCCAGTGCTGCCTTTGTTAGCAAGACCCTCACCAGGTTTTCCATGGTGTGTGTGTGTGTGTGTGTGTGTGTGTGTGTTGGGGTCAAATCATCACTTAAGCGCCACACCAGCTCAATCATTGCATCTTGCTCCACCCTGGTCTCAGGCATTTTCATGAGCCTTGCCATTAGCAGTCGTAATGCTAGGTTTTGGGGTTGGGTGAGGGGGAGGCCCGCCTCTGTGCGGGTACCTCCTTTGGTTGCAGAGGTGGGGCTTTCTGGGTCCTGGCAGAAGTTGGCAGAGGGCCAGGGCCCTGCCCCTTTCCCACGAGGAGCCTTTTCCTCACCTCTGCTGATTGACAGGGGCCCAGCCTGCCAGCTGCTGACAGAGCAGTGAGACGTTGATTCATGTTAACAACTATTAATAGGGCTCATTATTTTCCGGGAAACTGGCAAGATGACGCTGCTCTTCGTCTTCTGTTTTCAGGGCACAATTGATTCCTCTTCACCACATTAAGTGGCAGCCGTTTAAATCATATTGATGTCTCTAGTTCAAAGGGATGCCTCTGACATCCTGCGTGTGAACAAATTGAATATGGGAGCTGGAATCTGCGGCATTTCCCTGTTTTCAGGTGCTGGGCGGAGCACGTTGCAAGGAGAGAAATGCTGGGGGGCGGGTGCCAAGCTGAGGCATGGATGTGTACCTGTGGTATATAGTGTGTGGAATTTTCACAGTTATGTGTCTGTGTGTGTGTGTGAGAGAGAGAGAGGGAGGTAGGGAGAGAGGAAGAGAGGGAGAGAGGGAGAGAGGGAGAGAGGGAGAGAGGGAGAGAGGGAGAGAGGGAGAGAGAGGGAGAGAGAGAGGGAGAGAGGGAGAGGGAGAGAGGGAGAGAGAGGGAGAGAGAGAGGGAGAGGGAGAGAGGGAGAGAGAGAGAGGGAGAGAGAGAGAGGGAGAGAGAGGGAGTGAGGGAGAGGGAGGGGGGAGAGGGGGTAGGGGGGAGAGGAAGAGAGAGAGAGAGGGAGAGGGAGAGAGGGAGAGAGAGAGAGGGAGAGAGAGAGAGGGAGAGAGAGGGAGTGAGGGAGAGGGAGGGGGGGAGAGGGGGTAGGGGGGAGAGGAAGAGAGAGAGAGAGGGAGAGGGAGAAGGAGGGAGATAAATCTCCCATCTGCTGGTTCACTTCCCAAATGACCTACAATGGCTGGATTTGTGCCAGGCTAAAGCCAAGAGAAAGGAACTTAATCCAAGTCTCTCATGTGGGTGGCAGGTACTTGAGTTCTTACCTGCTGCCTCCCAGGGTGTGCTTTAGTAGAACACTGGTTTTGAGAGGAGAGCCAGGACTTGATCCCAAGTACCCTGATATGGGATGCTGGTGGCTCAGGTGGCATTTTTAAAACTTATTTATTTGAAGGAAGAGTAACAAAGAAAAAGATGGAGGCAGAGGGTATGGGCATGGGAGAGGAAGAGGAGAGGAGAGAAATCTTCCATCTATTGATTCGCCCCTCAAATGCATGCAACAGGTGGGCTAGGGCTGGGCAAGGAGGAAGTCAGGAGCCAGGAACTGTACCCAGGTCTCCCAGGTCGGTGGCAGGGATGCAAGCACTTGGACCATCTCCCACTGCCTTCCCAGGATCATCAGCAGGGAGCTGAATAGGAAGCAGAGCAGCCAGAAGTTGAAATGGGACAGGGTCTGATATGGGATGTAGATGTTCCAAAAGGCGACTTTACATGGTGTGGACAGTCTTAACCATTGTGCCCAGTGCTGTCTGTCACTAATTTTTCACTATGTCCTCTGTGCCTGGAAGGAATTGAGAGGATTGTGTAAAGCTTATAGTCTCTGGGCTCTCCTGCAAGGGGGCTGAGCTCTGTTTTGCCTATGTGTGTGTTGAGGAGGTAGGATGGACAGCTAGGTGGCAGAGAAGAGGAAATTAGAGCCGGCTTGGCAGGGAAAACATGAGTCAAGATTAGTTACCTCTAAAAAAGATTGGTTAGAAGGAAACAAGTCACCCAGTGGATAGCTGTGCAGCACAAAATCCTGGGACATTGGACTATGGTGGTTTCCCTGCTGTCTCTTTTCTTTTTTGTTTTATTAAAAAAAATGCAAACAAACAAAACCACCAGTTTGTTCATTTTCACTGGCCAGCATGCTGGCAGGAGGAGACCCCGGAGTAGAGCCTCTGTTGTGCTGTGGTGACTGTGGTGGAATGAGAAGGTGAAAAGGTCATGCCAAGATGGCCACTGACAACAGAAACTACCTGGCAACAGGCTGTGATTGGATGGCTTTGGAAACCACATGACAGTAGAGCCTGACTGACAGCAGGCCGTGATTGGATGGTTTCAGAAACTGCCTGGCAACAAGACCTGACTGGCAACAGGCTGTGATTGGATGGCTTTGGAAACTGCCTGGCAACAGGTTAGGGCATAGACCGCCCCTTGACTGGATTGGCTGCCTTGGCTCTATAAGCAGCTGTAGCAACTGAAATAAGCGAGTCTGCGGGCTGCTCTCCTCTGTCCCACTTTCACCTGATTCCTGGGGTCTGTGTGGTGACTCCACGCCTCTTGCCCCCACCACGTTCCTCCTCTCAGAACAAATCCTCTCAGGAAGAAATCAACCGCAACAGGTGACTCCTGAGATTTCCCGCTGGGATCCTGAGCCACGTGATCCATCAGAAAGGCTGCACCCAGCCGTGTACATCTTCCATGTATATCTTCCTGTGCATCTGCCAGAAGAGGCTCATGCCCACCTCGGGCATGTGCGAGTCTGGGCGGTGCAGGGCACAATGTTGGTGGCCTGTCTGCGAGTTGCAGACATTCCAAGCATCATGCACAGCCACCGAGGGAGAGAGAACTTTGCTAAGGACTGACCTGTAATAGCTTTGCAAAGTGGACAGGAGTCAAACAGAACAGCAAGGAGTGGACGCTTCTCTGGGGATTGCTTCCGTTGCACCCCTTATGTGAGCTGGCAGTTGGAACTACTGCCAGTGGCACACCTGATTGATTGATTTAACATTACAGCCTCCAAAAAATGTGGAGGAGTTGTAATTGTTGCTGGAGGTGGCTGTCAGCTTCACGCTGAGTGAGTGACTGGTGTCTGAGGGCCCCTGAGGGGCTCCTGCTGGCTCTGTGTGAGAGGGCTCCCTTCTCGCCTCCCTACGCTGCTATTGCCTGGCAAATTGCTCTGCAGCCAGACTGTTCCAGGGTCCTGGAGGTTACCGTGCAGACTACAGACATCCACACACACACACACAGCGTATCCATTGGTGTTTGTGTTGCAGTGACCTAGAAAACAGGCTTTTTCTGCAGTTACCTTCAATCCTGGGAATCTCATCATAGGGAGACACAGACAGAGGGGTTTGGCTGAGTTCCTGGGCATGCAAAGATGGGGAGGTCTTCGCTATCTCTATGGTCTGCTGTTTTTGGAATTAACTCACAGTTTTGGGTGAGGAGGGATGGTGAGGCCATTTGTTCAGCAGCAACATCACAGAATGGGAATGAATCCTTTTTTTGTTTTTTAAAGAGTTATTTATTTATTTGAAAGGCAGAGTTACAGAGGGAGAGAGAGCCACACACCGAGAGAGCGAGCTTCCATCTATTGGTTCACTCTCCAAATGGCTGCAATAGCTGGGGCTGGGCCAGGCCCATGCCAGGAGCCTGGAACTCCACCCAGCTCTCCCACATGGAGAGGCAGGGGCCCAAGTACTCAGGCTGTTCTTTTGCTGCTTTCTCAGGCACATGAGAGAGAGCACAGAATGAGGCCTTCCCTGTAGGGACCCTCACAGGCAGGGGGCCATGGGTGTCTCACACAATGGGGGTGTCGCGTGGGACAAGCATGAAGTGGATATACTCCTAGGAGAACTTACTTCCTCCTTTGGGGACAGAACCCTCAGGGAAGTCACGAGTTGTGACCACGGTCTTACTATTTTCTCAGGAGGTGGCTACAAAATGTGATGAGTCCAAAACCATTGACCCTGAAGTCCTCTTACTTTGTGCCTTGGTTTAGGGTTTGGCTACTTTAAAATTCAGTTATCCCCGGGTAAGGATTTGGTACAGTGGTTAAGATGGCATTCAGGATGTCTGCATCCTCTATCAGTGTTTTTGGTTCTAGTCTCAGCTCTGCTTCCAATTCCAGTTTCCTGCTAATGCGTACCCTGCAAGGCAGCAATTGATGGCTCAAGTGGTTGGGCCCCTGCCACACATATAGGGCATTCGGATAGCATTCTTGGCTCCTGGCTTTGGCCCGGCTCAGCCCTGGCTGATGGCGTGCTTGGGGAGTAAACCAAGATCTCAAATGAAAAGAATATAAGGTTCAAATATCCCTATGGGAAGGAGTATTTTCAATTTCTGCCCCCATTCATTGATACCTTTGCTGGATCTGGTTTATTAGCTCTACTCCCATGAACATGTTTTGAGGGGGTGGGTGAGTGGAGGCGCTGGGCATAGGTGCTTCTTCAGGAGGTAACTAGCATTGCACTGGAGGGTGGAGGAGCTGGTTCCTGTGTCTCCTGGGAACTCAAACTGTCCTCTTGGAGTGGTGGCAGAGGTGGCCTGGGGGTACACGGATATGGAGGATATGGAGGATGATGAAACACACTTTTGTCTCCTTTAATCAGTTTCTTTGGATGCATTTGTTCCATTGCCTTGGGGAAACGGAAGAGTTCAGTAAATGTCTCTGAATGATGCCTGCTAAGGCCAGTGGCTGGATGAATGACACTTCGCATCTCATCTCCAGGGAAGGAGTGCGGTGTGAGGGTAGTGCCCTCAGCATCCCATCTACTCCTGCTCCCCTTTGTGACTCCTCCCAACTTCCCATCTTCCCACAAACCTACCCCAGTGGCAGGTCTTGCTGTCTCCACTGACAGATCTTCAGGCTTCTGGCAGCTCAGGGCAGAAACTCCCCTTCACTCCTTCAGGTGACCCTGGCCGAGCTACCCTCAGCTGCTGATGAACTCCGAGGACTCTCTAAGCCTCTACGGCCATCACCCAGGCCAATTATTGTCAGCCCAGGGCGGGATCCCTCCTGGGGCTTCCAGGAAGCAATCCTACTTCTGCTTTTGTTCTGTGGACTGGAGTCTGTCATCCACCACGGCCATAGCAACCGTCTGAATTGGAACCAGGTCAGGCCTCTCAACTGGAGACAGGGAAACCAAAGTGGCGCTAAAGCCCTCTCACCTCCTTTCCTCTGTTCTCATCCACTCGGCATCAGCTGCACTGGCCTCCTCCTTATTCCTGGACGAGCCCAGACGGCCTCTCCCTCCGGAACCTCTGCTGTCCTCGTACCCTTTGGCCTGGGAAGCTGCTTGGCCAACTCCCTCCCCTCGCTGCCTTCGGTCCTTCACAGTTAGCTCTGCCTGCTTGTCCTGTTTAAGATGGAACCGCTGACCTGCGAGTTCCTCCAGGCCTTATCTTTCTTTTCTTCCCTAGTGCATGATGTAACTCATCTTATAAGTGGGTTTATTTTTATTATCTGTCTCCCTTCATCAGAATATAAGTTCTGTGAATTTCTGTTTTGGTGACGGACGTGTTCCACATCCCCAGGCCGGCACAGTCTGGGGTACTCGGCCTCTATCCATTGCTTGCTTTTCCCCCTCTTGCTTCCTGTGCCTTAAGAGTCTCTTCCCCTGACCATGTATTCTGGTTTTCCAATCTGCGTCTACCTTCCCAAGCACTGCCTGGAGCCTCTAGGTGTTTTCAGGCTCTCTAGTGGTCCTTTTAGCAGAAGTTACATACTCTGTGTTCTGTTCTCTTAGGGCTCTGCTTTTAGGTAGATAATGTAACTCATGAATCTATGCTAAGATGTTATTATTTTTTTTTCTGTCAGAAGTGTTGTGGTACACTCTGGCCCTAAAAACCAAATGTGCTGCTCCCAGGAGTCGTTAACCGCGGGCCTCAGGTTTCCAGCAGGCTAGTGGGGCAGGCTGTTTCCAATGACAAGAAAGAACTTCTGTCTCAGATGGGTAGCACTGCTGCAGGAGAGGAACTAGGAGCTCTAGCCTCAACTCTGTGTGCTATTTTCTGGTTGTTAGTAACTGAACAAATGTTGGCTGTGTGTCCATATATATATTACTTCATTGCAACCATTTCAGCATTTCTGGTTGGCAGATGTTATCATTCTCGTTTTATGGATGGTTTCACTATGGCCCAGAGAAGCCCAAGTAAGTTGCCTAAATTTGCCCAGAAACCAAGGCCATGATCAAGATTAGAGTCTCTATCTTTTGAGTCCAAACTTAATGCTCTTAGAAAAACCCACCTCAGTTTTTAGAGCAGTTGCCGTTTCACAGCAAAGCTGAGTGGGAAGTGCTGGGCGTTCCCATGGTCACCACAGGCACACGACCTCCCCCAGCAGAGTGGCACACTTGTTCCAAGTGATGAATCTGCGCTGACATATCATTATTGCCCAGAGTCCATGGTTTATGTGAGGGCTCACTCATAGTGTGTACATTCTATGGGTTTTGACAAATGCATAATGACACATGTCCATCATTGTAGTATCACACAAAATGGTTTCACTGCCCTAAACAATCCCCGTGTTCTGCTGTTCATAGCCCCCTCCTCTCCCCATCCCCTCCCTTGACGTTTTTGTGGTCTCCATAATTTTGCCTTTTGCATAGTGTCATCTTCTTGTAATCAAACCATATGTAGCCTCTTCAGATTAACTTTGTTCACTTAGTAATGTGAATGCAATATGCAATACTCTTTTTAATATAATAGATTCCTCTATTGGCCAGAGTCTGAACATATTCAAACATGCCTGATTTTGTCACTGTTGTGCGTTTGCGCAATCAGTATTTATAAGATGCCCGATTACAGCTGATTGTGCCCATGCAATACGATTTCATTCTTCCTGACTTCCCTCCTCCGGATCCTCCACCGCTTGTGACAACGGATCTCTCCTAAGCCCATAGCAACAGGACTCGGAGTTGGTGGCTCCCTTCTGAGTAATGAGGGGTGCACGGCAAGATAAACAGGTTGGGAAAGGAGAAGCCAGAAAGAAGGGAGAGAAGGCCGCCGCAGAAGCATGGTGACCTCTGATTATTTAAAGCTGTGTCTTGAACACATTTTTGTGCTAAGACCGCCTGCTGCCTGCAGCCTGCATGCTGCCTGACTCCTCCTAATTAAAGCCAGCGGGCTAGGATGGAAGAAAACAATTTCAAAGCAAGGGGGTGGGGCAGGGAGAAAGCAAAGTCTTTGCTTGCTCTGTTTGCAGGGACATTCTGAGTCTGTTGGAGGTGAAGCTGGCTTGAAGGACGTGCCTGGGAAATTAAAGTCTGGGTGGTCAAACTGAGTTTACTGCATTCCATGTTGCAGGGGATGCCGGGCCACGGCTCCATGTGAGAGGATGGAGGGAAACTGCCCCCATCAGACCGGCGTTCTCAGCCTGCATGGCTCGCTGCGTGCTTTTGTTATCCGTGGAAGCTCAGTGGGAGGAAAGAGCTGTTCAGTAGCATTTGCCATCATGTTCGTTTCCTCAGTCCAGTAGACAGGTGGTTCTCAAATTTTGGTGAACATCAGAATCGTCCACAGAGGGTTGAACCAGCGTGGACCCAGGAATGTGTGTTCTTGACCCATTTCCAGGTGACGCTGGCCCTGCTGGGCTGGGGCCACACAGGGAGAACCACTGCTCTGTCCGCTGCTCCCAACCGTTCTGTGTGTAGGCCTTCAGACTCATCCATTGTCTCCTTTTTGTGGTTGGGTGGACAAGCGTGTTCCACGCTGTTGTATTTTGCTGACTGGCTTTCTTCCTATAAGTAATGGGGTTGAAGCGTACTTACATGAGAGAATGTTTTCAGCGCAGCACATTATGAACTAATAGGATCCCACTGTCAGCTGATTTGGAGTGGTTCTATGCATCGGACCCTGGGGTGGGGGTGTTAGGCTCCTGTGGACCCACGTTGTGCTGGGCAGGACAGAGAGATTGAGGCTGAACCTGTTTCCTCTATGGTAGAGTGGAAAGGGCATTGCGGGGTTTTAGAGCTTGTCAGCCCTGTTCTGCTCAATTCTCAGCTCTGCTCCTAGTGGCTGATTAACTTGAAATGTGTTAAGTTATTTGCACTTTGGTTTCCTATCTGTTAAATTTATTCCACATTTATTGAGCACGTATCCTGTTTCTGGCTTTTGGGCTATGGTGGGGAAGGGGGCGTAGTATCTGCGTTATGGAACTTTTATTCCAATGCAGTTGTGTGGGATGGAGAATGTGGGTGCGGTGAGGCTGTATACAAATAAGCTAGTAAATTAGCCTTATCATAAAAGCTAATGATATGAACAATAGAGAAAATAAAACGTGGGAGACATGGCTTTCCTATAGAATACTTTTTCTTTTTAAATTATTAAGGGAGGCTGATAGAGACAACTTGCATCTTTCCATAAGCTTTATTTTTAATTTTTAGAAAGAGTTTTATTTATTTGAGAGGCAGAGTTACAGAGAGAGGGAGAGACAGAGAGAAAGGTCTCCCATCCGCTGGTTCACTCCCCAAAAGGCCACAATGGCTGAAGCTGGGCCAATCCAAAGCCAGGAGCCAGGAACTCCTTCCTGGTCTCCCACATGGGTGTAGGGGCCCAAACTCTTGGGCCATCTTCCACTGCTTTCCCAGGCCATAGCAGAGAGCTGGATTGGAAGTAGGGCAGCCAGGACTCCAACCGGATCCCATATGGGATGCTGGCACCACAGGCGGAGGGTTAACCTACTACTTCACAGTGCCGGCCCCTACACAACAGTTTTGTGAGTGAAACAAGAGAATCCAGGCAATGGGTCTGGCCAGCAGGAAGAGTGCAGTTGTTATCCGTGATTTCCTTCCTTTGCTCCGAAGCATTGGAGCAGGAGGTAGCTGCTAGTTCTCAGGCCAGACTTCCTTAGCATCTATTCCAGTCTTGGGACACACACCCCTGGTGGGAGGAGAGTTAGTGAGCAGAGTGAGGAGAATGCATCTTTCCTGTGCTTACCTCCCATGTGCTCGGCAGACACCTAGGGGAAGGCAACTCCAAACCCCGACTGTATGCATGGATTTGGGTCCTTTCCCACCCTCTCCCTGTAGTGCAAGGTCACTCCTTCCCCCGGACGTGAATGCACATGGAGCACCTGGAGTTCACACTCTGCTCTGCCTGGAGGGCAGCAGTGTGGGGAGGAGCAGGGAGCAGGAGGTCCACACCTTGGGACAAGTCAGGCACCTCTGAGGTGGCAGTGGGTGGAGAGCCTGGGTTATGCTGGATGTCATTTCTGTTTGGAGAATTGAAGTGTACTCTTTGTTCAGGCTCTGCTTTATTGGCTGGTGGGAGTCCTTAATAGGGATGTTTCCTCTTCTTAGGGACTAAGAGGTTATAGGTTTATTGGAAGGGGTGGTGGGGCTAAGGAAGTTAAGAGAGATTACTGGATCTTAAGTGCTCTGGTTCTAAGGATCCAAATTCTCTGTTATCAAAGTGTTCTCAGATTGGTCAGAGGCAGGGTGATATTTTATATCCTAGAAACCTTCTCTGTCCTCTACTCCACTTCCCTCAGCCCCCAACGTGTCCACAGGCACACGTCGGACCTCAAACCTCTGTCCTGCTCCGGTGTCGGAAACTCTTTGGAAAGAGACTTATGACCATCTCACCGTAATTCATATGATTTTAATAAATGGGTTTGTCTTTTCTCCCTGAGCTGTCTGCAGTCTCTTCTCTAAGGTATCAATAACACATAATTAGGCTTTTTCCTTAGAGCAGGTTCTGATACAGAGTGAGGCAAAAGCATGAGAGGCAGTGGCAGGGAGGGTGCTGGAGGAAAGCGATGGTGTGTGTGCATCTGCACGCCTGGTTCAGGGAAAGCCATGTGCTTTGCTGCAGACTGGCTCAAGGTAGAATTCTAGCAGCTGCACTTACTTTGGGCAGATTACGTAGACTTTCTTTGTCATCCATGAAATTAAAATACTACTGCTAATAATACCTTTTTTACCAGCCGTGGTAGAAGAACAAACATCTCCTGGCCTGCAGTGTCTGCGGCATGCATCCTTGTTATTTAGCGTGTTCTTTAGCAGCTCCTTTTGACCTGGTCCCTCTCAGCTGACTAATTCCCTCCTTGCTTGAGTGAGAAGTGTTTTTTGCCACCTGCATTGCATGTTTTAGAGAAGAAAGTCATAAGCTATGCTGATTTACACTGGGGTTTGCGGCACAACAAGTCACTTGCTACTTTTTCCATTGCATTGTGTTTATTCAATATATTTACTTATTTGAGTGGCAGAGTGATGGAAACAGAGAAACAGACAGAGGGAGAGATACATCACCTGCAGTTCACTCTCCAAATGGCTGCAACCGTCAGGGCTGAGCTAGGCTGCAGCCAGGACCTTGGAGTTCCAACCAGGTCCCCCACAAAGGGTGTCAGGAGCTCCTCCTGGGTGCACAAGCAGAGATCTGGATTGGAAGCAGAGTAGGCAAGACTCAAACCCATACTCTGAGACAGCCTGTGGACATCCCCAGCACTGCCTAACCTGTACCACAACACCCACCCCCAGGTGTGAGGGAGTTTTCCATGGAGAAGGCCATGCTTCACATACAAGCTGGACTCTCCAGCTTCCATGGATAAGTTGTTTTGAAATAACTGTGGGTAGGGCAGCTCTCTGGTAGGGGTCAAAATCATCTCTCAAAATCACTTTTGAGGTTCTCCTCTCATCCTAGAATGAGGGCATTTGTACCATTTTTGCAACTGTCATAATAAGGGGAAGGGAGAGAGGCAGGTAAGCAAACCTTCCTGGGCTCTGTTAGTTTCTGTCCCTGACCATGAGGTGCTGGCGTGTGTGTGTGTGTGTGTACTTTTTGTTGCTTATTATACTAGTGGTGGAATGAAGCTGTGGGCCAGCACTGCTGGGCAGTGGAAGGCGGGGAAGGTCCCACAGTGGAAGCCTGGAAGGGCATTAAGGGGCAGAGGGAGGAACAGGAGCAAAGGCACTTGCCCAGAAGGCCCTCAGGCTATGGGAAAGGGGCTGCTGGGGCGTGTGCAAAGCTGCTGGCCTCTGCTCTAGGTTCCTGCGACCACCCAGTCCTTTCAGGTCCTTCCAAGCCAGAAAGCCTGTAGCAATTCATTGTCTTGAAGGACAAACTCAATGCCCTTCCTTTACCTT
This sequence comes from Sylvilagus floridanus, assembly GCA_949820135.1. NCBI lineage: Eukaryota > Metazoa > Chordata > Mammalia > Lagomorpha > Leporidae > Sylvilagus > Sylvilagus floridanus. Next base: position 79,377,864 of record OX463242.1, read on the forward strand.
AGTGCTGGCTTCTTCAGGTGACAGGTCCCAACCAGCCCTGGCATGGCGACGCTGTCTGTCCACACATTCCTTTTTGAGAGGCGTACATGACCTTCTGGGTCCCTGGGTGGCTAACCTCTGTGAGTGTTTTTCTCCTTTGCTATCATTGACTATCTCTACCACTTGGTTAATTATGTGATTACAGCAGCCGGTGACAAGGAGAAAATTAAAAATCCATGCTGCATTTTCTCTAACACTTTATTGCTCTATGCAAAAGAGGGCAAATGCAATTTAGCCGAGCTGCGGTGAACAAGAGCAGCTTCCTTCCCCTCACTCCCTGGAGGGAAGCTGTGTTAGCAGTTGACTGAAGCTGGGAAGAGAGCAGGTGTGGAAGAAAACATAAATTACCATTATCCCCGACGATCCTGGACGGTGCCACCCGCAGAGAAAGGCACTCAGCCAGACGTTCCCCTCTGATTCTGGTAGGGCCGGTAAGTGGAGGGCTTCTGGTTAGTGCGTTCGTGTAAAACACAGTGTCAGCTCAGGCTCCCATTCGATCTCTATTTCTTCATGCTGACTTGTGGGTATGTTTCATTTGAAAAATCCAACACATCGCTAACATGGAACGAATACAGTTTTTGGAGCTAGGACTTGAATTCATCTCCTAGCTCTGCCCTCTTACCTGGTGTCTGATGCTGGTGAATTGTTTACTCTCTTAGCTTTAGTTTCCTTGCTTATAAAATGAGGATTTAAAAAACATATACTTAGTTTATTTATTTAAAGGCAGAGTAACAGAGAGAGAGGGACACATACAGAGAAGGAGAAACAGAGGGAGAGCTTCTATCTGCTGATTTACTCCCCACATGCCCACAAAAGCTAGGGCTGGGCCAGATCATAGCCAGGAGCTTGGAACTCCATCCTGGTCTCCCACATGGGTCATAGGAACCCAAGTACTTAGGTCATCTTCCACTGTCTTCCCAGGTGAATTAGCAGAAATGCTGGATTGGAAGTGGAACAGCTGGGACTTGAACTTGCCCTCTGATAGGGGGTGTTGGTGTTGCAGGCAGCAGCTTAACCTGCTGTGCCACAATGCTGTCCTCTAAAAAAGGATTTTAAAGTACCTTTTGTCCTCTTATATTTAGCATCTCTGAAATCAGGGTATTCTGAGACTAGATGGTGTTTTTGCATGTGTCAACATTTAATTGACCTCACTTTTTCTCTTTTATGGTCTCATAAAAAGATACCGAGTCTTAGAATTGACATTTTAGATTTAATGATATAAGATACATAATGTTCAGACTTGTCGGAGGGATTGAAAGAGGAAATATGTGTAATCCACCTGACTCTCAATTGTTAGAACCTGTAAGACATGGACTGTAATCCTGGCCGTCTTGTGTTGCTAGGGTAAGTCATGTAAACTAGATTCCCACACCTAGAAAATGGGACACTTGCCTGTATCTCCATATGAATTATCACAAGGCATCACAGGACTGAGAGATGAACAAAGGCTTACATGGGAACACCAGCTGCACTGTGCTTGCCCTTTTCAACAAATATCCGTGGATGCAAAGATTTGTGGGGGAAACAAAATACATAGGATTTATGGTGTATGGTTGGGAGTGGGCTACATGGTGTCCTGGTCTGTCTGGGCAGCTAGCTGTAACAAAACATCACAGTCCGAGTTGTTTATAAACAATAGGGATTTGTGTCTCACAATCCTAGAGGCTGTGAAGTTCAAGATCAAGAAACTCGCAGGTTTGGTGTCTGATGAGGCCCTGGTCTCTCTGCTCACAATATGGTACCTTGTTGCTGTGACCTCACAGGGTGGAAGACTCTGGAGAGCCCATTCCTTCAGGCATTTGATAAAGGTCCGAATCCCACTCAGGGCAGCTTCACTCTCATGATTTATCACCTCCTGAGTGCCCCTCCTCTTAATATTATCACACTTGTGAATAAGTTTCAGCGTATGAATTGTGGGGGACCTTCATTCAGACCTTAACACATGGACATAATGATATCACTACAAGGTGGGATAGGACATGGGTGCTCATTGGGGTCTCCGAAAGTATTGGGAATACAAGAAGAGAATTTTAGCAGACAGTTCAGGAAAGGAATCGTTGTGTGTGTGTGTGTGTGTGTGTGTGTATATGTTTTAAGATTTATTTATGTATTTGAAAGGCAGAGTTACAGAGAGAGAGATGGAGAGGCAGAGAGAGAGAGGGGGAGAGAGAGAGAGAGGTCTTTCATCTGCTGGTTCACTCCCCAATTGGCCACAACAGCCGGAGCTGCGCCGATCCGAAGCCAGGAGCCAGGAGCTTCCTCTGGGTCTCCCACGTGTGTGCTTTCCCAGGCCATGTCAGAGAGCTAGATCAGAAGTTGGGCAGCCAGGACTCGAACTGGTGTTGATATGGGATGCTGGCACTGCAGATGGTGGCTCACTATGCCACAGTGCCAGCCCCTTGTTGTGGTTTTGAGTCTTGAATAATGCCTAGGGTTTAAAAAAATGCAAAATGGTAGAAATAGACAATGAGCCACATGGGAAGAGGGTAGATCGTGTTTGAGAGGTGGGTGGCACATTGTCTAGTTTGATACTAGAGTGCTTGGGGCCTAGAAGTGTCTGAAGGGTTAGTGTTAGACATGCAAGGATACAATAGGAGCCACACAAATGGCCTTGCTGTCAGCCTTCTTGCTCAAGCTGGGCACCTGGAAGTCGTTTCCCACGTCTTTCATTCATCTTTTCCGTCTAACTCCCATATGTGATCCAAGAGTACATTCTGTCAATCTGACACACAGCCTGTGTCATTACTCAGTGCCTCCCTCTCCATCTGTCTTGCTCCCATCCTGGTGTGGGTCACCATCATTTCTCCCCTGAACTCTGCAAGAGTTCCCAGCTGGGCTGGCTCCTTGCATTGTCTCATGCCCGAGTTCAATCTCTTCTCAGAGTAGCCAAAGTGCTCCACTTAAGCTAACTATCACACCAGTTTGCTTCTTTGCTTAAATCCCATGGATGGTTTCTCATAGAATATGGAATAAAAATCCAAAATCACCCCCCTTCCTGCAAGGCCTACAGGTTTAGGTCTGGACCACACTCTACTGTTGTCTCACATGGTTCTTCCTCTTGCTCTACCTGTCTTGATCTTGGCTTTTGTCCTGCCCAGGTCCTTTGTTTGATGTACTCATCCCTTAGAGGACCAAGTGGTTTGCCCCCGGTTATTTAGGGTTGAGTTTAAATGTCACTTACTCAGATGCCCTTCCTAATCACCCATCATTCTTTGTGTCTGGTTTATTTTCCTCATGGGACCTCCTAACATTTGAAAGTTTTATTTGCTTTCTTAATTTATTTCCTTTCTACCACTCTGCGGAGAGATTAGAAATCTTGACTGCCTTATTCTTCCTGGTATTTCTCAGACTTAGAACAATGCCTGACACTAAATAGATATTTATTGAATAAGTAAGCATGACTGGAGCAGGAGATTGAGGCCAGAGTTTGGAGGACTTGCATGGCATCCTGAGAAGGTGGACTTCACCTTACTAGTCAAGGGAGAGGTCTTATAGCTCTTTGACTGGATTAACACAGAATTAAACTTTAGGAGTGTCAACTTGTGGCAGGATGGAAGATGAATCAGAAATGAGAGAATAGCGATATGGGATCAGTTAGGAAACCAAGTATCATCCACTAGACTACTTGAATCTTTCTATATATTTGTTGCTTGCCTGGCTTCATTCTTTAGGCTATGCATAAGAAATAGTATTTGGATGCTCCTGCAGTCCCTTGGACATAAAACCGTGGGAGTGTTTATCACTTTCAGATGTCCTTTACTTGTTTTCTCATTTGTTCCTTCCTCCCTTCCCCACATTGCTAGACTGTGAACTCATTAAGGATAGGGTCTAAGTCTTGTTTATCTCTGAAGCTTAGAGTTTGGCATAGTGGAAGTCACACAGTAAATACTTGATGCATGCTTTTAAGTGTTTTCAGAGGGCGGTTCTCCTGAGTCATACCGGGTAGGCCCAAAGGCCAAAGCTTTTCTGTTGCAGAAACCAACAAGTGGAGCCTTTAATGAATTTGGAGGCCTAGGAAGAGATACAAGAATGGCGAGGGAAAAGGTGGGCATTCTTTATTTTTATCTCTTCTCCAGACTGCAACTATTATTACTGAGGTTTTCAGGTTATAAATGCAGAAGAGATGTTTAGATCATTTCTAAGGAGGACTCTGAAAAGCTATCCATGGCCATAAGTCAGTGTGTTTTATTTTGGGGAATGAGGAATCCTGTTTTCATTTCATTTGTTGTTGCTAAGCACTGAAGATTGCCAATTAGCCCTTGCCCTCACTGGATGCCTTGGTAAATTTGTAGAATTCGTGGTCCTTGAAAAAACAAAGCAAACAGCCCCATCATTTTTCTGCACTTTTGTATCTTTATTATAGCACTTCCCTTCGTCAGCTTCACATTATGATTATTGGTTGCTGTGGCTTTCTTCTCAGCTGGGCTGGAGACACTTTAAGGCACGGGCTATGCTCATTCATCTCTTAGCATGGTGCCAGGTACATGGAAGGAGCTTAATTGATGCAGGCTGCATTGAATTTGTTTTAATTGTACATTAAGACCAGGGAAAAGGCTGTTTAGCTTTTTCAGCTTTGTCTCAGTTCTCTTGGGAATTCAATGTTAGCACCATATTTCCACCTTTCTGTTTTAGCTGAAAATATTTGTACATTGCCTGCAGGTTATTTGTAAGGACTATCAATACCCATCTTTCTCTATTTGTAGCTGTGCCTACCTGTCTCTCTCTTTCTCTATCTCTCCCCTCTACCCAAACACAGCTGTGTCCCCTGCCAGGAACTGGGTTGTATCTGTGGGATAAAAATCATCTCTCGATTAAGGTCCCCTTTGATGTCTTTCTGAGAGTTGTGCACACTTCTCAGCCTCAGGGATGTGGAGGAGGAGGAGTGTTCCTATCAGGGGACTATGTTTGGGGTAGAGGGTAGAACCAGAGCTTGCAGAGGTGCTTCCTTGATGAGTGGGTAACTGCAGAGGCTGTCTGGGCTATCCACGATCTTGGGCTGTTCTTGAGTTGTACACATACACTTAGCACGCAGAACAACTTCTGAATGTTGAGAGTGCCTTGGAAATCTCTTATGATGTTGCTGGAGCCACCATCACTGGTATACCCAGCCCCACAGACCTGGTCATGTAGAATTATCCAGGACTCGGTCAGACAGCTCCTTCCTGTTCCCTTTAACTCAGGCAGCAAACCGGGACTGGAAAAGCAACCTTCCCAACAGCAGCTCAGCAGGGAAGATGCTAATGGGAAAAGGTTTGCTTGGTTTCTTGGTTGTGGTCTTGCCGGAACTCAGGATTCATGGTAGATAGATAGGTAGGTATATTCCAGATCAGCATTCAGGTTCCTTTTTCCATGAGTCCCAACTCCTTTGTGGGATTTCATTTTAAATGCATGGTTCTCAGAGCTAATTAAGAAATCACAATGTTGATGTTACAGAGGGAGCTCAGGGGAAGAGACAGCTGGGGCCTCAGGAAATGCAACAGAGTGAAGCCAGCAGAGAGGGAGTGCGTTCAGAAGCATCACAGAGGTGGCCCTGGCAGTTAAGAGCAAGTGCTGTGAGCCAGCTCCAAGCCAGACATTTTCAAATGAGAACTCAGGAGACGGATTTCAAACAGTGGTCCACTGGGTGACTGATAGTTATTTACGTTTCAGGGAAGCCATGGCACTGGATATATGACCACAGTGTAGAAGTGTTATCTAAAACTAAAACTATAAGAATTGACAAGCTTATTGTATATATATATATATTTAATTTTTAAAATTTTATTGAGAAAGGGGAGGGGAAGATAGAGAGAGAGAGAGAGAGAGGCTCCCTTCCCACTGATTCAGTACCCAAATGGCTATGACAACCAGGGCTGGGCCAGGGAAAAAACCAGGAGCCTGGAATTCCATCTAGGTCTCCAATGTGGGTGGCAGAGACCCAAGTACTTGCTGCCTTCCAGGAGCATTAGCCAGAAACTGGATCAGAAGCAGAGTAGCCAGGACTTGAACAGGCACTCTGATGTGGGATGCCGGTGTCCCAAGCTACAGATTAACCTGCTGGGCCATGAGAACCCTAAAGTTATTTTTTCACTCCATTTTTCATGAACTTCTTGAAGTACTTTTTTAAGACTATAGCTCAATATTTTTTTCCCATTGCAGCAGGTGTCTTGTGCACAGTTAGGTTGCCTGCCTGCCTACTTGCTTGTCTGCCAACACACCTGGCTCTCTGCCCTGCCAGGGAAGTGTCTCGCCTGCTCCAGGCCTTGCGTTTTGTCCTCTGTCTTTGTACCCAGCTTTTGCTGATCATGGAACACAGCTGTGTGTTGGGGTCTTCCCAGTCAGGAGGGTAGAGAGGGAGATGTCGGGGTAGGGGAGACAGGACTGCGTTTCTGTTGAATGTGTTTGAGTGAAGGTTTCCAGGAGCCCTGTTGGCTGAAGGCAGTCTGCAGTCTCCTAACAAACCAGTGCTCTTGTTTACTCATCTCGGATTTGGGCCCACTCAGGGATGATCAGAAAATGTTTTCAGTCTGTAGCCTTAGGGGCAGGATGGGTCTTTGTGGTATAATTGGATGCACAGAAACCTGCTTGAACCAAAGCAACACTGTTCTCTGTGAGGGGCAGAAACCTGAGGGCTGGTACTGATCAGGTCTCAAAATCACCCTGAAGAGATCCTAGAAAGAAGGCATGAGTTTTGATGGTGTTTCTGTCACCAGAGGCTGGGGAGAGCCTTCTCTAAGCAGCAAGCATCTTTGAAGGATAAGGGTCTTAGAATCTCACAATGACAGAACCCTGTAGGGCTGTGGAAACCACCCAGCCACCTCCCATTCAGGACATAGAAATAGAGGCCTAGAAATTACACGAGGGCTATCCAAGGTTGTTCAAGCTGTCCCCAAACGGTGTTGTGACATTAAGGAAGGTAAGGGACGAGGTGGCCTCGAGGGGAACCCTAGACCTTTAGGGTGCCTTGAAGTTTTTATTGCGGGATTTGTGAGTAGTTTTCTGTATATCAAGAAGCCAAAGAAAAGTCATGCCTATATTTATCCATTTTAAGGTCAAGTTGGTTAGCTAAAATGTCAGATTTCATTATTCTTCTTAGAAATATATTAACCTAGTGTGTTAACACTAGCTATTTCATACAGCTAAAAAACTATATAAAATTCTATATATAATTATTAATATTATATAGCTATATATACAACTAAATTATTATATAAAATACAAGTAATATTACATAGCTATATAATGTTAATATTGTATAATTATTACGTAAATTGCATGCTATTTATTGTATATAATATGTGTGTTGAAAATACACTCTACATTATGCATTATATTTATAATTAAACTGGAGAATTGATTCAATTCATACTTAATGTAGTAGGTTTGCTAGGAAGAAAGCTCTTCCAGGTATGGCATTCATAAGGGATGCTTAATCAGCGGGATTCCTGATGGAGAAAAAATGGGAGGTCAGAAGACTAGCTGGCAAGCTGAGTTTGACTTGCTCCTTGACTTTTGCAAATAAAGTGTTATTAAAACACAGACAGAGCTCATTGCATTGCCCACTACAATGGTCGAGTTGGGAAGCTATACAGAGACCACAGAGTCCCTCTAAGTCTAAAATGTTTGCTCTTTGGCCATGCTGAAACAGGCTGTTAGGTCTAGTTCTGTCCTCTCAATCCACAGATGAGGAAACTGTCCTAGGAGGTGGAATGACCCACCCCGGATCACACAGCTGGACTGGGAAGAGTCAGTCGTGACACCACACCCTCTGTTCCCCTCTTGGATGTTCACATCTTGCACCTGCACTGCACACACCCACACGGCTCAAGGTTCTGCTTCCCTAGCGTCACCCATTTCCACCAAGAGGAAATGAGACCAACAGAGAGTTGGAAAGTGAGGGAAAGGTGTGGAACATAGGAGTATTCTGGGGTCAAGCTGGGCTCAGAGTTTGGGCAGTTCCACAGCAGGAGGAATTTATCTTCAGGAGTGGCCAACTTTCTTACTTGGAGTTTTTATTTCTTTACTGCAGTAGCCTTCGGTGTCGCTGTGGAGCAAGTGGTTTCAGAACCTGTGCCATGCATCAGGCCCTGGCTCTGTCTTTCTAAGTCTTCAATCCTTGTGACAGCCTTTGTGGTAGAGGGTGTTTTTATCCCCATTTTAAAGATGATGGGATGGTGGGGCTGGCGCTATGGCCTGAAGTGCTGGCATCCCACATGGGCGCTGGTTCTAGCCCCAGCTGCTCCACTTCCGATCCAGCTCTCTGCTATGGCCAGGGAAAGCAGTAGAAGATGGTCCAAGTCCTTGTGCCCCTGCACCCACCTGGGAGACCCAGAAGAAGCTCCTGGCTCTTGGCTTCAGATCGGTGCAGTTCTGGCCATTGCAGCTATCCGGTGAGTGAACCAGTGGATGGAAAATCTCTCTCTCTGTCTCTGCCTCTCTCTGTAACTCTGTCTTTCAAATAAATAAAATAAATCTTAAAAAAATGATGGGATGGAGGCACAGAGATGTTAGGTAACATGCTTGTGATCCCAAAGGTAGAACTTTGTAGCACTGGGGTTTGAACCCATATAGTTAACCCCAGAGCAAGCCTCATCTAAATCACTCTCATATATCATCGTTTTACTTCTTCTCTGATGTGGGGCCTGCTTGGATGGGGAGAAGTACTTTTACCTTCTTTTTGAAAGAAATCAATATTTGCAAATGTTGCTAAGCATGACTCTGCACTCTCAGTGCAGAGAACCTGTTTGCATTGTTTTACAGGGTGAGGCCACTCATTCTTCCCACTCTAGAAGGAAGCTGCATGGCTGAGGGTATCAGAACACTCACCTCCTGGTTTGGAGACCCTTCTCCTTACAAGTCACCCTGAGAGCTCAGGGCTCCAAGGCACAGAAGGACGAAATTGCATTCTAAGGAAGGAAGCTATGTAACTGGATGCAAATTGTCACCTGATCACAGTAAAGAAATGTGATTAGAAATGAAATTATCTTTAAAAACAGGAATTTAGGATTTTTTAAAGCTTGTTTGGTAAATCATTATACAAGTGTATTGCAAAATGCTTGTGGAGAAATGGAATTAAAGATACATTTATTTTGGTGCAAAACCTTTTTGATATCTTCATATAACATTTTCATAGTATACATTTTCCATAAAACTTTGTGAAGATGCCTCATGTGTATGCACTTCTAAATTTTTTTGAATTAAAATAAGCTGAGTTTTCTGTTTTCTATGAATTGAAATTTTAAAAAAATTATTTTTAGTGAATTAAACAAATTTAACTATTTTTCTTTTTTAATTTTAATTAGTTTTTTTTTGACAGGCAGAATTAGACAGTGAGAGAGAGACAGAGAAAAAGGTCTTCCTTTTCCGTTGGTTCACCCCTCAAATGGCTGCTACGGGCGGTGCACTGCGCTGATCTGAAGCCAGGAGCCAGGTGCTTCTCCTGATCTCCCATGCAGGTGCAGGGCCCAAGCACTTGGGTCATCCTCCACTGCACTCCCGGGCCATAGCAGAGAGCTGGACTGGAAGAGGAACAACCAGGATGGAATCCGGCACCCCAACTGGGACTAGAACCTGGGGTGCCGACGCTGCAGGCAGAGGATTAGCCAAGTGAGCCACGGTGCCGGCCTAATTTTAATTAGTTTTTAACAGATTCAATGTAATTTGTAGATACAGTGCTAAGAACTGATGATATTTTCTTCCTCCCTGCCTCCCTCTCCCCTCACCTTCCTCCCTTCTCCTTTTCTTTTTTTTTTAGTTTTTGAGATAACATATTTTAAATTTATATTACAGTAAAAATGCTTAATGCTTTACCAAAGAAGGAATTTAACAAGTAAAAAGAAAAAAGATCCTAGTTTAGTGGGAATATAGACAATAGCTATAAATAATAATTGAATGGAAAAATGACCATTTCACCCATACACAATAAGTTTTAAGGTAACCACAGATCATTAAAACCATAGTAGTAGAACATTCTTAACCACTTGTTTGACAAAGGTATAAAACAATGTTTTATAAAACTATATTTGTAGCAATATTTATACACACAGACATTTCTTCTTTTTTTTTCTTTCTTCCTCTTTTTGTTTGTTTTTTAAATGTTAGATTTTTTAAATCCCCCATAAATAAGGGAGATAATGTGGTTATTTGCATTTCTGTGTCAGGCATATATCATTCAACATTATGTCCTGTAGTTGCATCAATTTTGCTGCAAATGGTACAATTTCATTCTTTTATACCTGAGTAATATTCCATTGTGTGTGTATACCACATTCCTGTATTCATCTAATGATGATCACCTTGGATGTTTCTAGATTTTTGGCTGTTGTGAACAGTTTTGCTATAAACCTGGAGGCGCGAATTATCTCTTTGATATATTGTGTTCACGTCTTTTTAGGTATATACCCAGTAGTGGTATTGTTGGATCATATGGCAAGTCTATTTCTAGTTTTCTAAGAAATCTGCACACTGTTTTACACAGCGGCTGCACTAATTTGCATTGTTTCCCTTTTTCGGTTTTTGATAGGCAGAGTTAGACAGTGAAAGAGAGAGACAGAGAGAAAGGTCTTCCTTCCTTTGGTTCACTCCCCAAATGGCTGCTACGGCCAGCGTGCTGCGCCTATCCAAAGCCAGGAGCCAGGTGCTTCCTACTGGTCTCCCATGTGGGTGCAGGGCCCAAGGACCTGGGCCATCCTCCACTGCCTTCCCGGGCCACAGCAGAGAGCTGAACTGGAAGAGGAGCAGCCTGGACAGAATCCAGCACCCCAACCAGGACTAGAACGCAGGGCACTAGCGCCGCAGGCAGAGGATTAGCCTAGTGAGCTGCCGCGCCGGCCAGACTTTCCCCTTTCTCTACATCCTCTCCAGCATTTGTTACTCTGTTTTGTATTTTAGCCATTCTGACAGGGGTGAGGTGTTATCTCATTATGGTTTTGATTTGCATTTCCTTGATGGCTAGTGATGTTGAGCATTTTTTCATATATTTGTTGGTCATTTGTGTTTTCTCTTTTGAGCACTGTCTACTGAAGTTCTTTGCCCATTTCTCAACTGGACTTGTTTTTCTGTTTTTAAAGTTGCTGATATACTTGGAATACTAATCCTTCATCAGATAGGTGGTTTGCAAATATTTTTTCCCATTCTGTTGAATGTTTCTTTACTGATCATTTCCTTTGCTGTGCAAAAGCTTTGTGTTTGACATAGTCCGGTTTGTTTAGTTTTGCTTTTATTGCCTGTGCTTTGGGGGGTCTTGTCCCAGAAATCACCCCCTACACCAGTGTCTTGGAGTGTTTCCCCTATGTTTTTTTTTTTTCCCCAGCAACTTCATAGTCTCAGGTCTTCAGTTTAGGTCTTGATCCATCTTGAGGTGATTTTTGTTTATGATGAGAGGTTTGGATCTAATTTCATTCTTCTACATATATGCACCCATTTGTTGAAGAGATTATTCTTACTCTTCTGTATGGTCTGAGCACTTTTGTCAAAAAATTAGTTGGCTGTATGTGTGTGGATTAATTTCTGGACTCTAATCTGTTCCTATGCCAGTACCAAATTGTTTTAATTACTGTAACTGTGTAGTATGCTTTGAAATCAGGTACTGTGATGCTTTCAGCTTGATTTTTCTTGTTCATGATTGCTTTGGCTATTCTGAGAATTTTGTGATTACATATGACGTCTAGGATTGCTTTTTCTAGTTCTGTAAAGAATGTCATCAGTATTTTGATAGGGATTGCATTGAATCTGTAGATTACTTTAGGTAGGATAGAAATTTTAATAGTATTGATTCTTCTGATCCAAGAGCAAGGAATATCTTTCCTTTTTTGTGTGTGTGTCCTTGATGAATTCTTTTATCAATGGTTGATAATTTTCATTATAGAAATCTTTAAGTTCTTTGATTTAAATTTATTCCTAAATATTTGGCCATTGTTAATGTTATTCTTAAATATTTGTATTCTCAAATATTTGTATATATACATATATACAATATATAATAAATATTTGTATATAGTTTCTTTTTCATGTAGGCTTTGGTTTTGGTTTTAAACTACTACTGGTCTCATAAAAAGAGTTTGGTAGAATTCCAACTTTTTGAATATTTTGGAGTAGTTTGAAGAGTATTGGAGTTACTTCTTTGAATGTTTTGTAGAATTTAGTGGTAAAGCCATCAGGTCCTGGACTTTTCCTTGTTGGAAGACTTTTGATTACTGCTTCAATCTCGTTGCTTGTTATGGGTCTGTTTATGTTGTTTATATGTTCTTGGTTTAATCTTGGTAGGTTATATGAATCCAGGAAATCTTTGAGGATTTCCAGTTTATTAGCATATACTTCTTCATAGTACTTTCTTATGCCCCTTTGTATTTATTTGAATTTTTCTCTGTTAGTCTGACTAGGAATTTATCTACTTTGTCTTCTCAAAAATTTGTTTTGTTGGTCTTTTTTTTTAATAATGCTTTTATTTAAAGAATATAAATTTCCAAAATACAGCTTATAGATTACAATGGCTTCCCCCCCCCATAACTTCCCTCCCACCCGCAACCCTCCCCTTTCCCACTCCCTCTCCCCTTGCATTCACATCAAGGTTCATTTTCAATTATCTTTATATACAGAAGATCAGTTTAGTATATATTAAGTAAAGATTTCAACAGTTTGCCCTCACATAGCAACACAAAGTGAAAGATACTGTTGGAGTACTAGTTATAGTATTAATTCACAATGTATAGCACATTAAGGACAGAGATTCTACATGATATATTTTTTAAAAATTGATTAATTTTCTATGCAATTTCCAATTTAACACCAAGATTTTTTTTCATTTTTAAGTATATTTATATACAGAAGATTGATTCAGTATATACTAAGTAAAGATTTCATCAGTTTGTACCCACACAGAAACACAAAGTGTAAAAATACTGTTTCAGTACTAGTTATAGCATTACTTCACATTGGACAACACATTAAGGACAGATCCCACATGAGACATAAGTACACAGTGACTCCTGAAGTTGATTTAACAATTTGACACTCTTGTTTATGGCATCAGGAATCTCCCTAGGGTCTAGTCATGAGTTGCCGAGGCTATGGAAGCCTTTAGGGTTTGCTGACTTCAATCTTATTCCAACAGGGTCATAGTCAAAGTGGAGGTTCTCTCCTCCCTTCAGAGAAAGGTACCTCCTTCTTTGATGGCCCCATTCGTTCCACTGGGATCTCACTCGCAGAGATCTTTCATTTAGGTCTTCTTTTTTTTTTTCCAGAGTGTCTTGGCTTTCCATGCATAAAATATTCTCATGGGCTCTTGAGCCAGATCTGAATGCCTTAAGGGCTGATTCTGAGGCCAGAGTGCTATTAGGACATCTGCCATTCTATGAGTCTGCTGTGTATCTCGCTTCCCATGTTGGATCATTCTCTCCCTTTTTGATTCTGTCAGTTAGTATTAGCAGACACTAGTCTTGTTTGTGTGATCCCTTTGACTCTTAGACCTATCAGTGTGATCAATTGTGAACTGAAATTGATCACTTGGACTAGTGAGATGGCCTTGGTACATGCCACCTTGATGGGATTGTATTGGAATTCCCTGGCCTGTTTCTAACTCCATCATTTGGGGCAGTTCCGATTGAGCATGTCCCAAATTGTACATCTCCTCCCTCTCTTATTCCCACTCTTATATTTCACAGGGATCACTTTTCAGTTAAAATTTAAACACCTAAGAATAATTGTTTGTTAATTACAGAGTTCAACCAATATTACTAGAATAAAAAAAAACTAAAATGGATAAAGTATTACATTGTACAACAACAGTCAGCACAAGAGCTGATCAAGTAACTGTTTCTCATAGTGTCCATTTCACTTCAATAGGTTTCCCCTTTGGTGCTCAATTAGTTGTCACTGATCAGGGAGAACATATGATATTTGTCCCTTTGGGACTGCCTTAATTCACTCAGAATGATGTTTTCTAGATTCCTCCATCTTGTTGCAAATGACCAGATTTCCTTGTTTTTGACTGCTGTATAGTATTCTATAGAGCACATGTCCCATAATTTCTTTATCCAAATGTATGCTTTGAATTCCCTGTGATCTTTTGCTGTGAGGTTCCCTTCGTTTACCTACTTTCATGTTGATGGCCGTGTTTCTGTGTTTCTGTGTGTAACACATCTTTAAGCATCTTTTGCAGGGCTGGACGAGTGGCAACAAATTCTTTCAATTTTTGTTTGTTATGAAAGGTCTTTATTTCACCTTCATTCATAAATGAGAGCTTTGCAGGATATAATATTCTGGGCTGGCAGTTTTTCTCTCTCAGTACCTGGGCTATGTCTCGCCATTCCCTTCTAGCTTGTAGGGTTTCTGATGAGAAGTCTGCCGTGAGTCTAATTGGAGATCCTCTGAGTGTAATTTGACGTTTCTCTCTTGCGCATTTTAGGATCTTTTCTTTCTGTTTCACTGTGGTGAGTTTAATTACAATGTGTCGTGATGAGTATCTCTTTTGGTCATGTTTATTGGGGGTTCTATGAGCTTCCTGTACTAGGATGTCTCTGTCCTTCTCCAAAACTGGGAAATTTTCTGCTATTATCTCACTAAAAAGGCCTTCTAATCCTTTCTCCCTCTCCATGCCTTCAGGAACTCCTAGAACTCGAATGTTGGGTTTTTTAATAGTATCCTGTAGATTCCCAACAATATTTTTTAGATTTCTAATTTCCTCTTCTTTTCTTTGATTTGACTGTGTAGTTTCCTGTGCTCTGTCTTCTAAGTCCGATATTCTCTCTTCTGCCTCACCCATTCTGTTTGTAAGGCTCTCTAATGTGTTTTTCATTTGATCTATTGAATTCTTCACTTCATTATGATTTCTCGTCACTATCACAGTTTCATGTTCTACTAGTTGTTTCATTTCAGCTTGATTCCTCCTTAATATTTCATTTTCACGAGAGAGATTTTCTACCTTGTCCATTAAGGATTTCTGTAGTTCAAGAATTTGTTTTTGAGTACTTCTTAGTGTTCTTATCAATTTTTTGAGATCTGCTTCTTGCATTTCTTCTATCTCATCATCTTCGTAATCTTGAATTGGGGTGTCTTTTTCATTTGGGGGTGTCATAGTGTCTTCCTTGTTCTTGTTTCCTTGGTTTTTGCGTTTGTTGTTTGGCATATTGGTTTCTTTACTGTGGTGTTTTTTTCTTGTTATACTATGACTCTAGATAAGTGGACTGTCTGCTTTCAATGGAGCCTTAGAGGCTTGAGATGGGTGTGGCCTGATAGCTCTGTTTGGTTCCTCAGGGTTGAGGGTGTGCCAAAGGTGACACTCCCAGGTTAGGCGTGGTAAATCTCTCTCTGTTTCTTTCTTTAGTTTTGATTCAAAAGGGAAGTAATTCCACACAGCTGGATGGAATTGGGGGTGGTTAGCAGGCAAATGATATACCCACAGGAGCCAGTGATCGGAAGCTCTTTCCCAAGGACCACAGAGGGAATCTCTGCAGCCTTCAGTGTGGGTTCAAATTCTCCTGCAGTCTCACCACTGGGCTACCAAGGCTACCGAACTGTAGCGTCTCTGCAGAGTACTCATGTGGTGAATTCCGTGAGTTCTCTCCCCCACAGTCTCTTTTTTCACAGTCTCAGTTCATTAGCACCACACATTCATTAGGTTCTAATCTCCTGTTATTTCACCCCCACGCCCAGAGTCAGGTTTTTCTGCTAGGCTCAGGGCCGGTGCCAACCCGAGGTCGCCCTGCTTATGACGTATGTCCAAAATGGCGCCTGCTCTTTGTCTTGCTCACCTTTGAGAGGTGGGCGGAGAGAGAGAAACCCGTGTCCGTTATCGGTCACTTTTTTCTTTCTCTCTCTCTTCTAGTTAGCCTGGTGAACTTTTCCCCACAGGGTTTCAAGCCTTGTTCGCTCTAGTCTCCTCTTTCCGCTTCCCTGCTGGTGTCTCGGGCTATTGAGGATCGGCTCACCTGCCGTTGCAGCGCTGGTGCATTGAGTCTGCCGCTGGTGTCCCGAACTGCAGGCTCCCATGCTCTCCTCAAAGGTCCACTGTGAATCACTAGTTCTGGAAGAGTTTCCTCTGCTGTTTCTTCCCCTACTCTTCCTTGAACCTGCAGTATCTCCACTTTTATTATACTGTCTCTCCCCGGACTATTGGTGTGCTCCCTTCCTATTCTGCCATCTTGCCCTAATCTCGTTTTGTTGGTCTTTTGTGTTTTTTTTAAAGTTTCAATTTCATTTATTTCTGATCTAATCCTTATTATTCTCACTTCCTGCTGATTTTGGGTTTAGTTTGCTCTTGTTTTTCCAAGCATTCATGATGCATCATTAGATCTTTAATTTCAGTCATTTCTCTTTTTTTAAATTCTTAATGCTATAAAAATCCCTCAATACTTCTTTTGCTGTATCCCACAGGTTTTGATATGTTGTGTTTTCATTTTCATTTATTTCAAGAATGTTTTGATTTCCTTTTTAATATCTTCAGTAACCCATTGATCATTAAGTAGCATGTTATTTATTTATTTCTCAGAAATTTTTATTTAAGGTATACAAACTTCAGGAATTTCATAAATACAACTTTAAGAACATAGTGATTCTTCTCACTGTGCCTGCCGCACTCCCACACTTCCTTTTCCTCCCTTTCCTACTCTCATTCTTATTTTTTACTAAGATCTATTTTCAATTAACTTTATACACGTAAGGTTAACTCAATACTAAGTAAAGAGTTCAACAAATAGTATGAAAAAAACCCCATTCCTCAACAGTTGAGACAAAAACTGCTCAAAGTCATCTCATCTCAAAGTGTCAATTTCACTTCTATCGATTACCTTTTAGGTGCTCTACTGGTTACCACAGAAGAGGGAGAACATATGGTATTTGTCCTTTTGGGACTGGCCTTTTTCACTAAGTATGATGTTTTTCAGTTGCATCCATTTTGTTGTAAATGAAAGGATTTCATTTTTTTTACCATTGTGTAATGTTTCATGGTGTACATATCTCATAATATCTTTATTTAGTCTTCATCTGATGGACATTTGGGTTGATTCCATATCTTAGCTATTGTGAATTGAACTGCAATAAACATGGGGGTACAGATAACACTTTCATATGCTGATTTCATTTCCCTTGGGTAAATTACCAGGAGTGGGGTGCTGGGTCATATGGTAGGTCTATATTCAGATTTCTGAGGTATCTCCACACTGTCTTCCAAAGTGGCTGTACCAGTTTACATTGTCACCAACAGTGGATTAGGGTACCTTTACCCCTACATTGTTGCCAGCATTTGTTGTTTGTTAACAGGGGTAAGGTGAAAACTCATTGTGGTTTTGATTTGCATTTCCCTGACAGCTAGTGATCCTGAGCATTTTTTCATGTCTGTTGGCTGTTTGGATTTCCTCTTTTGAAAAAAATGTCTGTTTAAGTCCTTTGTTTATTTTGCTGTTGTTGAATTTCTTGAGCTCTTCATATATTCTGGTTATTAATCTTTTATCAATTACATAGTTTGCAAATAATTCCTCTCATTCAATTTGCTGAAAGTTTCTTTCGTACTGCAGGGGCTTCTCAATTTGATGTAATCTCATTTGTCAATTTTGGCTTTGATTGCCTGTGTGTCTGGGGTCTTTTCCAAGAACACTTTGCCTATGCCTATGTCTTGCAGGGTTTTCCCAGTGTTCTCTAATAATTTGATCATATCAGGTCATAGATTTAGGTCTTTAATCCATATTAAGTGGATTTTTGTGTAAGGTGTGAGGTAGAGGTGTTGCTTCATAGTTCTGCATTTGGAAATCCAATTTTCCCAGTACCCTTTGTTGAAGAGACTGTCCTTGCTCCAGCGATTGAGTTTAGCTCCTTTGTCAAAGATAAGTTGGTTGTAGATGCTTGGATTGATTTCTGGCATTTCTATTCTGTTCCATGGTCTATCCATCTGTTTTTGTACCAGTACCAGGCTGTTTGGTTATAACTTCCCCATAGTATGTCTTTAAATCTGGTATTGTGATGCCTCCAGCTTTATTTTGTTGTATAAGATTGCTTTAGCTATTAAAGATCTCCTGTGTTTCCATATGATTTCAGCATCATTTTTCTATATCTGAGAAGAATGTCCTTGATATTTTGATTGGTATCTCACTGAATCTGTAAATTGCTTTTGGTAGCATGGACATTTTGATGATATTTATTCTGATAATCCATGAACATGGAAATTTTTTCAATTGTTTTGTCTTCTACTTTCTTTAATGTTTTGTAATTCTAATGATATATTTGATACCTTTGGTTACATTTATTCCAAGGTATTATATAACTTAGAAGTTCTTTCTCAGCCATGGCATTGTTTGTGTATACAAAAGCTATTGATTTTTGTGTATTATTTTTTATCCTGCCACTTTACCAAACTCTTCTATAAATTCCAATTGTATCTTAGTGGAGTCTTTTGGATCCCCTATTTATAGAATCATGTCATTGCAATTAGGGATAGTTTGACTTCCTCCTTCCCAATTTGTATCTCTTTGATTTCTTTTTCTTGCCTAATGGCTCTGGCTAAAACTTCCAGGACTATACTGAATAGCAGTGGTGACAGTTGGCATCCTTGTCTGGGTCCGGTTCTCAGTAGGATCCCCATTCAATAGGACCCTGGTTGGGTTTGTCATCAGTTGCCTTGATTGTGTTGAGAAATGTTCCTTCTAAACCCAATTTGCTTAAATTTTTCATCATGAAAGGTTGTTTTATCAAATGGTTTCTTTGCATCTATTGAGAGAATCATCGTTTTTGTTCTTTGATTTGTTAATGTGATATATTACATTGATTGGTTTGCAAATGTTGAACCATCTGTGTATACCAGGGATAAATCCCATTTGTTCTAGATGAATTCTCTTTCTGATGTATTGTTAGAATCAATTGGCTCATATTTTGTTGAAGTTTTTTGCATCTATGTTCATCAAGGAAATTGGTCTGTCCTTCTCTTTCTCTGTTGTATCTTTTTTTTAAGACTTATTTTTATTTATTTGAGAGAGGGAGAGAGAGAGAGAGGTCTTCTTCCTTCCACTGGTTCACTCTCCAAATGATCACAATGGCCAGAGCTGAGCTGATCTGAAGCCAGGAGCCAGGAGCTTCTTCTGGGTCTCCTAGTGGGTGCAGGGGCCCAAGGACTTGGGCCATATTTTACTTCTTTCCCAGGCCATAGCAGAGAGCTGGATGAGAAGTGGAGCAGCCAGGACTTGAACTGCTACCCATATGGGATGCTGGTGCTGCATGCTGCAGCTTTAACCTACTGTGCCACAGTGCCAGTTCCTCTCTAGTATCTTTTTAAGCTTTAGGAATTAAGGTGATGCTGGCTTCATAGATAGAGTTTGGGAGGATTCCCTCCATTTCAATTGTTTTTCATAGCTTGATAATAATTGGAGTTAGTTCTTCTTTAAATATCTAGTAGAATTCAGCAGTGAAGCCATCCAGTCCCAAGCTTTTCTTTGCTGAGAGAGAATTTATTATTGATTCAATCTTCTTCAGGGTTATTGGTATTTTCATGTTTTCTTTCTTTATTTATTTAGAAAGCTTTTATTTAATAAATATAAATTTCTAAAGTATAACTTTTGGATTATAGCAGTTTTCCCCCCATAACTTCCCTCCCACCCTCAAACCATCCCATCTCCTACTCCATCTCCCATCCCATTCTTCATTAAGATTCATTTTTAATTATCTTTGTATACAGAAGATCAACTCAGTATATAATATGTAAATTTCAACAGATTGCACCCACACAAAGTATAAAGTATCATTTGAATACTAGTTTTACCATTAATTTGCATAGTACCACACATTAAGGGCAGAGATTCTACATGGAGAATAAGTGCACAGTTATTCTTGTTGTTGATTTAACAATTGAAAATCTTATTTATGATGTCAGTAATTACCTGAAGCTCTTGTTATGAGCTGCCAAGGCTATGGGAGCCTCTTGAGTTCTCCAACTCTGATTTATTTAGACAAGGCCTTAGTCAAAATGGAAGTTCTCTCCTCCCTTCGGAGAAAGGTACCTACTTCTTTGATGGTCTGTTCTTTCCGCTGGGATCTCACTCACAGAAATCTTTCATTTAGGTAATTTTTTGCCCCAGTGTCTTGGCTTTCTTTTTTTTTTAAAGATTTATTTTATTTATTTGAAAGCCAGAGTTACAGAGAGAGGTAGAGACAGAGAGAGAGAGGTCTTCCATCCGCTGGTTCACTCCCCAGATGGCCGCAATGGCTGGAGCTGCGCTGATTCGAAGCCAGGAGCCAGGAGCTTCTTCTGGGTCTCCCACGTGGGTGCAGGGGCCCAAGGACCATCTTCTACTGCTTTCCCAGGCCACAGCAGAGAGCTGGATCAGAAGAGGAGTATCCGGGACTAGAACCGGCACCCATATGGGATGCTGGTGCTTCAGAGCAGGGCGTTAACCCTCTGTGCCATAGCACCTACCCCAGTGTCTTGGCTTTCCATGCCTGAGAAACTCTCATGAGCTTTTAAACCAGATCCGAATGCCTTAAGGGCTGATTCTGAGGCCAGAGTGCTGTTTAGGGCATTTGCCATTCTATGAGTCTGCTGTGTATCCCTCTTCCCAATTTTCATGTTTTCTATGTCTTCATTGTTCAGTTTATGTAGGTTGTGTCCAGAAATCTATCCATTTCTTTTGGGTTCCTGATTTCTTGACATACAGCTTTTCGAAGTAGTTTCTGATAATTCCTTTTTAATTCTGTGATATTTTTGTTACCTTTCCTTTTTCACAGTACTTTTTATTGATTTGTGTCATCCCCCCCCCCCCTTTTTTGTTGTTTGGGCCAATGATGTGTCAATTTTGTTTATTTTTTCAAAAAACTATCTTTTCTTTTCACTGATCTTTTTTTTTTGTGGTTTCAATTTTGTTTATTTCTTCTCTATTTTTACTTATTTATTTTATCCTACTAATTTTGGGTTTGGTTTGCTGTTCTTTTTCTAGATTTTTGAGATGCATTTATAGCTTTTTTATTTGATATCTTTCCAATTTCTTGTTGTAGACATCAATTGCTATAGAATTCCTCTTAACACTGCTCTTGCTGTGTCTTCTACGTTTTGATATATTGTATTGTTGTCTTCATTCATTTCCAGAAATTTTTTCATTTCTTTTTTTATTTCATCTATAGCCACTGTTCATTCAGGAGCATGTTGTTCAGTCTTTGTGTGTTTGCATATGTTCTAGAGATTTTTGAGTTGTTGATTTCCAGCTTCATTCCATTGTGTTCTGAGAAGATAAATGGTATGATTTCATTTCTTTTGAATTTGCTGATATTTGCTTTGTGGTCCAGCATGTGGTCTATCCTAGAGAAATTTCTATGCATTGGTGTAAAGAATGTGTATTTTGTGGCTGTAGGATGAAAAATTCTGTAGATAACTGTTAGTTCCATTTGGTCTATAGTGTCAATTTACTCCATTGTTTCCTTGCTGATTTTCTGTCTGGTTGATCTGTCATTTGCTGAAAGTGGGGTTGAAGTCCCCAATTACTATTATATGGGGGTCTATGTCTCCCTTAGATCCATTAATATTTTTTTAAATAGCCACTTGCCCTATAATTAGGTGAATATATGTTTATATTAGTCACATCTTCCTGTTGAATTGATCCCTTCATCATTACATAATGCCCTTCTTTTTCTCTTTTAACAACTTTTGTGTTGGAGTCTATTTTGTCTGATATTAAGATGGCTACACCAGCTCTTTTTTGGTTTCTGTTAGCATGGAGTATCTTTTTCCATCTTTTCATTTTTCAGTCTGCATTAATCCTTGTTGGTGCAATGTATTTCTTGTAGGTAGCAAATTGGGTTTCGTTTTTTAATCCATTCAGCCAGTCTATTTTTTAACTGGAGAGTTGAGTCTGTTTACATTGAAGGTGACTTGATAACTAGTGAATTGGCCCTGCCATTTTTCTATAAATATTCCTTTGGATTTCCATTGTACTTTTACTGGGGGATTTTCTGCCTTGACTTGCTTTCTTAGTGATGACCATGTTTCTCTGTGTAGCATATCATTAAGCATCTTTTGTTAGGCTGGATGAGTGGTGACAAATTCTCTCAATTCTATTTGTTGCGGAAGGTCTTTATTTCACCTTCATTTATAAATAAGAGCTTTTCAGGGTACTGTATTCTGGGTTGATAGTTTTTTTTTATTTTCTCATAAGACTTTGAATATATCTCTCCATTCTCTTCTGGCCTGTAGTGTTTCTGATGAGAAGTCAGCTGTGAGTCTAGTTGGAGATCCTCTGAATATAATTTGGCATTTTCTATCATACATTTTAGAATCTTTTCTTCAAATTTTACTGTGGAGAGTTTGATTACAATGTGTCATGGTGAAGATCTTTTCTAGTCATGTCTGTTAGGTGTTGTATGTGCTTCCTGTACTTTGACATCCCTTTCTTTCTACAGTTAGGGAAGTTTCCTGTAATTATTTCAATAGAAAGTCCATTTAATCCATTCTCTCTTTCCTCATCTTCAGGAACTCCTAAGACCCATATATTGGGTTGTTTGATGGTATGTCATAAATCTCTGATACTGTTTTTTAGTTTTCTAATCTTTCTTTTTTTGATCTGATGGTAAAATTTCCAGAGATTTGGCTTCTAACTCAGATATTCTTTATTTTGCCTCACTGAGTCTGTTCTTAAGGCTTTTCTCCATATTTTTTATTTGTTCTGTTGAATTCTTCATTTCCAATATTTTGTTTTGATTTCTTTTTAATATCTCAATTTCATGAGAATTTTTTATTCATGTCATGTACAGATTTCTTTGTTCATGCATTTGCTTCTGATACTTCTAAGGAATCCTGTGATTATGGTTTTGAATCCCATTTCTGGCATTTCTTCAATCTCTTCATCTTCACATTCTAGTATTGAAGTGTTCTATTCTTTTGGGAGCTTCATGTTGTCTTCCTTATTCTTATTTCTTGAATTGCTGAGTTTATTATTAGGCATATGTGGTGATCCTTGTTGTTTTCTTTGCCCCCTGTGATGGCTTGTATCTTTCATCAGTGCCTCTCTGGTTTAGTGGAATGTCCATTCTTTCAGTGAACAGCCAGAGGCATGTGCTGGGTGTGGTCAGGGAGCTCTGTTCAGTGCACAAGGTAAGGGGAGTGTCCAAAGTGACACCTGAGTTGGGGCATGGTAAATCCCCACCCCCCTTTTTCAATCTGAGGGGAGATTTGTTCTCTGTTGGTGTATTCTCATGCTCAGCTCTCCTCTAAGGAGACAAATGCCTGGGTGCTAGCCCCAATGGGTAAAATTTTCATGTGTGCTACCACAAGAATCATACAAAGGATCAATGCAATCTTCTATATGAACACGGATCCTATAGCAATGACCCTCACCAGGGAGTCAGGGAGCCCTGAGCGGGTGGAGCCACCCAAGTGACTACCATAGACCCAGCCACACCCTATGGCTTCCCATACAGTCATGGTGTTTTCATGGTCCCAGCACACTAGGCTCCCACAGTCATGAGCCCTCTGCCCCCTGTCAATGCTTCTAGCCAGACTCAGCTGTCTCCTCTCAGTTGGTTTCTGGGTGGGCAGACACTTAGCTAGTGCAACTGTTATGTATGTCCAAAATGGTGCCTGCCCTCTCTTGGGTAGTTAGATGATGGCAGTGCTGGGTGTCAAGGAGACAGAAATGTGCCCTACCCACCATTTTCCCTCTAGGTTGGCAAGTATATTGCCCCCACAGGGCACTAAACCTGGTCCGCACCAGGATCCTGCAGCTTTGTCACCATAGCCTGGGCTGCTGCAGTGTGATCTCACTTCATGCCAAAGCTGGTGTTGAGGCTCTCAGCTGCTGAGGTCCAGAGCTGTACATGTCCACACCCTCCACCTGGGTCTATGGTGTCTCCTCAATTTGTGTGGAGTTTCCTCTGCCCTTTTATCCCTAGCTTTTCTTTGAAATTGCACTCTCTTCACTTTTTAAAAACTATCTTCCTCTAGACTAGAGCCGTAAGCTCCCTCCCTATCTGCCATCTTCTGATCTCTTTTCCAAAATCTGATTTTGTCTTTTAGGGGACAATTTGATAATGTCTAGAGACATTTTGGTTTTCACAACTGGGAAGTGCTGTTGGTGTCCAGTAGGCAGAGCCCAGCGATGCTACCAAACATCCTGCAATGCATATGACAGGTCCCTACAGTGAAGAGGATCTCTTTTAAGAAGCCAGCAGTGCTGAAGTCGAGTAATCTAACTGTAGTACATGAGAAACTCTCATGCATCTGTTTTAACAAATCCCAGGCTTGCAGGTGAGTGACATTGTGGCCTGTCTCCTTCAGCTTAGCTGGCCAGAGCTAGCCAACACGTCTTGGGTCTGTATCCTCTACACTTGTTGTTGGTATGCTGCTGAATCCCTTCCTTATTGATTTGGAGGTGGGATCCCCAGTGCAATTCTTTAGAAAGAAATCACTCCTATTACTCTCTCCTGCCCCTCGTCTTTAATTCCCTCAGTGTGGGTGAGGGGTTAGGGGTTATTCAACTGATTATTATAAAATTTATTAGTGATTTATTGTCACAGTAATTCTGTGTCACATACAACCACAAAATCTCCATGGTATACAACAATTTGTGTTTTTGTTGCTTGTATACTTAGGGAAATCAACTATGGTTTTGCTGATCTGAGCTGGCTCACACATTTGGAGGCCAGTTGGCTTTCTTGATCTAGCCTGTGCTTGGTTAAGGTGATTACTCTATATGTCCGTCAGTCTCTAGAGGGTTTCTTGGGTGTGTTCTCATGGCAATGACTAGGGTCAAGACTATGAGCAAATCCTACCCTGCAAGCAAGCCTTTGCTTATGTCATGCCTGTGGCAGGTTTCCTAATATCCTAAATGGCAATACAAGTCATATGGTTCAGTCCAGAAATCCTGATTTAGAGAAGGAAGGCATAGCATGGCAGAATGTATGGATACCAAAAAGGGTGAAAAAATGGGGTCATTGGTGTGAGACATTTATCCCACTTTCATTGAGATTTCTGTTTGCTGGTGCATTCCCTAAATAACTGTAATGGCCATGGCTGGGCTAGAGTTGAAGTCAGAGACTGGGAACTCAATCCAGGTCCTGCATGTGAGTGGAAGGGATCCAACTACTTGGACCATCACTACTGCCTCCCAGGGTATACATTAGCAGGAAGCTAAACTAGGAATGGAGCCAGAACTCCAAGCCAAGCACTCCAATATGGGACGCAAGCATCCTTACTGGTGTCTCAACCACTTGACCAAATGCCTGTCTCTCTTTTTTTAAAATTTTGGTTGTTTAATATGCAATATGTTTTTGCTATGCGGGTAATAAATAAACTTTAGTTTTCCATTTGCTGATTTTTAACTTTCTACTTTTTATACCAATTGTTGCTAAGTAGTTGGAACTACTTACAGGCCTAGATTAGCTTTCTGCCATTATTTTGTAAAAGCATGCATATTTGTGCATTAATAGCAGTTGGAAATTTAATAATTTTGTCATAATGCTTTAAAATATTTTAAAAATATTTATTTATTCACTTGAAAGGTAGAGTTATACACACACACACACACACACAGAGAGAGAGAGAGAGAGAGAGAGAGAGAGAGAGAAATGGAGGAAAGGGAGAGACCTCATGAAGAGAGAGATAATGAGATCTTCCACTTTGTGGTTCACTCCCCAGATGGCTGGAAAGCCAGGGCTGAACCAGGTTGAAGCCAGGAACCAGAAGTTCCATTCAGGTCTCCCATGTTGGTGGCAGGGACCCAAGGACTTGGACCATCATCCTCTGATTTCCTAGGTACATTATCAGGGAACTGGATCAGAAGTGGAGAAGCCGGGACTTGAACCAGTGCTCATATGAGATGTTGGCATTGCAGACAGTGACTTAACCTGCTGCACCACAATGCTGGTGCCAAATGCTGTGAAATCTTAACACTTAGAATTTAGTTGATTAGAATAGATGATTCAGGGAGTTTATAATACACCTGATATTAGGAACAGATGGTAGCATAGAATTCTAATCAAAGGCAATTTTTGGAGGACAATGGGAGATAAATGCCAGAGTCTTATGTTTGCCCTTAGTTTTTTATTAACAATTAATATTATTTTTTAAAAAGACAGCTTCTGATGAGATAGAAACCTACCGAGTCAGGAGGTTACTTCAGCCTGAGCTGTTTTCACTCACAGCCCTGCCCAGTTTCATGCCTTCAGGGAAATCAATGGCAAGGTCTCTTCCAGAAAAGAAACACCTTCTGTGATGTGGCTCAAAAAGTGTCAGTGATGTGATCAAAGGGATATATTTATTTCAACTCCAGGCTCTTGTTCACGCATAAAGACAAGCATTTTTAGTGCTGATATGTAGAATGTGCATGAAGTGATAACATTTATTTAAAAGGTGAGAAAATGATTTCACACACATGCGCACACACACACACACACATGGATTGCCCCACACAGATAATTAACTTTCATGAGTATACAGTGGTCTAGAAGATTACCCAAAATGAGTAGGGATGTGGTAGGGGAAGCAGAGCAAGAGCGAGAGCGAGAGCGAGAGAGAGAGGGAGAGAGAGAGAGAGATGCAGCTCCTCCAGCTGCAGTCTATGGCACAAGAGAGCCCTCTTAGCTGTTGGTCTCTGTTATGAGGGAGGGGTGGTGCCTCCAGGAGTGAAGCCACATATGAAGCCCAACATCCACACATTTTCATTGTGTCCTCTCTGAGGTCCCAGGTGAAGCAGATGCATCCTGGGAAAGAAGAGGGGGAGCATTTTGATTGACAGTAGGAGGGTAGAATTACATGGGGGCTTGTGACTTCCAGGTTAGCAGACCTAGCTAGCTGCCTACTATCCATCTTTCGGAGCTTGATTTTCTTTGAATTCATATAGGCACCAACCTGAACAATTCAGCAAGAACTCATGGGATTTCTCTTCCATTTATCTTTTCATTTTCCCCCCATTGTATAATAACAACAAATGTTTTTTGAGAGCCTACTATGTGAAAGACACCAACATTAGTGTGTTGTAAGCTTTATTTATCATCACAACTCAGAGAGGCATGTACTATTATTATTCTTTTACTGTTGAGGAAACAGGCTAAGGGAAAGATTGAATAATTTTAATGTTAAGGATCTGGTAGTTAGCAAAAAAAACATCAAATTTAGGTCAGTGTTGCTTTTCATTTCTACTTTTTTTCTTTGTTAAGGGAAAAAAAATAATCTCAAGAATGTTGGTCCTTTCTTCCCTTCCTCTATTTTCTTGGAAAGAATGGGTTGATTCATTTCAAGCGTGGATAAAGTTTTACCCCTGAAAGCATGAGCCCTTCACCCTACACCTGTCTCATTCAGAGATGTGTTTTCTTTGCCCCCTTTGGGCCACTTAATTACATTCTCCCTTCTTTAGGAGGAAAGCTGACATGTAATTATTTTCATGATTAACACTCTTGTGCAGCTAATTGTAATTATGCCTTATAATCACAGTTATGATCGTCAATTACTCATTCCTGCTTCATTTGAATGTTTTTCTTTATCTCAGATTCACAAAGTTGATGGAGCTAAAATGCCTGCCTCTCTACACACACACACACACACACACACGTGCACTTTAAATCATATGTGGACATTCTTATGGTCTTCTCTGTGTTCACTTTATTCTTTTTTTTATAAAATATTTATTTATTTATTTGACAGGCAGAGTGGACAGTGAGAGAGAGAGACAGAGAGAAAGGTCTTCCTTTGCCATTGGTTCGCCCTCCAATGGCCGCCGCGGCAAGCGCGCTGTGGCCGGTGCACCGCGCTGATCTGAAGGCAGGAGCCAGGTGCTTCTCCTCATCTCCCATGGGGTGCAGGGCCCAAGCACTTGGGCCATCCTTCACTGCACTCCCTGGCCACAGCAGAGAGCTGGCCTGGAAGAGGGGCAACTAGGACAGAATCCGGCGCCCCGACCGTGACTACAACCTGGTGTGCCAGCGCCACAAGGTGGAGGATTAGCCTATTGAGCCGCAGCACCGGCCAGATTTATTTATTTGAAAGGCAGAGTTACACAGAGAGAAGGAGAGGCAGAGAGAAAGAGAAAGAGAGAGAGATAGAGAGAGAGAGAGAGAGAGAGAGAGAGAGAGAGAGAGTCTTCCATCCTCTGGTTCACTCCCCAGTTGGCTGCAACGGCCGGAGCTGCACTGATCTGAAGCCATGAGCGAGGAGCTTCTTCCAGGTCTCCCACATGAGTGCAGGGGCCCAAGGACTTGGGCTATCTTCTACTGCTTTCCCAGGCCATAGCAGAGAGCTGGGTCAGAAGTGGAGCAGCCTGGACACGAACTGGTGCCCATATGGGATGCTGGCACTGCAGGTGGTGGCTTTACCAGCTACACCATAGCGCCGGCCCCTCACCTTATTCTTGCATATTTCTTTATGTGGAATAAGAGGGGTCTCGCTGGCCACCTTCCATTTGAAAGTCCTCTCCTTTTGAGTCACTTGCTTTATGCTCCCTCTGTTCACCTTGCAAGGGAGGGAGGATTCCCATCCTAAGAGTATGGGGATGGCCAAACACAGATTTGACAGACAGAGGAGATTGACAGCTTTTTCCTAGTCATAGAAAATCCCAGCCCTGGGGAGGTGGACACTGTTGCTATATAGGGCCACACAGTGACTGTGGACAGTTTGGACAAATGAGGACTGTAGGTGGCAGGCTGTGTGATATCAAGAGGGTGGGGTAACCCCTGGCTCTGCGGGCTGGCAGGAAACTGAACCTTGCTACTCTGGGATATGTAGTTATGGTGTCTGGTTCCTAGGATAAGGAGGGTTGTTTGGCTGGGGGGGGGGGCTTTTCTACAGGAACACAGAGGATAGGGTAACTTGTGCTTAGACCATTGGAGGATATCAAGATATCAAGGCAATGTGTAGCAAAGCACCTTATTTTAGGTCTTATTCCACACTGCTCTCCTATTGAAGTTAGAACCATAATGGTATGAGGTGAAAAGGTACAAACACACACAGGCCCTGGAGATGGACCAGAGAGGTTTGAGCTCAGGCACCACTGGTTGTTGACTCTTTGATCATAGGAAAGTTACTTAACATTTCTGTGCCTTGGGAATAATTTGGCAGCTACTTCAAACAGTTGTTGTGAATATTAATCTTGTTGTATCCCAGCAATAATGCTCTCAGCTCAGTGTTTAGCTCACTGTGCTGTTCACAACATTTATTTGGTCTTAATGAATGAAAAAAAGTTTTAAATA
This sequence comes from Sylvilagus floridanus, assembly GCA_949820135.1. Taxonomy (NCBI): domain Eukaryota; kingdom Metazoa; phylum Chordata; class Mammalia; order Lagomorpha; family Leporidae; genus Sylvilagus; species Sylvilagus floridanus. Next base: position 79,407,027 of record OX463242.1, read on the forward strand.
TAATTATCTAGGTAGAGAGACAGACAGAGCTTCCATCTATTGGTTCGTTCCCCAAATGCTCCAGGGGCCAAGGTTGGGCCCTAGAGCTAGGAACTCAATCCAGGTCTCCCATGAGGGTCCCAGGAACTCAATTACTTGATCCATCACTGCTGCTTCCCAGGGTCAGTATTGGCAGGAACTTGGAGTCAGGAGCCAGAGCCAGGAATCAAAGCCAGGCACTTGGATATGGTATGCGGGCATCTTAATAGCTAGACCAAATGCCCATCCCATTTTTGGTTTTAATCTTTGGATTCTCTAAGTGCTAGAGGACAATGATATTTTCTGTATTTCTTTGCTCTTCAAGAAACTTAAAGGAAAAGATGTGGCGTCGTGTAGTTCCAGATCGCAGAGCTCAGGTTCTGGAGCCCAGGCTGTGTGGTCCTCTATGAAGTGTAATCCAGGAGCCCAGGACCTCTCTTCTTGTCTCTTCTTGCCCTTAGAGTCTGGGGCCACCAGGTCACTCAGATCACAGACGTGTCATTCCCTCCTCTGTTTGGCTGACATGCCTTGTCCTGGGCTGCAACATGAGCATCTCCAGAGCTCCTGTTCTTCACTGGGCCCCAGAGACATGTGGTGTTGAACAACCAAAAGGCCCTGGCATTGCCCTTTTCTGTCGGCATCACTGCCTGATCCGGGGTGCCTCTCCATCCTCTTTGGTATCAAAGGCTCTGCATCCATGAATACACTCTATTCAAGTCTCAAGTGATATCTTCCCAGGAATGTTCCTTTATCTTCTCAGTAAGACATGATGTTGCCCTTTCTTTTTCTTTTTTTTTTTTTTTAAAGATGTATTTATTGTTTGAAAGGCAGAATTGCAGAGAGGGGGAGACAGAGGCAGAGACAGTGCAATATCGTCCATCCGCTGGTTCACTTCCCAAATGGACGTAATGGCCAAGAGCCAGTATCTTCGTCCAGGTCTCCCACGTGGGTCACAGGGACCCATACACTTGGACCATCTTCTGCTGCTTTCCCAGGCACATTAGTAGGGAGCTGGATCTGAAGTGGTGTAACCGGGACGTGAACTGGTGCCCATATGGGATGCCGGCGCTGCAGATGCTGGCTTACCCTCCTCAGCACAGTGCTGGCCCTGATGTTGTCCTTGCTTAAAAGCCTCTATGTTTTGTTCCAACCCATTGTTGCAATATTGTGTCTTGCTGATTATATTTTTATAAATCCAAGCCTCATCTGCTCACCTAAGAACTAAGTCTGGCATCTGGGAGGCACTTAATGCATTCATGCTGATTAGCCTTCTAAAAACTGTGTATGCTGATCTCAGCAGATCTGTGCTCTAGCGCCTGCTGGGAGGGTGGAGATGATGTTGAAGATGGTACTCAGTCTGAGGTTGCTGATGGCCAAGGTCTCCTCCTAAAATAAGGAGCAGAAAATAAGAAGACTTTGAGGTGCACGTCTCTCCCTCACTGCTGTGGATTTGTGGTTTGCTGCAAAGTCAGCTTGAAGAACCAGTGCCTGGGACGGGTTTCCCAAGAGCCTTTTGAGATGCAAGATTGTTCTTTGTTGATTGCTCCATACAACAGCAAACTGTTTTTCAAAATGAGGCCAGGCATAAATAAATAATAAACAAATAAGGAAAGAAGGAGTGCCTCAGGCTAATGTGAAGTTTAATTTACTCACTCCTGCTTCTTTGACTCTGAGCTATTTTATCTTTGCAGTCTTGAAAACAGATCTCAATGATCTACGAGTACTTTGGGATCCTATAAGTGTAAGATAAATGTAGAACTGTACTTTTCTTTTTGCAAAATTTTCTCTACTTTGGTTTATTCACTATCTCCCCCAGACATACAAAGGTACTTCAAAAAGCTATTAGAGGGGTTGGTTGTGCTGTTGCAGGAAAAGCCATGAGACGCCAGCATCCCATATGGGTTCCAGTTTGAATCCTAGGTGATCCACTTCTAATCCAACTCCCTGCTAATGTGCTTGGGAAAGCAGTGGGAGATTGACAAGTCCTTGGACCTCTGCACCCATGTGGGAGACCCAGATAAAGCTCCTGTCTCCTGGCTTTGGCTTTGCCCAGCCAAGACCTTCACGGCCATCGGGAGTGAACCAGTGGAAGGACGCTCTCTCTATCTCTTTCTGTAACCCTGTCTTTCAAAAAATGAAAGAATTTAAAAAAAAAATAAAATCAAAAGATAAATTTATTTTGGTGGAAAAATTCGAAATCCATGTGTACATTTTTCATGACATACATTTTCTAGGAACTTTTTTTTTTTTTTTAAGATTTATTTATTTGTTTGAAAGGAAGAGTTACAGAGAGGCAGAGGCAGAGAGACAGAGGTCTTCCATCTGCTGGTTCATTCCACAAATGGCCTTAATGGCCAGAGGTGGGCCAATCTGAAGCCAGGAGCCAGCAACTTCTTCTGTGTCTCCCACATGGCTGCAGGGACCCAAGGACTTGGGCCATGTTCTACTGCTTTCCCAGGCCATAGCAGAGAGCTGGATCAGAAGTGGAGCAGCCCAGTCTTGAACTGGTGCCCATATGGGATACTGTCACTGTAGGTGGTGGTTTTACCCACTTTGCCACACCACCAGCCCCTATTAACCTTTTGAAGATCCCTCATATACATATATTTCAAAATTCTTTGCACCAAAAATAAATTGATTTTTAATTCCATTTCCCACAAAGTTTCTGAAGTCCTGTTGTCTATTTTTTTTATTTGACAGATAGAGTTAGACAGTGGGGGAGTGGGGGGGAAAGACCAACCTTCTGCTAGTTCTTACCCAAATGTCCAGAACAGTCTTCTACCTGGCATTGAAGCCAGGAGCCAGGAACTCCAGTCTAGGTCTCCTATGTGGGTCACAGGAATATGATCGCTTGGGCCATCATCACTGCCTCCCAGCATCCACATAAGCAGGATTCGGGAGCTGGAATCAGTAACTCCCATGTGAAATGTGAGCATCTTAACTGCTCAGCCAAGCACCCAGCTCAGTTGTGGAAGTTTTTGAGAAGGTAACAAGATTGAGGTGGGATTATGAGCACTTGGGAGTGTGTGTGTACTTGTATGTGTAGTGGAGTAGAGGATCATGTGAGATTGATAGATAGGGGGTCATCAAATGCCTGCTTTATGAGATTATTGCATTTTCCTCTGCTAAGTAAGAACAATATAAAAAAACTGACTTCTGTGAACTTGGATTCAGTCCATGCTTCTCCTCACCTCCAACAGAGTGCACTGAAGGCAGAGCTGTAGCTGTAGAATTCCATTACCCATTCTGAAGCAGTCAGTCCTCTTCAGAGGCATAAGTAAAGAGCAGACCTCCCACCCTGAGATGACTGCTTCGTTAGTAAAGCCTACAGGAAAAGGTTTGTGTTGGGTGCTGGTGAACCACAAGTCATACTCTGGACTCCTCACTTTGTTGGGGTGTCTTGTACTCTGTGTGGGTTCCTGCAGTGGCATTCATGGCTCTGAATGTGTTTAGGGTCTTCCTGCTCCTCGCCAACCAGTGTGCTCAGTAAGTGCAGCCCTGACCCACTCTTCCCAGCTCCCCACTAAATTAGGCTGCCCCCATTTCATCAATTCCGTCATGTACTTTGATGGCCTGGTTCAGTTGGATCAGAATTTGTAAGTTAGAGTTGGAAGGCAAAGTAAGGGCTTATTTTGACTCATGGAGAGCACAGATATTGGCTAAGGGAAAGTTAGAACCCTGAGCTATGTAGCTCCCAACCCAGGACTTGTTCCACCTTGGTGATCCTGAGATATTCAATGATTAATTGCTGAGAAATTTGCTCAGAACAGCCATCAGACATTCAAATAAATTTTAAGAAGTTTTATTTTATATATATATATATATATATATATATATATAAATAAAGAGAGCGAGAGATTGATTAATTGATTCACTCTCAGATGCCTGCAATAGTGAGACTGGGCCAGGCTGAAGCCAAGAGCCAAGAACTGCATCCAGGACTCCTACAGAATGCCAGGGACCCAAATACTTGAGCCATCACTTGCTGCTTCCCAGGACATTCATTAGCAGGAAACTGGATTGGAAGCAGAATGGGGACTTGTACCCAGGTGCTCTGATCTGGGGTATGGATATCCCACTGTGCTAAGAGCTTGCCCACATTCTCAGAATTCTTTAACTTATATTGAATATTCTTTTCTATTGGACAGACATTGCTACCTTGATTTCATGTGAGAATTTAGATAGCAATGCTTAAATCAGCGACTCAATGGAGTTTTTAGACATTTTGAGGAGAATGCCATTATTTTGGTTTCTGCTTTGGAATTACAACATCTGGTATGCATTTTGGGGAATAAAAGGCATGTACCAGGGGCCTGTGCCATGGCTCACTTGGTCAATCCTCCACCTGCGGTGCCGGCATCCCATATGGGTGCCGGGTTCTAGTCCCAGCTGCTCCTCTTCCAGTCTAGCTCTCAGCTGTGGCCTGGGAAGGCAGTGGAGGATGGCACAAGTGTTTGGGCCCTGCACCCTCATGGGAGCCAAGAGGAGGCATCTGGCTCCCGGCTTCAGATTGGCACAGCGCGCCAGCCATGGCGGCCATTTGGGGAGTGAACCAACGGAAGGAAGACCTTTCTCTCTGTCTCTCTCACTATCTAACTCTGCCTGTCTTAAAAAAAAAAGGCATGTACCAAACTTGCTTTCGCTGACTTCTACAATTTTCCATTCAGTTGAAAGATTAGAGAGTAAGCTTGCTGATTATTCATTTACTGCTGATATCACCTCCCTGTGCTGGGTGTTTAGACACATGGAAAATAAAGCTTGTGCAAAATTGATTAAAGAAAATTGCTGGTATAGAGGATAAAATTCTGAGCACTCATTTGATAAACTTCTAAGTTCATGGAGGAAGATAGAAATGGCTTTTTTGAAATTGAAGACATAGATTTTAATTGTCTAATCCTAATTGCTGTCTGTCAGGATTTGGAGTTACATGCATAGTTTGCCAAGAGATTTATGGAAAGATTTCCTCTTCTGGAGATTTAAAAGAGGACTGTCATGTTTGTTGTTTGCTTATGAACTGAACTTCTCATAAGTATAAGGATAAAACAGTAATTGTTCTATTGAGTTCCAGTAAGACAGTGTGTTTTCTTGCCACATCACTGATTGATGTGATGGCATCAACCTAAATAGCAGAGACATGTTCTCTAAAGATTAATTACATTTGTTCAGGAAGAGGATAGCATTCAATGGAAATGCATGAGTTATGGTAAACTCAGTGTATTCAAAGAGCTTGAGGCAAGGTGAACTTTTATGGGCAAAAATGAGGAGGCTCATAGAAGCTCTTTTGAAACAATAACTGTTGGCCACAAGAATGAGTATTGGTAGCACCAGTCTGAGGTTGAACTGACAGTTGCTAGGCAGATGTCCTCCTAGAAGGATTTTTGTGTAAATTTGTAGTGGTTAGGGCTGGCACTGTGGCATAGTGGGTAAAGCCGTTGCCTGCAGTGCTGGCATCCCATATGGGCATTGGTTTGAGTCCTGCTGCCCAACTTCTGATCAGGCTCTCTGGTAATGTGCCTGGGAAGGCAGTGGAGGATGGCCCAAGCGTTTGGGTTTTTGCACCCACGTGGGAGACCCTGAGGAGGCTCCTGGGTTCAGATCGGCCCAGCTCTACCCATTGTGGCTGTTTGGGGAGTAGACCAGTGGATGGAAGACCTCTCTCTTGCTCTGCCTCTACCTCTGGCTCTCTGTAGCTCTGCATTTCTTTCTTCCTTTCTTTTCTTTTTTTTATTTAGAAATTTTCCCCAACTATATTTGCTGTTCCCCCCCACAGAAAACTTTTATTTAAGGAGTACAAACTTCGTGCATTTCATAAATACAACTTGAGGATCATAGTGATTTCTTCCCACAGTACCGGCCCTCCCACATATATTCCCACTCCTCTTCCTCCTCCCTTTCCTATTTCCATTCTTAGTTTTTACTAAGATCTATTCTCAATTAACTTTATACATATGTGATTAGTGCTACACCAAGTAAGGAGTTCAACAAATAGTATGAAAAAACAAAAACTTCCTCAACAGTTGAGACAAGGGCTGTTCAAAATCAACATCCCATCCCATATGTCAACACATCTGAAAGTGTCAATTTCACTCCATTGATTACCTTTTAGGTGCTCTATTAGTTATCACAGATCAGGGAGAATATTTGGTATTTGTCCTTTTGGGACTGGCTTATCTATCGAAGTATGATGTTTTCCAGTTAAACCCATCTTGTTGCAAATGACAGGATTTCATTTTTTAACTTCTATTTTAATATTTCATGGTGTATAAATCCCATTATTTCTTTATCAGTCTTCAATTGACAGACAATTAGGTTGATTCCATGTCTTAGCTATTGTGAATTGAGTTGCAATAAACATGAGGGTACAGATAACTCTTTAATATGATGATTTCATTTCCCTTGGGTAAATTCCCAGGAGTGGGATGGCTGGGTCATATGGTAGGTCTATATTCAGATTTCTGAGATATCTTCATACTGTCTTCCAAAGTGGCTGCACCAGTTTACATTGCAACCAACAGTGGATTAGGGTACTTTTTTCTCCACATCCTTGCCAGGATTTGTTGTTTGTTGATTTCTTTGTGTTTTACTGTGGGGAGTTTTACTTCCAATGTGTTGTGGTGAAGATCTTTTCTGGTCTTGTCTATTGGAGTTCTGTGTAGTTCCTGTACTTGGATGTCTTTTCTCCAGATTGGGGAGGTTTTCTGTTATTATTTCATTAAGAATGCCTTCTAATCCTTTCTCACTTTCCATGCCTTCTGGAACTCCTAGGATCCACAGGGTCACTTGATAGTATCTTGTAGATCTCCAACCGTGTTTTTTAGTTTTCTAATTTCTTCTTCTTATTTTTTTTGCCTGACTGTAATATTTCCAGAAATTTGTCTTCTAGTTCTGATATTCTTTCTTCTGTCTCACCTATTCTGTTAATGCTTTCCGCTTCATTTTTTGATTTATTGAATTCTTCATTTCTAGTACTTCATTCTGACTTCTCTTTAATATCTTAATTTCTTGGGAGCACTTTTCTTTTAGTTCATGAATTTGCTTCTGATTGCTTCTGCATGATCTGATGATGAATTTTCTGAATTCCACTTCTGGCATATCCTCGATCTCTTCTTCTTCACCTTCTACTATTGAAGAGTTTTATTTTTCCTTTGTTTTTGAGAATTTGTGTATTTTTCCTTTTTTTTTTTTTTTTCCCGTCTGTGGAGTTTCTCCTGTGGTGAAGTTTCCCTGTTATGAGCTGCTGTGTTTGTGCGTTGCAAGTGGAAGCACAGAGCGCCACCTACTGGAGCCCTGTTCACTTCTCAATGGTAGTGGAGGCAGGTAGAGTTCCAGCGCCCGCCCCACCTGCTGAGCTGCAGGGCCGGGGTGGGCGGAATGGAGATGGGCAAGGGGGTACCCAACCTCTCTGCTCTTCTATACCTTCTCTCTTTTCTCCTGTGGAACTTCAAAAACAGTTTGCCGAACTCCCATCCCGCTGCCATTCGCAGCTCTGTGGACCCACAATTTCCCATTTAAACTGGTCTGCTGGGGGCTGGTGCCAGCCGGCCTGGTCCACGCCTCTGCCTCACCTCTGATGCTGCCCTTTCTTACTTGCTCTTTCAGCGTAGACTGCCCAGTCTGTGTTGGTCTCTGGGCTTCCCATCAGGAATTTCCCATGGCTCTATCTCTGGATGTATCTTCTCTCCTTTTTTGCCCTGCATGACTCGGATTGTTCTGTTCCTATACCACCACCCTGGGACTCTCCATTTTCTTTCTTTCTTTTCTTTTCTTTTCTTTCTTTCTTTTTTTTTTTTAAACTGTCTTCCCCTAGACTAGAGCAGTAATCTGCCTTCCTATTCTGCCATATTGGAAACTTGTCTGTAACTTTGCCTTTCAAAGGAATAAGTACATCTCTCTTTTTTTTTTTTTTTAAAAAAAAGATGTAGTGGGGGCTTGTGCTGTGGCATAGTGAATAAAGCCACCACCTGCAGTGCTGGCATCCCATATGGGTGCTGGTTCAAGCACTGGCTGCACCACCACTTCCAATCCAGCTCTCTGCTATGGCCTTGGAAGGCAGTAGAAGATGGCCCAAGTCCTTGGACCCCTGCACCCACATGGGAAACCTGAAAGAAGCTCCTGGCTTCAGATCAGTGCAGTTCCGGCTGTTGCAGCCACTTAGGGAGTGAACCAGCAGATGGAGGACCTCTCTCTCTCTCTCTCTCTCTCTCTCTCTCTGCCTCTGTGTAACTCTGCCTTTTAAATAAACAGATAAATAAATAAATACATAAATAAAATCTTAAAAAAAAAAGATGTAGTGGTCTTTTACAATGTTGTGGTTCTGGCAGAATCTTTACAATAAGTACTGTGAGGTGCAATGATACATGAAGAACTTTTCCTTCACAACCTTCTGGCGTCATTTTTTTTTTGTTAGGGTAGATGCAGTTGACGCCATCTTAATTCTGACAACTTGACAGTGACACCTAAGATAATATTGTGTTTTATTTTCTTAATTCACTTTTTGAATTAATTATTTTCAATAATTTATTTACCTTTAATTATTACCTCTTCATGGGTACTCATTGCTTTTTTATTCCAGATTGCCCATCTTTTAAATCAACTTCAATTTTGTAAGAAAATCATTCAGTGAATTTCACTAAGCTCTTTATACCAAGGGACGGTCTAAACATGAAATTAGGCAGGACTAGGGACTTTTTCTGCTCTCTTATGGATTTTTGGGAGACTGATTACTCTGTATCCATCAACCAAGAGGCAACATGCTAGGAAGAAGGCCCAGTGGCCTGCAGCCAGGATTGTATTGCAAGGGCTAGCTGTCTCATCCCATATTGGCTCATTTTCTGGCTACACTGCTTCTCTTCCAGCTCCCTGCTGATGTACCTAGGAAGCCATGGGATGATGATCCAGGTTCCCATCACCCAAGTGGGAGACCAAGGTGGGAGTCCTGGCTCCTGGCTTCACCTTGCCCTGCCCTGGCTGTTGTGACCATTTGAGGGAGTGAGCCAGCAGATGGAAGAAGGCCCAGTGCCGCAAAACCATTGCAATTCAAAACAAGGTTTTCTATGAGAAGGCGAACTACTCAAACTTCCTTTGCTGTAGATTAACACTCTTTGCCAGCTACTTGACCTATACTTCTTACTTTTGGTCAAGCATTTGTATACTGGTAGCAGCATAGGAAAGCACAAAAAATTTGTGCACCCAATTCCACCACCCAGTTTTCAAACAGCAGCATTAGGTATTTATCATTCTATTCATACACCCTCTACTGCAGATAGAGAAAGGAATAATTTCCTAAAATAGAATCAGACAATATGTTGCTTTTATTCTAGCACAAATTATTACTTTTAGTCTTATATGAAGTTGGAAGAAAAACAAGTGAATTTATACGAATTATTGAGCTTCTATAAATGTTTCTTCACCTCAAGAGTTATTAGCTTTAAAACGATTTTTTCTGAGGCTATGAGAAATGACTAGGAAATAAATTAGAAACTGAAATCATTATGTGTGTTTTGCAACTCATGTTCCCTTTTTTGACAACATTGAGTGACTCCTTGCTATGACGATGAAGAGATTAGCACTCTGAACCCCTCTCCCCCACCCCCGTTTCCCAACTACTATTTTTACCCTGTTGATGTTTATATCATTTGCATCCTATTGTGCAATCAAAATGTTCAGTTACTTGGTTCAGTCCCTATTTTTAAGAATTTCAAGTTTTGAAGGTTGTAACGCATTTCTCAATGATAGTCATCCCCCCCACCCCCCACACTCAAGACTTTGCTGTCCTGGAGCCAGCTGCTCCCAAGTCCTCATCTCTGCCTGCCCCTCCGCTCCTCTTTTACTACTCTCTTTGGTTGGATTTCGTGTTTCCTCGCTAATAAGGCATCTCCTTTCTCGTTTCATTCTGTTTTTAGTGGAGCTATTTATTCTATTACCTGAAAACATCCTATCTTATAAAAATGTATTCTTTTTTAGAAATTTCACAAAAGTTTTCATTTATTTTTATTTAAAAGGCTGAGAGGGGCCGGCACTGTGGTGCAGAGGGTTAAAGCCCTGACCTGAAGCGCTGGCATTCCATATGGGTACCAGTTCAAGACCTGGCTGCTCCTCTTCCGATCCAGCTCTCTGCTGTGGCCTGGGAAAGCAGTAGAAGATGACCCAAGTGCTTAGGCCCCTGCACTCATGTGGGAGACACAGAAGAAGCTCCTAGATCCTGGCTTCAGATCGGCACAGCTCCGGCCATTGTGGCCAATTGGGAAGTGGACCATCAGATAGAAGACCTCTCTCTCTCTCTTTCTCTCTCTCTCTGCCTCTCCTCTCTCTGGTGTAACTCTGACTTTCAAATAAATAAATAAGTCTTTAAAAAAAAAGGCTGAGAGAGGGAGGGAAGGAGGGAATGAGAGAAGGAGGGAGGGAGAGAAAGAGAGAAAGAAAGAGAAAGAGAGACAGAGAGACAGAGAGAGAGAGAGAGGAACTGCTATCTGCTGGTTTACTCTCTCTAAATGACCACAACAGCCAGAACTGGGTCAGGCTGAAGACATGAGCTCAAAACTCCACCTGCGTCTCCTGTATGAGTGTCAGGGACCCAGGTACCAGAGCCTTCATCCGCTGCCTCTCAGGTGAGCAAGCAAGATGGGAAGTGGAGTGGGGACTTGAACCCAGACATAGCTATGAGAATAGGCAGGCATCCAAGTAGCATGCCAGTGACTGTGCTAATTGGTTACTCCTAAAACCATCTGTGGGTTGTTCCCTTTGGTAAAATCTGACAGTTGATGACAAATACAGCTATTGATATTGAGAAGCTTGGCATAATTGTTTGAGAAGTTGACACATTCATTTATCTTATAGCTTAAAATTTTAAATGTTTAAAAAACAAACAAGCATGTTCTTTATTGGTAATTTAGAAAATATAGACACACAAAGAGGAAACAATAAGTCTTTCCTGTAGTTCTACCACCAAGGGATAAGAATTGTTTACATCTTAGCAAGTAGATTATTTTTTATTCTCACAATCTTTTTTCTGTTAACAGAAAAATACTGGTTTATCTCTAAAAAGATAAACAGGATCATACTACAATATTGTTTGTAACTTGATTTTTGTAAACTCAATGTATTGGGAAGTATTTTCATTTATTGTTTTAAAGAAGTGTGGCCGTTTGAACCAAGTCAGAATCAGGATGATCTGAAGTAACACTTCCATCAGGTAGTGTCAGTAAAACACTTTTATTTTAAATGGGTCCAAGAACTTTACCATGTCATTAAACTTAAGCTTATTAAATGTAAACACGCACACACACACACACACACACACACACACAGGTTCAAAAGCGTGGATACAGAAGAGCATCAGTAACTCGTCTCATTTTCTTGTTTTTCACAAGAATTGGGAGAGACAGTGACTTTCACAGAGAAAGTGACAGAAGGATTTTCCAACCTCAAGGTTCTTTCTCTGGAATACAACTTTCTCCTCAGAGGATTGATTATTCACATGTATCAAATAGAAACACTTCCCAATGTTTCCTGAAAGCTTGTAGATTTGTCCAAGGCACCGGGATAGCTAGGAGAAGCTTGCTCTGTTCTGTCTGCCTCAGCCTCACCATGGTGTGGTGGAAGCCTGAATCAGTGATATGAAGACACATTTTCATGTAAATTAATTTTAGACAATGCTTGATGTTGAAGGCTCCTCAGGGAACTCTGAGATCCTCAGGGAGAGGAAGCGCCACCATGGCCACTGAAGCCACAGAGCAGGTCCAGGGATTTCCCAACTTTGGACTGATGACCCAGAAGAAATGAAGAGTTGAGAAAGAAATGAAATTAATGCCTGCATTAATTTCCTAGGCTGCTGTAACACAGTACCACAAAGTGGATGGCTTGAAAAGTCAACATTAATTCCCTCACAGTTCTGGAGGCTGAAAGTCCAAAGTGAAGGTGTTGATGGGGAGACCTGAAGTAGAATCTTTCTAGCCTCTTCCTAGCTTCTGGTGGTAGCTACTGGTCCTTGATGTTTTCCAGCTTGCAGGAGGCAAGCTCTAACCTCTGCCTTCATCTGCACACAGGCTTCCTCTATGGACACCAGTCATTAGAATAAGTGCCCACCCTACTCCAGTGTGACCTCATCTTAACTAATTATACCTGCAATGGCCTTTTCCCCAAATAGGTTGCATTCTGAAGTACTGGGGCTAGGATTTTAAATAGCTATTTTTTTTGTAGACATAATTCAACTCATAGCAAATGGCCTTTAAAATACCAGCTTCGGATATAAAGATTTATAAAGTAATGGCAAATGTCACACAAGTCAATATGATACTTTTTTCCCCCTTTCTTCCAGCACTACACTTTCTTGATGACAGTGAGAAAAAGGGCAAAGGAAATGATATAATATTTAGTTTTCTGAGAAATAATGGCTCATAGGTCTAGTTGTCAGAAGTAGTTTTTAAAAATAACCACCATGTCTATCATCAGTATAGCCTTTTACAGTTTACAGAATGCTGTCACATACATTCTCACTTTGATCCTGCAGTGTTCCTGTGAAGTGGATAATGCAGGTATTTCCATTTTTCCCATTTTACAAAAGTGGAAAGAGAGATTAAAGCAAGTTTTGCAGCTAGTCAGTTGTCAGATTGCTTTTTCATACCACCCACGGTCCTTTGGGAAATACTTCTGTGCCTCCCTAGCTTGTGTTTAGCAGGTATTAGCAGATATTTCCTGCGGCCACATCAACCTGGGGGAGTGGGAGAAGCAGTGGAATAATCAGCCCACCAATCCTTGGGAATGGCTAAGATTCTCCCCAGCTTTCTCAATTGTCTGGGTCCTTCTCGGTGGCTCTATGGGTTCTCTGTTTAACCAGAAGATTTAACAGAAAGCCTAGGGTTTTATTAAGGATTTCTCTCTTCAAGGACTCTAGGCAAACATCCTCTATAGGTTGTCTTAGTTCATTCAGCTGCTTTAACAAAATAGCTCAGACTGGGTAACTCACAAACAGTGGAAGTTTATTGCTCACAGTTCTGCAGCAAGGCCAAGTTTCCAGTAGATTCAGTGTTGCATGGGGGCTTTCTGCTTCTTAGAGTCTGTCTTCTTGCTGTGTTCTCACACAACAAAAGGGCAGGCACAAGCTAACTCCCCCAGACCTCTTTCTACTCAGGCACTATTGCCATTGTTAAGAAAGAGCCCACCTGACTTAGTCACTCCCTAAGAACCCCATGCTGGAGATGAGTTTCCTTCTTTCTTTTAAAAAAATTTTATGTATTTACCTTTTTCATTTTATCTGAAAGGGACACACACACACAGACACAGATCTTCCATTTGTTGGCTCATTCCTCAAATGTGTGCAACAGATTAGAATGGACCAGGCTGAAGCCGGGGGCCTGTAATTTAATTGAGGTCTCCCACAAGGGTGGCAGGGAACCAAGTACTTGAGCCATCATCCATTGCATCCCAGGTTGTACAACAGCAGGAATTTGGATAGGAAGTGGAGGGGGCACTTGAATCCAGGCACTCTAAAATGGGATGTGGATGTTACAAGTGACATCTTAACCTCTTAACCTCTTGCAGGAGCCGAATTTGGATAGGAAGCAGCACTTGAATCCAGGCACTCTAAAATGGGATGTGGATGTTACAAGTGACATCTTAACCTCTGCATCAAATGTATATGTCCATGGAGATCAGGTTTCAACCTGAATTTGGGGCAATACATTCAGACCATAGCAGATTCCAATTTTGGGCGGATACAATCATTCAGTCCATAGCATCTCCACATCTTATGCAAGAGGTAGCATACTATATACAGTCTTCTGGACTTATTTTCTTTCCCTGTGTATCTTGGAAATCTTTTTTTTTTTTTTCCTTTGCCATTGGTTCACCCTCCAATGGCCGCCGTGGTCGGTGCACTGCGGCCGGCGCACCGCGCTCATCCGATGGCAGGAGCCAGGTGCCAGGTGCTTTTTCCTGGTCTCCCATGGGGTGCAGGGCCCAAGCACTTGGGCCATCCTCCACTGCACTCCCGGGCCACAGCAGAGAGCTGGCCTGGAAGAGGGGCAACCGGGACAGAATCCAGTGCCCTGACCGGGACTAGAACCCGGTGTGCCGGCGCCGCAAGGCGGAGGATTAGCCTGTTGAGCCACGGCGCTGGCCTGTATCTTGGAAATCTTTCTAAACAGTATACAGATAGCTTCTTCATCCATGTTACCCTTTGTAGTTTGAATGTCATGAACATCTATTCACTAGGCTCCCACTGAAGGGCATCTGGGTTATTTCAAGTTGTTATTATGCATAATTCTGGAAAAACCTGTACACATACTATTTAGCACAGACACAGTATATCTACAACAAATTCCCAGAAATGAGAGTCCTGGGGTGTTTTATTGTTTTGACAACTCTTGCCAATTGCCCTCAAAGTTGAGAAAATTTGCCCTCCTCTGGCACGGCATAAAATATGTTTACTCAACACTTTTTCCAATAGAATATATTGCCAAAACCTTAGATCCCTTGCCAAAAATTTTTATAGCAAATGGTGAACCTATTTCTGTGTTATTAAAGGCTTTTTCTGTTTCCTTTACTATAAACTATTAATGACCTTTTCTGTTTTCAACTGGGTTGTCACTTGCTTTGATATTTCAGTGTTCATTATGGTATTTAATTGTTTTAAGTATGCAATGAGTACATGGTCAATGCAAAAAAAATAGAAAATAAGAAACATAAAATCCCACCAAATATAAAATCACCTGGGTAACACCCCAAATATGATACATAACTTTTAGACTTATTTCTGTGTTCGTATACACTTATTTCTGTATCAGGCATTCCATTACAGATATTGTTCTATAATCAGTACATCTTACTGCGACAGACTGAGAAGGCAGCAATGCTTGAACTTGGAGGGATGGGTCAAGTCCATGTCCACAGGAAATGGCAATTTTCAGACACCAAGGATAAAAAAAAATCTTTTAAAAATTTAAAATTCATCTATTTTCTTTTTATTTGAAAGGCAGAGAGAGAGAGAGAGAGAGAGAGAGAGAGAGAGAGATATCTTTTATCTGCTGGTTCACTCTCCAAATGTTTGCAACAGCTGAGGCTGGACCAGGTTGAAGCCAGGAGCCCAGAACTCAATCCAGGTTTTCCATGCAGGTGGCAGGGACTCAAGCACTTGAATAATCATCTACTGACAACCTGGGTGTGCATTAGCAGGAAGCTGGGGTAGATACGACTCAAACCAGGCTCTCAGATATGGTATGTGGGCACCCCATGCTGTGAGTTAACTGCTGTGCCCACCACCTGACTATATAAGGGAAGTTTTGGAGGAAAGTACAAGGAGATTTTCCTCTACTTTTTTGGCAACCCTGGGAGATAAGTATTTTCTTTTTTCAAAGTTGAGGAAAGAGAGGACCCGAATGCTATGGTAATTTACTCAGCTTTTAAGAATTAGCTCTAGGATTTCGCTTGTGGGATGCTACCTTCGGGTAAAAGAGTGAGAAAGAGGAGACAGAGAAAGAGAGCAAGCCACAAATGTATAACTATGTGTGTGTATTGAGAAGAAAGGAAGATAATTTATGTTTTAATAGTTCAGGTCTTGACTGCTACCTCACATGACATATAGAAATTTAACTCAGAATGAAACTAAAACTATAAAGCTCTTAGGAAAAATATGGGAGTCTTTGTGACCTTGGGTTATGTAATGGTTATTTAGATGCAATACCAAAAATAGAAGAAACAACAACAAACTAGGTAACTTGGACATCATCAAAACAAAAAATTTGTACCACAGCAGGTTAAGCTACTACCTGCAACACTAGTATCTCCTATAAATGATGGTTTGAGTCCTGGCTGCTCCACTTCTGATCCAGCTCCCTGCTAATGCACCTGGGAAAGTAACAGATGCTGGTCCAAGCGCCTGGGGCCTGGGACCCATGTGGCAGACCCAAATGGAGTTCTGGACTTCTGGCTTTGGCCTGACCCAGCCCTGGAAGTTGTCTATTGAGGGAGTGATCCAGTGATCCAGCGGATGGAAGATCTTTCTCTCTCTGTCCCTTGTCTTCTTTTCTGTCTGTCGCTCTGCTTTTCAAACAAATAAATAAATCTTAAAAAAACAAAACAAACAAGACAAAACAAATTTTGTGCTGCAAATAACATCATCAAGATAGTGAAAAATGAGTCCATAGAACGAGAGAAAATATTTTCAAACCATATATTTGATAAGGAACTTGTGTCAAGAATAAAGAATTCTTAGTATTCAATACTAAAAACAAATAACTGAATTAAAAATGTGCCAAGGATTTAAATAGACATTTCTCCAAAGAAGACATACAAATGACCAATAAACATTTTAGAAGATGCTGAACATCATAGGCATTCGCGAAATGTAATCCAAACAATGATATAGCACTCAGACCCAGTAGGGTGAAATAAAAATGACAGATAGTAACAAGCATTGGCAAGAATGTGCAGAAATTGGAGCTCTCATAATATTGCTGATGAGAATGTAAAATGGTACAGCATTTTGAACAAAAGCCTGGCAGTTCTTCAAAATGTTAAATATAGAGTTACCATATGATCCAGACATTCTATTTCTTGGTATCTACCCAGGAGAAATAAGGTGTAGCAGGTTCAGCCTGTGATGTTGGATCCCATATGCATGCTGGTTTGAGTCCTGCCTACTCTACCTCTGATCCAATTCCTTGGTAATGCAGTTAGGAAGGCAGCAGAAGATGCCCAAGTACTTGGACCCCTGCCTCCTATGTGGAAGACCAGGATGGAGTTCCTGGTTCCAGCTCGAATATCATGGCCAGTTGGGGAGTGAACCAACAGATGGAAAAATCTCTCTCTCTTTTTTCCTTCTCTGTCACTCTGCCTTTCAAACAAATAAGATAAATCTTTTAAAAATGTTTGTAGCATCATTATTCATAATGACCCAAAGAGGAAACAACCCAAATACCTACCCACTGATGAATGGATGGAAAAAAAGCTGTTATATCCATAAAATGGAATATTATTTAGCAATAAAAAGCAAGGAAATACTGACGCATATTACAACACGGATGAACCCTGGAAACAAATGCTAAGAAGTGAAATAGGCTGGACATAAAGGCCACATATTTTATGATTCCATTTATATGAAGTGTTCAGATAGTTAAATGCAAAGAAACAGCAAGTAGACTAGTTGACAGGGGCTGGAGGGAGAGGGGAACAGAGAGAGACTGCTATTAGATATGGGATACCTTCTAAGATTAGATAGTCGGGTGGTAACAGTACTCTGTGACTATGTGAAAATTCATGGAGTGATACACTTTAAAAGGGTGAATTTTATGGGACATGAATTATATCTCAATAACGCTGCCACACACTAAATTGTTAAGGTCTTGGGATATGAGAAGGCAGAGTAGAAGTAGTTTTTAAAATCAGGCTGGGCTCACTTTCTCAGAGAAATTCCACAGACAAACAGAGAAGAGACCTAATTTGGGAAGATTTTGAGATATGTCCCTAGATTGGAATCCTCTTCCCTAGACTGTCTGAAGACTTTTTGCAGTACCTAAGTCAGAACCTCGTTGCAGAGCCTGAGAGAAGTCCTTAGAAGGGCAGGTATTCTGGTCGAGGGGCTCCTTCCCACAGGGCTGGGAGACAGAAGAACTGATGCAGGTGCAATGATTAGGAAGAGGCACCATCACAGAGGGGATCGCAGATTTCATGTCTGTGGGTGTCTTTTCTCATTATTCTGATGGAAGTTGTGTGCCTCTGCTCCTGGCCAAATGAAGACAGGCACGGGTGTCTGCTGGAGGGTGACAAGCGCTCCAGCTGGCCACTGCAGCGTAAGCAACCGGGAGTTTCAACCTAATCAACAGCAAATACAGTCATCCATGCTTTCTGGTGCTCGTTCATGTCACCCTAAAGAGGCCACCAGCTGGTGTTTTGGGGACTGAGCTGATGAGGTATTATTATCTGCCAGTCCTCATTTTTAAAAATAAAAAGGGATTCAAATGAGTGCAGAGATCCTTGTTTTGAGCTTTCGAAATACTCACAAAGGTTGGTGAAGTGTTTAGAATCTGAAGGACAGCGGTCGGGGAATGGAGACGCTCCTTTGACTTCTGCTTGTGCTGCCAGGAAGAAGGAAGGTGTTTAATACCACACCCTCCCCTGCCTTCCATCCCCAAATCCCCATGCAGGCCCTCGCCATCTCCTACCCCGTCTTTGAAATTTCCCTTGACAATGTCTCCAGATTCAGTTTTTATTACTCTACTTTTAATCACTCCTGCCAGTTTCCTTTCTGTTGCTTCCTTGCTGAAAAATCCGAGCTGTACTGAACCATAGGAGCAAGTGCAAAGTCTGTAGATGCGATTGGGTTGCTTATCAGCGACAATACACCCATCACTACCACTTTCCTGCCATACACCTTATGTCCCTGACATATTTACTTTATATTCTCCACATTGGATATTCTTGTTCATCCTTGAAAACCCAGCTCAAATATGTTCCCTGTAGGAAGGCTTTTGGATCCCTCCAACCAGGATTAAAGGTCCCTCCATGGTGTTCAACCAATGCTGTACTCCTTTCCTTATACAGAAAGCTTTGGGTAGGTGAGTCGGTTTTCGACACTTGTCCCAATGTCCTAAACAAGCTCCTATTCAACCAGGTATGCTCCATTCCTAGCACAACATCTTGTTCATTTCAGGTTCTCCCTTTGTCTTTCTCTCTCTCTCTCTACACACACACACACATACACACGAGAGGGCGTCTTCAAAAAGTTCATGGACAATGCTATGGGTGCTATGAAAAAAATATGCATGGATTCCAATGCATGGATTCCAAGATTTTTTTGCACCAAAATAAACTTATTTTGCAATTCTATTTTTCCATGAACTTTTGGCGGCACCTTCTTGTGGGTTTGCATGTGCTTTTTTTTTTTTAAAGATTTATTTATTTATTTGAAAGGCAGAGTTACAGAGAGAGGAGGGAGGGAGGAAGGGAGGCAGAGAGAGAGAGAGAGAGAGAGAGAGAGAGAGAGGTCTTACATCCATTGGTTCATTCCCCAGATGGCCACAGTGGCTGGAGCTGAGCCAATCTGAAGCCAGGAGCCAGGAGCTTCTTCTGGTTTTCCCACGTGGGTGTAGGGGCCCAGGAACTTAGACCATCTTCTACTGCTTTCCCAGGCCATAGCAGAGAGCTGGTTCGGAAGAGCAGCAGCCAGGACATGAACCAGTGCCCATATGGGATGCCAGCACTGCAGATGGAGGCTTTACCCACTATGCCATAGTGCTGGCCCCTGTATATGTTTTGATGAAGAAGGTGGACAGTCCAGAAATATGAAAAAAAAGTAGGTTAAGGTGATGCAGCTGAGTTTGGGGCAAAGCTGTGTGAAAATTGCAACTTGCACCTTCCATTTTTTTTTTAAATGAAGGGCACCAAAAAGGAAGGCACCAGAATGCAGGCAGTGAGAAATGCCAGAATTGTCAAGGGCCTTTGTGATTTGAAAATGGTGTCCTCACCAGGAAATTAAACTGAGCTCATTATCTCATTAACTTTTGACTGGAGAGGGAATATTCTGTTGAAATTGTATTATCTCTCCAATATGACAAGTTGGTAACAACTTGGGAGTTTGAAAGACGCTTTGTTTTCTTAGCAAGAAATTTCACCAATACAAATGAATATCCATGGAGAGGAATTCCATTTTAGAAAGATCCTTAAAGGCAGAAACCATGCGTGTCTAAATTGCTTTGCGTGCATGATAATCCCCAAGGTTGATAAAGGTATCCTTGCACTAAGATTAAATCTCACCACCAACATATTGGAGTAGTTAAAAATTTTAACTGCTGTACAAGATAATTGTGCTTGACCAACCTTTTTCTTCCTCCCAAGAGATCCTTTGAAATGCAGATAGCAATCCCAGCATGCTTATTAGCAGCTGCCATTTTTAATGTCCTTCAACTTCTAAGGAGGTATTACAAATTCTGTGTTTGATCAGATTGTTTACATTACTGTCTGACTCTTCAAATTTGGGAGGAGGTATACTGAGATTCCTAAAATGCATGCTGGTCAGACCAGCACTTTCTTTACAAACTAGAAAGCATCCATGTTTTTGGAAGAACCTATTTTAATCCTGGAGGTGGGATGTTAGTTGATGGAGTGGGAAGAATAATGGATCCCAGAAAAATGGGTTTGAAATGAAGGGTATAGGTTTTAATTTCAGTTCTTGCACAAATTTTCTTAACCTTGGTCTTAAGGTTTCTTAACTACAAAATATAAGGGATCTTCAAAAAGTTCATGGAAGATGCACATCATGAAATGAGAATATGGGGCCTGTGCTCTGGGAAAGAGGGTTAAACTGCTGCCTACAGTGCCAGCATCCCATAAGGACACTGGTTTGAGTCCCAGCTGCTTCACTTCTGTTCCAGCTCCCTCTAATGCACCTGAGAAAGCAGAAGCGGATGATCCAATTCTTTGGGCCTCTGTCACCCACACTGGAGAACTGGATTCTCCTGGCTACTGACTTAGGCCTGCCCTAGCACCGGTCAATGTGACCATTTGGGGAGTGAACCAGTGGATGGAAGATGTCTCTCTGTCTCTCTTCAGTCTCTGTCTCTCCCTCTCTCTATATAACTGTCTTTTGAATAAAATCAATATTTTTTTAGAAAAAGTATGCATGAATGGCAAATTTTTTGGACCAAAATAAACATATATTTTTAAAAAAAATTTTATTTGGAAGGAGAGAGAGAGAGTTAGTCTTCCTTCTGCTGGTTTACTCCCCAAATGACCGCAACATCCAGAGCTGGGCTAGGGCAAAGCAAGAAACACAGAATTCTACCTGAGTCTCCCATGTGGGTTGCAGGGATCCAAGTAGTTGGGGCTATGTTCTATTGCTTTCCTGGGTGCATTAACAGGGAGCTGGATTGGAAGCGGAGTAACTAGGACTTGAACTTGTACTCCCTGTGCTATGAAGACAGTCCCAGTGAACTTTCTTTTAATTCCATTTTCTGTCAACATTTTGAAATTCCATAGTAGGTAGAGGACTTATGCCACAAAGGGTTGATAAGTGTTGGGGGGGGCATAAATGAACCCAGATGGTAGAGCCCTTGGATGTCTTGTCTGAACCACGAAGGTCCCCATGTGTTAGTCTTGGGAGACAGCAGGTCCTTGCAGGTGCTGTGCAAACAGCATGGTGGATAATTTTACTTGATGTCTTTCAAAAAACCTTTTTTATGTTGTGTCACTTAAAACTTTCAAGAAATCCCACCAACACAAATGAATATCCATGCACAGGAGTTCCAGTTTAGAAAGATGCTTAAAGGCAGAATCATGGAGTTCAATTCTTTTAAACACCCTAATGGCTACCATCGCTATTTTGCAGGGTAAGTACCTATAAATACTGCAGTGGGCTGTGACAGCAAAAAGCTGCAGTGGCACCCAACAGGGGCACTTTCGGCAGCCTTCTACATGTGTTAGGGTGAGGAGACAAAGTGCCACGGGCCTCCAGTTCCTTCAGGAAGCTATTTTAAATCTGCTTCAGCTCACAAAGGAATGAGAACTTACATTTCACAGAGTAAAATGCTATCCTCTTTACTTAATGCTAAGGGACTTCAAAAAGTTAATGGAAAATGGAATAAAAAATAAACTTATTTTAGTGCCATTAAAATTTTTATTTACTTATTTGAAAGGAGAGAGAGAGAGAGAGAGAGAGAGAGAGAGACAGCGAGCTGTTATGCTTTGGTTACTCCCCAAATGCCCTCAGTGACTGGTGCTGGGCCCCAGGGCCAAAGCCGGGAGCCAGAAACTCAATTCAGGTCCCTCATGTAGGTGATGGGGACCCGATTTTCTGATCCATTACTTGCTGCCCCCCAAGGTCTGCATTAGCAGGAAGCTGGAATTCGGAGCCAGAGCCAGGTATGGAACCCATGTACTCCAATGGTGACTGTGAGTGTTTGAACTACTAAAATAAATGCCCAGCCTGGTGCAAAATAATTTTGAAGTCCATGCATACAATGATCTTTAAGCGTTGATAAAAATATGTATTATGAAAAAATTATGTCTAGATTTCAATCTTTTTTGCACCAAAATAAACATCTTTTGATTCAGTTTTTTCACTAATTTTCTGAAGTCCCTTGGTATAAGTTTTTTCTTTCTGATTTCTCTAACAAGGAAAGTGTGCATCCAACACAACCAACAGGTAGGTAAGGGTGATAGAAAACCATGCACTCTGTCTACAATTCCTAGTCAAGGTTAAAGATCTGCACTTCGAAATAAGGGAGGACAAGGCCAAAGAGGCAGCTTCAGAAGAATAAGTAACAGCTTCCAAGAACTGTGTAAGGAAGGGGTGGGAAGAGCAATTACTCAGCATCTGCAGATAACGGAGATGAAAAGGTAGCAACATCTGAGTGAATGTTACAGGTGGCTGAATTAATTAACTCCAAATCCCAACACCCCAAACCATCCGGTACTGGGATTAGGGAGTCAGAGCTAGTTTACCAGTGAGTCCCAAATCACAGACATTATTTGGATTCAAATTGGAATTGCTGCAGATTGTTCCTGGTGGGATGAGGATTAAGGAAAGGGGATGGCTGGCTACTTTCTTCCTCCTCTGGGAAAAGTGACGATCCCTCTTTTCTGTCTTCTGTCATTGTTCTCTTATGCTTCTCCTTGTTTGTCTCGTTGGCTGTAATTTTTTTCCCCTTTCTTTGTTCGCTGTGTTCGTCTGTCTTCCTATTCCATGGGATGTCTGTGTCTTGTCTGCATCTGCTCCTGACAGCCTCGTCTTCACCATTGCTCTACTTTAACTCCTTTTCTTTCTGCTTCTCCCTTTCTTTTATTCATGGTTATATTTATTGCTTCAAGGCACAAGTGCAGTGCTTAATGAGTTTCTCTTCACTCCAGAACATTTGATGTAACTAAACAAGTGAGAAAATACTGCCAAGATGAAAGAGACAGCATTAAAGATGAAAACGAACGCCATCAGGAAGAACGGCAAACATGCAGAAAGAGGGATGCTCTGCAAGGCACTATTAAACCCACCCCTAGTTGGCACATCTCAGTGGCTGCTGGGTTATATTTCATGAGGACTGAACACCTTGGCATCAAATTGAGGAGCATGGGGCATCCTCAGCTTCCATGGCGATATTTCTGTTAAAGAAAGATGAGATTTAGGGGGAAATAAATCAAGTGAATCTACTATATGTAGGAGTTTTAGAATTAGGGGCAGGCTGGTATTGGTGAGAAAAGATAATCTGGGGTGCAGTGGAGACTGATACAATTCTCAACTTATCTTGAGGCCACCTTCCCTGGGAATGGGCCTTAGATTCATAAACAATGGCATTAATGATGAATAGGGTTTTGCAGTCAGGCAGACCTAGCTAGCACTTGGTCATTTATAAGCTGTTTGATTTTGGGGATATTACTTAAATTTCCTATCCTTTGGTTTACTTACTTATAAAAGGGGATGATGAAACCTACCTCCAAAGCATGCAGAGACTTTTAATGAGATAACGCACAGGAAGTGCCCTGAACATAATAAGTGTTCCATAAATGGTTGTCGCTATTATTATTTCCATGGCAAAAAGGCATATGTCAAAGCTTGTCAAACAGTCCTCCTTCTGAGTAGGATACATTCCAAGACACCCCACCCCACAGTTAATGCCTGAAATCACAGGTAATATCCAACCATATATATATATATGTTTTATATATTTATACATAAATATATTTTTTATTTTATATACATACTATTTTATTCCTAACATACATATACACATTTAATGCCTTTTGCATATTAAACAAGGCCTTATCATGCACTGTAGCTATCACTTTTGCAGGTTGAGCTAGGGTAGCAAAACTTTAGCAAAACTTCATCAAAATTTCATGGATAGAAATTTGTTCTTACTGTAGATCTTAGCGATCTCAACCGATGATTCTTTTTCTTTCCATTTTAAGTCAGGAATGTTGACCTTTTCATCTAAAAGATGCACTTTTATGGCTTCTCTTTGGCACATCTGAATTGCCAGCATCACGACTCTTGTGTTTTTGGGACATGAAATAAAATAAATGCTACACAAACACAAGCACTCAAATTTCCTGTCAGTTTATCTAATAACCAAGGCAGATTTAAAAAAAAATTTATTTATTTAAAAGGCAGAGTTACAGAGAGGCAGAATGAGAGAGAGAGGTGGCTTCCATCTGGTGGTTCACTCCCCAAAGGGCCACAGTGGCCGGAGCTGAGCTGATCCAAAGCCAGGACCCAGGAGCCAGCAGCTTCTTCTGTGTCTCCCACGTGGGTGCAGGGGCTCAAGCACCTGGGCCATCTTCTACTGCTTTCCCAGGCCATAGCAGAGAGCTGGATTGGAAGTGGAGCAGCCAGGACTCTAACCGGCGCCCATACAGGATGCTAGTGCTGTAGACGGCGGCTTTACCCACTGTGCTGCAGAGTTGGCCCCTAAGGTAAATATTAAGTGGCTAGTGGTAGGGTAGGATATACAGCATGAATACACTGAACAAGGGGATAATTCAGTTTCTGCATGGGATGCAGTGGATGGTGCAAGAGTTCATCACAAAACTCAAATTGATGTTGCATAATTTGTTTATTTCTGGAGGTTTCCGTTGAATGTTTGTGGACTGCAGTTGATCATGGGTAACTGAAACTGTGGAAAATGAAACTGCATATGGGCAGGGGGATGCAGGCCACTGAGCCTAAAACACTGTGCTACTGGAATAATCTCCTGGAGTCTTCAAATTATCTTAGAAAGAAGGTTTAATATAAACATAAGCGAGCATCTTATTGGGATGTCTTAGCTAAAGTTTTTGGCTTATGGGTCTTCTAGCATGTTGTACTCAGCTTTGCTGTTGTATCTCTGAAGACTCAGAGACAATATGTAAATGGCTGTGTTCCAAGAAAATCTTATTTATGGTGCTGAAATTAGGATTTTATACACTTCTCCTATATCACTAAATACTGCTTTTCATTTGATTTTTTTTTCCCTCCAGAACCATGTAAAACTGTAAATACAATATCTAGTTAGTGGGCAATGCAAAACCAGCCTGCAGGCTAGGTGTGACCCGGAGTTGTGGCTTGCTGACTGCTATCTGACTCCTATGATATCCTGACATCTGCTTCCTTCCCTCAGGTCCCCGGTGAGGACACAGTGCACAGAGACATTCTGTGCCGTGGGTGGAGGCATTCCAGCTCAGTGGCAAAGCTGGGATTGGATCTAAATTTCCTAATCATTGGTCTCATGTCTTTTAGTCCCTAATGCTTTTCTTTGTGGGCTTAGTTTCCTCTTTGTCCTAAAATATCTCTTAGGTTTAACACTCCATGTTTTTTGGTCTGCTCAGGATATTTTTCCAATCCTGTGTATTGATTTGTACAGAGCTCCCCTTGTTCAGCACGGGCGGCCAACTCAGATGCCTCGGGGACCGAGAAGTTAACAAGCTTCATACGAGGCCATATGGAGGGGCGGGAGACGTGATAAATTGGAGAACACATGACTTGCCTAGCAGAGAAAGAGTCTATTCAGCTCGGACAACTGAAGCCGGCAGGAGAGAGCCCAGGGACCCCAGGTCTCCTGACTTCCAGGAGACACGTCAGAAATCTGGCGTTTACATGGAATTTTAAGATATTAGCACAATTTAAAAAAACTGTGTGGTGACCAAACAAAACATGTCCAAGGACTGCAGCTAGCCGGCAGGGAATCAACTTGAGGTCTTTATCTTTAGACTGTCATTTCTTCACAGCATTATGCAAATGTGAACTATTAGGAATTTGGAAAGACTTTCTTATTTCAAGTAGAAATATGTTTGTCAATGGGCCAGCATTGTGTTGTAGCAGGTAAAGCTGCTACCTGCGAGGCTGGCATCCCACGTGGGCACCAGATCAACACCTGGCTGCTCCACTTCCAATCCAGCTCCCTGCTAATGCACCTGGGAAAGCAGTGGCCATCCATATGGGAGACCTGAATGAAGCTCCTGGGTCCTGGCTTAGCCTGGCCCTGTCCCGTCCACTGCAGCTATCTGGAGACTGCACCAGCAGATGGAAGACCTCTCACTCTGTCTCTACCTCTCTCTGTAACTCTGTCTTTCAAATAAATAAAATAAATCTTAAAATAAATAAATAAATAAAAAAAACTCTTCCAAAAGTGACAGTAGTGACCGCTGATCTGGGACAAATAGCTGGTCTTTATTTACCCTTACTGCCCTTGAGGACACACCTGAGGAGCGACTCCGGAATTCCAGAGATGGATGGAACAGAGGTTACTAAGTGCCACAGGAATGGGCTACCAATTCTCAAATTTTAAATGTGTGTCAGCCTTGATGCCAATGGCTTTTCTTCCTCCATCCAGCAAAGAGGCAGCCAGCATGGTGGTTGTTTTGTGAACTGAAAAATTGAGATTCTGTGGTGCCTTGGTTTCCCTCGTTTCACTGATACCTAAAGCAAACTGTGTTCACCCAAAGTGCTGCCTCTCCATGGCAGTTTATAAGTGAGGGTTAGGAAACTGTAGCTACAATGGGTGAAGATGGGGAGGAGAGGAGGATTCCAGCAATAATGCCAAGGTGTGTGTGCAGAAACCAGCCAAATTAGAAGTTTCCAGTTTGGGGTATGCAGAATAAGCCAGACTGGCTGCCCAGAATCATCTAGGGGCGTGTAGATTTCTGGACTCATCTTCAGTGGTTCTGATTGGGAGGGATCTGAGGTAGGACATGGCAATATGCATTTTAGAAAGTCACGTTGGGGACCAGAGCTGTGCCAAAGCCGGTAAAGCAGCTGCCTGTGACAGTGCATCCCATATAGGTGTTGGTTCCTGTCCCGGCTGCTCCACTTCCAACCCAGCTCCCTGCTAATGGCCTGGGAAAAGCAGCAGAAGATGGCCCAAGTGCATGGGCCCCTGCCACTGACATAGGAGACCCTAATGAAGCTCCTGGATTTAGCCTGGCCAAGTGCTGGTCTTTGTGGCCATCCAGAGAGTGAACCAGTGGATGTTAGGTCTGTCTCTCTCTGTCCCTCTCTGTGTAACTCTGTCTTTCACAATTAATAAATAAATCTTTATCTATCTATCTATATGAAACTCACATGAATGTTGCTGGTGCTCTGTCAGGTCTTGGGGCCACTGGTCTTCGCCATCCCCTCCCCTCCCCTCCCCTCCCCTCCCCTCCCCGCCCTTCCCCTCCCCTCCCCTCCCCTTCCCTTCCCTTCTCTTTCTAAAGATTTATTTATTTATTTGAAAGGGAGAGAGAGAGGGAGAGAGAGAGGGAGAGAGCGAGGTCTTCCATCTGCTGGTTCATCCTCCAATTGATCACAATGGTCGGAGCTGCTCTTATCTGAAGTCAGGAGTCAGGAGCTTCATCCCTGTCTCCCACATAGGTGCAGGGGCCCAAGCACTTGGGCCATCTTCCACTGCTTTCCCAGGCCATAAGCAGGGAGCTGGATTGGAAATGGAACAGCAGGGACTTGAACTGGCATCCATATGGGATACTGGCACTGCAGGCAGCGGGTTTACCTACTATGCCACAGCACTGGCCCCTGTATTTTACTCTTACGTCCCTACATAGCTCGCATCCTACTGTAACCTTCAAGTAGATAAGCCACAAAGACTTAAAAATTGATTATTTGGGCTCAACAACTGCCAATGTGGCTGATAAGATAAAGTAAAGCTTGTTTAAAGTTTGTCTCTGTTCTGCCTCTATCCTTTATATTGATGTTATTATCATAACTACTCTATCAGAACTTTTCTTCTATTTTATGATGGATATGTTATTCTCTTTCTGAACTTTAAACCTTGACTCCTACTATTTTTTTGTACCAAAATGCACCCCCTGTATCACTCCTACATCACTCCTACTCACATCCTTGTTGCTTTTCTTTTCCTGCATTCTTGTATTTGTTGTTGCTAGTATTAAATGGATTATTAATCATGCAATGATTTATAGTGTATTTTAAATTAAAAGTGACTTTTTAAAGTTATCAAATTATAATCTAATTTACTTTTTATATGATTTTTAAAAAGACTTATTTTATTTATTTGAAAGCAGCAGTTAGAGAGAGAGAGAAAGAGAGAGAGAGAGAGATCTTCTATTTGCTGGTTCACTCTCTAAATGGCTGCAAGGGCTAGGTCTGGGCTAGACTGCAGCTAGGAGCTGGGATCTGCTTCTGGGTCTCACATGTGGGTTCAGGGGCCTAAGAACTTGGGCCATCTTCTGCTGCTTTCCCAGGAACATCAGCAGGGAGCTGGATCAGAGATGGAGCAGCCAGGACTTGAAACAGTGCCCATCTGGGATGCTGGCATTGCTGTCAGCAGCTTTACCTGCTATACTGCAATTTTGGACCCCAAAAGTACCTTTTTAAAACAACACAAGGGTTGCTGCTGAGGCATAGCATGTAAAGCCACTGCCTGCAGTGCTGGCATCCCATATGGGCATTGATTTGAGTCCCAGCTGTTCCACTTCAGTTCCAGCTCTCTCGTATGGCCTGGGAAATCAGTGGGAGATGACTCAAGTCCTTGGGTCTCTGCATGTACATGGGAGACCTGAAAAAAGCTCCTGGCTCCTGGCTTCAGATCGGTGCAGCTCCAGCCATTGTGGCCCACTGGGGAGTATACCACTGGATGGAAGATCTCTCTCTGCCTCTGCCTCTCTGTAACTCTGCCTTTCAAATAAATAAATAATAATAAAAAACAAAACCAAATGTACTTATTGCAAAGCAAATTCAAAACTACAACTTTCCAAATTGAAAAGACAAAATTCATTCTATTGCCCATATCCAGCCTTTAATATCTTGCTATTACATTTTCTGTGTACATGTATACACACATTTGCATATGATCATTTTATTGATCATTATACATATGTGTGAATGAAAAAATAATAGGTAACTTTAAAAATCATGTCATTTATTATTTTTTTGTAAAATTAGGGGAACCCAGATGTCATTGGCAGTATCCTCAAAGCTGGAATTACTACAAGTATTGGATTGGGTGATACCATGACATTTGAAGGACAGGAAAAGACTTTTGGCCAAAGTAATTCTTGTTCATTTTTATTCTTATATGTTCTGAGTGAAAATTAAATTTTAGCACAACAGTGAGATTTTGAGGTCCAAGGGTATTTACACTTTGAAGACTTTTTGATATATATTGATATATATATTGATAAATGGCAAATTTTATTTCTGTTCATTTATGGCATAAGAAAGGGTGCATTTTCTCCCATCACACATAGTTTGGGAATTTTTCGCTTTTGGCAACTTCAATACTGCTTTATGCTAGTTCCTAGTTATCATTCTAGTGCTTCCTGGTGTACAAAGTGTCTTCACAAATGTGTCCTTTGCTCTTCACAACCATGTTAAAAGCAGGAATTTCTAAAAAGGGGAAAGGAAGACTCAGGAAAGTCATTGCTTGCATAGTTTGCTTGGTTAGAAGCGATCCCAGACAGCAACTCAGGTCCTCAGCGCCTTTTATTTTTTAGGATTTATTTGAAAGGCAGAGTTAGAGATGCAGGGAGGGAGAAGAGAGAGAGAGAGAGAGAGAGAGAGAGAGAGAGAGAGAGAGAGAGAGATCTGAAGCCAGGAGCCAGGAGCCAGGAGCCGAAGCTTCTTCTGGGTCTCCCAAGTGGGAGCAGGATCCCAAGCACTTGGACATTCTTCTACTGTTTTCCCAGGCACATTAGCATCCAGGGAGCTGGATGGGAAGTGGAGCAACCAGGACTCAAACCGGCACCCATATGGGATGCCAGCACTGCAGGCAGTGGCTTTACCCACTATGCCACAGCGCTGTTCCCCCTTACTGCCTTCTGCAGTTGTCTGGTTGATCTACATTGATGTCTTGTCTGCGACCTCAAGGTAAGGGGGGAAGCTTAGCGAGTGGTAAGCAGACAGTGAGAGAGAGTTGGAAAAGTGAGAGTTCCATTGTGGACAGCTCTCTAAGCTGCCAGCAGCCCTTAGCAGAGTGATGGGGAGAGCCCCGCCCCTCTGGCACACCAGGACACCTTGCTAATGAAATGGAGATGATGATTATTCCCAGCCCCGAGTTTTTCACTTCCTCTGGACTGCAGAGGTATTAAAGTTGATTAAACACATATGCTTTGGGTAGAAAGCAACTCCAGTCGCATATGGAGTGATCAGTCTTTTCTGTGCTCAGAAAGACAGGGAGACACCAAGTCCGCAAAGAGCAAGGCGCGCACTGAGCTGGGGTTGGGAAGACAGGAAATGAGTGAGTCCAAATCCTTTGTTACAGGCAAGATGTGGGTGAAACCTGAAGACTTTTTTTAATTGCCCATATTTCTGTGCTGCAAAATAGGGTCAAAATGCTTTTTTAAGTTAAAATTCAATTTTCTAAAGTTTGCTATTTAGATACAAATGTATGTGGTTATATGGCATGGATTATAGGTTGGAAAAACTAGTGCAATGTGTGGGAAATGATTCACCATCCTCAGGATTTAATTATTTTAAAAAATTTACTTCTTGAAATGTTTGTTCCACTCTGCACCATTTCTCACAGCCAAGAAGTGATGTTTGTCTCATCTGGAATCATGTGTTTAATTAATCACAGTGTGACTTTCCACCCCATTTGTATGAAGAAATATTAAGAGACGGGAATCATTGGTGCTGGATCTTGAGCAACACTTCTGAGCAATCCAGTTCTTATTTGTTGATCTCAAGTAGTTTCTCTCATCTGTGAAGCAGAGGGGTGCCAGCCTGCATTTCCTAGGCATGAAGGGTGAATGGAGAGGCAGGCTTGTGGGATAGGTGTTTGGGTCACTGTTAGCTCTGGTTATTCTTTAGGATTACAGAATTATTTTGTTTGGCCTTGTGGCATTATACAGAAAGAGGGATGTTCCCCCATTTCATGTATTAGAATATACATATTATATCTATGAGGAGGGGCTTTATATAACTGCATAGACAAACTGTGTTGAAATTTTTTTAAAAGTACATTTTTGTTCATATGTGTGTTCCTATTTTTTAACTCTTAAAAAACTAGTTTGTTGTTTGTTCTGTTCTAATTCAGAAACGTTTCAGGAAAAAAATTAAAAAGCACCTCAATCCTGTCATTCAGAAATAACTAATGTTACTATTTGAGTATATTTACCTTCTTTCATACAGAGTTGCAGTCATAAGAATTTATACTGGTTTTATTTTATAGGCATTTTCCTTCATGATAAAACTGTTTTCAAATGAAATTTTAATAGTTTCACATACAAATTAGCTTTTTAAATAATATCCATTTTTCTTGATTATAAAAGTAACAAATGTTCTTATTAGAAAAATTGGAGAATGTAGACAAACATAAAAGAGGAGTATAAATCACCCAATAGCCCATCAAGTAAAAAGCAATTGCTCACATTTTTGATGTATTTTTCTCATTCCTTTTCTCTCCTTTTAATCTTTCTCTTAATCTCCCTGCTTCTAGACACACACACATGTTTTAGACACACAGGATGATTACGTCTATGTATGGATATGTAAAATTTTGGAAAAATTTGGATTGAATGGTTTCTAATCTTCCTTTTTTCCAAATATCCAAATCTAACAAACCAAACAGAACCAAACCTTAGCTTGAAACTTCTCCAATTACATTGTAAAATCTTTGAAAACCTTAATTCAATGACTCCATAATATTTAAATGTAGGGATGCACCAAAATTTGCCTAACACATCTTATGATGACAGTATTTAGATTGGGTACAACTTTTCATTGCTGTACCTTTGAAGCAAATTGCATTCATATGGAAAAAAGTCTCTGAGCACAGCTTTACTGCCCGCCTTCAATGGTTGGAACAAGACTTGGCTTCCAAACCCATGCAAACATTTAATCCCCAGAGTCATAAATAAATCACCAAGAGAATGTAAATTTACTCTAATTATGTTGCTCAGGAGGTGAGTCTGTGGGGGGGGGGGGATCCTTCTTTGGTCACTAGGGGGTGTGCCCTTGGAAGGTAGTTCTTGTGAGAGGCTGGGTGATAAAAGCCTGCTGGCCCAGCACTCTCTCTGCTTCCTGGCTTGCTTTGTGATCTTTCCCCACTGTGCTCTACACTTCCGTTTGCTTTCTGATGCTTTGTGTTATCTTAGGACTCAGCGGAAACGTTGTCATCAGGAGTAGGCTCTCAGCACAGTGGTTAAGATGCCACTCAAAACAGGCACATCCCGTATCAGAGCCCATTGGTTTGAGTCCAGCTTCTATTCCTGATTTCAGCTTTCTGCCAGTGTGCACCTCGGGAGGCAGCATATGATGGTCCAGGTACTTGGGGTCCTGCGACACGGGAGACCCAGATTAACTTTTGGGGTCCTGGTTTTGGCTTGACCTGGTCCCGGCTGCTGTAGACATTTGTGGAGTGAACCAAGGGGTGGAAGATCTCTCTTTCTGTCACTGTCCCTGTGTCTCAATGCCATCATCAGATGCTGGGTCATGGGGTCATTTGGTCTCAAAACTATGATCATTTGGTCATTTGCCTTCAAAACTATGAGACAAAATTAACCTCTTTCCTTTAAAGTAGTTTCTCATAGGTATTACGTTATAGTGACAAAAAGTTGGTGGATACACTTCCTTAATTCTTCACTGGGGTGTAGTGGGCCCCAGGACACTTTGCTGAAATTCCTGGTGGCATGGCAGATGACCGCCCATAATGCTTCTTCCTTTACACACCCTCATTGTTTGCCTACAAGAGCTCACTGTGTTGCTCATAGCCCAAGCGCCTCTGCTATGTACCTCAATGCTACTCATCTCAGGAGCAGGGGAAGACCAACCTTTATCCCCATTTTAATAGGTAAAGAAACAGTAATCTGGGTAATCTCTGCAGTAACCCCTCAACAAAAGGAAGTCAAAACAGGACAGAGGCTGGTTGGGCCACTGCCTCTGACCCTGGTATCCCATAAGAACACAGGTGCAAGCCCCAGCTGCTTCACTTCCCGTCCTGCTGATAGGCTCTGGACTCCAGCCTGGCCTAGCCCTGGCCATGGTAGCCACTTGAGGAGTGAACCAGCAGAGGGACGACCTCTCTCTCTCCACCCCCACCCCTAACTTTGCCTTTCTAAAATAAAGCTTAAAAAAAACAGAAAAAAAGAGAAGGGTAGCTGAGAGTCCTGAGTCTTAACTCAGTGCTGTCTCTAAAACAAAATCAACTAAAATAAACACAGTTTGTAATGCCCAGAGGCGGTGGAACTGATAAAAAGCAACTAAAAGAGATACAAATCAACAGGTCTACTGGCACTTTCTCCAGCCAGTTGGAGACTAAAGGGAGGGACAGAAATAGCTGTTGCTTTGGAATGTAATTGCCTCTGTCTGTCTGGGGAAAAAAGTGTGAGAGCTCTAATTTGCAGAAGTCACAAACTAAAGTGCTTTGAAATGTACTTAAAAAAAAAAACTCAAAGTGCTGAGACAGCTTTGTTCTCCAATAACCACAATAGAAATTTAGGATAGTTATAGTTTTTAATCAGATGTTTGGGGAATCTTTGTGCTCATTCTCTTGGTAGTGGTTGGATTTTTTTGTTTGTTTGTTTGTTTTGAGAGAGAGCCAGACAAAAGTTTGTTCAATGGATGTTTTTGACCTAGATAGAGTAACCAAAAAAGCACAACTCAAGCGGTTAACTCCTAGATGGCTGATTGTGTCTGAAAGATGTCTCAGAATGTTTAAAACTGCTCATCATAAAGGTTGTTTATTTATTCAAAATTTTATATATTTATGTGAGAAGCATACAGAAAAAGGAGAGAGAGAGAGAGAGGAAAAAAGAGGGACATGGAGAGAGCGAGAGAGAGAGAAAGAGAGTGAGAGAGGTAGAGAAAGAGCAAGAGCAAAAGAGAGAATTCCCATTGACTAATTCACTCACCCAAATAACCACAATGGGTGAAGCTGAGCGAAGCCTGAAATCAGAAGTTGGGAACTCAATTCAGGTTTCCCACATGAGTGGCAGAAATTCAATTACCTGGACTATCACCACTGCTGTCTGGGGTCTGCATTAGCAGGAAGCTGGAGTGAGGTGCCAGAGGCAAGTATCTAACCCAGGCATCCCCAGTGGGACATGGGCTTCTTAACCACTAAGCCAATGTCCGCCTTGGATCTCTGTGTTTAGCAGGACCCTATTGTATTCCACACAGCAGCTGCCCTCAGATCCTGCTGTTCACATCTGGATCGATTTCCTGAGCCCCGGCAGCCTGGAGCCAGTGTTGCGCGGAGGGATATTTACTCCCACACAGCTGTTAAGCAATAGGAGCAGAAAATCAGCTCGGATACCATTAATACCATCTCGTAATAAGGAGACATCACCAAGGGAAACAGTTGCTGAATTGATTATGTGATGCTGAGAAGGGTAACTCTAATGATAATGGTGATTAATAGAAGCATTACTGGGTACAGGCTCAGAGATGGAGCATAGTTTCATCCTGTCTTTGTGTAGGCAGTTACAATCTTTCATGCTCCAGTTAGCCACATACATCAGGCTTACACAACTGTGGCTGAACTTTGCTTTGTTCTGAATTCTCTGTATAACTGATTGAAACACATTGAACGTGGCTCAGGTAGATGACGGGGTAACACTGAATGCCATTCTGGTGTGTGCTTTGTGTTATTCTGGTGTAGATAACGTTGAAGTAATGGTCGGTCTGTGGATAGCGAGAGAAGGGCTGGTGAGCCTCTGGATCCTCAGTCACTCTATCAGATCTCCTGACTGAAGTGCTGAATCTATTTACTGCATGAGTGTCTCTCCTTGCCCTGCACAGAGCAGTTCTGCTGGTTGTGGGCCTGTCTTGATAGCTGCAGGCCATCGAGACACCAGGGGTTCTCTGTGCCTTTTGCTCCCAGGACACTCTGCATTTTCCAGAACATTCACAGAGATCCATTAGCCCCGGGGAAGGAGAGGCCCCCATTTTGTTCCATTGCAATGACTTGTAATGTAGGGAAGAATACTTGAGACCTGTGAATTCAACTCTCCTTGTCTCACAGATGAAGTTAAAGATGTGTGACTCTGTAAAACTCTCTGTCTAATATGAGGTCTAAAATTTCCTCACTGGAGAGAGATTAGGTGATGTATGGGAATATAAAAGTTCCTGCTTCTGGGACAAAGGTTCAGAGTCTGGCTTCTCCTCTTTTTGGCTGGGTGATTGTGGACACATAACTGAATCTTCTTGTCATGGTCAAATGGAGGACAAAATGGTACGTACTTCATAGGATTGTTTGGATGGTTAGGAAA
The DNA here is from genome assembly GCA_949820135.1 of Sylvilagus floridanus. Lineage (NCBI taxonomy): Eukaryota > Metazoa > Chordata > Mammalia > Lagomorpha > Leporidae > Sylvilagus > Sylvilagus floridanus. The sequence goes on from OX463242.1 coordinate 79,442,169, forward strand.
ATAATACATGCTAGGGACTGAAACAGACGGCCACCCCATGAACCTTAGCTGTGTGTGTGTGGTCAGCGTTTATTAAGAGTTGGTCTAGAGTTATGTTAGCATACAGCATACTGTTAGCAACAGTGGCTGCTGGAGCTGGCCAAGTGTTTGTGGGTTAGAGCTGTGGCCCAGGGGATGTCATGGCTAGGACAGAACAGCAGGGAGACAGATCTGTGGCTCCTAAGGATACCTTTGATGATAGCTACATTTACAATTATGCCTCCTATTGCTGACATGGAGGAACCTCGTTTAGTTTGCAAATACCCCGAAAGGAGAAACAAATCTCATTAATGCCTTCCTCTGGGTGAGAAGCATGGCTAGTTAGAATGAGAGCAGTTATGTGTCTCAGAAATCTCCTAGGCTGGTGGTTCTCAAACTTGGCTGTGAAAATTCTTACAAACACAGATACCGTGGTATCCAACACTGCATAGTGTCCGTGGGTCTGATGTTCTGCCTAACTAAACAACCTCCCCAGGTGGGTCTAGAACAGATCATTACAAGTCCAACTTGACAAATGTTGACAACAAAAATGTTTTCTCTTTTTTAGACAAAATTGAGAGGCATGGAGAGAGAGAGTGAGAGAGTTCTTTTATCCCATGGTGCCAACCTCACTGAGGCTGGGCTGGGCCAAAGCAGGGAGCTGGGAACTCAATTTATGTCTCTTGCAAGGGTAACAGGAACTTAATTACTGGAGCTCTCACTTGTTGTGTCTCAGGGTCTACAATAGCAGAAAGCTCAAATCAGGAGGCAGAGTGGGTACTGACTGAACACTGGTACTCTTAATATGGGATGCAGACATCTTAATTGCTAAGCCATGCACCTGCCCATACTTTCGCTTTTAAGGATGAGAGAACCTGAAGCCTACAGCCCCCAACATCTAGCAGGAGGAGCTGGACTGGAAGCTAGGTAGCCTGATAGCTTCTTTCAGAGTTACTCCCAGCAGCGTGAATTACGGTAAAGGAGGCCTCAGGAGGACAAATGTCCCTGAACTCAGCGTCATGACTTCCTTATTTCTTTAGTTTTCTGCCCTCATGTCCTTTTGGCTTTTTCTTTTAAGCTTCAGACTGTCTAATTTGACCAAATCGTGGAGGATCATTTTGTAAGCCGTATCTTAAAAGGAGCCCGAGACATTTGCTTTAATGAGTGGTGGCATTTCTGCTCACCTGGGGAGAATCAGAGAAGACTGCAAGGGGACAGGATAAGAAGGCCTGAGTCACCACAGTGGGAGCTTGTGAAGCTTCTCCCAATGTCACCTGCTACCCTGCCCATTCTGGGTTCATGGGTTTCTGCAGGGCAGGCACAGAAAGGCTGTGGTTGTTGGGATGATGTTTGGTATCACAGCACCACATAAGCTTTTATATTATTTTGAAATGAATTTAACAAGGAGAAATCAACCTCACTCTCTAACCCCCTCCCCAACCAGAAAACTCACTTTGCTGCTGCTTGTACTTGCTAGCTGATATTCTCTGTCTGTGCAACTCCTCGTTTCTTGGATTCTATACACAAGTAGCCGAGTACCAGCCTTCCTCCTTCATAAAAGAATGGTAGTGGTAACAATAATATCTCTCATTCCTTACCATATGTCAGACAGTATGGCAAAAGCACATTATATGTCATTTCTCATTTTATCCACCTGACAACTCTATGGGATAAGTACTAACTATTACAATTTTAGGAATGTATTGCTGAGGCCCCACCTTGTCTTATTTTGCAAAAATAGACATTAAAAGGAAGATTGGTTGCAACGTTAAGTAGTGGGGCCACACATGGAATATCCTCCAGCAATGTTGGAAGCCCACTGCTATTAACAAATTTTGGGATTTCTATAAAGATTTAATTATTTGTTTATTTGAAAGTCAGAGTGAGAGTGACAGAGAGGAGACAGAGAGAAAGAAAGTAAGAGAGAGAGAGAGAGAGAGAGAGAGAGAGAGAGAGAGAGAGAGGTCTTCCGTCTGTTGGTTTACTCCCCAGATGGCTGCAGCAGCCAGGGTTGAGCCAATCTGAAGCCAGGATCCAGGTGATTCTTCTGGGTCTCCCACATGAGTGCCAGGACCTAAGCACTTGGGCCAGCCTCCACTGCTTTCCCAAGCCATTAGCAGGGAGCTGGTTGGGAAGTGGAGCAGCCGGGAATGGAACTGACACCCATATGAGATGCTGGCACTGCAGGTGATGGCCTTCCCCATTATACCAAAATGCCGGCCCCCAATTTTGGAATCTTGAGTGAGCCTTTTAATTCTAGGAACTTCAGATTATTTATTCAAATGTATGAGCATCTGGGTACCTGCAACAGTTTCTGGATGAATGCTCTAGAACTTGCGACTGGGCTGGGATGTGTCAGATCACAGGGTTGCCTGCAGGAGAAATGTTCATTAGGAGTGATTTGGAATACGTAGTGGTCAATGAGTGTGTTTGGATTGGGATCTGACTCTTGTTCAGAATCTACCTGGGTTCCTGGGGAGGGGCAGATAGTTGTAGTACTATGAGTGGTCAGACTGTGGGAACCTGTTATTGATTAAACTGTATAATGTGTTGAAGACTAGAACATACCTTTGAAAGCCATGCTTATTATCACGCAGCAGAATTGATGAAATTTCTATAGCATGTATCCTTAATGTATAATTTCTCTGCATTACACCATGGGTGTACTTCTACAACAAGAAAGAACAGATACTTCATCAGTCTCAGGAATTAAACACCTGGACCATGCTGATGGATGTCCTGGCTGCACATTGATGAAGGGACAAACTGGGAAGTAAAACCACGGCTTAGTGGTTTGTGGAAATGAAGTTGCCCATAAAATCAGTGAGATGAAAGGACATCCTTGGAAGCACTTGGGTGGTTTGCCACCTTCACTTCTGGAAGCATTTGTCAGAGAGATTCTCACATTTGTTAGAAGTTCTCAATAATTCGATACAACGCTCCGCCGCCGCTGCCGCCGCGACCCGCACCGCGCGCCAGCACCCCCCTGCCGACCGCCCCGCCGCCATGGAGGATATGAACGAGTACAGCAACATAGAGGAGTTCGCGGAGGGATCCAAGATCAACGCGAGCAAGAATCAGCAGGATGACGGTAAAATGTTTATTGGAGGCTTGAGCTGGGATACGAGCAAGAAAGATCTGACTGAATATTTGTCTCGATTTGGAGAAGTTGTAGACTGTACAATTAAAACAGATCCGGTCACGGGAAGATCAAGAGGATTTGGATTTGTGCTTTTCAAAGATGCTGCTAGTGTTGATAAGGTTTTGGAACTGAAAGAACACAAACTGGATGGCAAATTGATAGACCCGAAAAGGGCCAAAGCTTTAAAAGGGAAAGAACCCCCTAAAAAGGTTTTTGTGGGAGGATTGAGTCCGGATACTTCTGAAGAGCAAATTAAAGAATATTTTGGAGCCTTTGGAGAGATTGAAAACATTGAACTTCCCATGGATACAAAAACAAATGAAAGAAGAGGGTTTTGCTTTATCACATATACAGATGAAGAGCCAGTAAAGAAATTGTTGGAAAGCAGATACCATCAAATTGGTTCTGGGAAGTGTGAAATCAAAGTTGCACAACCTAAAGAAGTATATAGGCAGCAACAGCAACAACAGAAAGGAGGAAGAGGTGCTGCAGCTGGTGGCCGAGGTGGTACTAGGGGTCGTGGCCGAGGTCAACAGAGCACTTATGGCAAGGCATCTCGAGGGGGTGGCAATCACCAAAACAATTACCAGCCATACTAAAGGAGGACTCTGGAGAAAACAGGAGATGCTAAAGAAACCCATCTTGCAGAAGGACACTGAAGATTGGTCTTCTGTTGATCTAAGATGATTATTTTGTAAAAGACTTTCTAGTGTACAAGGCACAAATGTGTCCAACTGTATATAGCCGCCAACTAGTTTTGTTTTTACTTTGTCCTTTGCTATCTGTGTTATGACTCAATGTGGATTTGTGTTTATACAAATTTTATTTGTATGATTTCATGTTAAACCTCAAATAAATGCTTCCTTATGTGATTGTTAAAAAAAAAAAAAAAAAAAAAAAAAAAGAAGTTCTCAATAATTCCAGCAGCATCTTCAGGAAGGAGTAAAGGATGCATTTGGGATCTGAAAGAAACCTTGATTTATTCACTCTGTGACTATATGGAGTGTTTTTGTTTTTATTTTTCTTTAAAGATTTTATTTATTCATTTGAGAGGTACAGATACAGACACTGAGAGGGAGAAACAGAGAGAAAGGTCTTCCTTCCATTGGTTCACTCCCCAAGTGGCCGCAATGGCTGGAGCTGTTCTGATCCAAAGCCAGGAACCAGGAGCTTCTTCCCTGTCTCTCACATGAGTGCTGGGGCCCAAGGACTTGAGCCATCTTCTACTGCATTGGAAGAGAAGCAGCTGGGACTAGAACCGGTGCCCATTTTGGGATACTGGGTTGGCAGGCAGAGGATTAACCTACTGTGCCATGGCGCCGGCCCCATATGGAGTGTTTTTTGATGTGCACTGTTCTAGGCTCTTGAAATCCATTATAGGATAGAATTCACGAAGATTCCTATCCTGTGGTGGGATGAGTGAGTGTAGATGAACAATAAGTAATAAACATGGTGAAGTAAGTGAACAGAAAGTTTGTACTATGGGAAACAGAAGATGAAGTGGAGGAAAGGGGTGTCCAGAATTCTGGGGGGGTGGTGGTTGTGGTATTGACAAAGGGGTCTCAAAAAATGAGGGTGACCCTCACTGAGAAGGCAAGATCTGAGCAGAGACCCAAGGGGAATACTGCCCAGATCTCATCCTGAGAGTTGGGAATCCTTGTAGCTCATCTTTGTAATCTTTCCAGCACAAGAATCCAGTCGAGTACTTAATAATATACAATGAATCTTCCTGGATATAAATTAAACTGCAGATGACCACACTGTATTTGGCATGGGGTAGAGTGGCTTTTTCCAAGACAAGAAAATCAATATTTCCACCTGTGCCATGTCTCTTTTTCTTCCCTCCTTCTTCCTCCTCTGGCTCTTCCACCTATTGCTACCTGGATTTCTCCTCATCATTTCGATGAAGCATCTCTTCTTTTGCCCTGGCCAAGTTGTGGCTGTGGATAAAATACTAGACTTGCTGTGATTCCTTCAACCACAGTATATCTAGTGCCACTGTGGGGGTGCAGGCCTACCCTTCCCCCATGTCAATGGCCCACAAACCTCCCAGACTCCCAGACACCATCTGCCTTCTCTCCTTCTGCCACGAAAATTCTTGGCAGAAAGCAAGAAGCACTCCTGAGCTGTCAGAGGGGCAAGATACTAACTTCCTTTATTCAGAGGGGAAATACAGTTGATTGACAGACTAGAGAGAGCTGCTGCTCATTTAACCCACCGAAAGATATTATATGGCTTTAAGCAGTGCTCAGGAGCATGAGAAGGTAATAAACCATGCGTACGAGCTTGGTTCTCAGGGGAGGGAGAGCTGCTGCAAAACCCACACTCAAATTGTTTCCTTCTTTCCTTTCTTAGGCCCTCTGTGCACGTCATGCTTAATAAAGGCAATAAAAAGGTAAGATTACAAGGAAAAAAGAGGCCTATCAAGCAACGAAGGCTCTTTATTTGCTCTCCTGTCATGGCACTCTTTAGATTCCACAGGCATTTCAACACCTAAGTGGTGAATGACAAGCTGTAATGGAAGAGAGCAAGGGCAGATGGATTACAAGTGAATTTGCAGTGTCTCCAGTGGTGTGGTGGTCTTTGGATGGAAACCAACCCATCTTCCTCTCAAGAGATTTTTTTTTGTCAGTTCTCCAAAAGTGGAGTTGTTTCTTGGTTTCTGGGAACCTGCCCGATGTGGCAGGATTGTGGGGTAGGGCTTTTTGGGCTCTACATTGATGGACAAGGTTAAGTTAGACAGGCAGCCTGGAACTTATTTGCATCCTCCACCATTTTGAGAATATGACCGGGCACACTGTAGGTACCAAGTAAGGGTTCATTTATGAATTTGTCTCCCCATGCCTTTGAGCTCCAGTTTCTTCACCTGTACACTAGCAGTATCTTCACCAGTCTGTCTTTCCACTCTATACGTGCATGCCTCACTAGCTTGCTGTTCATAAGAGTGGAGTAAGCCTCTGAAGCTTTATAGCTCCCTAATGTGACTCTTCTTCAATGAACACTTACACTACATGGGGCGGGCATTTGGCACAGCTGTTAAGACATCCCATTCCATTTTGGAATGCTTGGCTTTGATTCCCAACTCTGTATCTATTTAGCTTCCTGCTAATGTGTACCCTAAAAGGCAGCAGGTGGCGGCTCAAGTAGTTGGATCCTTGACACCCATATGGGAGATCAAGATTGAGTTTCTGGTTCCTGGCTTTGGTCTGGTCCAGTCCCAACTGCTGTGGGCATTTGGGGGAGTGAACCCGGGCATAGAAGATGTCTCTAACTCTTTCTATCTTTGTCTTGCTGCTTTTCAAATAAATAATAAATAAATAAATAAGGCAACAGACAAATAAATGAACACTATGTGCATTACCTTTTCCTTCCTGGCAACTTGTAGGTGTTGGGAAGTCCTGAGAAGAGTCCCAACAGAAGTTAAATTGCTGTTTTCTAAAGCTTTAGCTGGCTGGCGCCTCAGCTCACTAGGCTAATCCTCCACCCGTGGCGCCGGCACACTGGGTTCTAGTCCCGGTTGGGGTGCCAGTTCTGTCCCAGTTGCTCCTCTTCCAGTCCAGCTCTCTGCTATGCCCCAGGAGTGCAGTGGAGGATGGCCCAAGTGCTTGGTCCCTGCACCCGCATGGGAGACCAGGAGAAGCACCTGGCTCCTGGCTTCAGATCAGCGCAGTGCGCTGGCTGTGGCAGTCACTTGGCGGGTGAACCAACGGAAAAAGGAAGACCGTTCTCTCTGTCTCTCTTTCACTGTCTAACTCTGCCTGTCCAAAAAAAAAATTAAATAAATAAAAAATAAAGCCTGTAGCTGACACATAGCAGAATAAGGATTTGAACCAGAAACTTCTCCTGTAGCATCACTGGCTTTTTGGCAGGTGCTGGCACACTAACAGATTTTCACAGGAAGGTTGAGCAAGCTTTTCTGATAAAAGAAATACTATACTTGCTTTTAAGTGACTGTTACTTGTTTAGAGTTTGTTGTCTTTCTCTTATGCATCTCAACTGAAACGAATTTAAATTGAAGGGTCAACCGTTCGGTGCAGAAGTTAAGATACAGTTTGGGATGCCTACATCACGTATCTTAGTACCTGGGTTGAATCATGGATCTACTTCCAATTCCAGCTTCCTGCTAATACACACTCTGAGAAGCAGCTGTGATGGCTCAAGTAGTTGGATCCCTGCCACCCACGTGGGAGACTGGATTGGTTTCCAGGCTCCTGGCTTCTTCCTGGCCCAGCTCCAACTGTTGTGGGCATTTGGGGAGTGAACCTTCCGATGGAAGATCTCTCTGTCTCTCTCTCTCTTTCTCTTTTTAAATAAATAAAAATAAATGAATAAAATTAAAAAATTTAAATTTAAGAAGCTTATAAATTACTGGAGTGACTACTCTTTTTGATAGACAATATGCTCATGGAAATTTCTTCTCAATGATTTATCCAACTGATTAATTTGGGCCTCTCTGTTTTCGGTGGGCTAAGGAGATGAGGATTGTGTGGAAGCCGCAATCTCTGTCCTCCTGAGTTTTCCATCCATTGAAGAAACAAGAATATGCATGTGAATGCTTAAAGGACAGGATGAAGCAGCACTGGGCATGTGTCCAAGGAATGGCGCAGACACTGCCTGATGGAAACTCAGCTGAGAATAGCGATGTAGGGATCAAGGAGAGTGACACTGAAGGTGGAAATTGACTCCTCGTGCCCAGCACGTGGAGGGTTTGGATGGGAGCTGGGAAGCAGAAATGCAACTCTAGCCTAGTGTGGTCGTGGTGCGAGACAGCTCAGTGGCTGCAACAGAAGTTTCTCTGGAGAGACTGATTGGGGTTTGATTCTGGTCTTGCTACTTGTTAACTGTGAGTCTTAAGAAAATTAGCAAGTTAACCTTTCTGAGGCTCAGTTTGCCATCTACGAGGAGGTAGAAGGAGAGATGAGAGTTTCAGTCAGGGTCCCAACAGGACACAGATGGAGTCCTACAGACAGGTAAGAGAATGATGATTTATTTACAAACCACAGTGTAGTAACCTGGAGCAGTAGCCCAGTGAGGAGAGAGGAGGGAATCTCATCTTCAGAGGGAAAGAATGGTCCCTAAACCAGCAAGCCCAGTGTAGATAAAGCCACCTGTGAGGGAGCAGTGCCATTGAGGTCGGGGCGGGGGGCACAGCGGGCCTAAAGGAGGCAGCCAGGACAATGATGTTCTGTGGGGCTCCAACACTCTGATCTCTTGCTTGGTTCTGCAGCTCTTTCCTTGTTGGTCAAGCCCAACCAGGAAGCCACCATCCATCCACAGGAAGCAGGTGAAATCACCCTCACCCATGTCAGGCCCTAGGCTGACAGCCTGGACAAGGAGACAGCAGGCACCTGGAGAGGCAGCTGGCATATCTGTGGCCCAGAGCGGGGACCCCAGCATGTGAATGCTGCCTCTTCTTAGCAAAAGACTTAATTGGGACCAGCCTTTTTTTTTTTTTTTTAAAGATTCATTTATTTATTTGAAAGAGTTACAGAGATAGAGGGAGAGACACACACATAGAGATCTTCCATTTGCTGGTTCATTCCCCAAATGGCTATAACAGCCAGGGTTGAGCTAGACAGAAGCCAGGAGCCAGAAACTTATCCAGCTCTCCCACATGGGTGGCAGGGGCCCAAGTACCTGAGCAATCTTCTGGTGCTTTTCTTTTCTTTCTTTCTTTTTTTTAAAAAAATCCTGCTGCCTTTCTCTGTCATTTATTTATTTATTTATTTGGAAGTCAAAGTTACATAGAGAGAGAAGGAGAGGCAGAGAGAGAGAGAGAGAGAGAGAGAGAGAGAGAGAGGTTTTCCATCTGCTGGTTCACTCCCCAGTTGGCTATGCCGATCTGAAACCAGGAGCCAGGAGTTTCTTCCAGGTCTCCCACATGGGTGCTGGGGCTCAAGCACTTGGGCCATCTTCTACTGCTTTCCCAGGCCATAGTAGAGAGCTGGATTGGAAGTGGAGCAGCCGGGACTTGAACTGGTGCCCATATGGGATGCTGACACTGCTGGCGGTGGCTTTACCCACTATGCCACAGCGCTGGCCCCTCTGCTGCTTTTCTCAGACCATTAGCAAGGAGCTGGATCTGAACTGGAGCAGCCAAGACATGAACCAGCACCCATATGGGATGCTGGCCTTGCAGGCAGCAGCTTTACCTGCTACACCACAATGCTGGCCCCTGAGGCCCAGTCTTGCCAGTTCTTGAGAGACAGGTTTAGTAGTTTGGACTTTGTTTTGAAAGCAGTGGGAACCAAGGAAGATTTGTGAGTAGAAGGGTGACATAATGAGAGAGGGGACCAAGGTTAGCATGTGGGGTAAGACTGCAAGGCAGAAGGGCTGGCGGAGGCGGAGGGATGAGACGTCAGGCCTCTCTGCCTCACCACTTCCTGGGGCATGATGTGCACCCATCAGCAGCCTCAGAAATCCCCTTCCTTAGCTACAGGTGGCAGCTCCCATCCTCCATCTCCATCTTTGGGAGGAGCTTCCCCCAGTGCACTCCCGCCTCTCTGTCCTTCCCTGTGGATTTAAGAGCTGCACCGATAATTGAAGCCTTATTGGCTCTGGCCTTTCTAGAAAGGGAGCTGGATTGGAAGCTGTTCCCTGTACCACAGCCTGAGCTGTCATAGAGCCAGCCGCAGAATGCTCTGTTGTGTAAAGAAAGTTAATGCACCTCATTAAAGCCTGATGCGGAGATTCCCTCTGACAGACACATGCAGTAATGGCTTAGAATGCACACACTCCTACATACAATTGGAAAAGAGACTTTGCATTGTTCTTTGGGTCCCTAATTGGTTTGCTGTAGAAATGACTGTGTTGGTTGTACTACACATTTCCTCTCTGAAGACTGCCTTTATTGGATCAACTTAAATCTATGAGGAATGAAATCTTTTCACTTTGTGAAAGAAGGAACCTCAATGCCTGTGGGTGGGTTTGAAAAACGGAGCTATTTCTGGAAGTCAAAGGACAATTCCCTGCCTATCCTGTTTCCATCTGCCTTGCAGATGTGAAGATCTCGACCCTGTCTTTCTCCAAAAGTTTTTGGGACCTAAGGATTCTACTAGGGCTCAGTGACAACTGGACAACCGTGGGCAGCTACCTCTGTGGCTCGTGTGCAGTGAGTGAGCTTTGAAGGAAGGTGCCTGCCCGCCCAGGACAGTTGTCAACATCAGTCTGTGAGTCTCAGTGCGTTTTCCTTCCAGGCGACAGTTCTGAGCCGCAAACCCCCAAACCAGGGGTGGCACAGCTTCCTGTGCAAAATGACATGGCAAGACATCGCATTTCTTTCTAGAAAGTCATCCATTTGTGCTCTTACTCAAATTGTCGGCCACTCAGAAAGCTAGCTGATTGCAACGAGGCTGGATTTCAGGGTGGGAGAAGTAAAGGGGCCTCAATTTCTGATGAACACAGATGAAGCTGTAATTTGCTGTCTTCAATCAACGACACCGGGAGACAGCAGTGGGGTCACTTGCTAACCATGTTTTTCTAATAGAAATCTGAGCTCCCTTCATGGACCCGCCCTCGAGGTCAGCTCTCTGCCTTTTTCCATGGTGCCCCTCACTTATAGGACGATTTCAGATGAATTCAGATTGGTCTTCAATTTTGCTGTTGGATGCACATAAAATAATTGCTTTGGAAACAATACCCTCGTGATTAAAAAACCATTGCAGCTAAAAATATTTAAATCAGGAAGCATCCCAAATAAAGGACTTGGCAGAACACATCAGATACGACAAAACTTTTCACTGGCAGAATGTAAAATAGATATCAAAAGACTAAACCACACATAAGGCACCGTGAAGTATAGAGCTTTCCTCAGTATCATTTTACCTAAGATGTTTATGCATCTCCATGTAATTGCAACTCATCATATAAATTCTGTTTCCATTTGAAATCTGTTCAGGTCGACACCTCTACTTTTGTGTTGATTATTTTTCTTCCATCTTCTGATCCTTCTGCCTTTAAAAAATACTTCATAAGCAAGGGTTTAATTCTATTTAATTGGTTTTCCTCCTTTTCTTCATTTTTCCTGTGCTTATCTCCAGCAACTCTTGATCTTCAGTCCAGGCACATCTCTGATTCTCTCAAGAAACCCTTATTTTACTTTTCCATCACAATATTTTCTTCCCTTCCTCCATCCTTCTCCACCCCCATTTCCCTTTCTCGTTTATTACCTTCCCTAGATATTCTCCATTTTTGTAGGGGAATTACAAGCTCCATGCTGTCACATATGGTTGGTGGATTTTTCTGCTCAGTGGGCTAGAGGGTCACAACAGATTTTACAGCATCAGTTTTCCCACACAGGTGGGAAGAGCTCACCCTGGAACCAAGACTATGCTTCTTCCATTTGTCATTGCTTTTCCTGGCCAGGGGACCAAGTTCAAGCTGGGTCAGGGACAGTGTGCCTGCAGTAGTCATAGCAGGTTTCCCCATGGGTTGTGAAGCTGGTGAACAGTCCAGTGTGACCCTTGAGTGCATTCAGCATTTCAACAGGAAGCAGTGTTTGGGAGGGAAGAAGAGCAGGTGCGTGAGGAAGAACCCAGGGTTTGTCTCCCACTGTTCTCTTCTTCAGCATTTGTGTTCCGAGTGCTCAGGGTGAGAGCATCTTCATAGCTCCAGGTGGAAGCTCCCCTTCCTCTCTGACCTCACCTCCCTCCCACCTTCCCCTTCCCGAGAGCTTCCATAGAGTTCTTGGCTGGACGTGACTCCAAGAATCTAGGGGTCTAGATATGTTTAGATTCCTAGATTCTAGAAAAGCCACTACAACTGGAGAGTAACATCACTTTAGAATATTTTCCCACCTTGGAAAAAATTCAATTACTTAACACTCCCCCACTATTTTCTTCTTTCCCAGTCAGATCATCCTAATGTTATAACAATCATAATCCACTTCCATCAAGAACTTACCAGGTTCCTGTTCCCTGTGATTTCATAGCTCACTGTTTCTGCTTACTCAGCTTGCGATGATGTTTCCATTTCAAACTCTCATACACAATGCTGGGTCTCCTTGAGGGTGGGCAGTGCTTCTTGTTCTCTTGGCATCCCCAACACTCTGCAAGAGGAAGGCTGCACTAATACCCTCTGGCACCTAGGCTGTATTGGTGCAGTTGTGTTTTTCTAAATCCATTGTGCTTTCCAACTCAATCATAGCTCTCTAAGAGTGGCCCTTCACCTTGTAACCAGGACAGACTATGCTGTTCTTTGCATAAAGCAGGTTGCTCATTATTGACTTGTTTTGATGATAACTAAGCTTCTCAAATATTTTATTGAATGCTTTCCCTCTGCTAGAAAGTGTTGTGGATACACAGGAAGAGACATGCAAAGAAAAAAAAATACAAACCTTGCTCTCTAGGAAGTCAAGAGACAGCATGGCCGCAATAACCATTTTACTTGCTAGATTGTTGCATTGTGGCAGAGAGATTCATTGGCATCAAATACCTGTTGGTATAATGGTCATTAATGTGGATCTGATTTTGGAAGTAACTGGGCATCATCATCTGGGCACCTGGCATGTTGAATCAAGGCCGGGACTGAATGCGTTGTCTTGGAAGTGCCCTGGGTTGTTCAGCCAATGGGCTAACTGCATGCATTGTTTCCCATTTAGTAACTTGTCCAGTGTAAATTTCAACAGCTATTGACACAGGCTGTATGCTGGGCACTGGGCAGAGAGCGGACACACTTGACACCTTACCAGTTCATCAGGGCTCAGACCCAGGCTGTCATAAACGCTGCTTACGCCACGAGGGGCACACTCTGCTGAGTGTGAGAATAGAGACAAAATCCAAGCGTTCCTGGAGTGATTAATTTTGACTGCAGCGATTCTGGCAGATTTCACAAATAAATTGACATTTGAGTTGGCCCTTGATATTGGATTTTGACAGGCAGAGACTGGAGGAAAGAGCAGCAACACAGACAGGTGAAACAGGATAAACAAAGGCATGGAACTGTGAGAGTGTCTGCCCTATATATGCAGTGGAGCATAATACTTGGGTGTGGTTTGAATATCGATTTCCAAAGGCTATGAATGACCCAAGGCAGGGGTTGCACTGTCATTTTCCTGGACAAATCAAGCCTTTGGCCAAGGTGTGTTTGGCCCAGCACAAGATTTTCAATTTTTTTGAGTTGCTGCCAGCGTTTAAAAATCAGGAGATTTCACATACACATTTGGATTCCTGGCTGCTCCTGAAAAAAAAAAAAAATCTAACAATACTGTGCCTGTGTTTCCTCAAGGCAGAAACTGGCTTTTGCTGAGTAATGGCTGCTCTTTTTAGACAGGCAAGAGCTCTTCAGCTTGCAACTGTCCTGACTGGCCTCAGTTGAGTGGCACAGGTAGGTATTTGTGTGTGCAGCCTCTGACCCCAGGGCTTTCCTGAGTGCTGCATGCTGGGAGAGCTGGTGTCTGTTTTGGGGAGCTTTCTACCGTGGTTGACTTAAACGCACATCTGGACGGCTCTTGGGAATTTGGCAGACTCTTTAAGGAAGGGAGAGGGTCAGGAAGTCATCCCAGATGCTGCTCCGAGGAATCTTGTTTGTCTAATTAGATCTTAGGCTGGCACACCTGGTGGATTTTTAGAGGCAAGGGATAATGACCCTCGCAGTTTAAAAGATCTCTCTCCATGGCAACCCACAATGCTTTTGTCAGTTTGAGAGCTTGTTAGCATCACGTCTCTGCTTTATCTTTCCCTTATAACTGAGTTTTCTTTTCTTCTGGAATGCAGACTGGCGACATGCCAACAAGAATTGAAATCCATTTGCAGAACAAAGAGGAAATGTATATATGTTTTCTTTTCTCTTTCATTTCCTTTGTTCAGCTCTTATGCCAATCAGATGCTCAAGCTTCTTGGACCTTTGTCAGCTAACCTTTCATTTCCATCTTTCTCATGGAAAAGTGCACTTTGTATCCGTGCTCCTGCAGCTATGGTGGACTATGGAGAAGACAAGCAAACGCTCCCCCCCAGCTCCCATACAAATACGCAGTGACATACACATCAAATACAGTTGTTTATATACTAGGTACACATTGAGCACTTGCTCATATACATATCTGCTCTATGCCTGATGCCTATGAAGAGAGGTTCCTTACTGACATAACCTTCTTTTCATAAGAATGAAATAGAAGGTTACTGATTCCACCAGCTAATCTGTCTAATTAGATGCCTCTGAGCAAAATGCATAAGATTTGCATGAATTATCTTAACATGTAAAGACTAGGACACAAGAAGGAAAGACCCAAGGAAATTTGCATTTTGATGGGGGAAGGGGAAGTTTGGGGCTATCATTCTGAAGTTTTTTTTTTCTTTTATGTTTTGGGACTACACTCAAGAAGAGCTGCAGAGGGACTGACTAATGTCAGCAAAGACAACCCACATACCCTTGGGCTTTGCAAGCCATTCCAGCAAGTCTCATCAGCAGGTTACCCCGCGAAACAGCCATTGAGCCTGACTGGCGACTCTCCCTTAAGGCAGTGTGGGGTCAGCAGTGTCCGTTCTGCAGGACAATGTCTGCTTGACCTCTAGGTGGCACTATTGCACCTATTGTAAGAAGCGCTGTACTTGGACTAGAGCATTTCTGCTATTTAAAATGGAGGAAAATAGAAAAGAAAAAAAAAAGACACCCCGTCCCCAGTACATCACTGCCCACTCTACCTGAGCGCACCTCCATGCCACCTAGTGGGCTTACATGTTGTTTAACCTTACATGGTTTATTTAAAACCGATACATCTCTTAGTCCCTTGGCTGCGTGTGCGCACAGGGAGTTGTGGGATGATTCTTTCCAAAGCTGAACTAAGAGCCACGACTTGCCTGCTCCCACCTCCCTGCCGCAGTCCAGCCGTTCTCCCCTGCGGTGCGGCCGCCCACGCGCGTACGCGGTGGTGGAGTGTCTGGGGAGGAGGCCCAGGGGCGCTTACTGAGCATTGCCCCCCATGGAGGCGCTGGCTCCCGGTGGGAGCATCGGAGTGGCAGCTCCGCCTCCTCCCTCCTGGGCTGACAGGTCGAAGCCACTTGTGGATTAGTGCGTCCTGGTGCCCAGCTGGAGGGTGTGAGGAAGAGACGGTGGGGGAGGAGGCCGGTTTCCTCGGTTTCCCCAGTGCTGAAACCAGGCATGTACTGACTCGTTGGGCAAAGCCTGTGGGCAATCCAAAAGGGATTTGCATACAAGAAAAAAGGAATAGGAGGCGCGGGAGATAGGGGCTGCTTCTCAACACACCCTAACATATAATGGACAAAAGACAATAACAGAAAAACAGGTGCCATTTGTATAGCATTTTAAAGTTTGCACCCCATCTTAATAACCTGATTTCCTCCTCAAACCATTGTTGCCCTAATTTCACATAGGCGGCACCAGGTCCCTTTAGTGATGATCAAGATCATAAAGTGAGGGGCAGAGTCAGTTCCTAAACCCAGTTTGTCTAACTCCAAGTTCATCTTTCTCTAGGTGGGGTTTTGTTTTTAACCCATGAACAAATACTTCAGTTGAGAAGCAATGTTCAAGTCTAGCAGATCAATGTTTGCCCTACTTGGCACCCAAGAATCAAATCAAGATATGCTTAAGGCAAAGTAATAAAAAAGAGGCACCCAGTCTTAATTTTTTTTTTTTGAGAGGCAGAGAGACAGAGAAAGAATGAGAGACACAGAGATAGAGAAAGAGAGAGAGTGTTCGTATTTGCTGGTACATGCTGTAAATGCTCACAATGGCCATGGCTGAAATCAAAGCCAGGAACTCAATTTCAGTCCCCCGTGGGTGGCAAGAACCCAATTACTTGCCTCCTAGGGTGTGCAATGGTGAGAATCTAGATTCAGGAGCTGGAACCAGTAGTCAAATCCATATGTTCTCATGTGGTGGTCTTAACCATTAGGCTAAGCGCACACTCCCTTATCCTCAAGTGAGAATTCTGACTTCTCATTGACTTGAGAAGCTGTTGTCTTAGAGCATATGCTCTGTTTGCTTGTGAATTTTACTGTGCTTTCTTTAGCTCATTATTTTATCTGTTTGAACCTAAATGTTATTCCCTATACAATAGGTTGAGTAAACTTCTTCCATGCCTTGGGCATATAGGGAAAATAAATTAATGTTTTAAGTGTCACTCAGGGGTCTTTGAAAGAAAGATTCAAGACAAGCACTGGTTTTTATCATTGTTTTAATAGCAATTTATTAAGGCAAAACCTTAGGGAATCATGGAAGAATGTATGATTTCATCTGCCTGATTATGTCTGAGTTTTGTAAAAGTTTATAATGGATGAAATAGTACTTAACAGCTTCATAAACCGACTGCTCTACACATTTAAATGGTCTTCACTCTTATTATCTTAACTAATGAGTTTTGCCAGGCATCTCCATGATAGCTGTATGATTTATAAAGATTATATTTACTTTTTCTCCTTCTAAGAACCTAATGAGACCAAATTGGTTGCATGTAATCAGACACTGGCCTTTTTCATCTCTTCGGGTTTTTATTTACGAAAGCTTATTAGAGCAAACGTACTAAGTAATATGCAGCGATAGTGAGGTTTTGCCTAATGATCCTAAACAGCCAACATAGAATGCAGATAATGAAATGACAGGCTGATTACAGATGCAAGGAGAAAAGTAAATGCACGTGGGGCCTGTTTGTAAAATCCTTACCTGGGCAGAGCATTCACTAACATGTTCCAACCTAAGGACACTTATGAGAATGACACTGTAACGCATTATCTCAGAAACGATGACTTGCCATTGTTTTCTGTCTGTGTAGGGTTGGGCTAACATACTATTCATGACTGGCATGGAGGGATGATGCAGAGACACCCAAGATTTGAAGATAAAACTATAGGAGGTAGTTCAACAACTGCAACAAATATAATGTGGACTAACAGGAATATTTTCCCTCTCCAAATTTCCTTTTTAGAGCCCACACCAAAAACCATCTGAATTAATATTACCCAAGTGAGAATTAATCATATGCCAACCCCTCCTCAAAGCTGTAGGCACAGTGCATTGAGATATTGCTGTACCAGTGCTCAGCTCCTGCGCTGTAGCGCGGCGCAGTGCCATCTGCGGTAGTCCTTGGTCAGAGCACTTCCTTCCCTTCCTCACTAGGTGTTCCTTTCCTTTCAATATAGGCAAGAGTTTTTGCCCTTTCAACAGTAGAACCTTGAGCTGTGATTTTTTTTTTCTACTATGGCTTAGAAGGCTGATTGGGATGAGAGACAGTTTGGTCAACCTTTCAAGGTCAACTTTGAATATTTCCAGTCCTCTCTAAGGGCTGCTCTGTAGTAACTTGGCCATTCATAGTATGTTCCCAAACCATCTGAAGTCATTGGTACATTTGCTTTCTCCACCTTCCACAGGGGGGCGTGGTGTACTTGGGAAGTCTATTACCCTTTGGGTGAACAACTTCCTCTATAAAGTTTCAGGGAGTGTCATCTCATGCTCTCATTTTGAGATTTGGTGAGTAGATCTGTTTTCACATTAGTCATGCCACTGAAGATTTTATAGTAGAAGACAATGTCCTCTTTCCAAGGTTCATATTTTCAGGCAAGTGATACCTCCAGGTGGTTTGTGAAGCCTTGTATCCTGGCTTTCCTCCTTAATTTTGTTTCTTTTATCTTGACCAAATGGAACTAGTCTAGAATAACCTAAGAAAGAGGAGGAAAGTCATTCCAGAATCAGAGAATGTTAGAGGCCACACTTATTGTAGAATGAAGAAATTCAGGTTCAAAGAAATAAGAGGACTCACCCAAGGTCACATACTAGTTTAAGAGGGACCTGAATTAGGACTGGACTCTTAGACTGATATTCTTCCCAAAGACTTGCTGCAGGTCAAATTGATAACTACTTTTTTTTTTTTTTTTTTTTTGCTATCTACATGTGTTACAAGGGTCTCATGATGAAAATCTATCTAGGATTTTGGGGCTGACCTTGTTAAGCTGCCTCCTTTGACACCACCATCCCGTATGAGTACTGGTTTGACTGGCTGCTCCACTCGTGATCCAGCTCCCTGCTAATATGCCTAGGAAAGCAGCCGAAGATGGCCCAGATGCTTGACCCTTGCCACTCACATGGGAGACCCAGGAGTTCCTTGATCCTGGCTTTGGCCTGGCCCAACCCTGGCTGTTCCTGCTATTTGGGGAATGAACCAGTAGACAGAAGAACTCTTGCTTCTGGCACTTCTTCAGTTCCTAGCATGCCTCCCTCTAGAATGAAGGTTTTCCTGGGCATTCTTACCAGGCATCCAGTGTCTTGTTCCTATTCCCTACCTGCCTAGGGCTCATTGCATCCACTAGAGTGACCCGTTCATGCTGTGCTTCTTGCATTTTTCATCTAATGTTTCTGCTGCTTGCTTGTCTCCTCAACTCCATCAACCCTCTATGCGGCCCCTGTGTTAAGACTTCCGGGTCTGGTACCACACTGTGGCCTTGGGACCCTCCACATAACTCTAACTTGATGCAGAGCCCTAGGAATGATGGCCAGCCTATCAGGAAGGCGATGTGGGGGATGGGGTGTTTTCCACTATCCATTGTTTTTAGGTGATGCCCCCAGTGGTAGCTGGTCCTTTATATCCGATTCATAGAGGTTACAGCTCCATCATTTTGATGACATCCTTTCCTCCCAGAGGAATGTAGGGGTCCTGGACATGACTTTCAATGCGACTAGGCACAGGGTTAGTCTGGGAGCTGCAGCAGGGAACCAGGGAGAAGGCCCTTCATGGCAGGAGTACCCCAGGGAGGGGTTGTGAAGAACAGAAAGGACTGTGGAAGGAAGCATCCTTCTGTGGTCACATGTAGCCTACTGCTCATTTCCTGTTACAGCTCTCCTCCCCGGATTCTGGTTCATTTGTTCCTCATTTTGTTTTGCTTTATAGTTTTTAATCTCTTTTCTGTGTTTCTCCCTTCCTATTTCCTGCAGTGCCCTCTAAGCACAGTTCTTGAACCAATGAGCAATTTATATGGCTTACGTTATCTCAGAGATGTGTCCCTTGTGTCCCTATCCAATTCTCCACCCATTTTTAAAAAAAAATATTTGGGAGGGAGGAAGGAGAGAGAGAGGGAGAGAGAGAATGAACATCTTCCATCTGCAAATGCTCATCAACAGCTGGGGCTGAGCCAGGCTGAAACCAGGATCCTGAAACTCAATCTAGGTCTCTTATACAGGTAATAGGAACCCAACTAAATGAGTCATCACCTGTTGCCTCATAGGGAGTATAACAGAAAGCTGAAATTAGGGGCAGAGACAGGACGCAAACCCAGACACTCCGATAAGGGACACAAGTTGTGACTTAACCTCTGCTCCAAGTGCCCACCTCACGCCACCTATTTAAGTTTGGTGTGTTCCTTCTATTTGCCTGTGCTGTTTAAGGTTTTGAATTTGAAGCAAATATTTACCCTTTTGTATCAGATTATATCAGATGTTATTTCCAGGTCTGGGGTCCATCTTCTTTCCTTCAGGAGTATTTTGAATCTAAAAGTTTGTTCCATAAGCTTTACCTTCTTGAACATCTCATAACACAAAGCTAGATGCTATCATCTGAATATTGCCTTGTAGATTGCAAAGCTCACCTGTAGGGCTTGCCTCGAGTGGCTGCTGGACTCACCTGTTCTGTGTAATGGTTCTAAGTACTATCAGCCCTACCCTTCTTTTGCAAATTCATGGGTAGATTAGAAACTTGAGGGTAGAGCGAGCTGCCATTAATTTTTTTTCACCCCATTGTTTCAAACTGCTCTGTACACTAGACATTGAATTTTCTGGATAGGCTCTTGAATCTCAGTCCTTAATGCAAATGTCTCCAAGTATAGATTTACTCTAGCTTAAGGAATCCTAGCGTGAGTATTTAGCCTCATGGCTAAGATGCCTGTGTCCTACATCGGAGTACTGGGGTTTGATTCCTGGCTCTGGCTCCTGACTCTAGCTTTTTGTTAATATAAGCTGTGGGGGGTAGTGGTGATGATTCAAGGAGTTGGGTTCCTGCCACCCACTTAGGAGACCTAGATTGCATTCCTGGCTCCCAGCTTCGGCCCTAGCCAAGCCTCAGCCATTGTGGGCATTTAGGAGGGAGTGAAACAGGAGATGGGAGCCGTTGTGGGCATTTAGGGAGTGAAACAGCCTCCCCCCAGTCTCTTTACCTCTTAAATAAAAAAAAAAGAAAATCCCAACACAAAACGTTAGAATTTATAGAACATACATTATTTATATTACAAAATGGTTTTTCATAGGGCTTCCTCTAATATATTCAAATTATTTTTAGTTTTTAAGGCAATTAAATTTACATAGGAATATACGTGAATCTGACACAGGATTGTAATGAAGGCTATATTAAGAAGACTTGATTTTTTTGTCAGTGACTAATGGCCTGATAATATCTCCTTTGATCATAGAGTTGTGTCATATATAGAGGTGACTTTCATTAGTATGAATCACAGATCTCAGTTTATAGAAATGACAAGCAGATAAGAATGGATAACTTGGAGGCAAAAAAAAAAAAAAAAAAAAAAAAGCAGTGTGCTCCTGGATTTCGATCCAGAGTCTAAAATCTATAATCTGTCTATATTAGTCAACTCTTCACCACTGTAACAAAATGCCTGATAAAGGATACTTACAAAGGAACAAGGTTTATTTGGCTCATAGTTCTGTAGGTTCAAGTCCAAGGGCAGGCAGCCCCATTGGGTGGGTGGGTGTCTGGTGAGGGTGGCCCATGGTAGAGGTGGAACACAGATAGAGAAAGAATGACGTGGTGAGCCAGGAAGCAGAGGGTGGCTGTACCCAACTGGGATTTGTAGTCCATCCTGTTGCAAGAACTACCTTCCCCGAATGGGGCGCCATGGCCTGACTCAGCTCACCTCCTACAGCTCCATCATTGGATGAAGTTCCCGACCTCTTAGTACCCCTAGTTTATGACTTTGGAGTTTTAAGTTCTGGATGAATTTTGGAGCCAAATCCTGTGCAACCCATAGCATTCTGTCCTGTGATGGATGGCTTGCAGACACACATGCATACACATTCTTTTTCAAGTAGGCTGATGGCAGCCCCAGAATGATCTCAGCCTTGCTTGGGGACCTGTCCCAGCCCTGCCATGTGCACCACCTGAGAGCCCATCCTTGCTCCAGGACGGGTGACTAAGTCCTTCCCATTCTGCAGGGCATGGCGGGGAGGCTGACACCTCTCCTAGGTTCAGCTCAGCCCTGTGGGAGCCCTGCAGGACTCACTTTCCTGCAAAGGAAACGGCCAGCCTCTCAGGCCCCTCTTTCTCTCTCTCTTCTACTGTTGAAAGCCAATTTCCTGCTTCAATCTTATTCTTATGAATAGAAACACGGAGCTTGCATGGAGAATGAGAAACTACTGTATCATAGGAAGCAATCACACAGAACACAAAAAGCCATTCAAAGTAATTAAACTACTCCCAGCCCCTTTTCTCTATTTCTTTTTAGCTCTGCTCTGATGGGCTGTTTATCTCTGCCACTGCCACGGTGGCAGCGGGCGGTGGCAGGAGGAAACGCGGGCCATTTGCTGCACCAGCTCATGCCGAGAGGGCAGAATTAAGACAAACACTTTCATTCTTGGCTGCCAAAGCATTTTAGCTTCTGAAAAGCAGGGTAAGCAACGCCATCACCCTCGTTAGGAAATAAATAAATAAAGGCCCCGGTGGTGAGAGAAGCTTCTGGGTGATTTTCCACTTGTCAGAGGGAAGGGGGTGGGGCCGGGGAAGGGGCGGAGGCGTGGGGGGGTGGCGTGGGGGGTGTGGTGGAGTGGGGTAGGATGGGGGAGAGGAGGGAGGGATGGAGAGCTCATTATCTTCCAGGCCCTGGCAGCTTTTGTTCTCTTCAGCTGTGCTAAGGAGGCTGCAGCTCTGCTCCCAGCTGTGCTAAAGCTTGCACAAAATCTAAGAAGAGTGTCTGAGAGTGACAGTAGTGCCTGCAGCAGGCACAGCCCCCAAGGAGGTGACTGCTGGGCAGGGAAGAGGGACCCCAGGTTCTGAGTGAGCAGGGCGGAGTAACGGGGCTCCCCAAGTTCATACCTGCATTGATGCTGTTTTGCAGCAGAGTTGCAGAGAGAGAGTGAGCGAGTGAGTGAGGGAAAGAGAGAGAGAGCATGAGCTGAGAGATTTGCCTGAGGCAACTTGAAGTTTTTCCTCTAATCCTGGTCCCAGAGTGTCTGTGGCAGGTGCTGCACTGGGGCACTTTCAATAGCAGCCTAGGAACTCAGAGTTGGAGAGAAATGGAAGAACTTGGAGCAGCTCAGTAGCACGGAGCCCTCCACCTGGCTGATATCCTAACTGCATCTGGAATGTGGTTACTGTGAAAATCAATGCTCCTACAGAATAGGTGGTTTTGGGATTTCAGTAAGAGAGTGTGTGGGTTTCTCAGACCCTCAGTCAACAGTGCTTCCTAGGTGGAAATGAGAGGTGTCACAAAGACCCTCAGGAAAAGCCTCAGCCTGGGGAACATGATGGATTGCTTTGGAGCACAAACCCCTTAGTCACCTGCTTACCCCTGACTACTGTTACCCTTCTGGGTTTCAAAGACCTTTCCATCAGATAGAGAACGTGGTACAGGCTGAAAATTTTGCAGAGGGATGGTTCATAAAATGCCACCTCAAACTGCATGGGCCATCTCAAGTTCTATTTTAAAGATTTATTTATTTTACTTGAAAGTGAGAGTTACACAGAGAGAGAAGGAGAGGCATAGAGAGGTCTTCCATCCACTGGTTCACTCCCCAGATGACTGCAATGGCTGGAGCTGTGCGGATCCGAAGCCAGGAGCCAGGGGCTTCTTTTGGGTCTCCCACGTGGGTGCAGGGGCCCAAGCGCTTGGGCCATCTTCTGCCGCTTTCCTAGGCCATAGCAGAGAGCTGGATTGGAAGTGGAGCAGCCAGGCTTAACAAACCGGCATCCACATGGGATGCCAGCATGGCAGGCGGTGGCTTTACCCACTACACCACCTTTGAGTTCCTTTCAGGACTGGGTAATGCTGGGGGCTGCCTCCTTCTCCTTTGCACCTGGAGATTTCTCAGGGTGACTTCAGAGTGACCCCAAAGGCCCTGCCTTCTCTTCATCCCCAGTCCTTCTGGAGCTGCATGGGGCTGCCTGTTTGATTTTATAGGGGGAGCTGGCACCTCGCCCATTCCCCACTGATGGGCTTGCACTGTTCAGCATTCTCGTTTTGCATCTGTCATTATCTTTTGTATGCAGGGAAGTTTAGTGTGCAATAAATGTAAATGGGCAATGTATATTCTGTATTTTATTAACTCTCATTTGAGCTCGGTGTTGCCAGCGACCGCTCTGTTGTGCCATGATTCCTAGGTGAGACCCTCCAGTACGTGGCTTGCTCCATTTCATTTGTAAAAGCTACTTCAGCCCAGGTATGCTTCTCCTGAGGCCATGGTACCTTCCTCTGGCTTTCAGAAGAGGGGAACACTCACAATATAGATGACAGAGTTTTCCTGAACTGACTCACTTCACCCATTATCCATCTATCACCTATCCTATATGTAATTGTTCAGCAGATAGAGAGCTACTGAAAAAACTTTCTGACTTTAGTGTTGTTGCTTAGACAGAAAGATAAGATCCTTCTCTCCCTATTTAAACATTTTTAAAAGAGCTAGTTTTGTAATAATTTCATTCGCTTTGCAAAAGTGTTCACTATGCTAAACGAAAATGATAATTCAATTTATTCTCTCAGTGGGAATCCTTGTAAGGTACAAGGGCAGGTGGAGCAATGCCTACCGAAAATGAAATTGAGTCTGTGGGGATAATGGCAAAAGATCTCGGGATTCTCGACTCTCGGGGCAAATGCATCGACATTCAAAAGTTATTGGGTTTAATGTGCCTCCTTAAATACTTATTTCACTACTTAAGATCGTTTCAAGTAAGGCAGAGAAATTTGAATTCTGACTTTTGGGTGAGAGTTTGAAGGAGCAATTCAGTAGAAAATGCACTTCGTGGGAACCTTTACCTGTAAACATTTTGAGGTTGAGGAACAGAGCTTGTCCATAGTTTGCAAGTGTGACACCTTGGCAGAAGCATGGGGGATACTGAAAGAATGCCTCCGTCAGAATCGTGGAGGGTTGGGGTGCCTTCGACTGCTCCAAGATGAGGTTATATACTAGAGATAGTCAGAGAATTCAGACACATAGTGCAGAGGTCTTCCTCCAGAGTTCTGGCAATTTCTTAAATTAAGGGAACGTGTGGCATTTCTGGACACATTCCTCTATCTGTCACCATATAAAAGATTCTAACCTTTTCTGAGTTAACAATGATAAAGAAAAAGATGGGTTAGAGATATCAAACATGTGCCATATGCTCCAGATGTCCACAAGTGCTGTCAGACGCTCCAGTCCCCTCTGTAGTGTTTTTCTCCAACTCACAACACACACAGTGAGGGAGGGTCTAAAGCAAATGCAAGTTTTGTATTGAGCTGTCATTCACACACCATGAAGTGCAACTATTTAAAGTATATAGTTCACTGGTTTTTAGTGGATTTAGGGAATTGGGTAACTCTCACCCCATCAACTTTAGGACATATCCATCACACCCATGTTTGCTAGCAGTTAGTTATTCCTCAGGCCCTGGCATTGCCAATCTCTGTTCTATTTGTACTGATTTGCCTATTCTGGACATTTCTGAATATTGTCTGGCTGCTTTTCTTTCCCTTAGCAGGCTTTCAAGGTTTATCCTGGTTGCAGTACCTAGCAAAGTGTCTTTCTTTTATTGCTGAATAATATTCCATTTTAATGGATATGCCATAGTTCATCTTCCCATTCATCATTTGGTGGGTATTTGGGTTGTTTACTCTGTTTGGCTATTAGAATGGGGCCACCGTGGACATTTGTATAAAATTTCTGGATGTAGGTTTCCACTTCTCTGGGGGCATTTGTCTGGGAGGTGAATTGCTGGGTCTTATGGAATTTCTGAGGCCAACATGTTGAAGATCTGGCAAATGTTTTCTGCACTGTTTTACATTCTCGCCAGTATTTTATGAGAGTTCTAACTTCTTTACATCTCCACCAATGCCAGTTACTGTGTCTTTTTTGGTGTAGTCATTCTGGTGGGCATGGAGTGATAGCTCTTTGAGATTTTTGACTTAACGTTTCTCTGATGTTGAATGATATTAAGCATCTTTCCATGTACTTATTTGCTATTTGTATATCTTATTTTGATAAATTCCTGTTTATATCATTTGCCCATTTAAAAATTGTGTTATTTATCATTTTTATACTTGAGTTGTAAGAGTTCCTTATATATTTTTGTTAAAAACCCCTTATTTATATGGTTTTAAAGTATTCTCTCCCATTCTGAGGTTGGGAAGTTTCATATTTTTGAGGGTGTCATTTGTAACAAAAATGTTTTTAACTTTGGTAAAGTCCAATTTTGCATTTTTTCTTTATTTGAAAGTCAGAGTTACACAGAAAGAGGAGAGGCAGAAAGAGAGAGGTCTTCCCTTTGATGGTTCACTCCCCATATGGCCGCAACAGCCAGAGCTTTGCGGATTCGAAGCCAGGAGCCAGGAGCTTCTTCTGGGTCTCCCATGTGGGTACAGGGGCCCAAAGACTTGGGCCATCCTCCACTGCTTTCCCAGGCCATAGCAGAGAGCTGGATTGGAAGTGGAGCAGCCGGGACTAGAACCGGCACCCATATGTAATGCCAGTTCTTCAGATCAGGGCGTTAACCCACTGAGCCACAGTGCCGGCCCCAACATTTTGTATTTTTCTTGTGCTTTTGGGGATATATTGCAGGATAGCAGTTGAGGATAAAAACAAAGATCCATCAGGCACAGCAGAATGGATTTGAAACAAAACGAAGAACAAGGTGAATGAAGTGATCTACTTCTGATCATTTTTTACTTGCCTTACAAAACATTTTATTTTTAAAAACCGTCTGTGATTAAATATATTTTAATTTAATACAAGTATTTTGTCTGTGCATATTATATCTTCTTTTGAGGAGAGAGGGAAGTGTTACCTCTATTTGATATATTTAAAATCTTTATCAAATGAGCTGTGATTTAAACAAGGTTTCCCCGTATGGAATCAACATCCTCACAGAGAACAATACTGATCTAGGACCATTCAGACTCTCATTTTCAGCCAACTGGTAGGGCTTAGTCCCCATTTTTTGGTGGTTGTAGATGCTTGACTGCTTCATGATTGGTAGAAGCAGATCAAATCACTCAAGGTTATGACAAGTGAAAATTAATTAGAAAAAGTAAAATAAAAAATCAGGCTCTCCAACAGTTGAGAGATTTTATTTAATTCAGTCTCAGGGCTGTGCATCCTGTTTGTGTCCATGATACTGCATGGCAAGCGGTGGAAGGGGGCGACTTCAATGCTTTCTCAAGGAGGGGTATCTGTGCTCTGCAGTAACACTGTTCAAGGCAGACGTATTATTTCTTCAGAATAAGAAAGAAGTCAGTGCTTATTTAGAACTTGGTGGTTATGATTTTCTGTCGCTGGACAGACATACGGAAGTTTACCTAGTTAGAAATGGAGCCCTCATTCAGAAACTGTGTGGCTGTGGTCTGTATTGGTCTGGGTTCTCCAGAGGAACAGAACCAATAGACAATATATAAATAAGGAATTGGCTCTTAAGGTTATGGAAATAGAGAAGTCCTGAGGCCACACACACACGCACACACACACATTTACACTCACATATACATACTGACCCACACTCCCACATACACACAGAAGCTGGAGGATCTGGAGAGCTGATGGTATAGGTTAAGTCTGAGTCTGAGAGCGCGTGAACCAGGAGAGTAAATGGCGTAAGTCCAGTCCGACTCCAAGTCCCAAGGTGGGAGATGGCCAATAAATATCTCAGCAGAAAAAGAGGCAGGGGATTGGTACAGTGGGTTAAGTTGCTGTCTGAGACATTGGCATCCCATATGAGCGATGCTTTAAGTCCTGGCTGCTCGATTTCCAATGATCTCCCTGCTATGGTCTAGGAAGGCAGTGGAAGACGGCCCAAGTGCTTGGGTCCCTCCACACACGTGGAAGACTTGGATGAAGTTCCTGACTCCTGGCTTTTGCCTGGCCTATGCTGGGCTGTTGCAGCCATTTGAGGAGGGAACCAGCAGGTAGACGATTTCTTGGGCTATGCCTCTGTCTTTCCTTCCTGCTCTGTAACTCTGCTTTTCAACTAGATAAACAAATCCTTGAAAGAAATAGGTAGAGGGAGAATTCTTTCCTACTCAGACTTCTTGTTCCATACAGACCTTCAGTGGGATGAATGAGGCTCACTCACATTAGGGAGAGCAGTCTGCCTGAGTCAGCCTATGGATTCAAATGTTAATCTTATTTAGGACCCCCCCACACACACACCCAAATAATATTCGCTAATACCTGGGAACCTCATGGCTCAGTCAAGTGGCTATGTATGATTAACAATAAGAAGTCTATCAAGACTTTGTCATGCACCTACCCTGCAATCTATACTAAAGTCCATGGAAAACAATTTCTTAAAGCAGTATTTGATATACAATGGGGTGATGTGATCTCATAAGTTATGATCCCATAAAACTATGTTTTAGGATATAAAAATATCCTAAGGAAAGAACTGTTTCAAAGAGACCGGAAACATTTTAATCAGCTGTAGCTTTCATATATACTCTGCCAATATCTCAGACCATTCCTTATTATAGATTCACATAATTGGAGGAGGTTGAAACAGTGCCCAGGATTCAGGATAGTAGATGAGTTTACTAATCCTTTCAGCAGGCAATTGGACTCCCCTTCTGTACACATTTGGGAGAGAAAGTTCTCATGGCTGCAATTGATAGTGGTCCTGAATTTAATTATTACAAACTCTTGCATTAATAAGTGCAAATGCAGTTCTGGCAGGCCAAGAATAAAGCCTGCAATCTGTGCTCAGGCTTAAAAGCCTCCAGTACCTTCCGATGAGAAGGACCCTTCACATCACTGCGTTGCCATTTTGGAAATGTCAATGACTGCTCAGTGTGTCCCATAGACTGCTTTGGCTCTGGGATCTGAAGTGAGAAAAATGACATTAGCTTTGTCGGCCCCCTTGTACAGCTTGCATACTCTTTCTGCCTTCATGTCCAAATCTTCTAGGAATATTTTAAGCTCCTCTGGAAACAGAACACCCCTTCTACTGACTATAGGATATTAATGTGTCCTGTAAACAGGAAACAAGAGAAACTAATTGAAAATGGAAAAGTTCAGTCAAACAATCATTTGGAGTCCAGGGGAGGAGTCTGGGGGGCAGTGGACAGCAGGGAATAGGTGACACATCAGATAATTCTATTTTTTAAATTTATCCCCCTCAGTGGATTTATTGAATGTGTGAATAGGTTTCTGTAAAACCAAAGCAGCCAGCTCACATGGTCAATTCAGTCAATTAGCACTGGCTTTCTTTCAGGTTTCCTCTCTGAGGTGCATCTAACTTATGCAGGATCAGCTCTAGGCTTTGGACAGGCAAAAAACTTTGCAGATTTCGGTCTCGGTTGCCCTCTCAAAATGTACTGTATCTGCAACTCCTGAAGCTGGGTAGTTTTGTGTCATGGTAGAGTTGGAATAGAGAATAAATTCTTTCTTGTTTGAAAGCGCCAAACCAACACTATTTGGAGCCAAAAGAGAATGGGTTCATGAATCTAGTTGTTGGCTTTTCAAGCAGACAGAAATCTGGAATATAGGTAAAAAGAGCTCAAACAGCATACACATTTTCTTGCCCATTTTAAAACCAAGAGGTAGTGGTTTGTGACTATCCCTCAGCTCTCCTGCCTCTTTGAGTCACATTTCAACTTACCCTCTTATTAATTTCCTTACCATTTTCTACCTATTACTAATATTACCTCTACGTTTTCAATCAGACCACTTAGTTATTTGAGCACTTGTTTTACTTCATACATTCTTCTTGTATTCAGGAATGTTCATATTTATTTTCTTATATTTCCTAGCCCCATGCCATGTAATTTTCAAATGTATGAATGAATGCACATTCAACTCAATTTGAATGATAAATTTGAAAGAGGGATGGCTAAAATTCATAAAGAGACGGTACACTCTAAAATGCTAGTTGAATTTGAATGTCAGAAATCATTTTTTCTTTTTAAAAAGATTTATTTATTTATTTGAAAGGCACAGAGAGAGAGAGAGAGAGAGAGAGAGAGAGAGAATCATCCTCTGCTGGTTCACTTCCCAAATGGCCACAACAGCCAGGGCTGTGCCAGACCCAAACTCCATCTGGTTCTCCCATATGGGTGGCATGGCCCAAGGACTTGAGCCATCTTTCTCTGCTTTCCCAGGCACATTAATGGGAAGCTATATTGGAAGCAGAGCAGCTGGGACTCAAACTAGCACTCAAATATTGGGTTCTCATGTTGCAAGTGATAGTTTAATCCACTGTACAACAACCTGGGCTCAACTCTTCCTGTAATTTTGTTTTTCTATCAGCTTTATTTTTTTCCCCAGAAACGTTTTATTTAAGGTACACAAACTTCATCCATTTCGTAAATACAAATTTAGGAGCATAGTGATTCTTTCCACCCTTCCGCCCTCCACTGGCACTCCCACCCTTCTTTCTCCTCTCTCTCTTATTCCCATTCTTATTTTTTACTAGGATCTATTTTCAGTTGAGTTTATACACAGAAGATTAACTCTGTACTAAGTAAATAATTTCAACAAATATATGAAAAAAAAAAAACTGTTCCTCAACAGTTGAGAGAAAGGCTGTTCAAAGTCACTGCATCTCAAAGTGTCAATTTCACTTCTATAGGTTATCTTTTTTTTTTTTTTTTTTTTGGACAGGCAGAGTTAGAGAGAGAGAGAGAGAGACAGAGAAAGGTCTTCCTTTTTCCATTGGTTCACCCCTCAAATGGCCACTACGGCCGGCTTGCTGTGCCCATCCGAAGCCAGGAGCCAGGTGCTTCCTCCTGGTCTCCCATGCGGGTGCAGGGCCCAATCACTTGGGCCATCATCCACTGCCTTCCTGGGCCACAGCAGAGAGCTGGACTGGAAGAGGAGCAACCGGGACTAGAACCTGGGGTGGTGGTGCCGCAGGCGGAGGATTAGCCAAATGAGCCGTGGCGCCGGCCTATAGGTTATCTTTATTTATTTATTTATATTTATTTATTTATTTATTTATTTTTGACAGACAGAGTGGACAGTGAGAGAGAGAGAGAGACAGAAAGGTCTTCCTTTTCCGTTGGTTCACACTCCAATGGCTGCTGCGGCCAGCGCGCTGAGGCCGGTGCACCGTGCTGATCTGAAGGCAGGAGCCAGGTGCTTCTCCTGGTCTCCCATGCGGGTGCAGGGCCCAAGCACTTGGACCATCCTCCACTGCACTCCCAGGCCACAGCAGAGAGCTGGACTGGAAGAGGAGCAACCGGGACAGAATACGGGGTGCTGGTGCTGCAGGCGGAGGATTAGCCTATTGAGCCGCAGTGCCGGCCCTATAGGTTATCTTTTAAGAAATCAATTTTTTAAGCAAAAACTTTCCCCATGGTACATAGAAGGACACAGCTATTCTTGAAAATGTTGGGGGCCAGCAGTGTGGTGCAGTGGGTTAAGCCTCCATATGTGATGCTGGCCTCCTTTGTTGGAGTGCTGGTTTGAGTCTGGCTACTCTGTTTCTGATCTGGTTCTCTGCAAATGTGCCTGGGAAATCAGCCCAAATCTTTGGGCTCTTGCATTCACATGGGAGACCCAGAGGGAATTCTAGGCTCCTGGCTTCAGTCTGCCTCTACCCTGGATGTTGTGGCTGTTTGGGGAATGCATCAGCAGATGGAAGATTCTTTCTCTCACCAGCAGTTGGTTTCTGTGTTTCCCTCTGTTTCTAGCTCCCTCTATCACTGCACCTTCCAAATAAATAAATTAAATCTTTAAAAAAGAGGAAATGTTGGACTAACATTTCAGTACCTGCAAGTTTGTATAATGTGGAGAAGTAAATGCAGAAGTTTAACACTTTTGTTCTATATCAGTTGGTTTGGCAAATATCTCTTATTTCATGTCTCAAATTTGTCTTGTGAAACATATCCTGTATATAAAAATAGCTATACATGAATATTTCCAGTTTAAAGGATGATAGCAAAAGAAGCATGAGCGTATGCTCCACCCCAGTTCATACATCGCACCACACACCCTGCTCCCTGACCTAGACGATCACTGAATGAATCATTTTCTTGCCGTTCTTTGTACTATTTTTTTAAACTCTTAATTAGTAGGTATCTATGAATAGTTAGCAAACAGGATGCTGTTTAGTGTTTTGTAGCTTGTCCATAATAATGTTCTCGAAGGGAAGAATTTAAGATCATAAAGATGTCAGTTATGCCCAGATTGAATGAGAGATTCAGTAAATCTCAATACAAATCTTAGAAAGTATTTTCATGGAGTGTGAAAATAGGATTATAAAATTTATACAGAGTAGCAAAGGGCAAAAAGGAGCCACTACTGAAAAAGTGGAAAAAAGAATGTGTGAGTGTGTGTGGGGTGTTTTCCTTACTAGAAATGGAGACGCTGTAAAGTGAGAATAATTAGGACAGTGTGGCATTGATGCAAGGAGGTACAAGTAGACTGAGAGAACAAAACAGGTCATAAATAGACCCATGATTATCTGAGAACTCAATGTACAACAGAAGCTGCCCTTCAGACCACACAGAAGAAAAATAGACTCTAGCAAATCATTAACCATATGGACAAAAGTAAGATTGTAGCTCTACTTCAAGCATGCACAATAATATGTTCCTATTTAATAAAGGTGAATATGAAAGTTAAGAAAGTCAAACTCATAAACATTGAGAAGCAAATGTAGGAGAATATGAGGTCTGCCTTTTGAATGGCTTCTTTTACAAGATTCCTAAAAAGGCGCAGTCATAAAGGAGAATGTTGACAAGTGCATCTAATCTAAAATATGTACTTCTGTTTACTGAAAGAAACCATGAAGAGAGTAAAAAGACCATAAGCAGCAGCTGGTGCTATGGCCACAGCCTGTAAGTTCGAGTTCCTGCTGCTCCACTTCCTATTCAGCT
This sequence comes from Sylvilagus floridanus, assembly GCA_949820135.1. Lineage (NCBI taxonomy): Eukaryota > Metazoa > Chordata > Mammalia > Lagomorpha > Leporidae > Sylvilagus > Sylvilagus floridanus. The sequence goes on from OX463242.1 coordinate 79,474,275, forward strand.
CCCTGATGATGCACCTGGGGAAGCAGTGGAAGATGGCTCAAGTCCTTGAGCCCCTACACTCCAGGAAGAAGAGACCAGGAAGAAGCTCCTGATTCCTGGCTTCCCATTGACACAACCCCAGTCATTGTGGCCATTTAGGGAGTGATCCAGCTGATGAAAGGTCTCTCTGTTCTACTCTCTGTCTCCTTGTAACTCTGCTTTTCAAATAAATCTTTGAAATAAAGACCATAAGCTGAGAAAAAATATTTGCAATGAATGTGATTGAGAAAGATTTAGTAGTCTGAACATACAAAGACCTCCTATGAATCATTAAGCAAATATTAAAAAACTAAGGGCCTGTGTCGTGGAGTAGGAGGTTGAGCCTCCTTCTGTGACTCTGACATCCCATATGGGCAGGATTCGAGATTCAGTTGCTCCACTTCTGATCCAGCTTCCTGTTAATGCACTTGGGAAAGTGGTGGGAGATGTTTCAAGTGCCTGGGCTCCTGCACTCACGTGGAGACCCCAAAGAAGCTCCTGACTCCTGGCTTTGGTCTAGCCCAGTCCAGCTATTGTGGCAGTTTGGGGAGTGAACTAGTGGATGAAAGATCTTCTCTCTATGTCTCTCCATCTCTGTAACTCTGCCTTTCAAGTAAAATTTTAAAGAAATCTTTAAAGTTAAACAACTAAATTTAGAGATGAGCAAAAGGCATAAATATAAACTTCAAAGAGGGAGTCTATAACCTGTAAACAGATGAAAAGATGCTCAACCTCATTAATATTCAGTGAAATGCAAATTGAAATCCCAATGAAACTTCATAGTTTCACCAGATTGGCGAAAGTTATTGGAGGGTCTCTCTTCTAAACATTTGTAAGAGTGTGGAGGAAGAGAATAGAATTGCATCTACTTCCAGTGGAATCCAAACTGGTTAAAAACAGTGTGACACTGATAATAAATGTAAACAGGCTATATTGTTTACATTACCGAGAGAAATGGCTGGTGGGAAAGTGACAAAACCTGGTAACTAACATTAGATACTCTTAGGATTCAGACTGCATTGAGAAGGAAGAGAGGAAGATGGGGTTCCTTCTTTACTGGGAAAACTCTCAATGGCTTTTCTGAAGTTTGGTGTTTTTCCAATGGGTCAATTTGTTTCTTAAGAAAACCTAAAATTTCATCATAGCTGAGGAATTTTTGGTGCAAAGAACTAATTTATATAACTAAAGTAACTGACTTTCTTTCTTTAAATGTTGTCATTCATAGCATAGATCTTTATACTCTGTTGCAGCTAAACTTGTGATCTTAGCGTTGTATAAAATATGTGTGTGTGTGTGTGGGGGGCGCTGTGTCTTGTCTAAAAGCTCTGATCATCTGTACCAAAAGGGTAGGGAATTGCAAGTCCTGTCATGTACAGGTGGGTTGGCTGCTAACCACTATTTCTAAGTCTATAGCACATTAGGGCATACAGGTAATAGAGCGGATGATAAATATTTGAGGTGATACAGTAGTTACCCTGATGTGATCATTACACATTGTATACATGTGTTGAAATATTATACTCTATCCCATGAATATGTATAGTTTCTATGTGTCTATTAAACAAAAGAATTCTGATTCTTGTGAAGGACCTAAAAACCCAGTGATTTGACTATATTTCTGAAGGCATGTATCTCAGGAACAAAAATAACTGCGAAAAGAAAACAAAACAAACTGACACTGATCATGGTACTCATATTATTGTCAGTAGTTTTGGTACTGACATTCTTGTGAATATTGTGTATGTAAATTTAAAAAGTAATTCTGTGACAATCTAATTCTATCATTTCTGGCATCACTGAGAACTGTAATTCTTTGTGTGGGAAAAAGGAGCTAGAGATGTAAATTAGAGGAGATTGTGACGATCCATTCAATAGCAATGTTCACGTGGATGTCTTGAAATACCATTTCCCATGAAAAGAAATAAGAGATGCTGGGAAAGATGACTGATTCTAAGTCTGGGAGAAGAAAGGTACAACTTTAGTTTGGAAAATCATGTCTGGGCAGATAGAAAAGCAAAACAAATGTGGTTTTGTCCAAAAGTTTCAGGAGACAACTTGAGTGTGGCCAAATATGGAACAAGTGAACATCAATAAGTTAACTATAATGAATTCAAATACATGGATTTAAATTCATAGATTTATTATGATATTTATTATGATACTGCTGATCACAGAAGAAATTTGTGAGTCTGGTTATGTTGAAAACTGGTGCAAGGGCTGGTGTTGTGGTGTAATGGGTTAAGGGTGCTACCTGCCATGCTGTCATCCCATATGGGTGTCAGTTTGAATCCCAGTTGTTGCACTTCCAATCCAGCAAATCATACCACACAATGACTGTAGAAGATGCTCATCTCTGGTTGTTTTAAAAAAAAAAAACAGTATTTAGGGGCATCAGTTTGTAATAGCTACTTGATTTTGAGCTACATTTGAGTTAGAAAAGTAGAAGTGAAGAACGTAAGATTGACTAGTGTTATGAAACCCCAAAATAATCTTACTGTGACTACTAACTTTTGGTCTCAGAAGAAGTTATCTTACTCTCACCCATGGTAAAGACAGCTTTACAGAGAATAATTGAGGCAGACTGCGTGTATTACGATCTTCAGTGTGCTTCTTCTCATGATATTTTTCTAAGAAGATTGTCAAAACTTCAAGTTTGTGTTTTTTGCATGGCTTTGGGGTGTCCATGTGACTGAAGCTTCCAGTGTGAGAAAAACTTGAGTCATATCATGAAAATTAGAGAAGATTGTTTAAATGGAAGAAGAAGAACTTTTTCAACATTATCTTTTGATGGCTGGTGCATCACTTTCTTTAAATGTACATTTGCTGCCTCTTATTTTTATATGTCTTAATGCTATCAAATACATCATATTTTATCCAAAACATTTCTAGGAATTGGATTATATTTTGTCCTCAACTTCTGGCACCTCTGCATGACTGAAATTCTCATGAATGATTCAGAGATAATTTAAAAATATTAAACTATGTTGTATTGTAGTAGAGTTTATGAAAGGAACCAAATGCTATGAATAAAATGGAATTTAATTCTATCATTATGATTAAATATCTTTAACTCCCAGATATGTATCACTTCTGCTCAAGAATCACAAAACTTTTTACAAAATAACATTCCTCACAGAATCCCATTTTGCCTCAAGTCCTACAAATATTGATGAATACTCTGGTCATTAAGACCTAGTGCCAAATTTATTGATACTGTAGTCTGGATTAGCTAGAGATTTTCATTCTGGACCTCAGTAAAATGTGCCATCCTTGTTAAATAAATCACAGCAACATACCCAAATGCTCCACGTGTTGAATTCTAAACAGACTCATACCAATATTGGGTTTCTTCTGTATTGATGGGAGATATAAGGTAGATTTTCACATTGAAGATTTCCAGTCTGGATAACAGGACTTCCAGAAAGTTCACCTGCATTGAAATTGTCTTGCAGTTAATGGCTCACCTTCTGTCACAACCATGTATCAGTAAAGCATCTAGAATACCTGCTATTTAGATCAAGATGATGTCATGAATAGAGTCATCCAGCCTGGTATTCCTTGAGATGGCAGGGCAACCAACGTCTCTGATCAAATTTATAACAAAAATAGATAAATGGAGTGCTCTTAAAGCAACAGAGTGAAGTTATATTAGAGTACTTAAACATTTGTGAAAAAATGGAATTAAAAGATAAATTTATTATTGTACAAGTTTTTTAAAAACATATGCATTTTTTTCATAATGCCTGTTTTTCATGTCCTTCTGGAAACCCCTCCTACTCTGGACTAAAAAATGAGAGTAAAGCAATCACTCCTGGTGATTCTGCTTCATGTTATAGAAAATAAAATGGCCGGCACTGCGGCTCACTAGGCTAATCCTCCGTCTGCGGCGCCAGCACCCTGGGTTCTAGTCCCTGTTGGGGTGCTGGATTCTGTCCAGGTTACCCCTCTTCCAGTCCAGCTCTCTGCTGTGGCCCGGGAGTGCAGTGGAGGATGGTCCAGGTCCTTGGGCCCTGCACCCACATGGGAGACCAGGAGGAAGCACCTGGCTCCTGGCTTCAGATCGGTGCAGCACGCCAGCCGCAATGCGCCAGCTGTGGTGACCATTTGGGGGGTGAACCAGTGGAAAAAGGAAGACCTTTCTCTCTGGCTCTCTCTCTCTCACTGTCTAACTCTGCCTGTAAAAAAAATAAAAAACAATTAAAAAAAAAAGAAAAGAAAGCATTTTGCAGATCAAAGCTGAATACCAGGTGCTTCAGTATGTGTTGATTTGCTCCAGTAAAAAGCACACATCTGGAACAACAGATTAATTTTTGATGAAGTTTGTGATAATTTACTGTCCTTTTTCAAGACCATCTGCCTCTTGTACAAGTCATACCAGATAGTCGAATGAGGATGTGAGGAATCTTCATCCTTGCATCTGTCTTGTTTTTGAGTCACCCAGTGATGTGGCTTTGGTTTCAGTTCACTGCTGAGGTAGGGATATGGGTTCCATAGACCTCCTATCAGCTCCTTCTATACATAAGTCATCATAGCATCAGTTAGGAAACCAATATAATTATTGGATAGCTGTTGAACATGCCCATTTCTTTTTTTCCTTTTTAAAAATGTATTTTTGTTACCTAGAAACCTTTTATTTAAGGCAAAAAGACTTTCTGCATTTAATAAGTATAAATTTAGGAAAATAGCGATTGTTCTCATCCCACTTTCCCTCCACCCACATTCTCATATTCCTCCTCTTCCCTCTTTTATTCCCATTCTTATTTTTCACTAAGATCTATTTTCAATTAACTTTATACACATGAGATTAACCCCATTATATGCGAAGAGTTCAATAAAGAGTATGAGAAAAAAAAACTGTTCCTCAACAGTTGAGACAAGGGCTGTTCAAAGTCATTGCATCTCAAAAGTGTCAACTTCACTTCTATAGACAACTTTTGTTAGGTGCTGTATTAGTTACCAAATATCAGGGAGAACATATAATATTTGTCTTTTTTGGATTGGCATATTTCACTAAGCATAATGTTTTCAAGTTGCATCCATTTTGTTGCAAACCATAGGATTTCATTTTTTATTGCTGTGTAGTATTCTATGGTGTACAAATTCCATAATTTCTTTATTCAGTCTTCAGTTGATGGACATTTGGGTTGATTTCACATCTTAGCTATTGTGAATTGAGCTGTAATGAATACAAGGGTACAGATAACTCTTTCATATGAGGATTTCATTTCCTTTGTGTAAATTCCCAGGAGTGGGATGGCTGGGTCTTATGGTACGTTTATATTCAGATTTCTGAGGTATCTCCATGCTGTCTTCCACAGTGCATATACCAGTTTACATTTCCACCAACAGTGTATTAGGATAACTTTTTCTTCACATCCTCGCCAAAATTTGTTGTTATATGATTTCTGTATGAGAACCATTCTAATGGGGGTGAGGTGAAACTTCACTGTGGTTTTGATTTGCATTTCCCTGATGGCTAGTGATCCTGAGCAATTTTTCATGTGCCTTTTAGCGATTTGGATTTCCTCTTTTGAGAAATGCCTGTTTAAGACCTTTGCCCATTTCTAACTGGATTGTTTGTTTTGTTGTTGTTGAATTTCTTGAGCTCTTTATATATTCTGGATATAAATCTTTTACCAGTTGCTTAGTTTGCAAATAATTTCTCCCATCTTGTGAATTGCCTCTTCACTTTGCTGAGTGTTTCTTTTGCAGTGTAGAATATTCTCAATTTGATGTAATCCCATTTGTTGATTTGGGCTTTGATTGCCTGTGTTTCTGGAGTCTTTTCTAAGAACTCTTTGTGCCAGTATCTTGCAAGGTTTCCCCAATGAATGGTTGTAATTAATGGTATTGGGTCATTGATTTAGCCCTCTGATCCATTTTGAGTGGATTTTTGTGTAATGTGTAAGGTAGGGGTCTTGCTTCATACTTCTTCATGTGAAGATCCAGTTTTCCCAAAACCATTTGTTGAAGGACAGTCCTTGCTCCAGGGATTGAGTTTAGTTCCTTTGTCAAATGTAAGTTGGTTGTAGATGCTTGGATTGAGTTTAGTTCCTTTGTCAAATGTAAGTTGGTTGTAGATGCTTGGACTGGTTTCTGGCATTTCTTTTCTGTTCCATTTTTTTTTTGACAGGCAGAGTGGACAGTGAGAGAGAGAGAGACAGAGAGACAGAGAGAAAAGTCTTCCTTTGCCGTTGGTTCACCCTCCAATGGCTGCTGCAGCTGGCGCGCTGCGGCCGACGCACTGCGCTGATCCGAAGGCAGGAGCCAGGTGCTTCTCCTGGTCTCCCGTGGGGTGCGGGGCCCAGGCACTTGGGCCATCCTCCACTGCACTCATTGGCCACAGCAGAGAGCTGGCCTGGAAGAGGGGCAACCGGGACAGAATCCGGTGCCCTGACCAGGACTAGAACCCAGTGTGCCGGCGCCGCAAGGCGGAGGATTAGCCTATTGAGCCACAGCGCCAGCCCCCATTGGTTTTTCCATTGGTTTTTATACCAGGACCAGGCTGTTTAGATTATAACTGCCCTGCAGTATGTTTTGAAATTTGGTATTGTGATGCCTTTGGCTTTGTTTTTGTTGTATAAGATTGCTTTAGCTATTTGGGGGCTCCTGTGTTTCCTTATGAATTTCAACATCATTTTTTCTATATCTGAGAAGAATATCCTTTGTATTTTGATTGGTATCTCATTGAATCTGTGAATTGTTTTTTGTATATGGACATTTTGATGATATTGATTCTTATAATCCATGAACATGGAAGATTTTTCATTTTTTTGTGTCTTCTATTCTTTAATGTTTTTAAAATTATAATGATAGAGATATTTGATATCTTTGGTTTTAGCCATGCATTATTTGTGTATACAAAAGCTATTGATTTTTGTGTATTGTTTATATATCCTGCCACTTTACCAAACTCTTCTATGAGTTTCAATTGTGTCTTAGCTGAGTCTTTTGCATCCCCTATATATAGAATCATGTCATCTGCAACTAGGGATAGTTTGACTTCCTCCTTCCCAATTTGTATCGCTTTTATTTCTTCTTCTTGCCTAATGGCTCTGGCTAAAACTTCCAGGACTATATTGAATAGTAATCATGAGATTGGGCATCCTTGTCTGGTTCTGGATTTCAGTGGAAGTGTTTGCGACTTTTCCCCATTCAACAGGATGCTGGCAGTGAGTTTGTCATAAATTGTCTTGATTGTGTTAAGGGATGTTCCTTCTATAACCAATTTGCTTAAAGTTTTCATCATGAAAGGGTGTTGTATTTTATCAAATGCTTTCTCTGCATCTATTGAGATAACTGCATGATTTTTGTTCTTCAGTTTGTTAATGTGATTTATCACATTGATTGGTTTGTGAATGTTGAACTATCTCTCTATACCAGGGATAAATCCCATTTGGTTTGGATTCTCTTGGCTAGTGTTTTACTGAGGATTTTTGCATCTATGTTCATCAGGGAAATTGTTCTGCAGTTGTTCTCTGTTGTATCCTTTTCAAGTTTAAGAATTATGTTGGTGCTTGCTTCATAGAAGGAGTTTGGGAGGATTCCCTCCCTTTAATTATTTGAATACCTTGAGAAGTTCTTCCTTAAATTTTTTTGTAGAATTCATCAGTGAAGCCATCTGGTTCTGGGCTTTCCTTTGTTGGAGAATATTTACTCAGTAATTTCTGTCTTGATTATTTCTGTCTTGATTATTTGTATGTTTAAGTTTTCTGTGTCTTCATGGCTCAATTTAGGTAGGTTGTATATGTCCAAGAATGTATTCATTTCGTCTAGGTTTCCTAATTTGTTGGCACACAGCTCTTTGTAGTATTTCCTGATTATACTTTTTATCTCTGTGGTATCTGTTGTTACATTTCCTTTTAATCTCTGATTTTATTGATTCGGGTCTTCTCTCCCCCTCCTTTTTTTGTTAGTTGGGTCAATGGTGTGTCAATTTTGTTTACGTTTTCAAAACACCAACTTTTTGTTTCGTTGATATTTTATATTTTTTTGCTTCAATTTTGTCTATTTCTTCTCTAATTTTAATTATTTCTTTTTTCTACTAATTTTTGGGTTTGATTTGGTGTTATTTTTCTAGAGCCTCAAGATGCATTGAGAGCTCATTTATTTGGTGCCTTTTCAATTTCTTGATGTAGGTACTAATTGCTTTAAATTTTCCTCTTAGTAATGTTTTTGCTGTATCTCATAAGTTTTTTTTTTTTTTTTTTGGACAGGCAGAGTTAGTGAGAGAGAGAGAGCGAGAGAGAGCGAGTGAGAGCAGGGTCTTCCTTCTGTTGGTTCACCCCCTAAATGGCTGCTACGGCCAGCGTGCTGCACCCATCTGAAGCCAGGAGCCAGGTGCTTCCTCCTGGTCTCCCATGCAGGTTCAGGGCCCAAGGACTTGAGCCATCCTCCACTGCCTTCGTGGGCCACAGCAGAGAGCTGGACTGGAGGGGTAATTGGGACTAGAACCTGGGGTGCTGGAGCTGCAGGTGGAGGATTAGCCTAGTGAGGCATGGCGCTGGCCTTCTCAAAAGTTTTAATATGTTATATTGTCATTTTCATTTATTTCCAGAAATTTTTTTGATTTCTATTTTGATTTCTTCAGCGACCTACTGTTCATTCAGGAGCATGTTGTTCAGTCTCCATGTGTTTGCATATGTTCTAGAGATTCTTGAATTGTTGATTTCCAGATTCATGTCATTGTGGTCTGAGAAGATGCAGCATAAGATTTAGATTTTTTTGTTTGCTGTGACTTGCTTTATGGCCTAGCATGTGGTCTATCCTAGAGAAAGTTCCAGGCACTGTTGAGAAGAATGTGCATTCTGCAAATGTAGGATGAAATGTTCTGCAGATATCCATTAGGTCCATCTGGTCTATAGTGTCGATTAACTCTGCTGTTTTCTTGCTGATTTTCCATCTTGTTGATCTTTCCATTTCTGAAAGTGGAGTATTTAAGTCCCTCATTACTAATGTATTGGAGTCTGTATCTTCCTTTAGATCCATTAACATTTCTTTTGAATAGCCAGGTGACTTATAATTAGGTGAATATATGTTTACAAAAGTCACATCTTCCTGTAGAATTGATAATTGATCCCTTATTCACTACATAGTGCCCTTTTGTCTCTTTTAACTGTTTTTGTGTTAAAGTCTATTTTGTCTGAGATTAGGATGGCTACACCACTTCATTTTTGGTTTCTGTTAGCATGGAATATCTTTTTACATACTTTCCCTTTCAATCTGCTGTATCTATGTTGGTGAAATGTGTTTCTTGTAGGCAGCCAATAGATGGGCTTTGTTTTTTAATCCATTAAGCCAGTCATATCTTTTAACTGGAGAATGGAGGCTGTTTACATTCAAACTGACTATTTATAAGTAATGACATCAATATTGGCCCTGCCATTTTTCCATAAATATTTCTATTGTTTACTTTAGATTTCCTTTGTACTTTTATTGGGGGTTTTCTGCTTTCACCTTCTTTCATTGTGATGACTATGTTTCTGTTTCTGTGTGTAACACATCCCTAGGCATCTTTTGTTAGGCTGGATGAGTAGTGGCAGATTCTTTCAATTTCTATTTGTTTTGGAAGGTCTTTATTGTACCTTCATTAATAAGTGAGAGCTTTTCAGGGTACAGTATTATGGGTTGTCAGTTTTTTTATCTTAAAGCTTGGACTATATCTTGCCATTCTCTTCTAGCCTATAGGGTTTCTGATGAGAAGTCAGCTGGGAGTCTAATTGTTTCTCTCATGCATTTTTTTAGAATCTTTCTTTATGTTTTACTGTGGAGAGTTTGATGACAATGTTTGTGATGAAGATCCTTTCTGGTCATGTCTACCATGAGATCTGAATGTGCTTGGATATTTCTTTCTTTTCCAGTTTGGGAGGTTTTAAGTAATTATTTCATCAACTAGGGTTTCTAATCCTTTTTGTCTTTCCATGCCTTCAGGAATTCCCAAGACTCATATGTTAGGTCATTTGATAGTATCCCATAAATCACCAATACTGTTTTTAATTTTTCTAATATCTTCTTTTTTTTGGCCTGCCTGTAAATTTCCATAGCTTTGTCTGCTAACTTGAATATTCTTTTCTTTTGCCTCACCAAGTGTGTTGTTAAGGCTATCCAACCCATTTTTAATTTGATCTATTGAAATATTCATTTCTAATATTTCATTTTGATTTCTATTTAAATTCTTAACTTCATGGGAAAAATTTTTATTCATGTCATGTATGAATTTCGTTAATTCATGGATTTGCTCTTGGTTACTTCTAAGTGAATTCCATTTCTGGCATTTCATCAATGTCTTCTTCACATTCTAAGATTAAAGCATTGTGTTCTTTTGGGGGCCTCACGTTGTCTTCCTTATTCTTGTTTCTTGAATTTCTGTGTTTATTTTAGGCATTTTTGGAGACAATTGTTGGTTCCTCCCCCACCCCTGGTGGCTTTTATCTTTGGACTATTCTTCCATGGCTTAGTGGATTGTCTGTTCTTTCAGTGAATACCCAGAGGCATGTGCTTGGTGTGGCCAGGGAGCTCTGTTCAGTGCTTCAGGGTGAGGAGTGTGTCCAAGGTGACACCCAAGTTGGGCATGGTAATTTTTTTTATCGGAGGGGAGTGTTTGACCAGCTCTTTTGGCATAGTCTCATGCCCTCCTCTCTTCCAAGGTGACCAATGCCTGGGTCTAGCCCCACCTGGTGAAGTGTTCAGCTGCATTCCCACAAAAACCATACAAAGGATCCAGGCAGTCCTCAGTGTGGGCTTGTATCCCATAGCAGTGACCCTCCCCAGGCAATCAGAGAGCCCCAGCTTGTGTAGCCACCTACAGCGACTGCCCAGAGACCCAGCCACACCTTATCCCCTCCCATGCAGTCGTAGTGTAGTGTTTCTATAGTACAAGTACGTGAGACTCTCAATGGTCACAGAGCGCCGAGGATGCACTCTTCCCTGTCAGTCTGTCCCATCCACAGAGAGGCAGAGTTTCCTGAACTAGCTGCCTGTGTACTTCACCCAGGCAGCCTAAGTCCCAGATTCTGTGACATGCTTGAGGTGTTCAGCCCCCCCTGTCAACTGCCCCAGGGAAACTCAGGCATCTCCTCTTGGCAGGTTGCCACACGCAGACATAAGCTGGTGCAACTGTTATGTATGTCAAAAATGGTACCCACCCTCCCTCAGCTAGTTACAGGACACTGCTGTCGGGGCGCGCGGGGGTGGGGGGAGATTAGGGAAAGAGAAACCTGCCCGCTTTTTCCCTCTAGGTTGGCAGTTACATTGTCCTCCACAGGGCTCCAAGCTGGACTCATGTCAGGTTCTCCCTGCAGTTTTATTGCCAGTGGCTTGGACTACTGCAGTCTGGTTGCCTCACTCTCCAAAGCTGGTACTGAGCCTCTCGGCTCTTGGGTTTCTGTGTGGTGTCCATGTTTGTGCTGAGTGTCCACACCCTCCACGTAGATACATAGTGTTCTTCTAACTTGTGTGGAGTTTCCACTTCAGTTTTCTCCCTAACTATTCTGAGATTGCATTCTCTCCACTTATTTATGTAAGCTATCTTCCCCTAGACTCTTGTAGTAAGCCCCCTCTCTATTTTGCCATCTTGGAATCCTATTATCCTTTTCTCCTGTTTCTACTATTTATTTAAGGGAAAAGAGCCATGAAGGTGTTTGGAAATGAACTGGACTCATTATGACAAAGACTGGGGCCAAAAGTTATTATACAGCCCACATAAGCTATAGTAAATCCAGGACATTCTTGGGTGATGAATTTAGCTCAGAACAAGTTTCCAATAATTCCTGAACTATTTGGTTGTTTCTTTTTCTCCTGGAAACAGTTACTCTAAGAAGTGGTGGGAGGTCCCTGTGGGGAAGATCGGGTAGAACGTTTATACAAATGTGCCAGTGTTGCAAGGGTCTTCCTCAGGCATACAGCAACATCTCTTTATTCACTGGCTTCTATGAAATGATCACATCTGGAAGTAGATGAGACCAAAATCATTCCTCTGTTTACATAATCTAGAGATTTTCTAAATTTATAGAAATTAACTACAATTTTATCTTATTTTTACTTATTTTTAAATTTTATTTATATTCTTTAATTTGAAAAGGAGGGAGAGAGACAGAGAGACAGATAGAGGTAGGGGAGAGAGAGGGGAGAGAGAGGTATCTTCCATTCATTGGTTCATTCCTTAAATACTTCAGGAGCTAGAGCTTGGCCAGACTGAAGCAAGGAGGGCCTGGAGCTAAATCCAGGTCTCCCACATGGATGGCAGGGGCCCAAGTACTTGAACCACCATCTGCTACCTCCCACGGTATGCATTATCAGGAAGTTGAATCAGAAGTGGGTTAGCTTGGACTGAAACTAGACACTCTGATTTGCAATGTGGATGCCCCCAAAGTGAACCATTGTGCCAAACACTTCTCCTCAATTGGGATTTTAGAATAGAGGCCTCTTATTTTGGCTCTAAAGTCCTTGTAATCAGTCATCTACTTCCAGAAATGCCTATAGTCAAATCACTCTGATACCTCTACCTGTTATAGTGACTGTGATTATCTGATGTCTGGCAGTTAAGTGGTGATATTTGTTCTCTGCCCAGCCTCAATTCTATCATTTCCATGGAAATTAGAGGGTCCATTTCAATGGTAGTATCTTTTGTCCTTAACCCTGGCCAACAGAGTATAGCCAAATAGTCTTCACAACTTCCAGACACAGTGTTTCTCACAACTTGATGAAAGAAGCACCTTCTGGCCCTTCTGGAAAAATGTAGTGAGGGGATGGGTAAGATCCCTTCCAAAGATCCACTCCCTTACTTCCATTTTCTTCCTCCTAGCTTCTCAATGTTATTTCATGTGGACACACTGAGTCTAAATTTCCATCAGCTGCATGTGAGAAGAGTGGAGAACACTGAAGCTTGTCATCCACTTATCAGGTAGCTGGCATAGGCTGTGTCATTGCAGGATATTTGAACAAAGCATAGTCAGCTTCATCAGCTGGGAGAGGTCACTCCTTCTGCTGGTAGGGGGTCCTGCAACATTTGAAATTTAAGGAAAATAAAATAATCAAATCCCACCAAATAGCTTCATTCAAATTCTCAAGGTAACACTTATTCTCAGTCTATAACATAAACGATGCATTGAAACTCTAATTTAGCCCATGGAATAGTTAAGCATCCTGCAGGCTGAGAATGTAAACTTGATTTTAGTTGACACCACTCCTGTGGCCTGAAGACATGAGATCCATTCAGGACATGGAAATTATATGGTTTTTGATTATAGGACTATAAATGAAACTTTGTTTCCTTTACTCCTTCCACTCCCTTTTCCTTGCTTTTGTTGGTGTCGGTTCTTTTTTTTTTTTTTTTCTCACATTGTTCATCACGCTGTATAGCTGCTGTTCTTCCATATTTTAAAGTCTTGGTTTCAGTAGCATTTTGTTCATATGTGCACAGGTAACAATTTAAATCATCACTTTGATTACTGTGTGCCATAGAATGCCAATAGCTCATTCTCTAACACTAAATAGATATTCACTTGTTTCAAAACTCAAGCCAGTTTGATGGATTCTAGATTCTCATTTTCCTGAGGCCCTATTGCTCGCAACCCTTTCTGTTATCAATCAATTTATAAATTAGGTTTCTTGGGGAAGAAACCAGAATCCACCTTAGCTAGTTTAAGCACAGTGACTGAATAAATATATTCATCAGCTTGCAGAGTTTGTTGGATAGGCAGAAAATCAGTCTTGGATATTGCCCAATTAGGAGGCATTTTGGGTTATTGTGTAATTCTAGGAGGCTCAACTCTCAACTTCCTCATTAATATTTCCTGTCCTCTATTCCTGTTTCTTCTTCTTGCCCTTTAAAATACAAAAATATATGAGGAGATTCAAAAAAATTCATTGAAAGTGTGCACTATCTTTTCATGCCTTTCCCACAATCCTCTTGAAACCCCCTCTTGAATATGTGTGGTATACATATTACATTATTATTTTACTTACTCTCCAGCTCTAGCTACTAATGTATTGGTTGGAAATTTTATTTCTTTCCTTTGATACTTTATACTTAGTGTCTAGAAATGTGCTTGGCTCACAAAAAGTACTCAATAAATATTTCTTGAAATAATGAATCAATGGTCCCGATTTTTGAGGAGGTTACATCAAATAGAGGAGAAAGAGATGAGACATATACACAGTCTCCCAACTAAAATATAAATTTGAGTCTTGCAAATTATCTTGAATTGTTTGGTCAACCTGGTGAAGTTAGGGATTATTTCAGAACCCATTTATTATATATTTTTTTCCAGAATCCCTTTCTCTGTGACTCCTGGGTCAACAGAGGTGTGGTCACTACACAGATGCAACAGCCATCGCCCTCTCCCATGCTCTCGTCTGCAGTCTCATGTGGGCAGTTTAACTTATTTTTATTGAATTTTTAACTTATTTATTAAATTTTTAACTTATTTTTCTTGAATTTCCTTGGGATCTTTGACTTTCTTATCTATGCTAGTACTTTAGAGAACTAGTTAATGACTGTTCTGATCTTCCAACTACCTACTCATAGATCTTTACTTCCTCAGCTTCCCTACAGTTCTGCAATGGCTACTTCTTATTATAAATCCCTTATCCCATGCCTCTCCTAACGGCTTTAGTCCTTGATTAAATCCTAACATGTAAATTATTATAAAAGAAGGGTCAACATTGTATGGGAATTGATTATGAAGATATTTTTCCAAATAGGATTTAAGGATGTCTTGAGGGAATGATGGTTTGGCTAAGAACTGAAGAAAGAATAAGAGATAAATAGGCAAGATGGAGATAGAAGTATCCAAAGCAGAGAACACAGGATGCCACTCATAGATAGAGGAGTACTAGTCAGTGAGAAGCACTGGAAGAAAGCCAAGGTGACAGGAGCAGAAAGTTGGGATGGAACTGTGGTATGGGAAGGGCTAGGTGTATGAGTGGGTGCTAGAGTTTTGAAAACCAGGACAAGTATATGTGTGTATGTAGTACACGGTCACATTTGTATTGTGAAAATATTATTTTAGCTTCACCATGGTTAATTAATTGTAAAGGCACAAGATTCAGTGCAGGTAGGCAAGCTAGGTAGCTTTTACATTGTTCTTGGGAATTGATGATAGTAATTTGATTTGAAGTGGTTGAAATGAAGAGAGGAACAAATGGACTATCAAGATCTTGAGTTAAGTTTGTGCATTTTTGAGAAATCAATAGGAGATGCTATTTAGGAAGTTGGAGCACATCCTTCAAGTCTGAGCTAGAGACTCCAGGAAGCACTTACATAAATGCAGTCCACTGGAGATGATTACATTCTCCTTGGGAAATTCAACTGTAGCCATTAAGTCAATAAAATAAAATAAAAACAAAAAACAAAGCACAGTAGTTTAAATAGTGTGGAAGTATGGAATTTTCTTGCTCTCCTTCTGTTCAGTGAGTACATGCCCTAGACTGAATGGGATTTGAGGGATGTGAATTAGCTTTTTCTTTCTTTTCTTTTTTTTAAGATTTATTAATTATCTGAAAGAGTTCTAGAGAGAGGTAGAACCAGAAAGAGAGAGAGAGAGAGAGAGAGAGAGAGAGAGGTCTTCCATCCGCTGGTTCACTCCCCGGATGACCACAATGGCCAGAGCTGTGCTGATCCGAAGCCAGGAGCCAGGAGTCTCCTCCAGGTCTCCCATGTGAGTGCTGGGGCCCAAGCACTTGGGCCATCCCCCACTGCTTTCCCAGGCCATAGCAGAGAGCTGGATCGTAAGTGGAGCAGCCTGGACTCAAACCAGCGCCTATACGGGATGCCAGCACTGCAGGAGGCGGCTTTACCTGCTATGCTACAGCACCGGCCCCAGCTTTTACTTCATTTAATCCAATCTCCTGTGTGATTCCTTGAGTTGAATGTAATTCTAATAGTTAAAAACACAACTTATAGATTTAGCACATTTTGCCACATAAATACTAGTCAGCTCCTTCTGGAGGTCAACTATCCATTTTCGGATAAAAAAAAAATCTGTGTTGAATTTATTAAGAGATTTTGATCTCAAGCAGAGCAATTTCTGCATGATTTTCTGTAGTGATTTTGGCTACTTGCCTTTTTTCCCCCAGCAGGCTGATATAAGACACAAATCCTTATGTAAGCAGGAAATTTCACTATAACAGTAGATGAGATCATTTAGGGAAAGAGCATGTTAGGAGAAGAGAAAGACTTTATGACAAAATCTTGAGATAGTCCAAATCTTGTCCAGACAAAAGAGAGAAAGTAGAAAAAGCAGGCAGGGCAAGAATTGCCAGAGACAGAAAGCATTCCTTAGGCATCAAGAAAATGTTATAAAATGGGCCGGCGCCGCGGCTCAACTGGCTAATCCTCTGTTTAGCCGCGCCGGCACACTGAGTTCTAGTCCCGGTCAGGGCACTGGATTCTGTCCTGGTTGCCCCTCTTCCAGGCCAGCCCTCTGCTGTGGCCCAGGAGTGCAGTGGAGGATGGCCCAAGTGCTTGGGCCCTGCACCCCATGGGAGACCAGGAGAAACACCTGGCTCCTGCCTTCAGATCAGCGAGGTGCGCCGGCCACAGTGCGCCAGCCGCGGCGGCCACTGGAGGGTGAACCAATGGCTAAGGAAGACCTTTGTCTCTTTCTCTCTCTCTCACTGTCCACTCTGCCTGTCAAAAAAAATAAATAGATAAAATGAAATAAAAACTCATGATTCAGTAGGTTTGACATATTAGATATTCTGGGGAGGGGATTTTTGTAAATTAAAAAAAAAATGAGAGGGCCAATGCTGTGGCATGGTGGGTAAAGCCGCTGCCTACAGTGCTTGTATCCGATATGGGCACCAGTTTGAATCCTGGCTGCCCCACTTATGATTCAACTCTCTGCTGTAGCCTGGGAAAGCAGTAGAAGACGGCCCAAGTCCTGTGACCGTGTACCTGTGTGGGAGACCCGGAGGAAGCTCCTTGCTCCTGGATTCGGTTTGGTGCAGCTCTGGCCATTGCTGCTATTTGGGTACCAGCAGATGGAAGACCCCTTCGCCCCCTGCCTCTGCCACTCTGTAACTCTGCCTTTCACATGAATAAACAAATCTTTTTTAAAAAGAGAGGCTTCATAAGTGGTTTTAGTAAAAAGTTGGGCACTTTTGACATAAAGAAGTCATCAAGTCGAGGACGAGGGAAGGAATTATCTAGGCTGAAACAGTCGGTGAAGGAAGAGCACGTTTGAAGACATTCGAGGCAGGGCTTTAACACACCTCACATAAGTCCCCCTGTGGCTGTACTTCTCTGGAGATGTGTGTATATGCATTTATGGTCGCATAAAAGGTGCTTTGGGAAGGTGATAGAATGAGGGAGTTAAATCCATAGCTTCTATATTTTACCTGTGATATTGGGAATGAACTGGAGCGAGCTCAAGTGGTTAGAGAGCCTGGCTCCCAGAACATGCATAAACAATCAGACTTCTAAGTTTTCCATAGGAAAAATCAACCACTAATATGTTTAATTTTATGTGCTAATGGAACTGGACAAAGAGAGTCCCAAATAGCTGTTAAAACATTTTATTTCAATGTGTCTGTCTATCTCCAGATAACATTAGTGTTGGGATTAGTTGATTGGGTAAAGGTCTACCTTCATCACCACTGGCAGGCATCCTCCACTCTGTTGAGTGCCTGAAAGGAACAAAAAGTAGAGGAAGAATGAATTATCTTTCTCTTCTGGAGATAGTAAGACCCATCCTCTCCTGCCACAGGACATCATCTTTCTTGGTTCTCAGTTTATGGGATGCAGACCAGGATTTACAGCTTTGGCCCTGTGACTGGACTCAGAGTGAATTATTCCACTGGCTCTTCTGGTTCTCTAGTTTGGAGATGAACCAGAATGAGACTTCTTGGCTTTCATAACCATCTGACCTAACTCCTATAAAATATACCTCCTCTCATATACGACCTATGGCACATAATGGTGTCTGAAGTAGCAACAGACCACATTTATGATGATGGTCACATCAGATTATAATGGAGCTGAAAATCTCCTATCACCTAGTGATACCATAGTCATTATAGCACTGTAGTGTGATGTATTACTCACCTGTTTGTAGGGATGCTGCTGTAAACAAACCTATTGTGCTTCCAGTTGTATAACAGCATAGAACATGCAATTATGTAGAGGACGTAATATTTGATACTGATAGTGAGGAATGATGCTACTGGTTTGTTTATTACATCATACTTCCTATTGTTTTTTAGGGTATACTCTTTCTACATATAAAAACGTTTATGGTGAAACAGAATGCTGTGTTCTACTAGCAGCAGCAAGCTCTTCACTGCTTCAAGAGGCCATGTGGAGAGATTTTTTTAAATGAAAGATTTATCTGAAATGCAAATAGAGAGAGAATATGAATGAGAGAGAGAGAGAGGAGGAAGACAAAGAGAGATCTTCTATCTGCTAAGTCATTTCCTAAATGCCTACAATAGCAAGGAACAAGGAACTTCATCCAGGTCTCCATATGAATGACAGGAACCCAAGTACTGCCTCCCAGTTGCATCAGAGATAGCTGCATTAGAAACAGAGGCAAGATTCAATCTCAGGCACTCTGATATAGAATGCAGGCATCTGAAGCAGTGACATCATCCATTGTCTCCATCTGTAGTGTTTCCATCTGTAGTGTTTGTCCCATACCATCTAAATTTGTGTAAGTCAGTCTCTGACGTTCATATAATGACAAAAATCTCTCAACAATTTATTTCTTTTTTTAAAAATATTTTATTTATTTATTTGAGAGGCAGAGTGAGAGAGAGAGAGAGAGAAAGAGAGAGAGAGGAGAAGAGAGAGAGAGAAGGGAGAAAGGTCTTCCATCCACTAGTTAACTCCCCAAATGGTTGCCATGGCTGGAGCTGAGCTGATCTGAAGCCAGGAGCCATGAGCTTCCTCCAGGTCTCAATGTGGGTGCAGCACTTGGCCCATGCTCAACTGTCTTCTCAGGCCACAAGCAGAGAGCTGGATCAGAAAAGGAACAGCCAGGGCATGAACCCGCATCCACAGGGATGCAGGCATCTCAGGCAGAGGCCCAGCCCACTAGGCCACAGCACCAGTCCCCAACCATTTATTTCTTTTTTTTTTTTTTTTTTTTTATAAAGCTTTTATTTAAAGAATATAAATTTCCAAAGAACAGCTCATGGACCACAATGGCTCCCCCCCCACACAACTTCCCTCCCTCCCCCCACCCTCCCCTTTTCCCGCTCCCTCTCCCCTTCCATTCACATCAAGATTCATTTTCAATTCTCTTTATACACAGGAGATCAATTTAGTACATATTACGTAAAGATTTCAACGGTTTGCCCTCGCATAGAGACACAAAATGATAATACTGTTGGAGTACTAGTTATAGTATTAATTCACAATGTACAGCACATTAAGGACAGAGATCCTACATGATTTTTTTTTTAAAAAATTGATTAATTGTCTATGCAATTTCCAGTTTAACACCAAGATTTTTTAATCATTTGCAATTATCTTTATATAAAGAAGATCGATTCAATATATACTATGTAAGGATTTCGTCAGTTTGCACCCACACAGAAACACAAAGTGTAAAAATACTGTTTCAGTACTAGTAATAGCATCACTTCACATTGGATAACACATTAAGGACAGATCCCTCATGAGACGTAAGTACACAGTGACTCCTGATGTTGATTTAACAATTTGACACTCTTGTTTATGGCGTCAGTAATCTCCCTAGGCTCTGGTCATGAGTTGCCGAGGCTATGGAAGCCTTTAGGGTTAGCCGACTTCGATCTTATTCCCACAGGGCCATAGTAAAAGTGGAAGTTCTCTCCTCCCTTCAGAGAAAGGTACCTCCTTCTTTGATGGCCCCGTTCTTTCCACTGGGATCTCACTCGCAGAGATCTTTCATTTAGGTCTTCTGTTTTTTCCAGAGTGTCTTAGCTTTCCATGCCTAAAATATTCTCATGGGCTCTTGAGCCAGATCCAAATGCCTTAAGGGCTGATTCTGAGGCCAGAGTGCTATTTAGGACATCTGCCATTCTATGAGTCTGCTGTGTATCCTGCTTCCCATGTTGGATCATTCTCTCCCTTTTTCATTCTATCAGTTAGTATTAGCAGACACTAGTCTTGTTTGTGTGATCCCTTTGGCTCTTAGACCTATCAGTGTGGTCAATTGTGAGCTGAAATTGATCACTTGCACTAGTGAGATGGCCTTGGTACATGCCACCTTGATGGGGTTGTATTGGAAACCCCTGGCACAATTCTAACTCCATCATTTGGGGCCGTTCCGATTGAGCCTGTCCCAAGTTTTACATCTCCTCCCTCTCTTATTCCCACTCTTATATTTCACAGAGATCACTTTTCAGTTAAAATTTAAACACCTAAGAATAATTGTGTGTTAATTACAGAGTTCAACCTCTAGTACTAGGATAAAGAAAAAAAAAATACTACCATGGATAAAGTATTACATTGTACAACAACAGTCAGCACAAGATCTGATCGAGTCACTGTTTCTCATAGTGTCCATTTCACTTCAACAGGTTTCCCCTTTGGTGCTCAGTTAGTCATCGCCAATCAAGGGAAACAAATGATATTTGTCTCTTTGGGACTGACTTAATTCACTCAGCATGATGTTTTCCAGATTCCTCCATTTTGTTGCAAGTGACCGGATTTCATTGTTTTTGACTGCTGTATAGTATTCTGTAGAGTACATGTCCCATAATTTCCTAATCCAGTCTACTGTTGATGGGCATTTGGGTTGGTTCCAAGTCTTAGCTATTGTGAATTGAGCCGCAATAAACATTGCTGTGCAGACGGCTTTTTTGTTTGCCAATTTAATTTCCTTTGGGTAAATTCCAAGGAGTGGGATGGCTGGGTTGAATGGTAGGGTTATATTCATGTTTCTGAGGAATCTCCAGACTGACTTCCATAGTGGCTTCACCAGTTTGCATTCCCACCAACAGTGGATTAGTGTCCCTTTTTCCCCACATCCTCTCCAGCATCTATTGTTGGTGGATTTCTGAATGTGAGCCATTCTAACCGGGGTGAGGTGAAACCTCATTGTGGTTTTGATTTGCATTTCCCTGATTGCTAGGGATCTTGAACATTTTTTCATGTGTCTGTTGGCCATTTGGATTTCCTCTTTTGAAAAATGTCTATTGAGGTCCTTGGCCCATCTCTTAAGTGGGTTGTTTGTTTTGATGTTGTGGAGTTTCTTAATTTCTGTGTAGATTCTGGTTATCAACCCTTTATCTGTTGCATAGTTTGCAAATATATTTTCCCATTCTGTCGGTTTCCTATTCACTTTCCTGACTGTTTCTTTTGCAGTACAGAAACTTTTCAATTTGATGCAATCCCAGTAGTTAATTTTGGTTTTCAGTGCCTGTGCTTCTGGGGTCTTTTCCAAGAAGTCTTTGCCAGTACCTATGTCTTGCAGGGTTTCTCCTATGCTCTCTAGTAATTTGATGGTGTCGGGTCGTAGGTTTAAATTTTTAATCCATGTTGAATGGATTTTTGTGTAAGGTGAAAGGTAGGGGTCTTGCTTCATGGTTCTGCACGTGGAAATCCAGTTTTCCCAGCACCATTTATTAAACAGACTGACCTTACTCCAGGGACTGGTTTTGGATCGTTGATCAAATATAAGTTGGCTGTAGGTGTTTGGATTGATTTCTGGAGTTTCTATTCTGTTCCATTGGTCTATCCATCTGTTTCTGTACCAGTACCATGCTGTTTTGATAACAACTGCCCTGTAGTATGTCCTGAAATCTGGTATTGTGATGCCTCCGGCTTTGTTTTTGTTGTACAAGATTGCTTTAGCTATTCGAGGTCTCCTGTGTCTCCATATGAATTTCACCATCATTTTTTCCAGATCTGAGAAGAATGTCCTCGGTATCTTGATTGGTATTGCGTTGAATCTGTAAATTGCTTTTGGTAGAATGGACATTTTGATGATATTGATTCTTCCAATCCATGAGCATGGAAGATTTCTCCATTTTTTGGTATCCTCTTTTATTTCTTTCTTTAAGGTTTTGTAATTTTCATTGTAGAGATCTTTAATGTCCTTAGTTAAATTTATTCCAAGGTATTTGATTGTTTTTGTAGCTATTGTGAATGGGATTGATCTTAGCAGTTCTTCCTCAGTCGTGGCATTGTCTGTGTATACAAAGGCTGTTGATTTTTGTGCATTGATTTTATATCCTGCTACTTTGCCAAACTCTTCTATGAGTTCCAATAATCTCTTAGTAGAGTTCTTTGGGTCCCCTAAATAAAGAATCATGTCGTCTGCAAAGAGGGATAGTTTGAGTTCTTCCTTCCCAACTTGTATCCCTTTAATTTCTTTTTCTTGCCTAATAGCTCTGGCTAAGACTTCCAGCACTATATTGAATAGCAGTGGTGAGAGTGGGCATCCCTGTCTGGTACCAGATCTCAGTGGAAATGCTTCCAACTTTTCCCCATTCAATAGGATATTGGCCGTGGGTTTTTCATAAATTGCTTTGATTGTATTGAGGAATGTGCCTTCTATACCCAGTTTGCTTAGGGTTTTCATCATGAAAGGGTGTTGAATTTTATCGAATGCTTTCTCTGCGTCTAGTGAGATAATCATATGGTTTTTCTTCTGCAGTCTGTTAATGTGGTGTATCATGTTGATTGTTTTGCGAATATTGAACCATCCCTGCATACCAGGGATGAATCCCACTTGGTCTGGGTGGATGATCTTTCTGATGTGTTGTTGCAGTCTATTGGCCAGAATTTTATTGAGGATTTTTGCATCTATGTTCATGAGGGATATTGGTCTGTAATTCTCTTTCAATGCTGCATCTTTTTCTGGTTTAGGAATTAAGGTGATGCTGGCTTCATAGAAGGAATTTGGGAGAATTCCCTCTTTTTCGATTGTTCTGAATAGTTTGAGAAGAATTGGGGTTAGTTCTTCTTTAAATGTCTGGTAGAATTCAGCAGTGAATCCATCTGGTCCTGGGCTTTTCTTTGTTGGGAGGGCCTTTATTACTGATTCAATTTCTGACTCACTTATGGGTCTGTTTAGGTTTTCTATGTCTTCCTGGTTCAATTTAGGTAGGTTGCATGTGTCCAGGAATCTATCCATTTCTGAGAGGTTTCCCTGTTTGCTGGCATACAAGTCCATGTAGTAATTTCTGATGATTCTTTTGATTTCTGTGGTGTCTGTTGTTATATTTCCTTTTTCATCTCTGATTTTACTGATTTGGGTCTTTTCTCTTCTTTTTTTAGTTAGTTGGGCCAATGGGGTGTCAATCTTGTTTATTTTTTCAAAAAACCAGCTCCTCCTTTGGCTGATTTTTTGTAATGTTTTTTTGGATTCAATCCTGTTGATTTCTTCTCTGATTTTGATTATTTCTCTTTTTCTACTAGATTTGGGTCTAGTTTGCTGCAAATTTTCTAGATCCTTGAGATGCATTGAAAGCTCATCTATTTGGTGCCTTTCCAGTTTCTTGATGTAGGCACCTATTGATATAAACTTTCCTCTTAACACTGCTTTTGCTGTATCCCATAAGTTTTGGTATGTTGTGCTGTTATCCTCATTTACTTCCAGAAAATTTTTGATTTCTCTTTTGATTTCTTCAGTGACCCATTGTTCATTCAGGAGCATGTTGTTCAATCTCCATGTGTTTGCATATGCTCTAGGGATTCCTGAGTTGCTAATTTCCAACTTCACTCCCTCATGGTCTGAGAAGTTGCATGGTATGATTTTAATTCTTTTGAATTTGCTGAGACTTGCTTTATGGCCTAATATGTGATCAATCCTAGAGTAGGTTCCATGTGCTGTTGAGAAGAATGTGAATGCTTTCTGTGTAGGATGAAAAGTTCTGTAGATATCTGTTAGATCCATTTGGGCTATAGTGTTGTTTAAATCTACTGTCTCCTTGTTGATCTTCTGTCCTGTCGATCTGTCAATATCTGTGAGTGAAGTATTGAAGTCCCCCAGTACTATTGTGTTGGGATCTAAGTCTCCCTTTAAGTTTCTTAACAAATTTTTTAAATAAACCTGTGGCCTGTAATTAGGTGCATATACATTGAGAATTGTTATATCTTCCTGTAGTATTGATCCCTTAATCATTATATAGTGCCCCTCTTTGTCTCTCTTAACAGTTTTTGTGTTAAAGTTTATGTAGTCCGATATTAAGATGGTTACACCCGCTCTTTTTTCATTTCTGTTGGCGTGGTATATCTTGTTCCATCCTTTTATTTTCAGTCTGTATGGATCTTCGTTGGAAAGATGTGTTTCTTGTAGGCAGCAAATAGATGGTTTTTGTTCCTTAACCCAATCAGCCAATCTCTGTCTTTTAACAGGACAGTTTAGACCTTTAACGTTCAATGTGACTATTGATAAGTGGTAAGTTTGCCCTGCCATTTGCCAGATATTTTCTAATGTATGCTTTGAATTCCCTGTGATCTTTTGCCGTGAGGTTCCCTTCGTTTACCTTCTTTCATGTTGATGGTCGTGTTTCTGTGTTTCTGTGTGTAACACATCTTTAAGTATCTTTTGCAGGGCTGGACGTGTGGCAACAAATTCTTTCAATTTTTGTTTGTTATGAAAGGTCTTTATTTCACCTTCATTCACAAATGAGAGCTTTGCAGGGTATAATATTCTGGGCTGGCAGTTTTTCTCTCTAAGCACCTGGGCTATGTCTCGCCATTCCCTTCTAGCTTGTAGGGTTTCAGTTGAGAAGTCAGCTGTAAGTCTAATTGGAGATCCTCTGAGAGTAATCTGCCATTTCTCTCTTGCACATTTTAGGATCTTTTCTTTTTGCTTCACTGTGGTGAGTTTAATTACAATATGTCGTGCAGAGGATCTCTTTTGGTCATGTTTATTAGGGGTTCTATGAGCTTCCTGGATTAGGATTTCTCTGTCTTTCTCCAAGCCTGGAAAGTTTTCTGCTAGTATCTCCCTAAAAAGGCCTTCTAATCCTTTCTCCCTCTCCATACCTTCAGGAACACCTAGAACCCGAATGTTGGGTTTTTTAATAGTATCCTGTAAATTCCCGACGATATCTTTTAGTTTTCTAATTTCCTCTTCTTGTCTTTGGTTTGACTGTTTCCTCTCCTGTTCTCTGTCTTCTAGGTCCGATATTCTCTCTTCTGCTTCACCCATTCTGGTTTTAAGGCCCTCAAGATTGCTTGTCACTTGATCTATTGAATTCTTCAATTCATTAAGATTTTTTGTCACTCTCGTAGCTTCTTGTTCTACTAGTTGTTTCATTTCATTTTGATTTCTGCGTAGTGCTTCATTCTCGCGAGAGAGATTTTCTATCTTATCCATTAAGGATTTCTGTAGTTCAAGAATTTGTTTTTGAGAACTTCTTAATGTTCTTATCAATTCTTTGAGATCTGCTTCTTGCATTTCTTCTATCTCATTATCTTCATAATCCTGACTTGGGGTGTCTTTTCCGTTTGGGGTCATCATAGCGTCTTCCTTGATCTTGCTCCCTCGGAATCTGTTTTTATTTGGCATTTTTTTTTTTTCCCTCACTCTTTCTCTGGGTTGTCAAGGTAATGGAGTTTGTGTGCGCGGTGTGTTCCCAGTTTTTGGATCCCCTTCAGGTTTCTACAGCCTCGGGTTTTTGGTTCCGTCTGCCTCAGTGATGGGCGGGCGGGCGGGCGGGCGGGTGCGCCTTGTCCCACTGCGTTTAATCTAGCTCGAATTAGCAGGGTGGGTGACGAGAGAGGCTAGTGTCCGTGCAGGCTCGCCTCAATTGTGCTGTTTTCCCCCGTGGGGGGTCTGCTTCCCCCCGCCAGTGTCTCGGGATCCCTGTATCGGCCCCCGTTCAAGCGCTCAGTTCCAATGGCGACTGTGTTCCGCCCGGCTTCCGGTTCAGCCGGCGGGCGCACGCCGTCCCACTGTGTTCAGTCTAGCTCGAGTGAGCAGGGTGGGCAACGAAAGAGGCTAGTGTCCGTGTGGGCTCGCCTCAACTGTGCTGTTTCCCCCGTGGCGTCTGCTTCCCCCCGCCAGTGTCTCGGGATCCCTGTATCGGCTCCCGTTCAAGCGCTCGATTCTAATGGCGACTGTGTTCCGTCCGGTTCCCGTCCCTCCCGGCAGCTCCCGTGCCACTAAGGCACGATTTGCCGTTCGCAAACTTACTTTCCCATAGGTCCTCTGCGTCTCATTCACTGGGTCCGGAAGAATTTCCACTGCATTTTTTTCCGTGAGATTTTTCCTGAGGCTACAGTAACTCTGTTTTTATTAAACTATCTTTTTGCGGACTGCTAGTGCGCGTCCTCACTATTCCGCCATCTTGGCTCCGCCCTAAATAAGTAAATCAGTGTTGGACCTCTCAACCGCAGAGATGCCCACTTGCTTGGAAGGACGCCCAAAGATCCAAACTCCAGACGAGTTGATGCAAAAAGCATGAGGTTTCTATTGAACGTTTGTGTAGTGAGGAGCCCAACCATTTATTTCTGAGAATGTATCCCTGAAGTTAAACAGTGCATGAGTATGGTTAAATAGCCTATTCTGTGTATCAGGTGAAAACAATAAAATTAAAATATTGAAAAGAAAATCCAAGGGGTGGGCCAAGAGAGTAGAAGCACCTGAAGAGGGAATGAGTGAACTGGAAAACAGAACTGAAGAATGTTTCAGAATATCACACAGAAAGCTGAAATGGAAAATATGTGTGTGGTTAATATGTAAAGAGCACAGAATTAGGAAATACAGCAAGCTTCCCATGGAATCTCTAGGAAGAGAAAAAAAACACTGGAGGAGAGGCAATATATGAAAAATTACATTTGAAGATTTTCAGAACTGATGAAAGACATAAAGCCACAGATCCAGGAAGAATAATGTTTACCAAACAAAATTAAAGTGAAAAGAAATCTATAGTTGTAAGACTCAGCAAGTGCAGCTCATCAACGCTGAAAAAGTCTTAGAATTATCCAGGTAGAAACAGTTACCCATCCCTACCAAAAAGAAAAAAAGACTGAGGACAGGCAGCCTTCTTTAACAGCAAAAATGAAAGGCAGAATAATTGCATATATTAATGTGGTATGTATCAAACTCAGTAAAACATCCGTCTGGAATTATATTTATCGCAAGAACAAGAGTAATAAAAAGACATTTGCATAGAAGAAAGTGTTGACTCTATACTGGGAGTGTTCATCATAAGCAGACCTACACTAAATAAACTTCGGAAGATCCGTTTCAGGAAAAAGTAAAGTTAGTTAAGAAGGAAGGTCTGAGATGCAAAATGGAATTGTGAGCAATGATATTTTCAGACATCTAGATAGATTAAGAATATTTATGACACGATAAAGAATGATCTGTTATTGCTAGTTAATACAGAATTAAATTACTGGAAAGCTGTAGCACATAAACTAGAATTGAGATAAATCACATTTAAAAAGTTTTTGAGTAAACAAAGGTGGGGAGAAAACTCTTGACCTTTCCCTTGTTATACACACACATGTAATTTTTAGGGTAACTTCTCAACAATACAAATAGAAGACATAATTTCCAAAAAAGTGTGGAAAAAAATAAATGGGATAAGAAAACCTTTCAAACAAATTGGTCAAGAAGAAAGAAGAGCTGAAGAAAACAAAAGAGGGTGTAAATTAAAATAAAAAATAAGAAAATAAGAAGCCAAATATATCTGCAAATTCAAATATATCATGTAAATTCAAAGGAATTGTACTGGATCAAACAATAGTTTGTCAGATTGGATTAGGAACAACAACAGATGCAACCATCTGTTCTTAAAGCCAACCGGAAGCATAAAGTTATGAAGAAGTTGAAAATAAAGTTAGGGAAAAAGATATATCAAGCCAAAAGCAAACAAAATTGACTTTTGGAGAAAAATTACAGAAGGATAAAAAGTTTATCAGAATAATATAACAATTCTAAACTTGCTTTTAACTAATAATATAGTAAATCTTATGAATATATAAAGTGCAACTTGATTGAAATTTATAGAGGGAGAAATTGACAAACCCTCCAGCAGAATAAGAAATTTTGACATGTATTTCTCCTTATTGATAAATTAAACAAAAAATGTACAAAAATAAAATATTTCAACAACATAAGCAACATGATTTATATATACTCGGTGCAGCGCTGGCCGTAGTGGCCATTTTGGGGGTGAACCAATGGAAGAAAGACCTTTCTCTCTGTCTCTCACTATCTATAATGCTACCTGTCAAGTAAATTAGAAAAAAAACACAACATTGTTTCAGTAATTAGAGAGCACACAATCTTTCCAAGTATACACAAAGTATTTATAAAAATTAACTATATATTGGGGCTTGTGCTGTAGTATAGTAGATTAAGCTTCCATCTGTGTGCCAGCATCCCGTATGGTTTTGGTTTGAATCCCAGGTGCTCCATTTCAGATCCAGCTCTCTGCTAATGGCCTGAAAAAACAGTGGAATATAGCCCAAGTTGTGGGGCCTCTGCACCCACGTGGGAGACCTGGAAGAGGCTCGTGGCTCCTAGCTTCAAATCAGTCTGTCTCCATCCGTTGAGGCCATTTGGGAAGTGAACCAGTAGATAGAAGACCACTCTCTTTGTCTCACTCTCTCTCTGTGTGTAACTCTGTCCCCCAAATAAAAAAATAAATAATTTAAAAAAATCAACTATTTTAAAGCCATAAAGCAGTTTCAGAAAATTTGGATAATGCAGTATCATTGAGACCACATTCTTTGACCGTGGTTTCATCAAATTAATAGCAAAAATCCCTTTATTTCCTTTATTAAATTTTTTGTTGAGGTAAAATTAGCATGACATGAAATTCACCAATTTAGTCATATTAAGGTATGCAATTTATTGACTCACATTATATTTTCAATGTTGCACAACCATTACCATTATCTAATTCCACACATTTTCAACACTAAAAATATACTCCAGGTATTAGGCTGCTTTGCACCATTCCAACAAAATACCTAAGGCAATGAACCTTCAAAAGACAAAGGATATTTTAGCTCAGAGTTTTGGAAGTTCAAGTCCAAGATTGGGTTGTCCTGTTGGTTTGTCCTCTAGTGAGGTTGGTGGATGGTGGCACATTGTGGTGGGGGAACATGTAAGAGTAGAGTGTTCACATCTGAAACAAGAAAGCAGAGAGGACTGACAGAAACATCAGGGTCCCACAGTCCCCTTTGAAGACAAGTTCTTTTTTTATTTTTATTTTATTTTTTTATTTTTATAATGCTTTTATTTAAAGAATATAAATTTCCAAAATACAGCTTATAGATTACAATGGCTTCCCCCCCCATAACTTAAAAATATGGAACGCTTCACGAATTTTCGTGTCATCCTTGCGCAGGGGCCATGCTAATCTTCTCTGTATCGTTCCAATTTTAGTATATGTGCTGCCGAAGCGAGCACCGAAGACAAGTTCTAAGGATATCTCATGAGGCACCAATTCCTAAAGGCTCCACTACTTCCTTGTAGTGCTGTCCTAGGGACAAGTCTTTAACACATGGGCATCTGGGGGATACCCATGTTAATATCCAGATCATAGCACCCCATATCCATTAACAGTTATTCTCCATCCCTTTCCTCCCACTCTGAGTCACAGCTCTTGGGAACTACTAGCCTGCTTCCTATATCTATGGATTTGCCTATTCTGGACATTCATGTGAAAGGGATTATATAAATGTGGTATTTTGTGCCTGACTTATTTTACTTAGCATGGTGTTTTCTTTTTCTTTTTTTTTTTTTTTAGAAAGCTTTTATTTAAGAAATACGAATTTCATAGGTACAGCTTTAGGAATACAGCAGTTCTCTCCCCCATACTTGCCCTCTCACCCCCACTCCTGTCCCACCTCCTACTTCCTCTCTCATCCCATTCTTCATTAAGATTAATTTTTAATTATCTTTATATACAGAAGACCAACTGTATGCTAAGTAAATATTTTAGCAGTTTGCACACACACAGACACACAAAGTATAAAGTACTGTTTAAAGACAAGTTTTACTGTTAATTCTCATAGTGCAACTCATTAAGGATGGAGATCCTATTTGGGGGGCAACTGCACAGTGAATCCTGTTGTTAACAATTGACACTCTTATTTATGACATCAGTGATCATCTGAGGCTCTTGTCATGAGCTGCCAAGGCTATGGCAGCCTTTAAAGTTCACAAACTCCATCAGTATTTAGACAGGGGCATAATCAAAGTGGAAGTTCTTGCTTCCTTTCAGAGAAAGGTATTTTCTCTCTCTCTCTCTCTCTCTCTCTCTCTCTCTCTCTCTCTCTCTCTCTTTTGACAGGGAGAGTTAGACAGAGAGAAAGGTGTTCCTTTTCCATTGGTTCATCCCCCAATTGGCCGCTACAGCCGGTGCGCTGCGCTAATCTGAAGCCAGGAGCCAGGTGCTTCCTCCTGGTCTCCCATACGGGTGCAGGGCCCAAGGACTTGGGCCATCCTCCACTGCACTCCCGGGCCACAGCAGAGAGCTGGACTGGAATAGGAGCAACCGGTACAGAATCCGGCGCCCCAACCAGGACTAGAACCCAGGGTGCCAGCGCCGCAGGCGGAGGATTAGCCAAGTGAGCCACGGCACTGGCCAGTACCTCCTTCTTTGATGGCCCCTTCTTCTTTCCTCTGGGATCTCACTCACAGAGATCCTACATGTAATTTTTTGCCACAGTGTTTTGGCTTTTTAGCATGGTGTTTGTCAAGATTTGTCCCAGTTGTAGAACATATCATTACTACATTAATTTGTTGCTTAATAATATTCTACTGTATAGGTGTACCATATACAGTATTTTATTTTTTCACTCAGCAGTTGATGGATAGTTAGGCTCTTTCTACTTTTGAGCAATAGCTAAATATAATAACATATATTTAAATATTTATATGTATTTTAATATGGACTGTATCTTCATTTCTTTTGGATAAATTCATGAGTAGAATTTCTAGGTCATATGATTATTCTATGTTCAGCTTTTCCAGAAACCACTACATTAGTTTCCAAAGTGATTACACTATTTTATATTCTATTCTCACCAGTAATGTGTAAAGATTTCTGTATTGCCATATCTTTAATATAACTTGTCATTTTCCAATTTTAAATAAATTATATAGGAAGTGGTATTGGTACCTCATTGTGATTTTGATTTACATCTTCATGACTAATGATGTTGAACATTTTGTTACATGCTTATTGTCCATTACTATATCTTCTTTGAAGAAATGTCCATTCAAATCTTTTGTGCATTTTTAACTAGGTTGTTTGTTTGTTGTTGAATTTCAAGTTCTTTATATGTACTGGATATTACACCTTTTTCAGCTATATGGTTTGTTAATTTTTCTCCCATTCTCTCATTATCACTCTCTTGATAGCATTCTTTGACATATAAAAGCATTTAATTTTGATGATGTCCAGTTTATTTTTTCTTTTGTTGCTTGTGCTACTTGTTTCTAAGAATCTGTTTCTAAATCCAAGTTCATGAATATTTACCCTCTTATTCTCTCATTCTAAGAGCTTAATAGTTTAGCTCTTAATATTTAGATCTTCAATACAACTTGAATTAAAATGAAAATGGGTCATTTTCATTCTTTTCCTTGTGGATAATCATCCGTCTTAGTGTTATTTATTGAAAAGACTATTTTTTTTTTCCTATGGTATGGTTTGTTTGTAAAAAACAGATAAAAAGGTTATACAGTTTTGGAGGTTCACAGTCCAAGAGTAAGAGGCTCCATTAGTCTGGTATCTGATGAGAGTGGTGAATGGTGGAATGTGCAAAAGTCTTATCACCTGAGCAAGAAAGTTGAGTGACATAGGGAGTACACTCTTCATCCATGACCATATGCCTCTCTGTGGAATGCCATCTGAGTCAACCACGAGGGATCTACACCAGCAACCTAATCTAATCCAAACATTTCCCAAAGTTCCCACCTGCAGGCACCACAATTAAATCAAAACTCCACCCTCAACCCACCAACCATTAACATTAATTCATTTCCCATTAAGATAAGACTTTGGGGTTTCACTCTCTATATGAGTTTGGGGATCTAAATCCTGTTCAAAGCATTGCAGTAACCTCTTGTAAGTTTGAGAAGAGCAAGTAAGGGCGAATGATAGAAGTAGAAGCCAGATTACGGGGTACTTGCAACTAAGTAAATATGAGAATGGAGACCTGTGACATGTTGTTGCTGTTTTTGGGCCCAGCTGGCACTGAAACAGTAGGGATCAGGTCTTCAGCAGCTGTATTTTGGTGTAGTTGGGACAGGCATAGGCTGGTAGCAAGAACTCCAAACTCTGTAAGTATTATAAGGCTTAACCATGGATTAGTAATTGTTTTGGGGAATTATTTTCAGTTGGATCCACAAATAATTACTTGATTATTTCTGTGGCTAAAATATTTGGTTGGATTGATTCATCCTGGCTCCTTTAATGTCAAACCACATAGTCTAGCAAAATTATCCTTGGTGATCCAGACTACTTGAGAATTATGCATTCCAATCAGGTTTTGTATTGACACAGAGGTTTAGTCTTATACTATAGCCCGTGTTTATGCCTCTAAGGGAGCCTAACTTTTTAATTAATAGTGAATAAGATCTGGCTATAGAATTAGATTGCCTACTCCTTTGGAGCAGCCTCTGAGCACAAGCTTCTGGCTCTAGCTGCTTGTGTTTGAGATCTGAGATTTGGCAGGAAGGGAGGTTTTGCTCCTGCAGGCGGTTTCCCGGAAGTAACTTTCATCTGAGGTGCATTCACAGCCATTCCCATGGTGTGGCTTCTCTGGAGTTGGAAGATCTTGGTTTCAGAGAGTGGCTGCCGTAGTGTTCCGGAGAAGATGCACAGAAGGTCATGGCAGGGAGTCTGCTAATGAGGTAACCTCAAAAACTGAACCGAGGAAAACTTCCCCTCCTGGGGTTAGCATTAGAAATTTTATAGACAATGCCCACAAGTGTTCAGAAAGGAAGGTGTTGGTTCAGTGTATGAAGTTTACTTTTGGTGGATAAAATTCAAGTGGCTTATGAGACAATGCAACTTCTCTTGGTCCTTAGGGAACAACCAAGAAGGGGAGAGAAGCACAAAGCGGTCTATGCATATCTCTTGAGGGATGAGTCAGGCAGGCATCATCCAATAAGACACTTGCTCTCCCAAGAACTCCCCCAGACACCACTTGATTGCAGTTGGCAGAAGGGCACAAGGAGAGCAAGTGAACAGGAAATACTAACTGACAAGAAAAGTGTCTTAATCACATTTCTTTCTTTCTCTTTCTCTTTTTCGTTCTCAGCAGGAAATATGTGTGTCTTGTGTTAGAGACTATCAATTATTTTGAAAAATCCACAAGTGTATTATATTCATTAAACCTGTCTTCAACATAAAACATACCTTACAGGATACATAATAAAAATATTTTTAGATTGCCTGTACTCAGACATTTTTATAAAGTCAATGTGCAATGTCTTTGGACACCCATATGTTATCGGGCCATGTGGCAGACTGTCATAATGATGTCGTCCAGTGAATCCAACCACTCATGCATTCCTCTCCCAATCGTCTCTAGTCTTGGCTACTGACTTGCTTTGGCTGATAGGACATCACAAATTTGGCCCAAATAGGGACTTGTCAAGTTCCCCCTACTGGGACTTCCTGGAATGCTGCCCTGATGTGTTGCCATGTCAAAACCCAGAATGAAAGGACACAAGAGAGAAACTGTACCTTCCCAGGAATCTCAGCCAGCTGGATGCTGCCGTGTGGGTTGCCCCTGGAGAGAATCCCAGAAGAAACACCTGGTCAACTTAGGGGATCATGAAAACTAGTAGGTCACTTTTTTTTAAAGCAGTATATTTGGGGGTGTTTCGTTTTGCACAACAGACAACTAAGACCAAGTGGGATCTTATGTTTCTCATAGTACTTTTTTGATATATGTTTGAATCCAATTATACAATATTTCACAATAAAATGTTATGTATATTTTCATAAGTATCTCTAACATATACACTAACATATGTCTCTGTAGAAATGGGATTGTTTTCCATAAGGTATACCCTAAATCTATCTGTCCCAATATTCAGGATTCTATGTGCACATAATGCATAACTGAAGATAGTAAGAGATTACAAGATTGGAAGAAAATGTGTAATTAGGCAACTAAAGATGTGGTATATGCATGTGGGATTGTATACGTGTGTGCCTATATACATGCAGGTTGCAGGTTGACGGGAGGGGAGAGAGAGAGACATCAGGGAAGTGATTAAAAAGATCTAGTTTAAGAGGAAATGGTTCTCAGTGAGTGGTTATATCTGAAACAGCACAGGAGGTAGAAATATGTTAACTTCTGACCTAAAGACCCAATGATTAAACAATCTATAGTGTTGTGCATTAGCTTATAATTAAAAGTCAGATTAATAAACACATTAGCATTTCAGGGAACTCTGTCATTTCTAGGGTTCCCTTTGCTTTTTCTGCATATTGCTTGAAATTCTTTGCAATATGTAATGTTGATCCTGCAAAAAAAGGGGGCATTAAAAAGGTGATCTTATTCTGACACCAACTTATTTATAACTTGTCCTATGATATAATGTATTATTTTTAACCTACATACAGCACAGAAAAAATGGACTTTTCTTGATGAATAGGAAAATAGTATATTAAAGAATAGTCTCAATTAGGATTTTGTTTATAAAGCAATGTTTGACCTTATTTAAAAATTTTCTTGAATGTGTGTGTTCACATGTATATTCATGTGTGTTTTGCCAAACCTATTTTGAGTGGCTAAGGTGTTTCCTAGCTGAGGCTTTGCAGCCCTCATGCTGGTATCAAAGGCTTTGAGGCTCAGGAGTAGGGCAGGCTTGGGTTCTTCCTCTTACTGTGTGAGAGTTCATTTCTGTGCATGCACATAATGAAACATAATGAATCCTCTTATAACACACACTTCCCATAGATCTGCAAGGTACATAGGATACTGTGCATAAATATGCAATGAATTACTTTTGATTTACAATAAGCAATTAAGACACACACACACACACACACACACACACACGACATATACTCGAGTACACCAGCAATGTCTGTGTATTCATTTGTGATCTAAACCTCTTGAATTGTATGGCGTAGGTATCCACCTTCTTGTTAGGAAAAATTAGAGACAGTATTAATCAAATCGTTCTCGCTGCTTCCCTAATTGTCTTGCTATTATAACAGTGATGATTTCTAAGGAAGAAATCAGTTGATGTGAAGCAAAATACCATTTGCCAAATACCCCATTCAGAGTCACCAGGTTGGATGGCTCTTTCCTACCTGGAAAGAGACAACAGGAATGAAAAAGAAGCAGGTGTGCCTGTTTGATAGACTGTGCCAGATGCTCCTTGGGCCTAATAATCCTGGCACTGCAGAGAAGTCAGGGGAAGGAGCTTCATGGCCTTCTTTCTAAATAATTAGCTGGCAGACTCTTCTTTGTGTTCACAAATCATTTTGAAATTACAGTCTCACCTCTTTCCCATCTTGTCACATTGAACCCTGCTGGCCATCACAGGGTTCCCTGTGCAAATCATTGTCAGTGGTGATAGTATTTATAGGAAGTTTTCAATGAGCTTGTTTGAACAACTGTACTTTTATTTTTAATCAACATGTGTTTTTTAATTTTTTATTTAAGATATACAAATTCCATATATTCAGACTTAGGAACATAGTGACACTTTGCACCTAACCCTCCCTCCTGCCCATACTCCCACACTTCCTCCTTCTTCTCACTTATTCCCTCTCTTAATTTTTACAATGAACTACTTTCAGTTTACTTTATACTATTAAGATTAACTCTCACTAAGAGTTCAACAAATAGTAAGAAGAAAACAAGCACTGTTTCTCAACAGTAGAGACAAGGGCTATAAACAATCATTGAATCTCAAAATGTCAATTTCATGCATATGCATTACATTTTTAGTACCCTGTTAGTTACTATAGATCAAGGAAAATACATGGCATTTGTCTTTTTGGGACTGGCTTATTTCACTAAGTATAATGATTTCCAGTTGCATCCATTTTGTTACAAAAGACAAGATTTCATTCTTTTTAATGGCTCAGTAAAAAAGAGTAGTATTAATGTGGAATATTGATAGTAGTACTCCTCCTCCTCCTATTAGTAATAGTATAGATACTGAACAGTATTTCATACTATATATATACATCATAATTTCTTTATCCAGTCATTAGTTGATGGAGATCTGGGTTGATTCCATATCTCAGTTATTGTGAATTGAGCTGCAATAAACATGGAGATAAACATAACTCTTTCATATCCTGATTTCACTTCCTTTGGGTAAATTCCCAGCAATGGAATTTCTGGGACATTGTGGTATACCTATTTTCAATTTTCTGAGGAAGCTCCATACTGTCTTCCACAGTGGCTACATTGTTTTACCTTCCCACCAGCAGTGGATTAGGGTACACTTTTCCTTACATCCTTGCCAGCATTTGTTGTTTATTGATATCTTTATGACATCCATTTTAACTGGGGTGAGGTGAAACCTTATTGTGGTTTTGATTTGCATTTCCCTGATGGCTAGTGATCCTGAGCATTTTTTTCATGTGTCTGTTGGACATTTGGATTTCCTCTTTTGAAAAATGCCTGTTCAAGTCCTTTGCCAATTTCTTTCTTTTTTTTTTGACAGGCAGAGTGGATAGTGAGAGAGAGAGAGACAGAGAGAAAGGTCTTCTTTTTCCGTTGGTTCACCCCTCAATGGCTGCTGTGGCTGGTGCACCACGCCGTTCCAAAGCCAGGAGCCAGGTGCTTCTTCCTGGTCTCCCATGCGGGTGCAGGGCCCAAGCACTTGGGCCATCCTCCACTGCACTCCCTGGCCACATCAGGGGGCTGGCCTGGAAGAGGGGCAACCAGGACAGAATCCGGTGCCCCGACCGGGACTAGAACCCAGTGTGCCGGTGCCGCAAGGTGGAGGATTATGGCCTAGTGAGACGTGGTGCCGGCTGCCAATTTCTTAACTGGTTTGTTTGCTTATTGTTTTTGAGTCTTTTGAGCTCTTTATATATTCTGGATATTAATCCTTTACCAGTTGCATAGCTTGCAAATACTTTGTTCCATTCTATAGGTTGCCTTTTCATCTTGCTGGGTGTTTCCTTTGCAGTATAGAAACTTCTCAATTTCCCTTTTGTCAATTTTCGCTTGATTGCCTGTGTTTTTGGGTTTTTCCAAGAAGTTTTTGCCTATGCCAATATCTAGCAGAGTTTCCCAAGTGTTCTCCTCTAGTACTCTGATGGTATCAAGACATAGATTTAGATCCATGATCCATTTGAGTTGCATTTTGTTTATTGTGTAGGTAGGGGTCTTGTTTGATATATGTGCACATGAAGATCCAATTTTCCCAGCATTATCTGTTGAAGAGAGTATCCTTGCTTCAGGGATTGGTTTTAGCTCCTTTGTCAAAGATTAGTTGGTTGTAGATGCATGGATTGATGTATGGAGTTTCTATTCTGTGCCATTGGTGTACATATCTATTTTCATGCCTGTACCAGGCTGTT
Source organism: Sylvilagus floridanus (assembly GCA_949820135.1). Classification (NCBI taxonomy): domain Eukaryota; kingdom Metazoa; phylum Chordata; class Mammalia; order Lagomorpha; family Leporidae; genus Sylvilagus; species Sylvilagus floridanus. The sequence continues at coordinate 79,511,715 of OX463242.1, forward strand.
TTGATTATAATTTTCATGTAGAATATCTTGAAATCTGGTATTGTAATGCCTCAAGCTTTGCTTTTGTTGTTTGAGATTGGGCTACCTATTTGGGATCTCTTGTGTTTCCATATGAATTTTAGCATTGTTTTCTTTAGATCTAAGAATGTCAATGGCATTTTGATTGGATTCACATTTAATCTGTAAATTGCTTTTGGCAGCATGGACATTTTGATGACATTAATTCTTCTAATTCATGAACATGGAAGATTTTTCCATTTTTTTGTGTCTTACTCTATTACTTTCTTTAATGTTTTATAATTTTCATCATAGATATCTTTCACTTCCTTGGATAAATTTATTCCAAGGTATTTATTTTTTCCTGTAGCTACTGTGAATGAGATTGATCTTGGAAGTTCTTTCTCAACCATGGCATTGTCTATGTATAGAAAGGCTGTTGATTTTTGTGTATTAACTTTATATCCTCACACTCTACCAAAATCTTTTGAGAGTTCCAATAGTCTCTTAGTGGAGTCTTTCAGATCCCCTATATATAGAGATCATGTCATCTGCAAATAGAGATAGTTTGATAGTTAGTTCATTTCCAACCTGTATCCCTTTGATTTCTTGCTTAGTGGATCTGGCTAAAATTTCCTGGACTATATTGAATAGCAGTGATGATAGTGAGTATTCTTGTCTGGTTCTGGATCTTAGCAGGAAAGCTTCCAACTTTTCCCCATTCAGTGGAATGCTAGCTGTGGGTTAGTGATGAATCAGCTTGGTTGTGTTGAAGAATGTTTTTTCTGTACTCCATTTGCTTAAGGTTTTCATCTTGAAAGGATTTTGTATTTTATTAAATGCTTTCTCTGCATCCATTGTAGTAATTCCTGATGATTCTTTTTATGTCTTTGGTGTCTGTTGTTACATGTCTTTTTTCACTCTGATTTTATAATTTTTTTCTCAGTCTTTTTTTATTAGTTTAACCAATGGTGCATCAAAATGTGCACAAGAGAAATGCCAGATTACTTTCAGAGGATTTCTACTTACATTCACAACTGATTTCTCATCAGAAACCCTACAAGCTAGGAAAGAATGGAGAGACATAGTGCAAGCCTTAAAAGAAACAATCTCCCAACCCAGAATTCTGTACCCTGGATAGCTCTCATTTATGAATGAAGGTGAAATAAAGACCCCCCATAACAAATGGAATTTGAAAAAATTTGTCACCACTAATCCAGCCTTACAAAAGATGCTTAAGGATGTGCCACACATAGAATCACAGAAAGATAGTCATCATTATGAAAGAATGTGAAGGCAGAAAATCTCCCAGTAACTGTACAAAGGAAATCCATAGCAAACAATAGGAATATTTATGGAAAAATGGAAGGGCCAAGTTGTTACTTATGTGACATTGGATATAAATGGCCTAAATTCTCTAATTAAAAGATACAGACTGGATGAATGGGTTAAAAACAGGACCATCTATTCTCCGACTACAAGAAACACACCTCACCAATGAAGATACATGCACGCTGAAAGGGAAAGAGTGGAAAAAGTTATTCTATGCTAACATAAAGCAAAAATGTGCAGGGGTAGCCATCCTAATATCAGCAAAATAGACTTTAACACAAAAATTGTTAAAAGAGTCAAATAAAGGCATTATGTAATGATTAATGAATGAATTCAATGGGATTATGTGACTATTATAAATGTATATGCATCTAAAGCCAGGGCTTGCTGCTATTTAAAGCAAATGCTAATTGATCTAAAGGGAGACATAGACTCTAATACATTAGTAATGGGGGACTTCAACACCCCACTTTCATCAATGGATAGATCACCTAGTCAGAAAATCAGCAAAGGAATATCAGAGCTAATTTACAAGACAGACCAAATGAACCTAACTGATATCTACTACATATTTCTTTCTACAGTTTCCTTTTCATCAAAGAATGGAACTTTCTCTAGGATACATCATATGCTAGGCCATGAAACAAGTCTCAGCAAATTAAAAAAAATTGAAACCATACCATGCATCTTTTCTGACAACTATGGAATGAAGTTGGAAATTAACAATTCAAGAATTTCTAGATCATATGTGAAACATGGAGACTGAATGACATGCTCTTGAATGAACAGTACATCATAGAGTAAATCAAAAGGGAAATAAAAAAAATTCTGAAAACAAATGAAGATGACAAGCATAAAGAAATTTATGGGATATAGTAAAAGCAGTGTTAAGAAGGAAGTTTATAGCAATTGGTGACTACTTCAAGAAATTGAAAGACATCAAATAAAAGAGGTATCAATGCATCTCAAAGTCCTAGAAAAACAACCACAAGTCAAACTCAAAACTCATGAAAAAAGAAATACTTAAAATTAGAGCAGGAATAAACGAAATGGAAGCAAACAAACAAAAAATGATCCCATAGATCAGTGATAGGAAAACCATGATGTAGGAGGTGGATGTTGGGGAGGGTGAAGCAACACATTGGAGTGAGCCTAGATGGGGTGATGAGCTCAGCTCTGTGTTGCTTACTTCCAGCCTTCTTTACACCTGAAAGAAACAAATTTCTATTTTATGTAAGTCATGTTATTTTACTTTGTATCATATTCAGCCACATCTAACTCAAAATGATTTATATTATCACACTTTTTCCCCTCTAAATGTTAAGTGGGACTGCAATTTATTTGAACTCTGTTTATGTTAGCTGGGATTTTTATTTAATTGAGAACTACATAATATTAAAAACAGATCCTACATCTTCTCTCTTGGGTATGTAAGTTATCATTTATAATCACATATCTGTATTGAGAAGACAGCACAGGATATTCAACATTGGCCTGGGTCTATCCAAGAATGTCATACTAGTATTAATATACTCAGATAAGCATAACCTTCTCATCCATCTACTATTATTATTGGCTACAACCCCCCTGTTCCCAAATCTGATGTCTCCCATGTAATTGTAGCATTTAGTAAAAAATATATGGAAATTATTTATATCATAAAGTAGGCAGATTGGAGTGGTAGGTCATCTGCATTTTCTTGTTTTAGACCTAGTCTCTGTCCTTGTCATCCCACTATGTGTACTGAGCGGCTGATTGGTGGGGACAGCATTCAAGGGTTGTCTCATTCTCCAGTTTATGATTGGATGAGATAAGCAGGAAGAACTCCCAGGTGCTCTGGAGGGCATATAGAATAAAGTCAGGGAGAATAATCTTTTGATTTGTGACTCTATTTTGGCTGCTTTCAGCTATTAAAACTGTGTATAAGTGAGTTATTGCTGTCTAAGAAATATTTGCCAACTTAGTGACTTAAGGAAATAATCATTTATTGAGTTTGTAATTTAAGGAGGAGGAAATTATGCTGGACTCAGTTGGCTGGTTCTTGTGGTCTGGGTGGGCTTGTCCAGGCTCATTCTTGAATATTCAGTCAGTTTGCATGGTGGCTGGGATCTTGACTAGTCTAGGATGGCTTTACTTCAAAACCTGGCTGTTGGCTGCCTGCCCATTGTAGTAATAGGACATACAGGGACATTTATCTCTCATCATCAAGAAAGTTATCTCAGGATTGTTCTCATGGAGGTTGGGTGATACTTCAAGAGAGCAAACTGAGGTGTGCAGGTATCTTGAAGCCTGGACTGGGAACTGCTTCATCCTCACTTCTACTGTAGTTCGGTTAACTAATATGGTGCAAGATCCACTCATGCTCAAGATCTTAGGGGAAAAGACTCTGACTTTAATGATGGAAAATTAACTCTAATGATAGAAGACTTTAATGATGACTTGAAACATGGAAAACTGACTTAATAGAGAAGAGAAATCTGAAATTAAGAGCTTGCAGAGGGGTAAACAACAAAAGTAGGCAAATTGCCGCTGCTGGTCCTGAGAAAACCTTAGGAAGTCTAGGGACCAAGTACCTCTAGCAGTAGAGATGCTGGATGAGGCTGGAAGCATGACTGACTGCAAGTCTGTGTGAAGGGTGGCTGGATCCTCAATGCCTTTTGAGCTTGTACTGAGAAGGGGAGATTTCTGGCAAGATACTGAACCTGTGAGAATCTGGACTTGGAGACACTTGACATGGACAGGTGTTAGCAGGGCAATTGCCTTCTGGAGATTGGGGGAATTAAGTGTAGGTCCATAAACTACAATCATCAGGAACCGTTCATGGTTCATCTCTCTTGCAGCCATCACAGGGCACAGGTGCTTGCAGTCAGGGGCATGCTACCTCCACCTTGCAGGACAGAAGACTGGGCATTCCTCCCTACAGAAGTTGGCTGACTCTGCATAAAGATCTACAGATACTGACATCTGGATACCCCACCCTCGGACCCCGAGTGAAAAGATCAGGCCCTGCCACCATAGTGGAGTTCACTTAGTTATAACCCCCCTCTCCCACAGGCATCTCATTCACCTTTGTAGTGCTTTAAATCCAAATATTCTATTCAGCTGGGGTCATCTACAGGTGAGAAAGACCTCAAACAGGAAAGGCAGCCATAAGCTGCACTTTGGAAATCTATATTCTTAAAATAAAAGCTTTATATATATATATATATATATATATATATAAATTTAAGAAAGACACGGTAGATATGTTAATGGAAAAAAAAAAACCAACCACAGTGAATACAGGTAAATTTGACCATAGAGAAACAAAACAGAGAGCAAAAGAAAATGTGAAAATGAAGCAAAGAGTCGGCATTGTGATGCAGTAGGTTATGAACTCCAGTTCGAGTTCCAGCTGTTCCATTTTTGCTCCAATTCCCTACTAATGTGTGTGGGAAAGCAGAGGAGGATAGCCCAATTACTTGGGTCCCACTTGGAGAGACCTGGGTGAAATTCCAGGGTTCTGGCTTCAGCCTGGCCCAGCCCCAGCCTTTGTGGCCCTTTGAGGAGTGAACCAGTAGATGGATGATCTCCCTCCCTCTCTCTCTCTCTCTCTCTCTCCTCCACCCCCTCTGTAACTCTTTCAAATGAAAAAGAAAGTGACACAGAACACACCATACAGAACAACTAAAATAACTATGATCTGTATCTTTAGCTACACACATGCAAGTGTGGTATCCAACAACTATAACTACCACCACCACCAACAAACCATCAAATCAAAAAGGCCACACAAAACAACCAGGCAGAACTCTTAGAATATAAAACTGTACCAGCAGAAATAAAAAAGATCAGGTGAACAGTCTGAAGCTTAAGTTGAAATCTCCCAGCAAGTAAGAGAGCACTTCAAAGAGTTCATGGAGAAAATGAATTAAAAGATAAGTTTATTTCTATGCAAAAAAATTTGAAATCCATGCATAGTTGTTTCATAATACTCATTTTTCATGAATTTTGAAGTCCCCTTGTATGTGTGGATTTTGTGTGGGGCTGCCTGGGTTTTGATGAAATTTTTGATGGCTGCCTGGGTTGTGGTTCAAAACTCAGCCCCGTGGACCCCGTGGAGCTAGGATGATCGGGTTTCTTTCTTTCTCATCTCTTACCAAACATTCAGTGAAATAATTAGGCTTTATTTTCCTGTTTTGAAAAGAGGAAATAATAATAATACTTCCATGTAGTTTTGAAGTGATGATGAAATTAATATATGGAGAGTTTCTAAAATAGTTTGTAGTACATAATAAGGGCATAATTATTTTTTTTTATATAAAGCTTTTATTTAAAGAATATAAATTTCCAAAGAACAGCTCATGGACCACAATGGCTCCCCCCCGCCCACAACTTCCCTCCCTCCCCCCACCCTCCCCTTTCCCGCTCCCTCTCCCCTTCTGTTCACATCAAGATTCATTTTCAATTCTCTTTGTACACAGAAGATCAATTTAGTACATATTACGTAAAGATTTCAATGGTTTGCCCTCACATAGAGACACAAAATGATAATACTGTTGGAGTACTAGTTATAGTATTAATTCACAATGTACAGCACATTAAGGACAGAGATCCTACATGATTTTTTTTAAAAAAAATTGATTAATTGTCTATGCAATTTCCAGTTTAACACCAAGATTTTTTAATCATTTGCAATTATCTTTATATAAAGAAGATCGATTCAATATATACTATGTAAGGATTTCATCAGTTTGCACCCACTCAGAAACACAAAGTGTAAAAATACTGTTTCAGTACTAGTAATAACATCACTTCACATTGGATAACACATTAAGGACAGATCCCTCATGAGACGTAAGTACACAGTGACTCCTGATGTTGATTTAACAATTTGACACTCTTGTTTATGGCGTCAGTAATCTCCCTAGGCTCTGGTCATGAGTTGCCGAGGCTATGGAAGCCTTTAGGGTTAGCCGACTTCGATCTTATTCCCACAGGGCCATAGTCAAAGTGGAAGTTCTCTCCTCCCTTCAGAGAAAGGTACCTCCTTCTTTGATGGCCCCGTTCTTTCCACTGGGATCTCACTCGCAGAGATCTTTCATTTAGGTCTTCTGTTTTTTCCAGAGTGTCTTAGCTTTCCATGCCTAAAATATTCTCATGGGCTCTTGAGCCAGATCCGAATGCCTTAAGGGCTGATTCTGAGGCCAGAGTGCTATTTAGGACATCTGCCATTCTATGAGTCTGCTGTGTATCCTGCTTCCCATGTTGGATCATTCTCTCCCTTTTTCATTCTATCAGTTAGTATTAGCAGACACTAGTCTTGTTTGTGTGATCCCTTTGACTCTTAGACCTATCAGTGTGATCAATTGTGAGCTGAAATTGATCACTTGGACTAATGAGATGGCCTTGGTACATGCCACCTTGATGGGATTGTATTGGAAACCCCTGGCACAATTCTAACTCCATCATTTGGGGCCGTTCCGATTGAGCATGTCCCAAGTTTTACATCTCCTCCCTCTCTTATTCCCACTCTTATATTTCACAGAGGTCACTTTTCAGTTAAAATTTAAACACCTAAGAATAATTGTGTGTTAATTACAGAGTTCAACCACTAGTACTAGGATAAAGAAAAAAAAAATACTACCATGGATAAAGTATTACATTGTACAACAACAGTCAGCACAAAAGCTGATCGAGTCACTGTTTCTCATAGTGTCCATTTCAGTTCTACAGGTAATAAGGGCATAATTATTGTTACTTTTTAATTTTAATTTCTAAAAATGTTTTATCCTTCTGTTGAGTAATTTAGGGGAGGAATTACTGACAGACAACATGGAATATTGAACAAACATTCTCCTATAGGAGATAATTATGAACATTATTATAGTACAAGTTTCAGCCATTGGGTTACTTACCATTGTAATTATGTAGCTATTAACTATTTATTTCATCAACATTGTGACATAAGCACTTTGGGAGACTGGAAGCGGTGTGTGTGTGTGTTTGTGTGTGCAAGGGCTGCAGCTATGATGGGATGGGTAGGAAATCAAATGATAAAGTATAAAATTATAAAATCAAGACCTAGCAGTATAAGTATATATTTTAGAAATGGCTAGAAAAATTAATATTGATTGTTAGGAACTATAATATTGAGAAGGGCAAGGTAAAACATGAAACTATTGCTTTCCATCATAAAACCCATGGCTCTCTGACTTTTTGAATTATGCAAACATGCATAGTTTTTAAAAGATTTATTTATTTATTTGAAAAGCAGAGTTACAGAGAGGCAGAAGCAGAGAGAAAGAGAGAGGTCTTCCATCTATTGGTTCACACTCCAAATGGTTGTAACAGTTTGAGATAGGCCAATCCAAAGCCAGGAGCCAAGAGCTTCTTCTAGGTCTCCCATGCAGGTACAGGGACCCAAGCACTTGGGCCATCTTCTACTGCTTTCCCTGGCCATAGCAGAGAGCTGGATTGGAAGTGGAGCAGCCAGGACTCAAACCAGCACCCATATGGGATGCCGGCACTGCAGGTGGTGGCTTTATTTGCTACAACACAGCGCCAGATGTCGATCCTTTGCCTGCAAAGGATCGACACTACTCGTAGCTAATCGGTCTTCTGTAGACTTTTATTGCAAGGGTAAAAAGAGTGGGGGACAGGGAGAAGGGGGAAAGATGGCGCGCACGCGCGCACTCCTTCTCCCGCGGTACGCTTATATACAGAATTCAACCAATTACAAACGGGGTATCGTCCACGTGCGGAGCTCTCCAATCCTGCACTTGATCATGCTGTGTGCATGCGTCCCGGAGCCAATCAGCTGCGGAGACACGCAGTGGGCAGGGTATCAGCGCCATCTTGTTGTTTACCACGATCCTCAGCTAGATGGAAAGTTCCTTGCCGGTACATCCGCATTTTAGAAAGTCCCATCAAGATCGAAACTAAAAACATCCGCTTCGGCATACTGCTATAAGCCAAGCCCAGCATGGGGGGGTCCCATGGCAGGCCTATCCATGGGTCCCCACAGCCAGCCCCAGAAATGTGTATTTTGATAAAAAAAATTCTAAAAATGAATAATGAGTTTAGCATATGTGATGGAATGCATTTAACAAGGTAGGGCAAGCCATGCAAGCTTCTTGTCCAATAGTGTTCTTTGACCTTATTATCCAAACAAGTGAACTGTAGAGCAAAAATTATCTTTACAGTTCTGAAGATTGCAAATATTCAGCAACCTTTAGGGCTTGTCTCTGCAGATGTTTCAAACCACTGATGTTCAAGCTGGGTGCAAACACAAATCATGAGTGTTAAGAGTTGTAGCCACCTGGGGATCTTTAAAAACTTCGGTGCCCCAGCTCCACTCCAGGTCATTTACCCTCAGAAGCCATAGGATCAAGATCCCAACCTCAGTATTTGAGTGCTCACCAGTGGTTACAGTGTGTGGTCAAGGGTGAGGACAACTGTGTGAAAATGTTTTGGCCAGGGCTTAGTGGGAGTTTTATTACTCTTTGGCTTTGTAGGAAGCAACAATGCACATTTGTCAGCTTGGTAGAAATGGATGTGGAACCAGCAGTAGTTTGCAAAAACGGCCATGAAGTGTGTGTATATGCATAGACATACAGGGAGTCTTCAAAGAATTCATAGAAAATGTGTATTATGAAAAAAGCCTTGCTTGGATTTTAAACATTTTTTGTACCAGAGAAACTTGTCTTTTCATTATATAACCATTAAATATTGGTTTCTCCAATATTATGGCTTTAGTGTTTTGGGAAACTGAGAAATGAGTGGGATATATATGTGGGGAGTGGGAGAGTTAGGGTGGAGAGGAGATCAAATGACAAAGCAAGAAACTAGAAAATCAAGGCCTAGAAGTACAGAATATTAATTTGAAACACCCTCAAAGAGTTAATATTGATCATCTCTAGGGATTGTATATTTACGAGAATACTTCAAAGAATTCAAGGGAAAAATGGAATTAAAAGATAAGTTTATTTTGGTACAAAGCAATTTTGAAATCTACGCAGTTTTTCATGAAACAATTTCCATGAATTTCTAGAAGGCCTCTTGTGTAACTGTACATATACACATTTCTTAAATATATAGGAATATATATAATATTTAAGAATATATATGTATTTCTAAACCTTGTAATTTGAATTAAGACCATATTTGAGCACTTCACAGATAATTTTGTTAAAGCATATATCATTGTACACTAGTTTTTGAATTATTTAATCCATGAATCAGACTCCCAAGTCTTAGAAATTTAAATACTGATTACTATTATAGAAACACACTGATCTATGTGAATGCAGGATTTCCTCACAAACTAATGTATAATAGCTAAATTATACTATGAAGACCCAGTATTAATTACTATGTAATTCATACTGCAGTTTATAAATCAGATACAAAATCTAATAATTATAGGACAATAGCTATGCAATTACCTTGACTCCACATAGTAATTACAGTGTAATTTTGTCAATAGTTCACATCACATACCCATAAAGAGAACTGCTATTACTTTGCACCCTGGAGTTAAAAATAACTAGCTAGATTATTCTAGCATTGGTTTAGGGAGGAATCAATATATGATCCTCACTCTAATTTAGGATTCAGAAATCATGTAAGATTTACTTTGTAACCTGCTCAGTATTTGGTACTATCCTAATTGATACTGGAGATACTTAGCATGGAATGCAGTTAGTGCAGGAAGGATTTAAATATTCTATGCTATTCTGTAACATCTGACACTTAAAGTAAATCATACATAACCAAGAAGATGAAAGTGGATATCCATGCGGAGCAATGCACTTTGATTTTGAACAATTAAAACACAGCAGAAAATGCTGCTCTTTCTTGAAGACATAGTATCAGTAGTTTCATTCTAGTTCAACTTGATTTGGAAATTTCTTTAGAAAATGGGTAGGCTGTCATTTGCTCAGCTCCTTGCATGGAGAGTTTTTTTATGTTAAAGATTTAATTATCTACTTACCTGACAGGCAGGGTGATGGGGGATAAGTGGGAGAGAGAGATCATCATCTGCTGCCTTCACAGGTGCATTAGGGAGGGAGCTGGATTGGAAGCAGAGTAGCCTGGACTCCAACCAGCACTCTGATATGAGATGCTGATGCTGCAAATGGCGATTTGCGATTGGAGTACCACAATGTTGGCCCTGCACTTTTTTAGATGTTTCAGCTCTGTTGCAGCACACTACACTGGGGGAGGTAAGGAAAACAAATCTAGAAAGAGTAAGAGTAGATAGAATTACCCTGAAATGCAAAAACCCTAATATGCATATTCTGTACCCAGCAAAGGGGTTTAGAGTCTGATTGCAAATCTTAAGATGGACAAAGATGTTTCTGCCCATGTCCTGGTAGATCTGAAACTGAAGCTTGGAGAAGGCAGGTGGGTGAATTTCCTATGGTTCAGAATAGAGCAGCTGTCAATCATGGAGCTGGGTCACTCCACAAATTTCACGAGAGTGGTGATGAAAGGATGACAAGATCCAGATGTATTTGTTAGACCTTTCATCATCCCAAAAGGATTATGTTTTGACTGTCAATTCTCTGGATAACAGATAAATCCCAGACAGGTTTGGATCCAGGAGAAAGTCCAGAAAAGCCTGGTCCTCCAATAGGGATCAGAGAAGTCCTCAGCAAAGGGTTGCAAGGACAATCGCTTCTGACACTCCAGGCTGCGGTTCTAGATGGGTCGCAGCACAAAGATACTTGAAACATATTATTGTAGTTGTTTGATATGGGGAGAGTGACAGCCACAACAATATTTGGAAGGTTGTAAAAAATGAACCTCAATTCAATAGTGAACCTCAATCTACTGACTCCCAAAGTTTTTCTGCCAGGTAGTGATGGACAAACTTCTGTGATCGCTAAGCGTCTGGATATTTATAATTGGAAAATACAAAAGAATCAACTTCTAAAGACACCAAAATAGAATACAGATTCCCTAAGTCCTGCCTACCCAAACATAGTGAGATAATTGCTAGTTGATCAATAGAGCAATGAAACTACAAATAGGATGCAAACTCCACTGGGACAAGACTTTGTAAATAGAAAGAGTGGTTTTATAAATGTACCATAACCTTCGTGAAGCCTGAAATTAGGTACAAATGGTACAAATGAAAAAGCTCCAAAATTTGGCCTTCAATGCCTTCCATAAAATGTCCTCAATGTTAACCAGGGTCTTACTCTCCACTGTGCACTTCTGTACATCGTATACTCTTGTCATCTTAAATACCCATGTTTGTTAAGCATCTCCTGTAATTCTTACTACTCTATTGTTGCCGAAATGGAATGACACATCCATCTTTGCCTATCCCCTCCAAATATTTACCTATTCCTTAAGGTCCAGCATAAATGCACCCTCTGCCAGCAAACATTTTTGTAGTCTTTTCCTTCCTGTAAATCCTAGAATTGTTCTATGTATATTTTTACACACATCGTTTCTATTGACTTATAGATTCCTGGAGGCAGGTACTATGATTTACACATCTTTGGATTATTCCAAAATGGTTATTATTAAATTTCATGATCCAATAAAAACTAGACTGAATGTTCCTCTAGCGATTCCCTTTGTTAAATCTAAGCATTTCTAGGTTGTATAAATTAGTAGGCCCCAGGAATATCGATCCACGAAGTAAACATTTTTAATGCAGGATTCTGACATCATACCTCCAAGAAAAATTTCATTTTATCCTAACACAATATTTAAAAATTTGCTCTTTGAATGAGACTGGCGATTCGGTGTGGGGATTTGAAGTAACCTCTTAGTGATATTAAGAGGAAGTCTATTATTAAATTTAGGTGAGACTCTGACAAATTTAAAATACAGTTTGCTGAAGACTTTCTAAGTTGCATTAGACTTGAAACACTGAAGAAGAGCTCACAGGTGCTGGGAGAGGAGCCCTAGGTGGGTTCAGGGGATTGAGGGCTGCCCACTTCCCTCCATCACTGACTGTGAATCAGGGTATGACAAGGCCCACCTCTGTCATGTGAGAAGTTGAGGTGTTTTGAGCGCCAAGACTTCCTGAGTATTTTTTTTTAAAGATTATATTTGTTTATTTGAGAGATAGAGTTACAGACAGTGAGAGGGAGAGACAGAGAGAGAGAAAGGTCTTCCATCCGTTGGTTCACTCCCCAGATGGCTGCAACAGCTGGAGCTGCACCTATCCGAAGCCAGGAGCCAGGTGCTTCTTCTTGGTCTCCCATGCGGGTGCAGGGGCACAGGGACATGGGCCATATTCTGCTGCTTTCCCAGGCCACAGCAGAGAGCTGGGTTGGAAGAGGAGTACCTGGGACGAGAACCAGTGCCCATTTGGGATGCCAGTGCAGCAGGCAGAGGATTAACCTACTGTGCCACGGAGCCGGCCCCAGGACTTCCTGAGTCTTAAGAAAACCTGCTGTGAATGGATATCCTGGGGGAGAAATCCTATAATGAACAGAAATCAGAAGGCTGGTTTGAAATCCTGTAGCAGTGGTCAAAGGTTTCCCTGTAACTTGGCCTTAAGAACTTTGTAGCTCGGCACCCCTACCCCCCATGCATTGCTGTTCCAATTCCAAGGACATGGCTCTCAGATCTCTTGCCTGCGCCCAGTGAAGACAGGGTGGGTGGCAGTTTCAAGTATGACTCTTCCCTGAGAATTCTTTGTGAAGGCATGGGAAGCCTGGTGAGTTGTCTAGAACTTTTTTAGAATGAATTTTTGGAGTTGGGATTCTCAGTTCTTCTTCTGGATGATGCTCCCCTCAAATGCCATCCTGTTTATGCTCATCTCTGGACAGAGTTGAGCCAATAGGATGCATCTATGCTTCTAATTATTCAACACAGAGAGAAGTCTATAGTTCAGAGTCCAGTGCTGCTGGCACCTCAAGAGTTCACTGCCCTGTGAAATACCTGTGTGTGAATTTTTTCAGGACTGTCCATAATTAATTACAAGGGCCTTATCTGACAGTCACAGTCCTCATGCTGGACTCTGGAGGGAGTGGCTACCAAGGTCTCAGGTCCCCCTGGCTGGGCACGCTCATCACACACTGGTATTCTGACCCAGGCACCCTCATTCCAAAATTTTTCTTCTGGAGCTTGAGCAGATGTCTTCTTCACGCTCCTCAGCCCAGGCTGCTGTGTTTATGGAACAGAGGGGAACCTGCAGACACTTTACCCAACTTTGGCTCAGTGCACGTGAATTTGCCACTCCTAGTGTTTCCAGTGTGCTCCCTCAGTGGAGCTGTTTGAGGCTCTGTCAACAGGACCCAGGTCTGTGCTAGCTCACCTGACCATCCACCACTGCTCCCTGAAAGGAAACAGAACAGGGGGAGTTGGAGTTTTCTGTGGTGTTAGCCTCTTGTATTCCAGCACAGTGGTTATTAAAGGCTTAATCCTTTCATCCTTGGCTTGTGCTCTAACTGGTTCCTCTGACAACTCAGCAGCTCACTTTGCTCTCTCCTAGCTTGGCTGAGCTCCTGCCAGTTCCATTGCTTTCAAAACAACTGAAATGCACTAGCTTGTTAGTTCCCAGAGCAAGTGGAATGTTGAACCTGTTTCAATCATGAACCCAATGCAAGGCCCAAGGTCCAGCCAGGGCAGACAAGTCTTCAATCCCCTTTCAGTCCGGTGCCTTCTGTCATGAGCAAGTCTGAAGTTTCCTCTCTGTTACCAAGGGTCTGTCCCTTACTTTCCACAGCCACGATGAATTACTGCAAGGGAGTGGCTATTTCCCAGAGACCTAACATAATGCCTAGCACGGGGTTGTATATTAATAGGTAAATTGAAAAAACAGTCATCACTGTGCTATGTAATTAATGAGTGTATTGCACAAACATTCTTGTCAGGTTGTTGCTATTTTCATCTCAGTGGGAATAATGAACAAATAAAACAAATCCCCTGATTTATATTAATATAGGATGCATTAGAATCTAATTGGATTCTGAGAAAATTATAATTATATAGAAATCTATATTATTATATAGATTTTGAGAAAAGAATTCACGTCGTGTAAGAAATACATTCTAGGCTAGCAGTTGCACAGGAATATGTATATTGCTAGAGTTCTGTCTTTTAACAAAGGTCAAGATCCCTGAAGTAACCCAGTTTTTCTGTCTGAGTGAAATGCACATTCACTTTTACTTGCTAGGTCTGATCTTTGAGGTTGTCGAAAATGCAATTGACTTTCTCTTCCCTTGACCAAGACTTACTTGAAATAAGCCTAGAGGTGACTTGCAAAACCATAATAGGATTTACTAAAGGGCTGCAGTACAGAGATGCAATACATGTTTTACAGAGTAAAGGATAGATCTTGTGTGCAGAATGAAATTCAGATTTTTGTTGTGGGTTCAGAGATACAGAGATATCTGACTTACGTAGGCCAGCGAAATGCAGACAATATCCATGGGTTTACCTAATAGGAAAATAGTAGGTCATTGATTTAGGGCCCTGACTCCAAAGGAGAGGCCACTCTAATGAATATAATTCAAGACCATTTTATTATTATGCTAAACAATAAAATGAGATTTCAGGGTGTCATGATTGAATGTTCTAGAAGCACTTATAATAGAACAGTACAATTTACTAGGAAATATGCCTATTTACTAAGTGAAGTCACTTCTCTCCCAGTATAAGTAGGCAGTGCTAGTGTATGTGATACCCAAAGACATCCAAAAGTAACTTAGAGGCTCAGTTGATATAGCATCCTCATTATGTTTTTTAGTGCTTGCTGCCCAGTAAAAATTCATCATGTTTTCATGGTGTCTAAGGTTTGATTAATAATCTTTGAGTTAAAAAATTAACAATGTAATTACAAATAATTCTTTTAGGTTTTTAAGGAAAAGGACTACTAAAATGTAGTTCCAACTCTGTTCACAGATGTTGGAGGAACATTATATAATGCTCTGTCAAGCAATTTAGCAATATGAATGAAAAGTCATTGAATGCACATTTTATTCAATGCAATAATTCCCACTATAGGAATTTACCATAAAGAAATAATGTTGTATACACAAAGATATGTATACCAAGGATATTCAACACAGTCTGGCTTATACTACCAAAAAACTGAGTCAAACTAAATGTTCAGCAGCAGAGATATGGTAGCACAAATTAGCAGCCATTGGAAGTTATGATGCAGCTGAATATTTTTCAGAATGTATTGCTAAGTGAAAAGTAGCCTCAAAACAAAGTGTATGGTATAAATCTATTTTTCAAGTTAAAAGATGTTTTATTTATCTGCAGCACAACTTCTGACAGGTTGTGAGCAAGTTTTTACTGTGGTTGTGCTTACATGGTGGATTTAGAGGTGATTGCTTTTTCTTGCACTGATCTGAATTTTCTATTTTTATGTCTTCTCCCCTAATAGGGGACATAAATTACTTAGATATGTAATGATCTGCCTCAGATACCATTCTTATAAGATCTTAGGAAATAACAACTCTATCAATATTTTTTAGATGTCAGAGTCTTAAGATTTCATAGAATATGACAAAAAATTTTTAACTTTTTTATTAACAGACATTTCTTCAGCATTTACTCTCTGCTATGCATTGCTTTCTTTCTTCTTTTCTTACTTCTGTCTTTTTTTCCCACCCTTCCTTCCTACTCTTCCAATTTCCTTCTCTTCCTTTCCTTCTTTCACATCTTTCTTTGCCTTAATCTCTGCCTGGCACTTGCCTCATTATAAAATTTTTGAGATAAAATGTACTTGATTTGGTGTACAGGTTGATGAGTTCTATTGATCGCATACAGTACTGTACAACTACCACTATCAAGATGCAGAACAGGGCTGGCACGGTGGCTCACTAGGCTAATCCTCCACCTTGTGGCGCCTGCACACTGGGTTCTAGTCCCGGTCGGGGCGCTGGATTCTGTCCCGGTTGCCCCTCTTCCAGGCCAGCTCTCTGCTGTGGCCAGGGAGTGCAGTGGAGGATGGCCCAAGTGCTTGGGCCCTGCACCCCATGGGAGACCAGGAGAAGCACCTGACTCCTGGCTTCGGATCGCCAGCCGCAGCGCGTCAGCCACGGCGGCCTTTGGAGGGTGAACCAATGGCAAAGGACGACCTTTCTCTCTGTCTCTCTCTCTCACTGTCCACTCTGCCTGTCCAAAAAAAAAAAAAAAAAAGATGCAGAACAGTCTTATCTTCTTCCCCCAGTCTTATCTTCTTCCCCCAATCCTATGCCCCTTTGTAGTAAATCCTTAGAAACCCAGTCCCTGGCCACCACTGATCTCTTGTCTCTGCTGTTGCTTTGCTTTTTCCAGAAGTCATTTAATTACAGTTATACAGATTGGTGTCTGGGTTTTTTTTACTTCACACAATGTATTTGAGATTATTTTATGCTGTTGGGTGCATCGGTAGCCTGTTCTTTTCCATTGCTTGGTATTGTTCAATTATACGGTTACACCACTTTTCTTTTTCTCCATTCACTATCTGAAGGGCATTTGCATTGTTCCAAGTTTTGACAGTAATGAATAAACAGCTAAAATATTTGCCTACAGGTTCTTGTGTGGACATATGTTTTCATTTCATTTGGGTAAATATCTAAGAATTAGGTAGCGGGGTAATATGGTTAATTTGACAGTACTTCAAAAATTTCATGGCTAAGTGTATTCTGGTGCAAAAAGTTTTTGAAATCCGTGTAGTTTTTATAATATTTATTTCCATGAACTTCTCAAGGACTTCTCATGTATGTCACACATTTTAAGATTCTGCCAAAATGATTTCCGAAGTGGTATACTATTTTGCCTTCTCACGAGTACTGTTTCTCTGACTCTTCAGTAGCACTTACTGCTGTTTTCTTTCTTAAATAGTCGTGTGTCATTTTAAGTGTTTACAAATATTGATTTCATTAATCCTATGAGAAAAATAGTGTTATCTCTATTTTATGGATAAAAAAATTGAGACAAAGAGACATAAAGTTACTGTCTTGCATAGATTGCAAGATAGTACAGCTACATGGAAAGCTGACCTGAAACTCAGTCTAGCACTAGAATGCTCTTAAGATTTTAGGCTATCATAAACAAGAGTGTCAAATTGTTAAATCAACATCAGGAGTCACTGTGTACTTACGTCTCATGAGGGATCTGTCCTTAATGTGTTATCCAATGTGAAGTGATGCTATTACTAGTACTGAAACAGTATTTTTACACTTTGTGTTTCTGAGTGGGTGCAAACTGATGAAATCCTTACATAGTATATATTGAATCGATCTTCTTTATATAAAGATAATTGCAAATGATTAAAAAATCTTGGTGTTAAACTGGAAATTGCATAGACAATTAATCAATTTTTTTTAAAAAAAATCATGTAGGATCTCTGTCCTTAATGTGCTGTACATTGTGAATTAATACTATAACTAGTACTCCAACAGTATTATCATTTTGTGTCTCTATGCGAGGGCAAACCGTTGAAATCTTTACGTAATATGTACTAAATTGATCTTCTGTGTATAAAGAGAATTGAAAATGAATCTTGATGTGAACAGAAGGGGAGAGGGAGCGGGAAAGGGGAGGGTGGGGGGAGGGAGGGAAGTTGTGTGGGGGGGGAGCCATTGTGGTCCATGAGCTGTTCTTTGGAAATTTATATTCTTTAAATAAAAGCTTTATAAAAAAAAATAAAATAAAATAAAAAAAAAGATTTTAGGCTATGCTTCTCTTTCAGTCAATACAGGAGAGGCTTCTTGCAATTCCAGTGTGAGTTTAAAAGTTCATCTATTTCCAATCTTCGAAAGTTGGCAAAAATGAATCTCAGATGAATTTGCCAAAAATGTACAATGAGGTGCCACACAGGACTATTCCTGCCAGCTAATTAAAGACTGTCAGTAGGCTGGCTCCTGAGGGGTCTTCTGAATTCTGTGAACTTGCTTGATTCCCCATGGTCTAGAGTCTTGCTCTCAGCCCTGCAGACCCAGAAATTTAATATTTTTGGTGTCCCAGGAATGACTGAACTCAGCTATGCTGGAGGACATAAGATGCAAAGTTCACAAGACACTGATAAGTTAAATGTAATGGGAATTTATTAATTTATAGTGAGAAATTTAATGACCAAAGGGAACAAATATTCCTTTCTATTTTACAGTACATCTTCTGTAGACATATGGCATGGGAGCCAAAACCTAATCAGAAGGTTTCTAGATATGCCTGGAAACATAACTGGGAGAGTACTCTGATTTTAACAGCCTGCAGCCTTTAAACAGTCAATCATAAAACTGAGCCCTAGCAGTTTGCCTGAAGTAGCCTCTTTTGTTCATTTCTACAAGTTGTGTCAGTCTTCCCAGGGGCCACAGAGAAGGATTTATTCCCTGCTTTTTATCGCTCCAGCTCTGATCAATCCAACTTCTTGCTGATATCTTATTTCTTAAGAAATGGATCTTCACTCTAATTAAAATCAATTCCTGGGGCCGGCTCTGTGGCATAGCGGGTAAAGCCGCCGCCTACAGTGCTGGTGTCCCATTTGAGTGTCAGTTCTAGTTCTTTCTGCTCCACTTCCGATCCCACTCTCTGCTATGGCTTGGGAAGGCAGTAGAAGATGGCCCAAGTCCATGGGCCTCTGCACCCTTGTGGGAGACCCAGAGGAGGCTCCTGGCTTCGGATCGGCTCAGCTCTGGCCCTTGTGGCCATTTGGGGAATGGCAGATGGAAGACCTCTCTCTCTCTGTCTCTGCCTCTCTGTAACTCTGACTTTCAAATAAATAAATAAATCTTTTAAAAAATCAATTCCTATTTGTCTTCAACAATCTAGTATGTGTTGTCCCTCTTTTATATACCATGACTGTCTTATGGGTATGGATATTAATACATATATATGTATATATATATATATATAATTTTAGGAATTACTCTGTAATTCTAAGGTTTAAAAACCTCTTCTTCTATCCTTTTCATGTTGATCTGTGGTATGACCTTTTAAGAACAGACTTACTTTCAAGTCTTCTCTCACTATGCTTCCCTTCTACTGTCTTGGACATGTGTTCTTTGAATTTGTCTATTTTGTTTTGTTTCTCCCCCACTACAGCCACTTCCAACCTAACCAATGTGTGAATGCTTTGTAAAAGTCTTTTGTACAACACATTTTCTTTCCTGAACTAAGTCTTTGAATTTCAATTGTGAGATGTCACTGTCTGAATGTCTTGCTACCCTCTCAAACTCAATATATCTGAGATAAAATCTGCCACTTTCCTCTTACATATCAGTTCTTTTTTTCACTAATATAATCTGCATCATCCCAGACATCTCAGACTTTAATACCCTTGCTTCCATTTTCCCCTGTACCCAGTGAACTGATAAGTTGTAAGGAAAATACTGTACAAATCTAGCTCTTTCTTACCCTTGGCTGCTTAATTTTCATTGCTATTGCTGTTGGGTGGTTTAAAACTTCATCTCTTCTCTGGTGGATAAAGCAGGAGTTGATGAATGAAGCTCACTAAATTTACTCTCCTTTTCTTTCTTTTTCTCTGCTTTTCAATCTATCCAACTACTGATATGTTATCAGATGCCCTATCTGGTGTCTTTTATACAGGCTTGAGAGTAGCAGACTCCTCTTATCTCAACTCTTCCTCTGTTTGCCATTTTAAGTCTCACAATTACTTCATCCTGCCTCATTGTGATTTTTAAGTGGATTGAATGTTTATGTGCTCTCAAAATTCGTATGTTGAAACTTGGCTCCCACAGGGATGGTATTAGCAGGTACGACTGGAAGAGTTTGAGTTGTGCATAGTGCCCTTACAGAAGAGACCCCAGAGGCCCCTGACTCTCCTGCATATGATGACCCTGTACAAAGATGTCCATGCAGGGATCAGGGCACTGAATCTGTCAGTGCCTTGGTGCCTTGATCTTAGACTTCCCAGCCCCTACAATTGTAAGAAATAAATTATTATTGTGTATAAGCCGTCTGCTCTATGGCAGCTTGAATGAGTTAAGACACAACCCAACAGCCTCGGTTTGATTAGCCAGTTCTCTCTTTGCTTGACTGTGTCCTGCATACTTCAGTGCCCTGGAGTGTCCATGCAATCTCAAGCCTCCTCTCTCTGAAATGCCATTCACCTGACTCCCCTTCCAGTTTCCCCAGGTTCCTCTCATCTCACTCCTACCTTTAAGCTACTATCTTCAACTCCTATCTGTTTCTCATTTTTCGTCATGAATACAACCCTACTTGATCTACTTTCCTCTCCTCTTCTTCTTCACTGTTCCCTTCCATCCTGTCTTATTCCTTCCATTCTGTCTGCATGACTTGGGTAGAGATCCAGACGATGCTATCACTCTCTAGATCAAAACCTTCCATATCTCCCAGCGCAAGGAAACATTCTTCCCTTAGAAACTAGACTCTTCATTGTTATTGGCCAAGCCTGTATTTTGAAGATTAATTTTTATAATTCTCCTACAAAAAGCCTTGTTCCATTTAAATTGGGGTCTTCTGGCATTGCCCAACATGTTATTTTCCCCTAATCTTTGGTTTATACTGGTTGCTAAATTTAGAATGGTGTTTTATTTTGCCTAATCTGTAGAAACTCTACTCCTTAATCAAATTTACCTTTTTCTTTATGTCTTTCTTAGTACTTACAATCATCAAAAGCACTATCCTTCAGCCTTTACATCACACAAATGCTTTCTTTACTGGTTATATTTCACCATGCTTAAAAGTTATTTGTACACATCTTTTCTGCTATGCCAGATTATACATTCATTGAAGGTAGCAGCCAAGGCACATCAGTGTTCAGATACCTAGCTATAGCCTAGCAGGTGCGTTGCCAGTCAAAGCGCCTGATGACATAAGTCTGTTCAATGGAAGAATGATAGGTTGAGCAGTCAGTGCAGCCTTAAACACACATCTACTTGTTCTCCATTCAGCCACGGCCCTGCTGTATAATTTTCTTCTTCTGAAACCCCATGCGTGTGGATGGTCCGTATTTTCAGGCAAAGCTCACATTTTGTTCTCTGTTGCCACCCTAATGTCTTCGTTGTGGGCCACAGCCCTCAGGGTGCCCTTCTTTCCTTGGAGTCTGCCTTTTTTTGTGCTCAGTTACAAGCATTCAGGCTGCAGCTCTCCCACCCTCCACTGACTGTGTGGGAAATTCCTGACATAATAGTCTGACCTGAAATGTCACCAAGGCAGGCTTGTGCTGGCTGCCAGCCCGATGCAAACAGCAGGGGGAAACCACGATGCTCTGCTCGATACTGCTCCAGTTAAGCTGTCATTAAAAGGGAAACACCTGCTACCCAGAGAGTCTTTATATTTCACTTTACCACAGGGCTTTACTCTGGACTTGTCAACTGATTGCTTTGGGGCTAAGTTGGAAAAAAAAAGCACATTCTCTCTCCATGTAACCACCTAGTAAAGGAGGAAGTTTCCTCTGTATGATTAGGCCCATCCACAAAACAGGCCCATGGAGAGTATAGACGCACAGGCTACACTTTAGAAAAGCAGAAATACACTCTGTCTGTGATCTGGAGGAATAGAACAGGGGCAGACAATAACGTATGCAGGCAGAATCCTACAGTAAATGGGAGTCTCTATGCCACAGCAGCCTTTCCTGTTATCCTCAAATTACTTGTTACAGATCGAATGATAGCAGCGTCAAGTGCTGGAGCTGAGATGTCAAGTCACACAGTGTTGAGGGAAGGAGTCACAAGGACTCAACTCTACTCCTTATTGCTGGTTGACTTTGGACAAAAATATGTAACTTCTCTGAGATTGTTTCTTCATCAGTGAGCTATCGAGTGACCTCAGAATTTGCCTATGTTGCCATAATTGTCTAAAACGCTGACTAGTTAACGCTTCCTAACTCCTATAGTTACACAATCAGAAACACTAGGGAGTAGTACTTTCCAAGGCAGAGCGTTTTCTCAAGATTTTCAGTGATATTTCCCAGGTTTTTGCTCACAGGAGGGGTAGTGAGTAGTTTGAATTATGGGATACTTTTTCAGAAATGCCATTTTTATTACTTTCAAATGGGCGCAGTAAATATTCTAGGCTAACAAAATGTTGCCAGGATGTTTTTGCCAAATATAGATCTTTATGTGAATGTATCAGAATGATATATAATTAACTTTTATTGTTTATACATCACTTTGGGCTTCTAAAGTGCTTCAACAGTATGTTCTCTTAAGTGTTTTCATGAGTACCTTTGTTGCCAGATTCTTGTTTAATTGATACCCTATGTGATGATTAATTTTAACTGTCAACTTCACAGGGCTAGAGGATTCCCCAGAGATGGGGCATGATTTTGCAGTGGGTCTGTGAGGGTATTTCTGGAAAAGATGTGTAATTTCAAAATTTATTTTAACTTATTTTTAAAAAAGATCATTTTTATGTTTTATTTATTTGAAAGACAGAGTTGGAGAGAGAGAGAGAGACAAAGAGAGAGAGAGAGACAAAGAGAGAGAGAGAGAGAGAATCTTCCATCACTGGTTCACTTCACAAATGGCTATAACAGTTGGATCTGGCCAAGCTGAAATCAGAGCCTGGAACTCCATCTTGGTCTCCCACATGAGAAGCAGGATCATCTTCTCCTTTTCCAGGCACATTAGTATGGAATGGGATTAGAAACAGAGCAGCTAGGGCTTGAACTGGGGCCCATATGGGATGCTAGCATTGCCAACAGCAGTTTAACTTGCTGTACAACGTTAGCCTTGTGTGTATGTGCTTTAGATTTTACTTAATTTTGTTTGAAAGGCAGATTGATACACAATACACGCAACCATACACACAGAGGGAGGGAGGGAGAGAGAGAGAGAGAGAGAGAGAGAGAGATCTTCCAATCCCCGGGTTACCATCCAAATGGCTGCAATAGCTGGGGCTGGGCCAGGCTGAAGCCAGAACCCAGAAACTCCACCTGCATCTCCCATGAGGGTGGCAGGGGCCCAAGTAATTAGACTAACACCTGCTGCCTTCCTTCTCAGGTGCACTACCAGGGAACTGGATCAGAAGCAGAGTATACAGGACTCAACCTGGTAGTCAAACTTGGGATGCTGGATTTGCATTTGGTGACCAACCTGCTGTGCCACAATGCTGGCCCCAAGATGTGTTTTTGAATTATTAGTGAGTAATGAAAATCTTCTCTAACCAGGGTGGTTGGCATCATCCAATCAGTTAAGGACCCAAATAGAACAAAAATGCAAAGGAAAAGCAGAATTGTCCTCCCTGTGTGGGCTAAAACATCTGCCTCCTTGTGCCCTCAGTCACCAGCATTCCTGGGTCTCAGGCTTCCAGACTTGGACTGAGTCACACCACCAGATGGCAGATTGTGGGGATTAGTGGCTTCCGTAACCATGTGAGCCACTCACATGACAAATTTCCTGTTATCTCTATCCTATTATTTATTACTCTGACGAAGATGCCTTCTGGAAAATTTGTTGGTGCAAGGTACAGCTTAACCCATATTTTCTTATTATCAAAATTTCCAGATAAGTGATATTTAGGATGCTTTGAATGAGGATGAGTTGGAATTATAAGATTTCCCTGGAGGATTCTTTCTTCTGTGTGAGTCTTCATTACTAAGCCCTGACTTCCCGGCAAGCTCCATCTTCATATTTATCCCATTGATTCCAAAGTTTTACTTCTTAATCTGATCCCAGCTTGAGGTGTAAGCTTTTGTTGAAAAATAAGATTATTTGGTGTTGAATTTTTTTACTTTGTGAATCATTGGCCATCCCTCCTCCTGTGCCTTTAGCCTAGTATGACTATATGAGGCTATTTTATAAAAAATGAGTATATGGGGTAGGCATTTGGCCTAGTAGCTAAGATGTCTGTGTTTCACATTGGACCACCTGGGTTCAATTCTCAGCTCCATCTTCTGACTCTTGTTGTCTACAGGACTTCCCAACTCCAAAGCTGCTCTGTACAATTCAAGAAGTGCCAATTCTTATAGTATAAAGTTTTACAGCTCAGGAAATGGCACCTGATACTCAATGACAGCCAGAGTTCCCATCAAAGTCGTTGAATTATTCATTAAATCAGTAACTATTGAATATGTACCATGAATAAAATGTAAAATGTTGAACAAAGATAAATAAAATAAATATAACCCTCCTCTTGGTGAGCTTACTTGCAACCTAGTAAAGGAGGTGAATTCTTATAATTACATTTCTATCTTATAGGGGAACTGATGTTTGCTTTATCCTTCATCTTCAATATCCATAGCACCATGAATAATCTCCCATCTTATTATTGGTGACAACGAATGGCACATCTTCCACAAAATTTGCTTATTTATTTTGATTTTATTTGAAAGAGAGATGGACATCTGCTGCTTCACTCTTTTTTTAAAAGATTTATTTATTTTACTTGATAGTCAGAGTTACACAGAGAGAGGAGAAGCAGAGAGAGAGAGTGAGAGGTCTTCCATCCAATGGTTCACTCCCCAATTAGCTGCAACGGCTGGAGCTGCGCTGATCTGAAGCCAGGATCCAGGAGCTTCCTCTGGGTCTCCCACGTGGGTACAGGGGCCCAAGGACTTGGGCCATCTTCCACTGCTTTCCCAGGCCATGGCAGAGAGCGGGACAGGAAGTGGAGCAGCCAGGTCTCAAACCGGCATCCATGTGGGATGCCATCACTTCAGGCCAGGGCGTTAACCTGCTGTGCCACAGAGCTGGCCCCATGCTGCTTCACTCTCTAAATGCCTGTAGCAACCAGGGCTGGGCCAGGCTGAAGCCAGGAATGAGGAAATCCATCTAGTTTTCTGATGTGTGTGGCAGAATCTCAAGTACTTGAACAATTATCTACTGCTTCCTAGGATGTGCATTAGTGGGAAGCATTAGATTAGAAGCAGAGTAGCTGGGACTTGAACCGGGCACTCCCATAAGGCTGTGGGCATCCAAGGGAGTGACTTCAACAGCAACACCCAATGCCCGCTCCAAATGGCACATCTTTCATTTGGTTGAAACTATCCCAAGGGAGAAGACAGCAGCACAATATTATTTGACTTTAATTGCAGCTTCTACAAAACAAATAATTTATAAACTTATCTGAAGCCATAAAATAGCCTAATGATATATTGAAAACCTCAGAACAAATGAGTTGGGAGACTGAGGAATTTATTTTAAAACATCAATTAAACTGAGTAGTTGGGAGTGGACTGGGGTGGGAGAAGATTTTGACTTAGACCATCATTAACTGACCAAGTGAGAGAAGAAACTTGATGAGTTAGATTGTCCCCACTACCTTCCATCGAGACAAAATCTGTGTAGAGCTGGCCACAAACCTTTTATGCTTCCAATAATGTTACAAAGAGCACAAAAAAGTTTATCTTATGGAAAAGCAAAGTTAGTCCTGCTGTCTGTGTGGTGTGACCCAGGATAGCTCAAGGCAAAGATGACTCCTTAGAGTTCTTCCCCTGGCCTGAAGCAGCCGACATTCCCACTATTGGAGGTCCTAGGTCAGTGCTTTCTGGAGACATTTGCTCTGTGGTTGGATAAAAACCCAATTCCTAGATGGTTAATGGCTTGGGTAACTTGTATTTAGAAGGACTTTGTTTCCCTAGAAACCATTGAGTTCAGCTTATCTAAGGGAGAGAATGAGCTGGGGGGAAAGAATAGGAAGTTTATAAAGCTTAATTAATGATGTGTGGGTGGGACGGAAAAGAGAGTAAACTCAACCAGGGCTGATCTAAAGTTTCAGTGACTTTAGAAATATGTGTTCAAGGCTTTGGTCATCTAGGGGCTGGAAGAGCCACGCTTCTTCCTTCTCTCTTCTTTGTTCTTTCTTGGGCAAGAAGTATGGTGGGGGTTCTTCAGCATCAGATGGTACTGTGGATGCATGCTTAGTTGTAGGGTGGGCACTGATGGTGCTGACCCAGGCATCAGGAGATTCGTCACTGGGACAGAGATGTATTTCCATGGGTTAAATGCAGCATTGGACTAGGCGCCAGGTTTCCTAGATTGTTCTCTTTCTGGAGATCCAGAACAGTACAATCCAGGAGTGGTGGAGAGAGGGGCTGTACAGGAATAGATACTGCCTTGTCCCTAATTTGTGAGACACAGAGAGACAAAAAGATAGACACACACACACACACACACACACACACACACACACAGAAAGAGAGATAGGAAGCTCCCATTAGCTGATTCATTCCCTAAATACCTACGATGGTTGGCCAGGTCTGGGCTGAATCCAGGAGTTGTGAACACAGTCCACAGTCCACAGTCCATTGAATCTACGGATAGGACTCCTACATAAATGGTAGGACTCCAGTTACTTGCATCATCACAGCTGCTTCCCAGGTTCTGCATTAGTAGGAAGCTGGAGTCAGGAGCTGGGGATGGGAATTGAATCTAGGTGGTCCAATATGAGACACAGGCATCCCAACCACTAGGTCAAAAACCTGCCCCATGTGCTCCAATTTTATAAAAGCAGAGAAGGATATAAAATCTGAGAAATGGATATTACATGTATAATCATCTCAAAAATAAAATATGGGGGCAGGTGTTTTGTCTAGTGACATGTTTGTCTGGGATGCCTGCATCCCGTATCAGAGTGTCTAGGTTTGAGGACCGGCTTTACTCTTGATACTAGCTTCCTGCTAAGGCACAACCCAGGAGGCTCAAATAATTGAATCCCTGCCACTCCCCTGGGAGCTCCCACCTGGGAGGCCTGCATTAAATTTCCTGCCTCTTGGTGTTGGCTTGGCTTATGCCTGGCCAGGAATCTGGGGAGTGAAGAAGTAGATGGGAGCTCTTTGTCTCTGGGTCCCTATCTCCTTCTATATTCTCTCTCTTCTCCTCAAATGAGTAATAAAGTAAAAGAATTTAAAATTAAAAAGAAAGAAAGTGCAATTTTGTAGCAAGCCATGGTCCTGACTCTCTTGGAGAGAGAAATCTCATGCATGTAAAATTGGAGTCCAAGGCTGCAGACCTAAAACCCTTCCTGGTCTTCGTCACCTGCTGAGTCTTCTTCCTGCGTCTAGATGTGTGGCTCCTGGGATATGCCCAGCCTTGCTCCAAGCTAAGCAGCAGGCATCTAGGAAGGGCAGAAGCTTGGATTTTAATGTAACAACTGGAGCCAATTTACAGAAGTAATATGATTTTCTAAATCATTGGAATTAGCTAGTCAAGCCTGAGACTTACAATTACTCAGAGGCTCACAAGCCCTAATAACATCTGGCAAACTCCAACTGAGGCAGAAAGGAAAAATAAAACAACTGCTCACACACCATGCACGACAACAAGCAAATAAACTAGAAACAAACCCAAGGCACCAACACCCATTTTTATTGTGACATCCTTGAGGTCACCGTGTCAAGGGATAGAAGGAAATTAAAAGGAACTTCTCAGAGGACACTGCTTACAAAGATTCTTCTACTGAGAGCTTGTTAATTTTCACAGTACAGTTGCCCTGGGTTGTGAATTAAAGAAACAGATGAAAAAAATATTGCGCCTTTAACTGTACTGGCGGCTCCTTGCATACTCCTGTGCCTTTTGATGAGAAACATTAAACATTTTTAATTTAGCACATCAATTTGAAAATCTAATTTTTTTTAATGCTTTGTAGCAGCCGACGCGTTCACGGTGCTGTCACGACCATAGAAGAATTATGAGAAACTTGAACCGCAAAAAGTAAATTAGAAAAATCTCATTTCAGTTACTCTAAAAAGAGGGGAAATTAGATTTTGATTAAAATCACTCACACATACAATTTTAGGTAAACTAATTTAGCAAGACTGACTATATAATTTTTTTCCCTGCCAGTATGTCCTTTTAATACTGGTGGTAAGGTATTTGTACCCATAACCTTTCTCACAACCAATGGATGGGGGAAAAGCGACTCTAATAAAGTGGCCTCTTGACCACTGTGTGCGAGGGCTGCTGAGCAGAGATTAAAGCAGTGTATTTGTCAACATAATAGGCAGAAGCAAGGAATGAATTAAGACTCCTTGTACCAGTCTTGTTGAGCTGGCCCACAGCTTTGCCTTTTCATGTTGTTTTTTTCAGGGTTTCAGCTTGGAAATTTTTACTTTAAGGAATGATGTGTCAGCTAATGTAGGGGATTAATTGCGTCATTAGTGCTGCATAATGTGCAGTCTGTGGCCAGAGGCCCCAGTCTGGGTTAGACAAATGCTGCCCCCTCCAAGGTGAGATGGGAGCACAGCCCCTGACGGTTCTCATTAATAAAAGGCAGGCCCACACCCTCTACAGAGTTGTTCCTGGTTGAAGGGGAGCAGCATGTGTGGACCTGTTTTGTAAACTGTAGAGTGTGTCCCAAGTCTGAAAGGCTGGGGGCTGGTGTGGGGTGCTATGCATTAGGCTGTTGCCTCAGAAACCGGCATCCCACATTAGAGCACTGGTTCAAGTCCTGGCTGCTTCACTTCTGATCCAGCTCCTTCCTAATGTGCTGGGAAAATAGCAGAAGATGGCCTAACTACGTGGGCCCATGCCACTCATGTGGGAGACGTGGATGGAGTCCCAGGCTCCTGGCTTTGACCTGGCCCAGCCTTAGCCATTGCTGTCATTTAGGAAGTGAAGCAGTGATGTGAGCATGTTCTCTCTCTTTCTCTCTCTCTCTGTTTTTCTAGTAAGTAGAATAATTCTTAAGAAAAAAGAGTCTGGAGTCCCAGTATTATTCTGGTGTCTCAGTTTGAATTACTCTGGAATCAGCTTTGCCCAGCATAGAATCAAAGTTTTACTTACTTTGCATCTTGTCCCAAACCTCATTTTGACAGTTATACTGAGAATGCATTAGAAATGTTTAGACTGGGGCAGAAGGTGAATTATTAGCTCTCTGGAAGAACAAGAATTGCTGGTGTACCAGAATATAGAGTCTTAAACTGATCCCCTAAGCCAGTGCAGTGTTAAGGGTATGTGGGCTTTCAAACATGGTAATGTAATGTGCAAAGGGTCTTCAAATACATAATAGGAAATGCATATTATGAAAAAGCTACACGTGAGGGCTGGCCTTGTGGTGTACTGGGTGAAACCACCCCCTGTGGTGCTGGCATCTCATAAGAGTGATGGTTTGTACCCTGATCCAGTTCCCTTCTAATGGCTTGGGAAAAGCAGCTGAAGATGGCCCAAGTGCTTTGGAGACACAGGAGAAAGTCCTGGCTCCTGGCTTTGGTCTGGCTCAGCCCTGGCTGCTGCAGCCACTTGCGGAGTGAACCAGGAGATGAAAGATTCTCTCTCTCTCTCTCTCCCTCTCCCTCTCTCTCTCTGTAACTCTGCCTTTCGAATAAAAAAATCTTAAAGCAAACTATGCATAGATTTAAAAAATTTTTAGCACCAAAATAAACTTGTTTTTAATTCTATTTTCACACATTTTTTGAAGTACTTAATTCAGGCAAGAGGCTATTCAGAACGAAAGAGCAAACTAAAACGATAACAGTGCAGTACAACATTTAAGTTGCAGAACGATGAGGAGGACAGGGAGAGAAGCTTTCCTTAGCTGTCCCTGTCATCATCCCTCTCCTCCAATCCTGGCACATACAGTCAGTTAACCAGGAAATGGGATGGCACCAGGGAGGAGCTTTAGATAAGAAAGGGTAAACTTGGTTGTAAAGGGAGGAAATTGAGAGAATAGGAAAAAATAGAAGGAAAGGAAGGGAGGAAAGGAAGAATCGGAAAAATAGAGACGAGAGGAAAAAGGCAGCAGGGATTGTCCTCACTTCTCTTCAGCTTTGTCCACTTTCACTGTGTTCTGAGCCGCAAAGCTCGGACTTCACCTTCAGTCTTGGAAAGGCTGGAAACCTATGTAAAACCTTCTCAGGCTCTACATGGCCACACAGTGGGTAGGGCATTTGAGTGCTCTTCCTCCAGGAATTTCACAGTGACCGTTCCAGCTTCTACTGATTGTTTAATACTAGAAATAAGCATACATATAGTTTCATTCCATTTTCCATAAGACTTTGAAGTAATTTCATATACCCTGTTTTTTCTTATATACTCATACAGGCATATGTATCTATGTAAAGTTTACAAATTAAGCACAGAGATCAAAACTGACAATAAAGAAAGAGAACAAGTGTAGCAATATACTGCAATAAAAGTTATTATGTGAATATTTAAAAAATCCACCAAAGAAAAGTACTGGGGCATATTCTTACTTGGCCTGTCCTAAAGTTGACCCTCTAGTTTGTGGTCTGTGGCCCGTCACTATCATCAGAGCATTGTAAATGCCCACAACTTGTCTATTTCTTCCTAGACTGCTTGAACCCAGCCACTAACATACTGTTTGTCTACTGCAGAGCTGTTTAATGGTTTTGGATGAAATCCATATGACATAACATTGACTTTGCTTTAAATCAATAATTGCCAAACTTCAAGTTAACGGATGACATTGTCATCCAATTCCATAAAGTGATGACAGGCATATCTCTTTTGAATCCACTTCTAGTTCATGCCACCTGGTTTTTAATATTCCAGCTTCATAGAGCATAAATATTTCTCAAAGGACATTTTTTTGAGATGGATATTTATATAGGGGATGTAGGTGCCCCAAACTCAATACAGTTCTTGAAATACAAAGATGTATAAGATGGGGCCAGTTTTGCAGCACAGCAGGTTAAATCACTGCCTGTGATGCTGGCATCCCTATGAGCATCAGTTTGAGTTCCGGCTGCTCCACTTCTGATTCAGCTCCTTGCAAATGAACCTGGGAAAGCAGCATAAGATGGCCCATGTGCTTGCACCCCTGCCACCCATATGGGAGATCCACATGGAGTTCCAGGTCCAGGTTTCTGCCTGGGCCAGCTAGGGCTGTTGTGGCCAATTGGGGAGTGAACCAGCAGGTGTAAGATCTCTCTCTCTCTCTCCCGCCTATCTTTCCTTCTCCTTCTGTGATTCCCCCTTTCAAATAATAATAATAATAATAACTATAATTATAATAAAAGATGTGTAAGAAAAGAGTCTAGTTGAATTTCTAGTATAACCAGTAGACTAAGTAACATCTGTAGGTGTTTTGGAAAGCATGCCAAGTATCAACAAAGAGATGTACATCTGGTTTTCTGAGGGAATTCATGTTACTTCATACAAAGCAACTGTGAACAATTCTAATAATTTTATAGATAAGGAAGGATGGTTTAAGCATTGCACATATTGACATGATAAATCATTATATATAAACATACATGTAAATACATATATTCATATATAATGAATGTGAAGCATGAATGAGACTATATGTATCCACATACCTATGTATTTATACAAACACATACACTCTGCACACATAGGAAATTTATCATCCTGTCTTAAACTTTTAGGATATTTTTGGGGGATTTTGAATCGATTTTATTGTCCTGTAGTTAAATTTTAAAAATAAAGATGATTTATTTGAAAGGCAGAGTTACAGAGAGAGAAGGAGGGAGAGAGAGAGAAGCAGAGGGAGAGAGAGAATATTTCATCTGCTGGTTCCCTCCCTAAATGGCTGCAATGGCCAGGAGCCAAGAGCTTCTTCTGGGTCTCCTGTATGGATTCAGGGGCTCAAGCACTTGGTCTATCTTGCACTGTTTTCCCAGGCATATTAGTAGGGAGCTGGATTGGATGTGGGAGCAGCCAGGACTGGAACCAGTTCCAGCATTGCAGGTGGTGGCTTAACCCTTGCTATGCCATAGTGCTGGCCCCTGTAGTAGATTCTTGAAATGTTTTTAGAATTTTAATTGAATTGTAATGCGTTACATTTCTCCCCATTTAAAGTCATGGTTAAAGTGTCCATATAGAATGTCTCAATTTTAGACATTCAGGTTGTTACTATAGTAATCACTGGGGACCCCTGTGTTGCTAAATCCCATGGATGCCCCTCCAGTCTCATCTTGCTTTATCTCAGTAGCATTCTGAGCAGGTGAGCATGTCCTCTTTGCACAGAGTAGTGGAACTTCTCAGATCCCAGCTTTTGTGTCTCTTTCTCTCTCGCTGTGTTTAAAATAAACCCCAGAATCTAAGATTTATTCAAATAATTCTAAGAGCTCTCTATATCAGCCCTTTAAGTTACAGACTCATGAGTTCATTCCTAATTCAGTCTGGCTAGGCTCTGACTGTTCCTGGAGATTGGAAAGTGAACTAGCAGATGGAAGATCTTTGACTTCTCTCTGTCTTCTCCCTGCCTTTCAAGTAAAATTGAAAATAAATAGGTAAAAACTCTAAAGAAAGTTGACATCTCCTTAGATAAAGCTCATAGATAATCTAAATGTCACAAGCCCAAAAGAGACTTTTAAAATTTTCTACTCAAAGCTTCTCTTCCCCCAGTTTCTGATTATTAACATATGGCACCATCATCCTCTTAGTTCCCAAATTAGAAATCTGGGAGTCATCCTTGAATTTTGTATTTACTTTATTATGTTCCCCAGTCCTGTACAGAAACAGAACTGTATAACTAAATCTTGTTGATTTTGCCTCTGAAACCTTTTTAAAAATATTTTTTAAAAATTTGAGAGGTATAGTCACAGACAGAGAAAGGGAGAGACAGAAAGGCCTTCCATCCACTGGCTTACTCCCCAAAAGGCTGCAACAGCTGGAGCTGGGCTGATATGAAGCCAGGAGCCGGGAGCTTCTTCTGGGTCTCCCACATGGATGCAGGGATAGAAGCACTTGGGCTGTCTTCTACTTTTTTCCCGGCCATTAGCAGAGAGCTGGATTGGAAGGGGGCAGCTGGGACATGAACCAGCACCCATATGGGGTGCTGGTGCTGCAGGCAGAGGCTTAGTCTACTATGTCACAGTGCCAGTCCTGAAACCTGTTTTAAATTGATCACTTTCGTTTCTAAGACTACCATGATAGGCAAACCATCGTCTCTCTTCTGCATAGAGGCACTTGTCCCATACTGTATTCCCACTTCCACTTTTATCCCTTTACAATTCATTTTCTATCCAGCCATCAGGAGCCTCTATTAAAGATGAAGATCAGATACTGCTTTCTTAAACTAAAAATTAGTCCAAGATTCTGCATTTGTTCATCTTGAATCATTTTCTCTGGATGCTGGCATGGCGAGTGCCTTCCAATTATTCATACCTCAATAGGAAAGCCCTCTTTGGCTCCTCTGACCATCCTATCCAACTCTCTTCTCTCTATTATTCTATTTTCACAGTACTCTGTTCATTGCTATTCTATTGGTAGACAAGAAGGGATTTTTTATTTATTGCATACTTGTTTATTACCTGTCTCGATTAAAATGTAAGTTTTGTGTTATCATTGTGTTCAGAAAAATAATTTCAGCATTTGGTAGATGATTACTAATCATAGGTTGAATTGATGTTATGCATCATTTGATAAGGCTAGAGGCTGTCATTTTTCTTAAAAGCAGATAATAAAAGCAAATCTTGAGATTTGTACTATACCTGACAAGTGTGTAGATCAAGAGTAGAATGCTCAAGGTAACAAAAATAGGAGTAAAGGAAAGTACAACATCATGGTACTGAAGGAATCCCTGACAGCTTTGCAAATCCAGCAAAGAAAGGAGAATCCACATGGTAGTAAACTTTAAAAAATTTCAATGTAGCATAACTATAGAGTGGTTCACCTGCTTTAGTGCATGGTTCAGTTAGATGTTAGAAAATGAATATATTGGGGACACTCACTTGACCAAATCAAATATGGAACCTTGTTGGGATTCCTAAATCTTTTCTGTGTGCTGGCCCCAAAGTACCTCTTTGTCCTGCCCTAAAATAACTGCTGTCTTTACTCCTAACATCTTAAAAGATTAATTTTCTCTCTCTTTGAACTTCTTATAAATGAATCATAGAGAGAATCATCTTTATCTTATTTTCATTCAACATAATTGGTGAGATTCCTCCATGTTATGTCTTATAATAGTTTGTACATTTCAATCATTATAGAATACTGCACTGAATAAACATTGTATCTTCTCTTAGTGAATATTTATGCTATTTTCAGTTTTCTTAAAGATTTATTTATTTATTTGAAAGGTAGAATGACAGAGAAAGAGAGAGAGAGAGAGAGATCTTCCATCTGCTGGTTCACTCCACAAATGGCTGCAACAGTGAGGGCTAAGCCAGGCCAAAAAACCAAGAGCCAAGAACTCCATCTGAGTATCCCATTTGGGTGGCAAGGACTCAAGTACTTGAGTCATCACACTGCCACCCAGGTGCACTAGCAGGAAGCTGGATCAGAAGCAGAGCAGCTGGGAGTTGAACTGTATCTCCAATATGGGATTAAAACCATAACCCCAATATGGGATGCAAGCAATCCAAGTGGTGACTTAAATTATTATGTCATAATGCCTGACCTTTGTTTTCAGCTTTTAGTCATCAAAAATAATGTTGCTGTGAAGTATTATGTATGTCTTTTGGTGTGAATTATAGATGTCTTTTGATGTGATTTATAGATATTAGAATACTTCAAAAAAGATTATGGAGGGGCTGGCACCATGGCGCAGCAGGTTAATCCTCTGCCTGTGGTGCCAGCATCCCATATGGGCACTAGTTCTCGTCTGGGCTGATCCTCTTCCAATCCAGCTCTCTGCTGTGGCCTGGGAAAGCAGTGGAAGATGGCCCAAGTCCTGGGGCCCCTGCACCCGCATGGGAGACCCGGAGGAAGCTCCTGGCTCCTGGCTTCGGAACAGCACAGCTCTAGCCATTGCAGCCATTTGGGGAGTGAACCAATGGAAGGAAGACCTTTCTCTCTGTCTCTCCCTCTCACTGTCTGTAACTCTACCTTTCAAATAAATAAATAAAATCTTAAAAAAAAAGATTATGGAAATGGAATTAAAAGATAAATTTATTTTGCTACAAAATATTTTGAAATCCATGAATATGAGTGGGTTTTAAATATTAATGGAAATGCACTTGTGTTTGAATTTCAAAATTTTTTGGCACCAAAATAAATTCATATTTAATTCCATCTTCTGCTCAATCATAGAATGTGTATATGTTCAGTGTTAATATGCCCTTTGAAACAGTTTTTCAAAGAGGTTGTGCTAGATTACATTCCTGCAAGCACAGTTTGAGAGTTCCAGTTGGTCCACATCCTTGCTAAACACACTATTATTATTATTATTATTATTATTATTATTATTATTGTAACCACTTGGATGAAAGTCTAGTGTTATCTCATTGTGGTTTTAATTCAGATTTACCTCTTGCATAATGAGGTTAAGCACATTTGCATGCGCAGTGGTCCTTGCTGGTCTGTGGAGGATATGTTCCAAGGTCTCCTGTGAAACTCCAGTAGCACTAAACTCTATACTGATATTTACATTTTATTTTTATTATGCATACACACAAATATAATATCTTTTCATTCTAGTCAAATGTGTTATCAGGTACTGTGACAAGATTTTGTAGTTGGGGTGCAACAACAAAATTAATGTGAATTTCTTTTTCTTGCTTCACAATTTCATGAATAGAAGATTTGTTTGAATAATAGATCCTAGCAATCTCAGTACATAATTTTGTTTTTATTTGAATTTAAGAAGAGAATAGAAAGAGTGAGAGCAAGAGAGAGAGAGAGAGTGAGAGAGAGAGAGAGAGAGAGATCAATCCTATCTGTTGATTGATTCCCCAATACTAGCAACAGCTAGGGCTAGGCTGGGCCAGAGCAGGGAGGGGCAGGGTCAATATAGGTTTCTCATGTCATGTGGGAGGGACGAAGCTACTTGAGCCATCATTGCATCCTTCCAGGGTCTGCATTAGCAAGGATCTGTAATCAAGAGCCAGAGCTGAATATCAAATCTAGATACTCTGATGTCGGATGCCACTGTCTTACCTTGTCATTATAGGTTATTTAAGAATATGTATAAATGTAATCACTGGTACAATCATATGGCTTATGGGCCGGTGCCATGGCTCAATAGGCTAATCCTTCACCTGTGGCACCGGCACACCTGGTTCTAGTCCCGGTCAGGGCGCCAGATTTTGTCCCAGTTGCCCCTCTTCCAGGCCAGCTCTTTGCTGTGGCCCGGGAGTGCAGTGGAGGATGGCCCAAGTGCTTGGGCCCTGCACCCCCATGGGAGACCAGGAGAAGCACTTGGCTCCTGGCTTCGGATCAGCGCAGTGTGCCAGCCACAGTGCGCCGGCCGTGGCGGCCATTGGAGGATGAACCAACGGCAAGAGGAAGACCTTTCTCTCTGTCTCTCTCTCTCACTGTCCACTCTGCTTGTCAAAAACAAAACAAAACAAAACAAAACAAAAATCATACGGCTTACGAATCATGCCATTTATTTCATCCTTTCAAATTCTTCTACCATGAATTTCTTTTCTTTGCCTTATTGAACTGACAAAGATATTCAGTGCACTATGGAATCAAAGTGCTGTTAGCAGATATACTTGACTTATTCAAAATCTAAAAGTGGAAGCCTTTATTATTTATTTTTAACTTTATGCTTGCTATAGGGTTTTTTTGGAAGTGAGGAAGTTATCTTCCATTTTAGTTTACTGAGAGTTTTTAAAAAATTTATAAGTGGATATTGAATTTTGTGAAATGGACTTCCTGTGTCCACTGAGATGATAACAGGAATTTTTCCCTTATTATGTTAATGTGTTCAAGTCTATGAATTGATTTTCTAGTATTTTAGACAATATAACTTTCTTAGAATCAAGCTCACTTGGTACTTATGCATTCATATATATATGTGTGTATATATACATACATATATATAAATATATACATGCATATATACATATATGTGTATACATATGTACATGCATATATACATATATGTGTATACATATATACATATATACATACATATATACATATATGTGTATATATATATATATACACACACACACACACCATAATTCAGTTTGCTATACTTCGTTATACTGGACTTTCAGTTTTGTTTTTCAAGTTTTGGTATTGATGTCATGCTTGTCATGTCTAATTGGCTGGAAACTTTCCTTCAAAAATTTATAGGTGTTGTGTATATTCCAACTAAACTAGAGTCTCTTTGCTTTTTACTTGTTAAACTTCTTATTCAGTGAAGTATAAGAAACACTTACTGTAATGTAAATTTAAAATATGTTATCTCAAAAACTAAAAAAAAAAAGACAGACAGAAAGGTAGAAGGAAGGAGGGTAGGAGGGAGCAAAGGAAAAAATATAATTATGTTTAGACTTTTATCTATAAATCATATTGAATCCATTAAAACAATTAAAATTAAAATAAAAAATGAAAAAATTTACTGGATAAATTTATGCAAAAGTAGTAGTACTTTTTCCATAAATGATTAGAAGTCACCTGAGGTTGGGGTGTTTTTTAGGGTGGAAAGTAGAAAGATGGGCATTTTTAAAGTTATGAAGTTATTTATCTGATCCAGGACTAATCATTGTAAATATTTGTTGTCAATTTTGATGAGTTATATTTTTCTAGGAATATATCCAAATTTGTCCAATTGGCATTAAGTTGTTTGTTGTATACCCTTAGGCAGTAGCCTTTTCCCCCCATTCTTTCCCATCATTTCTATTTTTTTCTTCAATCTGTCTTTGCAAATAAATAGCTTTTGACTACTACTAATCCATTCTGTCAGGTCTATTCACAGTGTTGCCTGTAGATTGATAATGGCTGTGAAGTGTATCTTACTGATCTGAGATGTGTTACAGAGATGAGAAAATTTTTTTCCCCAGAAACCTTTAATTTAAGGAATATAAACTTCATGCTTCTCATAAATACAACTTTATGAATATAGTGATTCTTCCCACTGTACCTGCCCTCTCATCCTCACTCCCATTCCTCTTCTTCCTCCCTCTCCTCTTATTTTTTACTGAAATCTATTTTCAAATAACTTTGTACACATAAAATTAACTCTATGCTAAGTAAAGAATTTAAAAATTGTATGAAAATGAACTGTTCTTCAATAGTCAAGAAAAAGCTGGCTGTTCAAAGTCATTACAGCTCGAAGTGTAATTTCAAATCTGTATTGAAATTTCAGGTGCTCTATTAATTATCACAGATCAGGCAAAACATATGGTATTAATCCTTTGTGGACTGGTCTATATCACTAAATATGATATTGTCGAGGTTCATTCATTTTGTTGTAAATGATAGGATTTCATTTTTTTGACTGCTATGTAGTATTCCTGGGTGTACATATCCCATTATTTTTTATCCAGTCTTTGGTTGACGGGTATTTGGGTTGGTTCCATGTCTTAGCTATTATGAATTGAGCTTCAATAAACATGGGGGTACATATTACTGTTCATTTGCTGATTTCATTTCCATTGACTAAATTCCCAGGAATGGGATGGGTGGGTCATATGGTAGGTATATAATCAGATTTCTGAGATATCTCCATACTGTCTTCCAAAGTGGCTGCACCAGTTTACATTCCCACCAACAGTGGATTAGGGTACCTTTTTCTGCATATTCTCACCAGCACTTACCATTTGTTGATTACTGTATTAAAAACAATTTTAAGAGGGGTGAGATGAAATCTAATTCTGGTTTTGATTTGCATTTCCTTTTTGGCTAGTGATTCTGAGTATTTTTTTATGTTTCTGTTGACCCCCATTTGGATTTCCTCTTTTGACAAATGCCCGTTTATGTCCTTTGCCCATTTCTTCAAGGGGTTGTTTGTTTTTGTTGTTGTCAAGTTTCTTGCTCTCTTTATATATTCTGGATATTAATCATTTATAAGTTGCATAGTTTGAAAATAATTTCTCCTATTCTGTTTGTTGCCTCTCCACTTTGCTAAGTGTTTGTTTTGAAGTAAAGAAGCTTCTCAATTTGATGTAATCCTATTTGTCAATTTTGGTTTTGATTGCCTCTGGGGTCTTTTCCAAGAACTCTTTGCCTATTCCAGTGTCTTGCACAGTTTCTTCAATGTTCTCTAATAATTTGATGGCATGAGGTCATGTATTTAGGTCTTTAATCCACTTTGAGTGGATTTTTTGTAAGGTGTAAGGTAGGGTTCATGCTTCATACTTCTGCATATGGAGATCCAATTTTCCCTGCATCATTTGTTGAAGAGTCTGTCCTTGCTCCAAGGATTGAGCTTAGCTCCTTTGTCAAAGATAAATTGGTTATAGATTCATGGGTTGGTTTCTGGCATTTCTATTCTGTTCCATTAGTTTGTCCATCTGTTTTTGTACCAATACCAGGCTCTTTTGATTATAACTGCCCTGCAGTATGTCTTGAAATCTGGTATTGTGGTGCCCTTGGCTTTGTTTTTGTTGTATAACATTGCTTTAGCTATTCTGAGTCTCTCATGTTTCCATATGAATTTCAGCATTATTTTTTCTATATGAGAAGAATATCCTTGGTATTTTGATTGGTATCACATTGAATATATAAATTGCTATTGATAGTATGGACATTTTGATTATATTGATTCTTCTAATTCATGAACAAGGAAGATTTTTCCATTTTTGTGTGCCTTCTATTTCTTTAATGTTTTGTAATTCTCATTGTAGATATCTTTGACATCCTTGGTTAAATTTATTGCAAGAAATTTGATTTTTTTGAGGCTATTGTGAATGAGATTGATCTTTGGAATTCTTTCTCAGCTATAGCATTGTCTGTGTATAGAAAGGCTATTGATTTTTGTGTGTTGATTTTATAATTGGCTACTTTACCAAACTCTTCTGAGTCCCAATAGTCTCTCATTGAAATCTTTGGATCCCCTGTATATAAAATCATGTCATCTGCAAATAGGAATAGTTTGACTTCCTCCTTCCTAATTTGTATCCCTTTGATTTCATTTTCTTGCCTAATAGCTTTGGCTAAATCTTCCAGGACTATATTGAATAACAACCATTAGATTGGGCATCCTTGTCTGGTTCCAGATCTCAGTAGTAGTGCTTGCAACTTTCCCCCATTCAACAGGATGCTGGCAGTGAGTTTGAAATAAATTGTCTTGATTGTATTAAGGAATGTTCCTTCTATAACCAATTTGCTTAAAGTTTTCATCATGAAAGTGTATTATATTTTATCAAATGATTTGCATCTATTGAGATAACCATATGGTTTTTGCTCTTCGGTTCGTTAATGTGATGTACCACAGTGATTGATTTGCAAGTGTTGAAACATCCCTGCATACCAGGGATAAATCCCACTTGGTCCAGGTGAATGATCTTTCTGATGTGTTGCTGGATTCATTTGGCTAATATTTTGTTGAGGATTTTTGCATCTATGTTCATCAGGAAAATTGTTCTGCAGTCGTTTTTCTCTGTTATATCTTTTTCAGGTTTGGGAATTAAGGTGATGCTGGCTTCATAAAGGGAGATTGGGAGGATTCCTTCTCTTTCAATTGTTTTGAATACCTTGAGAAGATTTGGAGTCAGTTTTTCTTTTCTTTTTGGTAGAATTCAGCAGTGAAATCATCCAGTCCTGGGCTTTTCTTTGCTGGGAGGGAATTTATTACTGATTCAATTTCCATCTTGGTTTTAGGTCTGTTTAGGTTTTCTATTCTTCATGGCTCAATTTAAGTAGGCTGTATGTGTCCAAGAATCTATCAGTTTCTTCTAGATTTCCAGAGTTGTTGGCATACAGCTCTTTGTAGTAATTTCTGATGATTCTTTTTTTTTTTTTTTTTTGGTGTCTGTTGTTACGTTTGCTTTTACATTTCTAATTTTATTGATTTGGGTTTTTTCCCATTTTTTTGGTTAGTTGGGTCAGTGGTGTGTCAATTTTGTTTGTTTTCTCAGAAAAGCAGC
This sequence comes from Sylvilagus floridanus, assembly GCA_949820135.1. Lineage (NCBI taxonomy): Eukaryota > Metazoa > Chordata > Mammalia > Lagomorpha > Leporidae > Sylvilagus > Sylvilagus floridanus. The sequence goes on from OX463242.1 coordinate 79,552,549, forward strand.
TTTTTGTTTTGCTGATCTTTTGTATTTTTTTTTGTTTCAATTTTATTTCATTTTTAATTTTAACTATTTATTTTCTCCTATTAGTTTTGGGTTTGTTTTGCTGTTGTCTTTCTAGGTCCTTGAGATGCATTGGCAGCTCATTTATTTGGTGCCTTTCCAATTATTAATGTAGGCACCAATTGCCCTAAACTTTGCTCTTAACACTAGTTTTGCTTATCACATAAGTTTTGTATGTTGTATTGTCATCTTTCTTCATTTCCAAAATTTTTTAAATTTCTCTTTTTTTTTTTTTGACAGGCAGAGTGGACAGTGAGAGAGAGAGACAGAGAGAAAGGTCTTCCTTTTGCCGTTGGTTCACCCTCCAATGGCTGCCGCGGCAGGCGCACTGCGGCTGGCGCTCCATGCTCATCCGATGGCAGGAACCAGGTGCTAGGTGCTTATCCTGGTCTCCCATGGGGTGCAGGGCCCAAGCACTTGGGCCATCCTCCACTGCACTCCTGGGCCACAGCAGAGGGCTGGCCTGGAAGAGGGGCAACCGGGACAGAATCCAGCGCCCCGACCGGGACTAGAACCCGGTGTGCCGGCGCCGCAAGGCGGAGGATTAGCCTGTTGAGCCACGGCGCCGGCCTAAATTTCTCTTTTGATTTCTTCAATGATGCACTATTCATTCAAGGGTATGGTGTTCAGTTTCCATGTGTTTACATATGTTCTAGATATTCTTGAGTTGTTGATTTCTGGCTTCATTCCATTGTGGTTAGGAAAGATAAATAATATGATTTTAACTTTTTTGAATTAGCTGAGACTTGCTTTATGTCCTAGCATGTAGTCTATCCTAGAGAAAGTTCCATGTACTGGTGAGAGGAATGTGTATTCTGTATCTGTAGGATGAAAGCTTCTGTAGATATCCATTACATCTATTTGGTCTATAATGTCAATTAACTCTGTTGTTTCCTTGCTGATTTTCTGTCTTGGTGATCTATTCATTGCTGAAATTTTAATATTCAAATACTCCATTTCTATTGAGTCTGTCTCCGTTTAGTTCCATTAATTTTTTTTTAAATTACCAGATGACATGTAATTAGGTGCGTATACATTTACAATAGTCACATATTCCTGTTGAATTCATCTCAATTATTACCTAATGTCCTTCTTTGTCTCTTTTAACAACTTTTGAATTAAAATTTACTTTGTCTGAAATTAGGATGGCTACACCAGCTCTTTTTTGGTTTCTGTTATCATGGAATGCCCTTTTCTATCCTTTCACTTTCAGTCTGCATTAATCTTTGTTGGTGAGATGTATTCTCACCAGCAAATATATGGCATCAAATACATGTGCTTTGTTTTTTAATCCATTCAGTCAATCTATCTTTTTTTTGACAGGCAAAGTGGACAGTGAAGGAGAGAGACAGAGAGAAAGGTCTCCCCTTTTCCATTGGTTCACCCCACAATGGCCACAGCCGGCGTGCTGCACTGATCTGATGCCAGAAGCCAGGTGCTTCTCCTGGTCTCCCATGCAGGTACAGGGCCCAAGGACTTGGGCCATCCCCCACTGTACTCCCAGGCCATAGAAGAGAGCCGGACAGGAAGAGGAGCAACCAGGACAGAATCCTACACCCTGACTGGGACTAGAACCCAGTGTGCCAGCACCGCAGGCAGAAGATTAGCCTATTGAGTCATGGCGCCAGCTGGTCAGTCTATCTTTTGACTGGAGAGTTGAGGCCATTTACATTCAAAGTGACTACTGATAAATAAGGGCTTTGCCCTGCCATTTTCTCATAAATATTCTTCTTTTTTACTTTGGATTTCATTTGTACTTTTACTGGGAGATTTTCTGCCTTCACCTTCTTTCATAGTGCTGACCATGTTTCTGTTTCTATTTGTAACACATCCCTAAGCATCTTTTGTTAGCTTGTATTAGTGGTGATAGGTAGTGATAAATTCTTTCATTTTCTCTTTGCTATTGAAGGTCTTTATTTCACCTTCATTCATAAATGAGATTGCAGTATGGTACAGTATTCTGGGGATAACAGTTTTTTCTCTTGAGAGTTGCGCTGTATCTTTCCATTTTCTCCTAGCCTGTAGGGTTTCTAATGAGAAGTCAGCTGTGAGTCTAATTGTAGATCCTCTGAAAGTAACTTTGCATTTCTTTCATGCACATTTTAAATCTTTGCTTTATGTTTTACTGTGGAGGCCTTGACTACAGTGTGTTGTGGTGAAGATCTTTTCTGGTCGTATCTATTAGGAGTTCTTTGTGCTTCTTGTACTTGGACATTCGTTTCTTTCTCCAAATTGGGGATGTTTTCCATAATTATTTCACTAAAAAGTCCTTCTAATCCATTCCCTCTTTCCATGCTTTCAGAAACTCCTAAGACCTGTATGTTGGTCATTTGATAGTATCCCATAAATCTCTGACATTATTTTTTAATTTTCTAATTTCTCCTTTTTTTTTTTTTTGGTCTGATTGTAAAATTTCTAGAGATTTGTCTTCCAACTCAGATATTCTTTCTTCTGCCTCATAGAGTCTGTTCTTCAGGCTTTCCACTCTATTCTTTATTTGTTCTATTGAATTTTTCATTTCTAGCATTTTGTTTTGATTTCTCTTCAAAATCTCAATTTTATGGGAAAAATTTTCATTCATGTCATGTATGGATTTCTTTAGCTCATGTATTTGCTTCTGATTACTTCAAAGTAATCTTATGATCAATTTTTTGAATTCCATTTCTGGCATTTCACCAATCTCTTCATCTTCACATTGTAGTGTTCATGTATTGTGTTCTTTGGGGGACATAATGTTGTCTTCCTTATTCTTGTTTCTTGAATTGCTTCTTTGATTAATAGGCATTTCTGTTGATATTTGCCGGATTTTTTCCTCCTGTGATGGCTTTTATCTTTGGATTATGCCTCTGTGACTTAGTCAAGTGTCTGCTCTTTTAGTGAATATCCAGTTGCCAGAGGCATGTGCTTTTGTGGTCAAGTAGCTCTGTTCAGTGCTCCAGGGTGAGGGGAGTGTCCAAGGTTATACCCAAGTTGGGCACAATAAATCCTCTCTTTTTGTTTTTAACCAGAGTGGAGGTTTGTTTTGCCCTGTTGGCATATTCTCACACTTACCTCCTCCTCTCCTCAATGGAGACTGATGCCTGGGTGCTAGCACATGTTGGAAATAGTTTCATCTATGCTGCCCAAGAACCACACAAAGGATCCATGCAGTCCTCACTGTGAACACAGGTCCCGCATCAATGACTCTCAGCAGGGAATCAGGGAGCCCTGAGCTGTGGAACCACCCACAGTGATTGCCCAAAGCTCAAGCCATCCCTGCACCCTCCCATTCAGGCACAGGGTTTTCACAGTCCTGGCACCCAAGGCTTCCATGGTCATAAGCACCCAGCACCCCCGTCAATTCTCCCAGCTAGTCTCAGGCATCTTATGTTGGCTGGTTGCTGGATATGTGGATATGAGCTGGTGCAGCTATTACATATCTCTGAAACGACACCTGTCTCCTCTCAGCTAGTTACAGGATGCCAATGCCAGGTGTTCAGGAAGAAACAAACCCTTCACGTAGGTCCACAGTGTCCTCCCAATTTGTGTGGAGTTTCCTCTGTCATTTTTTCTCTAATCCTTCCCTGAGATTGCACTCTATTCACTTTTTAAAAAAAACTCTCCTCTCCTAGACTAGTGCAGTAAGCTCTGTCTCTATTCCACCATCTTGAAAAACTTGGGATGATAAAGTTGAGTTCTAGGTAAGTGGCTTGACTGATATCATAGCACTGGTATGTTTTATTCTTGAGGAGAAGAATAAAAATAGTGCTCTGAATTAAAGCAAAGATACAATAATTCAATGACAAAATTAAAATGAAATGTAAAAAAATTTTGGCTGAGTGCTCAAAAAATAAAGATAATAATAAAAATTTTACAAATGGAGAGCCATGTCAGAAGCAGTAATAGGACAAATGTTGCTAAAATGACCAGGGACAAGGGAAAGACAACAATGATTCCAAAAGGAAAATAGTTATGGAAAATAAGTACAACTGAATATGTTACTTAAATTTCTACTGAAGGAATACTACTCAAATTTGATGAAATTTTCTATTTTCTTAAATTATTTCAAGAAAAGAAAAATGTTATATAATAGCAGATATTGAAGTGTAGGCTAATTAATTTAATGAATGTCAAGGGAAAGAAATCTCATAGAAATCCAGGTAGGAAAAAATTCAGGAAGGAGACATAGAGCTAAATACAACTTACTTCACTCTGTCTTTTAATTTTAAAATGGAGGGGATGAGTGCCTATATATTTCTGTAGGAATAAAAAGTAAACAAATGTCTTGTATTCCACACCAACTCATCTCTCATGTGAAAAGAAATCTATTCTTAACCATGCAAATAACTGAGGAATGCAATTATTATAAATTTTTTAAAAAAATTATTTTTTATTTATTTGAAAGGCAGAGTTACAGAGAGAAGGAGGGACAGAGAGGTTGTCTCTCTGTTGGTTCACTCCCCAAATGGCCACAATAGCCGGAGCTGAGTTGATCCAAAGTCAAAAACCTGGAGCTTTTTCCAGGTCTCCTACACAGGTGAAGGGGCCCAAGCACTTGGGCCATCCTCTGCTGCTTTCTCAGGTTCAGAAGTGGAGCAGCTGGGTCTTAAACCAGGGACTATAAGGGATGCCAGTGTTGCACATAGAGGCTTACCCTGCTGTGTGACAACACGAGTCCCAAAAACTCTTTGGAAACATATACTACTTCATGATGAAATCCAGCATGCAAATAAGTTATACTTATACTAAATAAATACTAAATAAAGGATTCAGAGGTGAGGAAGCTGTTGTATAAAGGATCTGTAGGTAAGCAATGATCATTTAAGTGAGTAATACTTTTGCAGGTTTTGGTTACCAAAGAGGATTTAACTTTGAAAACATGAAATGATAATAAAATGACTAAAAATTCTGCAAGGAGACAAGGAGAGTGGCATTAGAAGGGTAAGAGAGAAAACTAGTTCCCTTAGATTTCACAGCTGGAAGTAAAAAACACCTTGTCTAAAGTAAAGCTAATAGAAGTTAAATCATATAATTTAAAGGAATAGAGAGCTTGGAGACACAGTAAATTCTAAATGATCAGAATGGAGCAAAAATTAATGCTAAGAAAATACAGATCACAAGAAAAAGAAAACAATAAAAGTATTAAAATTGAAACAATGTGTAAGATGAAATAATAGAATTTGATGTTTCCTACAAAAATGAATACTAATGTAATAAATTCACCTGATAAAAGGTCTTGCATTATATAAAAGGGACAAGTTTAAAGCAGAATAACTACTAAAGATTAAGTATAAATTGATAGACATGGACATATCAAGTAAATGGATATATTCATGTAAAAAATGGACAACAGAAAAATTAAAAAATGACAGAAACATGAGGTTATAAGTATTATAAAGCAATGAATTTAAAACAAAACACATTGCGTGAAACAAAAATAGACATTTATACAAGGAGTCCTCAAAAATTCTTGGAAAATATGCAAAAATATGCCTGGAGTTCAAAAAAAATTTTTGCAGCAAAATAAGCTTTTAATTTCCTTTTTCCATGAGCTCTTGGAAGTACTTTTTGTGTTGGTAAACCATGTATGCACATTGAAATAAAATCTCAATATTTTTGTACCAATATTGCATCAAAATATTTAAGGCTAAAGTCACAGTATATAACAAGAAATTGACAAATATTCTAATAGCAATAATCTGTAATGTACTGTGTTTAGCCTATGACAGATGATATAAGTAAAAATAACCAAAATTACATTGAGTTTTTGCAATATAAATAATAAACATGTCACATACTCACTTTCACAATTATGTATCTATTCATGTCCAGGGTATATTTTTAAAAATTGCATATGCATCTTCACTTTTTTTATTAAAAATGTCAGTAATTTATAGAAACTTCTACCCCATAATTTTGACAACTTACTCTGAAGCCATACAGTTTCCCGAACTAGAGTTTGTAAACCTCTGAATTAAGAAATGAAAGCTATATCATTAGAGAGACAGTGTGAAAAGGTTTGCTTTCAATATCAAACTACTTTTCCCGTTGTTATATCAGAGAAAACATTGTTCTGATTACAGGTATCTGGGCACTTGTTATAGACAATTCTATCATTTTCTAGCAAAGGAAATAAGGAAAACCTGGAATCATACATCATTTCCCAGAGATGGCTTTAGAAATAATATTTGAAATTGTGAAACCCTTGAGTCAATAAGGGCATGCAAGGCTCCATCGCTCCCCTGTGACATACTCATGAGCCAAAGATTCATTCTAATAGATGAGAGTGTATTCCTGTTGTTTAGTAACCCAAATTCCTGAATCTTAGACCTTTGTGCCTTTGGGCTATATTGCTTCTCCTGACACACAAGGATGGGTACAGGGCAGCTTTCCCATTGACTGAGCATTGCAAGAGGCACAGTGCTCATACTAAACTGGTTTCCTAACCACCATTTCTGCTGCTCTAGCAATTTCCCAAAGTCTTTGTGCTCAACTTTAGGAGTGCTCAAAGTGCCTTACTGGCCTGTTTTGTTTTACATGACTGTTTCACTCATGTGAAACTGGTACAAAAGTAGGGCTGCACTGGCAGCTTTTCTGAAAGGAACCTTTGCTTTTTGGCTGTAGTAAACACACATATTCAGGCTCTGTGCTGACTCCCATGGATGCTAACCTACCTAGTAGAGCTGCTCCCGCACTCACATCTGTACATACAGGTTTCTTCTAACTCACCGGGAATGGAGTTGTGTGCATTGGTGGGAACGTTTCTTTTCCAGTTCTCTTCATGCTCAGATCTCTTGTCCCTGTGACCTGGTGTTCAACAGACTCTGAGTATCTTCCTATACAAACACATTTCCTCTGTAATAAGGATCTAAAAGTTTCTTATTTAAAGAATATTTTAAAAAGTCCTGAGTTTAAACATTGAAATATGGCTTTTACTGTCTTTCTAGATATCTAAAATTTTTTAGACAGTTTCTAGATACTCTGAGGGTTTTTGTTCCTGCTGAAGTTACAGACTTGCCCTAAATTGCTGGAAAGGAAGTTAGTTGCTGGAATGGGAGGAAGGTGGGTGGAAGCTGCTTCCAAAAGAAACATACAATGTTTAAAAAAGAGTTATTTGGAAGTCAGAGCTTCAGAGAGAGAGGGAGGGAGAGATAGAGAGAGATCTTCCTTCTACTGATTCATTCAATAGATGGCCTCAATGGCGATGGCCAAAGCCAGGAGCCAGGAGCTTCTTTCAGTTCTCCCATTTAGGTGCAGGGGCCCAAGCACTTGGGCCATCTCCCACTGATTTTTCCAGGTCATTAGCAAGGAGCTGGATTGGAAGTGGAGCAGCCGGGGCAGGAACTGGCAGCTCTATGGGATACCAGCAACACAGGCAGTGACTTTACCTGCTATGCCATATGCCGGCCAAACATACATTATTGGCAAGGGCACTGCCTTCATTTTTGACCACTAAGACTGTTTCTAAATTGAGCTAACTCACTTGGGTCCTCCTGTACGATGATAGGAAACTTAATATTTATGATGCTGGAAATCTGGCTATTTTATAACCTGAGGAGAATGCATCCTAGGATGGTGGATTTGTTAGTGCAACATGCTATCAATCATTTCTCAACTTCCCCCTTTTGTGTTCCTTTATAAATCTAGAAAAACAAAATGTTTAAAGCTGGGTTCATTAAGCTTTGTGCTTTAGGGGAAATCTACGTTGAGACAATAATTCACCCGTTGGTCCCTTGAAGAAGTTTTTAAAAGCTCATGGAGGTTGTTGATTAGTATCTGAGTTATTTAATAGAAATGGCAGGAATGTCTGTCTGATGCTTTTTTTCCATCTTCAGTTATTCTATGAACATTCAGTGAATAGAGTCTGCTACAGTGTACTGTGCAAAGAATTCCAGAGGGAAGTGGGAGGAGAGAGACAGTGACCTCGTCAGGCACAGGGGCAGCTCTCTGAGGCCAGATTTATGACTTGTACATAAGTAGCACTAGAGAGGAAATGTCTAGGGTAAGGAGAGAGGTGAAGGATTTTGAGAATTCGTGTAGCAAGGCTTAGGGCTGACTAAAGAATCAAGGAAGAGACAATACCTGAGCTGCAATTGAAGAATTAGCTAGGATTTTAATAAGCAGAAACAGGCTGCAGCACACTGAAGCAAGGAGAGCATTGTGATGAAATTTCTATCAGCTTCCAATCAATTTGTTTTCCCAAGGATCTTGCTTGGGAACCAGGCCATTTTCAATTAGATGATATCACATTTCTGGTTAATAAGAACTCCGACCTCTGTGTTTAGGGTCTGTTTGGCTCTACAGTTCCAGACTCTGGATCAGATAATAACAGCATCGTCTTCAAGGCTCCTAAGGCCCGTGTGCCCCTGAGCATGTGGTAGAGCGATTCAGAGCCTAGGACCCGTCTGTCTTCAACACCCTTGGCTTGAACATTCTCCTCCTGGCCATCTGCTCCTGCCAGCTGTCCATCACCTTGGAACAGATTTTTCTGGGTAGAGATGTATGCAACACAAGTATTGCTTTTCTTCCTTTTTTTTTTTCTTTTCTGAAAGAGTAGAGTAGGATGTGTGAACACAGACACCAAAACATGAAAAGAAAAAAAAAGAAAAGAAAAAATTGGAATTTTGTGGTGCTTTTACTATTTGCTGATTTTGGCAAAGTTGATTTACATCCCAAATTTTCCGTTTCTTCACTTAGAAAACGGGAATATTAACATTGAATTTATGCCATCTCTAGCAGTTGAGAGAAGAGTTGCAAAGCGTGCTTTGAATTTGGCTTCTTACGTGAAAGCAGATGTACCTCTTTTTGGACAAGATATGGTTTTATAAATTTAGATTTGGATTATTTTAAGCTCATTAAATTATATGCATTTTTCTATAATTTTCCCTGGTAAAAGCAAGATATATCCATAGAGGGAAAAATTCAGGACATAGAATTGTGAAGAATAGCTACTGAACTCTCAGAATCTTGTGTTTAAGATTATCTTTTTAATTTTTTGAGAACTTACTACTGACTATATTTAAAATAAGCTGTGGCACAGTAGATTAAGCCTCTGGTGCTTACTCTGTGCGGGCATCCTGTGTGGGTGCCGGTTCGAGTCCCAGCTGCTGCTCCTCTTCTGATTCAGCTCTCTTCTAATGGCCTGGGAAAGCAGTGGAAGATGGCCCAAGTGCTTGGGACCCTGCACCCACATGGGAGACCTGGAAGAAGTTTTTGGCTCCTGGCTTTGGATCGGTGCAGCTCTGGTTGTTGTGGCCATTTGGGGAGTGAACCAGCAGATAGAAGACCTCTCTGTCTCTCCCTCTCTCTGACTCTAACTCTGCCTCTCAAATAAATAAATAAATCTTAAAGAAATAAAGCCTTGTAATAAAAGGTTTTATCTGAAACAAAGTTCTCTGGGTAATTAATCCCATATGAGCATAAGATAAGTCATTTAAAATAAAACATTTCATACTAATTTGGTTATAATACATTGTATACATGTGTAGAATTATCACATAGTACCCCATAAATACATGCAGTTATTGTGTGTTAACTTAAAAAATAATGTATTTTTTCTCTAATAAGTGCCTGGTTATTCCTTAGCTATATCATATATAAATTCTTGGTTATTTTTGTTCATGGCTGGGGGGCCTGTAAACTGGGCTAAGCCTCTTGGAGAGTGATTTGGCAAATGTTTCAAAGGTCTTCAACATATTCATATCTTCTGACCCAGTAATTCCAACGCTAGGAATTTATTTAAGGCAATAATCAGAGCCTTCCCAAAGATTTATGTGTGGTGGTATTTATCATAGCATTTTCTTGTAATAGCAAACAGTGGAAACAATCTAAATGTCAAATAGTAGGGAGTTGGTTAAATAAATTATGGTACATCTATATCCAGAACACAGTGTGGGCATTAAAAATAATGATCTCAAAGAATTTTCCTAAGGCAATGGGAAAATGCTTAGAATAATTTATTAAGTGAAAAAGAGTCAAGAGAACTGATCCCAATTTGTGGTTTTTTTTTTTTTTTTTGAGCATGTATCTATACATAGCAAGAGAGACTGCTAAAATGTTAACTGCTGATCTCAGGGTAGTAAATGGCTTTTTAATTTCTTCTTTATACTTTTTCTCTATGTTTTGATTTCATATATGTCAGTAGTATCTTCAAAAGTAATTCTTTCTCTATATGCCATGCAATTAATCACCTTTTTAAAAAATGTAAATAATTATAAATCTCTTAATTATTTTTTAAAAGATTTATTTATTTACATGAAAGTCAGAGTTACACAGAGAAGGAGAGGCAGAGAGAGAGAGAGAGAGAGAGAGAGAAGTCTTCCATCCACTGGTTCATTTCCCAGTTGGTTGCAATGGCGGGAGCTGTGCCAGGAGCCAGGAGCCAGGAGCTTCTTCTGGGTCTCCTACGTGGGTGCAGGGGCCCAAGGACTTGGGCCATCTTCCACTGCTTTCCCAGGCCATAGCAGAGAGGTGGATTGGAAGTGGAACAGCCAGGTCTTGAACCGACACCCGTATGGGATGCCAACACTACAGGCGGTGTCTTTACCCACTACACCACAGCGCCGGCCCCACCTCTTTTTTTTTTTTTTTTTTTTTAAGATTTTATTTACTTATTTGAGAGGGAGAGATAGAGAGAAAGATCTTCCATCCGCTGGTTCACTCCCCAGATGACCGCAACTGCTGGAGTTGTGCCAAGCTGAAGCCAGGAGCCAGGTGCTTCTTATGGGTCGCCCATGCAGGTGCAGCAGCCCAACTGCTTGAGCCATCCTCTACTGCTTTCCCAGGCCATGGCAGAGGAGGAGCTGGGACTTGAATCGGTGCCCATATGGGATGCTGGTGATGCAGGTGGAGGGTTAAGCTACTGCACCACAGTGCTGGCCCCGTAATCACCTCTTAAATGTCCCCAATTCAAGGGGTGTTCCTGAAGCTTGTCCAGTGCTCTGCTGTGGGGCTTATAAATTTGATTTCATCAATGGATTTAGAAGATCACTTGATTCCAGAGGGAAGGGACCATGAGCACTCATTAACCAAGCTCAAAAAAAGATTGATTTCAAAGAACATAAAAATGGTAAGTAATTTAGGACATGGATTATAGTTTTCCTGTGATTTGCATCCCACTGACTGAATAAAAATATAAGCCGGAAGGACCCCCATGATGACAAGTATCAGAGTAGCTAGTCGCTTTCCAAGGGCACAGGGCTAATAGTGGGAAAATGTCACCCAAACTCAGGGTTTGGACTTTCGTACGTCCTTGTCTTCTAAGCAGCTTCTAAGTGAGCTTCGAAATTTCTTCTTTAGAACAACTTCTTTGTGGTAGTGAGATGCTGGGAAACTTAAGAGGCTACCCCAGGAAAACTAATTCAGACTGAGCCAAGCAGCTGAGAAATATGGAGGTGATGTGGGCTGATGGCTTATGAGCTCCTAAAAGCTGCCCTTTTCACTCAATAACACATCTGTTGGGTGGGCTTAACTACTTGCATATGCCAGATATACAGGTCCACTGATAATTTTTCTTCTATTTAAATTTTAAAATGTCAACAGAAAGTTCTGTTATTCTAACACAGTTAGGTTGCAGTTTTCTGATGGGAGAAAGGAGAAAGAGTGAACCATCCTAAAGTTCACTCCCCAGATGCCCACAACAGCTGGAGGGCTGATGCGAGGGGCCTAGAATTTAATCCAGGCCTCCCACTTGGGTGAGCCATCACTGCTGCCTCCTGGGGTGTGCGTTAGCAGGAAGCTAGGTTCAGGAGCTAGAGCTGGGCCTGGAATCCAGGTACTCCACTATGGGACATGGGCGTCATACCTGGTGTCCTACTTGTGAGCTCTGTGGCTCCCCTTGCTGCCTAAGTATTTATATGGGAGTTTCTTCCTGATGACGCCTGGGGAGGGCCCCACTGTTTGTTCATGTGGATTCTAGCATTTTCCTGTCACAGGGACAGAACTTCTGAACCTTGTCCCTCAGTTGTGGAGTAGTTCCTCTTTTATGTGAAAAAGTTGTCCTTTATCCATTTCTTACGTTATTTTCTCAAAGTATTAAGGAATTTTAAGTACCTCATCACAAAAAACAGAGACTCAGTAAGATAATAGATATGTTAGCAGGCATCACTTCACTATGTATATGTGTATATTAAATCATCATATTGGACACCTTAAATATATACAATCAATAAACTACTTTTAAGAGTAAAAAAGAGAAATGTTAAGTACCATAATCTAACTGCCGCAGGAATACAAGACAGGCTCAGTCAAGGACAAAACCTGGGACAGTACATGCATTTTATACTGACTGAACTCCTACATCCCACTTCTTTCTACTAGGGAAATTTCTTTCCAAATGCTCTCAGCCCATATGAGATTCAGTTCCTTAATTTATTTCTCCAAAAGTAGTTATTTTTGCATCATTATGATTTTCGTGATATAGTATTTTTGTGTATTTGGAATCTTTCATTGCTGCCACTGACTTTTATATAATTTTGTGGGCAAGCTGGCAGGAGGATGATATGAATATTGAGAAATAGGAAAATTAAGCAAATATCTTATGATTTTTCTTTTTCATTATATAATCATTTCATTTCTTGGAATGGAATACAGAGACTGCTGATCTGGAGAGAAGTCTATATGGGGAATTTAGCATAGATAATATCAATGCAACTGAGATATATTTTCCTATTAGATTCCAAATGCCACCTGAAGATAATTTGGGAGGTGTAGCAGCAGAAAATTAAACCCTGTAAATGCTGTCTGGCAAATTAAAAGACATAATTGATTATATTAGCTTATTTAAGTGCTTCTAATTGCCAGAGATAGAATTTGTTTGGTGTAGCTTTTCAACTTGCCAAGCAAAGTTTACACTGTCAACAAGCAAGTAATAGAAGTTGCCAAATGGCTCTTTTAAAATTTTCAACTCTTGGGTGCTTAATTTTATTTGATTCTTTCCTTTTGCTGCCAGACCCTCTTCTGTAGCCTTCAGTAAGTGAGGAAAGCAATCAAAGCTCTCTGTTGGAATGGTAGACTGCCCCAGTGCTCACCTATTCATCATCTCTACAATCAAGAGTTCCAAACTCAGATAAAAGCAAAGAGATTCTGTTGCCATTTGAGATACTGATGGTGACACTCACACTCCCTACTCGGACATTCCTGGAGCTGGATTCTTAGGGAATGCTTCAGGTGCCATCATCTCTCTTCTGGTTGCTCTGAGTTGCAGGAATAACTCTGTCCTAGAGCCTGCAACTGAGTTCTCTGGACCCAGAGGACTTGGATACCCTGCTGGCTTGGCACTCATTGGCAGGGCGTTGCTCTCTACTCCAAGTGGGTGAGGCCTTGGAACTCATCCTGAATATTCCTTTTCACATAAAATTCTTAAGTATACATGCAAATTATCTCGAGCTATTAGGGACAGATAACCAGGGGGCTCACAGATCCCTCCAGCCTTGCTGAACTGGCATTTGTTTTTTGGAATATAGATTCGCTCTAGTAATGAATTTATGCATATGTATGGGACACACTTTATGCACATCATACTATTCTAGGTGCTTGGAGAAAAGGGAAGAGAGTCTAAGTCCGTTTTAGTCCTCAAGGAGTTTACAGTATGGCAGGGAGATAGTGCACACGTACCTTAAAAATAGCTACCGTGTCAGTTATTTGTCATTGTCAATGGACACGCTCAAGAGACTTGCTCTAAATTCTGCCAAGCTGTAAGGTCTGAGAGGGAAGGACGTGAATTCCTGTAGGCTCACCTGGGTTTGCTCCCTTGTGTTTACTCAGTATCTGTGCCAAGAGACAACTCAGAACATAAAGCTATCGTGCTTAGTTGCTGAAAAATTTTCAAGTTCAATGAATGAGGTCCTCATTGTTGTCCTTTTCCACCTGAGGAGAGGAAATATTAAATGGTCCATGGCATGCTATTTCCTGGACTGCCAGTTCTGTTTGGAAAGACTACTTGTTGGAGGAATCAAACAGGGAGAGACAGCACCAAGAGAATTTTGATATGCTCTTTCACATGCACTTGGTTTTGTATGCTGAGCCTGGTACCAGGTTTTCCCAACTGAGGTGAAACTGGATGTGAAAGAGTTTTTAAAATCAATGGCCACCATTTATGGACTAGTTTTTAATAGCAATTACCACCATTTATGGACTAGGTACCAGGCACTTGACTAGGCATTTTGCCCAACTTTTGTTAATCCTGATTCAGGCTCTGATAAGTCAGCTACTATATTTAACATCACTGTTTTTCCAATACCAAAGCAGAGCCTTAAGAGGTTAAGTTACTGGGCCAATGTCATCTGCTTAATGACTATTGGCGGAATAGGGTTCGAGCCTAAATCTGAATGACAGCGAAGCTCAAGTTCTCTACTACTGCTCCATGCTGCTTCTTATTAAGCATTTTATTACCCTAAGGGATGGTGATGTTTATGCAGACGCTGGTGGTGAGGAAATGGTGATGGCAGCTCATTTTCTACTTGTAGATGGAGGCTCTCTGGTGCCACCTGCTAGGGTTTCCTCTAATCCCATTTTGCTCTAGTTAAAATCAGCCTGCAACAAGGGGAATCACTTCTCTGCTTCTGCCATGGCACCCAGTTGGGTCTCCACTTTGTCACAGGGCCCTTCCTTGAGGCAACTCTTTGTCAGATTGGTTGAACCTTTGACTATGGGCTGTACCAGTGACTAGTCATTTATGGTTCCCAGACTCCAGCTGTCTGTGGATCACACAAGCCTTCCCTTGATGCTCTGGATTGCTAAAAGCTGGCCGTACCTGTCCCTATTTATTTGGTTGTGGTGGAGGGTCTCTTCTGCAGCCTGTGTGGCCTCTGGCATCAGCTTCCACACCAACCCTGATCTGAGTGTTCTACTCACTGGCTGCACAGCCTTGGAAAGTTATTTGAAATTTCAAAGGTTTAGCTTCCTCAAATCTAAAGTGATTTGTGCTTCATATACATTTGCATCATTGTCAGCATTAAGTAATGCTGGTAAAAATTTAATCACTTTGTCCCAGAAGAATTTGGGCTTGACACTTTTTCTACTAGTGTCTTACTGCAGTGGTCTTGGATGATGTCCCAAAGGTAGGAAGTGCGTGGCCGAGGGCTTGGGTTTCTGGATTATTTGTATCTGCTCCAAGGGCCTCTATGGCTCCTCAGATGGAGGTCCCACCAGAGTGGAGCTGAGTGTTTGCAAGTGCAGAAGCCCCAGGCCAGGAGTCCTTGGGGTCTGCTGCAGGTGGGGCACCCTGGCGAGCTCAGAAGACTTGGCTCCCTTCATACTTGAACCCCTATTTTATGAGGCTCAGCCATTGCTGTAGTCTGTTTTCTGTTGCTATAACAGAATACCTGAGACTGGGTAATTTATAAAGGAAAGAACTGTATTTGGGCTCACAGTTCCAGAGGATGCAAGTCCAAGATTGGGCTTCGTTTCAAAAAAAAAAAAAAAAAAGATTGGGCTTCGTGCTGCCTCATAACATGGCAGAAAAGTGAAAGGCCAGTAGAAGGGATGGGACTGGCTTTCCAGCCACAGACTCTGGTGAGAAAGGCACTGATTCCCCCTTAATACCCTAAGCTTTTCTCAGAGGTCCCACCTCCTGACATTGCATAAAGGCAATCACATGTCAGCATGAATGTAGCAGTGGACAAGCCACATTCAAGGCATAGCAGTCACCTCCAGGTGAAATTGCACTGAAGTTACTGTCCTGCCTTGCTGCTCGCCTTCTGACCAACCTGTCACACCCTTGCTTTACTTGTAGGGCTTAGCCATGTGGCTAGAACCACTGATGGCTCCTGACCTCAAGAAAGTCCTTCCAGGTGGGAGCTCCTGGCCCAAATCCTGCTTGAACCCTGTCTTGTTGCTTCTGTTGCCCAAATCCTGCTTGAACCCTGTCTTGTTGCTTCTGTCTCTCAGTTGCTGCCTCCTCTGTTTTGCTTCTGGGTGAAACCTTGAGTGACAATACTGCTTCCACCCCAACTGATGAATGTGGAAGTGAGGAAGGCAATGCCTCTTACAGTGACTGGAGCAAGGCCGTGTTCCTTAGCCACATGTGGGGAGTTGTTCTCTTTACGACTATTTTAATGTCATAAATCTTTGTGCCTCACTAGTGATAGAGTGAGGATAGTATCATTAATTTAGTCCCTACTGATTCAGAATTTAAGGTAATTTGTTCACAGGCCCAGCTGAAATTTACATTTCAGCTATCTATGAAAAAAAGGTTCATTAAGTAAATCAATAAACTAAGGAAGATTGCAGGAAGCCTGTTTAATCTAATTAAGAAAACAAAGTATTTTCAAGCACTTTGTAATGCCGTTGACATATAAACATTGTGCTTGTTACAAATGACTTTTATGTGTTCATTAAAGCATATTCAGGATAACTCCTTGTTGGGCAACCTTTTTGGGATGATCACGTCAGGTAAATGTGTTTAATTGAAGATAATGGAACTGCTTTAAAGAATGGTCTGCAGTTTCAGCCTTTCCTGTAATTGAACAGATCAGTTAGGCACTGGATAAAGGAAGAGCAGACCTGGGAGTGAGCCTTGAGTTCTCCGCTTTGCTCTGCCAATGAACTTGAGCAAGACACTGCTTTTTCCACGGCCTGCAATTTCCTCTTCTTAAAGGGGCTTTGAGAGGATTCAGTGAAATGACCTATGTGAGGTGGCTTCCACTCTCCAGATGTATATTAAAAAGCAGTAGAAAAGCAGCCATTCCCTCTGTTTAACTAACACAGCAGAGCCTGAGAAAGTTGTCATTATTCTCATCTTACATATGGAGAAACAGGGGCTAAGTCGTAGCAGGAACTTCTTCAGGCAGTAAGGGAAGAGCTGGGGTGCACACGAGGCTGGTCCAGTGCCGTGTCTACCCCTCCTTTTTCAGCTCATCCTGTTTGGTGGCTGCCAGTGAAGTTACCCATGCCTCATGCCCCCAATGCAGATGCTGGTGCTTCTTGCTGGGTATACTGGCTCTGTTGTGTTAAGGATCAGCCAGGATTTGCAACTGTCTATCTCTGCTTGAGGGAAATAAAAAGAATAAAATCTTTTCTCTTTTGAGGTTTTTGAAAAAAATTATTTTCATTTTATTTGAACGGCGTGCATGCACACACACACACATACACACACACACACACACAGATATCTTCTGGCTATTGGTTCAGTCTCCAAATGCCTGTAACAGCTATGGCTGGCCCAGGTTGAAGCCAAGACCCAAGAATTCATTCTGGGTCTCCCATGTGTGTGGCAAGGACCCAAGTACTTAAGCCATCATCTGCTGCCTCCCAGAGGGCTCATCAGCAAAAAGCTGGGTCGGAAGCAATGGAGCCAGGACTCCAACCAGGCACTCTGATATAGGATGTGGTCATCCTATGTGGCAATTTAACCATTGCGTCAAAATACATACTCCTGTTTGAATTTTTAAATCTTCTGGGAGGACTTACTCAGCAGTGAGAGGAAAACAAATCAAGGGTCTCTGAAATGGCGCTTTTGAAAGGCGCACAAAATTCCTGGAGTCTGAGAGCAAGGAGGGGAGAGAAAAGCAGCCCTGTTGTTAGTATAGGCACCAGGCAGACCTCAGCTGTGCACAGATGGCCCAGATGAGACCAAGAACCACTGCTTTTAGTGGAAGCAGAACTTCCAAAATGATGGAAATCTATTGTTGACAAGAGGGAAGAAATATGGATTAAGCCTATTAGTGTGTTCAGAGCATCAGGGGATGAATTAGCCTAATTGGAATATTAGTCTCAGTTACAGAGAGTAATCACTGCAGGCTGCCTCTGTTTTCATTAGAAATTTAATTAAGTTTATCAATGTTTGGCTTCTCCAGCCTTCCCTTCCAGACTCTCTCCGGACAGCCCTGTTGTTTAAGGGGAGTTTTCTTTTGTTTTATTTCCTCTCTCAGGGAGGGTGCTGGGCTGAGCTCTGGAGACGGGAAGAAGGAGTTGGAGGGGCCTTGGGTCTTGCTCAGAGAGCTTTGTTGCTGTG